>CAMRHE010000015.1:4575000-5800000 GCA_947044405.1 Leptodactylus fallax
CAACTAGAATTAGCTAAAGGAATAAACTAAGTGCACATGTTTTTCATTTAATAACAGCATGTATAAAATATTCTATATATCTGTTCGTAGTTTCGTGTGATTTTAGAATAACCCTTTTCCAGTGTCAATAAAACTAATACATATCATATTTTGAGTACCTTTCCAATAAGAATTTATAATATTTAATTAAAACACAAACTCAGTAAAATATATAACTGACGGTACTTCCAACGTAAAATAGAATTTGTCACTGAAGGTTTGTGGAATTAAAAATAACAATAAACTAGGTTATATTATTCTCATAAATAAAAAAGTATACCCAAATATATTAAAGTTTAGAGTAAAACCAGAAATAACAGCAAATAGGTCAAGATGAGGACTATAAGGTGATGATGTACATGGGAATATTCAAGTTAAACGATAAGGGAAATGTTTCACCGAATCGTAAATGAAAATAACCAATGCATGCATTCAGCAGGTAGTAACCACAGGCAACTCTGCAAACATTGGATATATGGTAGGACAGGGGTTAATGTGGTAAGGTTGCTGAGAAATGATAGGACACACCTCAGTAAGTAATATATGCATGCATCCAGCAGGTGGTAATCCCAAGCAACCCTATTATAACACAAATCCTCTGCAAACACTGGATATGTGGTAGAGAAAAGGTTAATGTGGTAAGGTTGCTGAGGGATGGTAAGTGACACCTTATTGGCTGGAAATATGAAAGGACATCAAACCCTCTGCTAAATGTTGCAGTAGAGTAAGGCTGGATATAATGTAGCTACTATGAAGTTCCTATATTATGGCAACTCCCTATAATGCTACTAAACAAACTAATAAAAGGCCTTTTGTTGTTGCCCTGTCATCATATGTCTGAGACACAATGGATGTTCTTAAACATCTTGAGGGTACCCACTTTCTGGGAGGCACCTATATAGCAAATCTGGATGTTGAGGCTTTGTATAGTTCCACACCACACGACCATGGACTTGAGGCCATTAGATACTTTCTTGACACCAGGGGAATTCACCTTAAGTCCCACAACGACTTTGTATTATAATTGCTCCGATTTGTACTTACAAAAAATTTCTTTCTCTTTGATAGCCAATACTATCTGCAGCGTGTCAGTACCTAGATGGGGAGTCCAGTCACACCCTCCTTTTGCAAACCTGTTTTTAGGGTGGTGGGAAAAACGGATTGTATTCTGTGAGGATATGGAGACCTGGACATAGTTGGTGTGCCTATGGCTTAGGTACATTGATGATGTCCTGGTCTTCTGGTCGGATACCGCAGGCAGATTTTTTGAATTCGTCTCTATATTGAACAGCAATAACTTCAACTTGCAGTTCACTGCCACCATTGACCCTATGCAGATTACCTTTTTGGATCTATTGATCTCCATTGACTGGGAGGGTAGAATTCATACATCAACTTACCGCAAGGAGATGGCTACCAATAGTATCCTTCGGTGGAATAGTTATTACCCTCTTCTGATCCACAGGGGCATCCTGAAGGGACAGTTCTTGTGCAAACGCAGGAACTGCTCAGGGGATGAAACATTTAACCAACAGGCAGAGGATCTTACTGATCGTTTTCAGAGACGAGGTTATCCCTCAAAGGTATTTGAATAAATCTGCCACTTCACACATACATAAAACAGGAATGATCTCCTTGTACCAGGAAAACGGGAGACGGAGGGCAATCCAATTCAGATTATGGCCAATTAACAGAGAGATCATGTATAATCTGAGATCGTATTGGGGTAGCCTTAAATTGGATTCAGACTTAGAAGGACTGATTATGGACCACCCTTCTGTTACTTTCCGCAGAGGGAGAAACTTGAGTGATCACCTAGTTCCCAGTCATTTGGCTCCTGTTACTTAATCGGGTACATGACTGGATAGGTCCGTTCCCCGAGGAACATACAAATGCGGCACCTGCAAGACATGTCAATATATATCAAAAAGCAAAGAATTTAAGAGTATATCAACTGGGAAGATTTATCAGAACTGGAATGTCATAAACTGTCATACATCTGGAATAATTTATGTAGTAACGTTGTCCTTACCCTTTAAATTATGTGGGCAAAACAAAGAGAGAGTTTAGGAGGCGAGTGTTAGATCATATTGGGAATATTTCTCACCAGAAGGATCGCCCACTCTCTAAACACAAGTGTAAGATGCATAAGGAGAATTTCTTTGACCTTACCCTCAGGGAAACAAGAGAGTACAATGCAAGGCTGGGGAGAAACGTGGATCACAAAATTTTACAAAAAGAGGGTCAATGGACCTTTAGAATGCAGAATGTTAAACCCAATGGCCTAAATGATGTATTGTCATTTATCTTGACCATATATCAATATATTTAGATTATATATCTGTATATATTTCTTTTTATTTTGTACCCAAGGAGCCGTGTTATGTGATACAGATAATTTATTTACAGTATCAGACACTTAGTGATTAGAGATGAGCAAATTTATCAAAAATTCGATTCGACCGATTCACCAAAGTTTCCAAAAAGATTTGCTTCCATTCGAATTAATTTGTGGTGAATATCGTTAAAAAACAGCTATTTCCTGGCTTCAGAGAGCCTGTATAGTGGTGTAGAACACTGTGCCTTGTACACCACGCATAGGGAGCCTACTGTGAGTCAGTATGACACGCACATGACAGGCGTTGCTCTTAGAACCACTGTACACTTCACTTATTTGGCCAGTTACAGGGCCAAAACTGACCAACTAACTGAACTATGTACCTTAAAGGTACATGTTAGTGCCAGGTATAAAGAACTGCACAGAGGCCCAACATCCTACTGTAGCGTGAAAGAGCGCACTCATTTTACACCGTCGTCTGCCGATTTCACATAGATGTCTACAGAGTTGGAGGTTGCAGCAGCATGAGGAGGCCACAGAGTGGCAAGGCGACATAATGTTTATTTGGCAGCAGCATGAGGAGGCCATACAGAGACCCAGTGGCAGCAGCATGAGGAGGACATACAGTGATCCAGTGGCAGCAGCATGAGGAGGACAAACAGTGACCCAGTGGAAGCAACATGAGGAGGCTATTGTTAATATTCAGCTGCAAGGTAAGGAATGTACTGGTCTACAGGAGAGCATCAGCAGAAATGTGCTGACAACTGCGAGCAGTAGAAAATGCTACTTAAAGGCAAAACACTACTGCGAGCCAAGACCAGCCTCAGACGCCTTCAACAGAGCTCCTCGCAAGAAGAGTTGGATTTTCGCATACACTACTCACAGGGACAGAGAAAACAGAATGGTCGACAATCACGGGTCAGCAGCTGAGGAGGGCAACACAGATCCAAATCATGAGACGGAGACAAATCCGGGAAACAAGCCAATAGTCAGAACCGATCAGGAATGCTAGAACAAAATCGCAAGACAAAAGAGGAATCCAGGTACACAGCCAACAGTGAAGTATAGGAGCAGTCAAATCAAAGTCAGTTGCTTAGCAGGAGTTTGGTAACTGATGAGGGAGTGGTTTAAATAGGCCTGGTCAGGAAGCGTCTCTATGTTGTCATGGCAACCTTAAAGCAGCACCCACCAATCCTAACGGAAAGCTTCCTTATGTTCACATGGCAACCTTAAAGCAGCAACAACAGATGTCACATTCCTGACAGCCATACAGTGACCCAATGGCAGCAGCATGAGGAGAATATAGAGTGACCCAGTGGCAGAAGCATGAGGAGGCCATACAGTGACCCAGTGGCAGCAGCATGAGGAGGACATACAGTGACCCATTGGAAGCAGCATGAGGAGGCCATACAGTGACCCAATGGCAGCAGCATGAGGAGAACATAGAGTGACCCAGTGGCAGCAGCATGAGGAGGCTATACAGTGACCCTGTGGCAGCAACATTAGGAGGACATACAGTGACCCAGTGGCAGCAGCATGCATAGGCCACAGAGTGGCAAGGCGACATAATGTGGAGTTGGCAGCAGCATGAGGAGGCCATACAGTGACCTGGTGGCAGCAGCATGAGGAGGCCATACAGTGACCCTGTGGCAGCAGCATGAAGAGGCCACAAAGTGGAAAGGCGACATAATGTGGAGTTGGCAGCAGCATGAGGAGGTCATACAGTAACCCAGTGGTAGCAGCATGAGGAGGCCATACAGTGACCCGGTGCCAGCGGCATGAGGAGTTCATACAGTGACCCAGTGGAAGCAGCAGGAGGAGGACATACAGTGACCCAGTGGCAGCAGCATTTGGAGGACATATAGTGACCCAGTGGCAGCAGCATGAGGAGTCCATACAGTAACCCAGTGGTAGCAGCATGAGGAGGACATACAGTGACCCAATGGCAGCAGCATGAGAAGACCATACAGAGACCCAGTGGCAGCAGCATGACGAGGCCGGTCTCTTTTGTCAAGGTTTGGGTGAGGCAGCATGGATGATTTAATCTGATGCATCAGGAATTGGTGGTTGGAAATCCTGGCTGATCCACGCCTGATTCATCTTAACAAAGGTCAGTCTCTCCACATTTTGGGTGGACAGGCGAGTTCTCTTTGGGGTAACTATGGCCCCCGCCGCGCTATACACCCGCTCTGATGCCACACTAATGGCCGGGCAGGACAGCATTTCCAGGGCATACTCGGCCAGTTGCGGCCAGAAATCCAGTTTGGCTGCCCAGTAGTCCAGCGGATCTTCGATGATGGGTGGCAGGGTGCACTCTAAGTATGCCACCACCTGCTGATTCAAGGACATATATTGTCCTTGACCGTAGTTACAGCTCCACACGTCGGCGCTGCCGTGCACTTTGGCAGACACCGACAGGCTCAAGGACTGGCCCACCTTTGGTTCTACATATTTGTGCAGGGCTGGTACTGCCTTCTTGGCAAAGAAATGACGGCTTGGGACTCTCCATCTCAGCTCGGCATAAGCCATCAGTTCTCTGAAAGGTGCAGAGTCCACCAATTGGAAAGGGAGTGACTGCAGCACCAGCAACTTGGACAGGAGCACGTTCAGCTTCTGCACCGTTGGATGAGTGCACGCATACTGTTGTCTCTTGGAAATTGCTTCGGTGATGGATTGTTTTCCACAACTGCCATGGTAGTGTAAGGTGAACGCTCAAGGCCCCCCCAGTCGGACCTTCGAAAGGATGGACGATGGCACAGATAGGCAGCAGCCAACTTGCTACATAGGATGTCTCTATAGTAGTTCAGTTTGTCCTCCATCTCAGCGGGTGTAAAAAAGGCCCACATTTTTGACCTGTAGCAAGGGTCTAAAATGGTGGAGAGCCAGTAGTCATCCCTCTGCAGAATGGTGACAATTCGGCTGTCACTACGCAAGCAAGTGAGCATGCATCGGGTAATTTGCACAAATGACTCGGAGGGACCCCCTGTATCCATCTCCACTGCATACTGCCACGGTGTGTCTGGGTCATCTGTCTCATCTTCCTCTTGCTCTTCCAGCTGCTCCTGCTCCTCCTCTCCTGTCACCCGTGTGGAGAAACCACCCATTTTGTTACACATTGCTTGTGTTCCAATGTCTGCCTTCTCCTCCTCCAGTTCAGCGCACACAGGGCTCATGTGGCTGTGAGATGTAGGCGCCACGCCTCCAGTCCCCTGACCAGCCAGATTTACAAGCATCTTTTCCAGGATATGAATCAGTGGAATGACGTTTTTCATCCCGTAGTACTGGCGACTGACTAATAAAGGGAACGAGCAAACAGCAGGTGTCATGCATGAGCTGCCACTGGCTAACATTGAAGTTACACAGGGGAGTACCTCTGTCCACCTGGATCATCAAGAAATAGTTTATGGATTTTCTCTGTTCATATAGTCGATCCAACATATGGAGGGTTGAATTCCAATGGGTGGAAACATTGCATTTCAGCCTATGTTGTTGGAGGCTGTTCTGCCGCTGCAGTTCAAGGAGGGTGTGCTTGGCGGTGTACGAGTGGCTGAAGTGCATGTAAAGTTTCCTTGACATTTTTAGGATGTCTTGCAGATGGGTGGAACACTTAAGGAAACGCTTGACAACCAGATTGAACACGTGTGCCATGCAGGGCGCATGGCTCAACCCTCCTTGACGCAGCGCCGACACCATGTTCTTCCCATTGTCGGTCACCATTGTTCCAATTTTAAGTTGTCTTGGAGAAAGCCAGTATTCGATTTCTTGATTGAGGACACGGAGCAGTTCCTCCCCTGTGTGACTTCATTTACCCAGGCAAACGAGATGTAGAACAGCGTGACACCACTGTGCCCTACACATGTGTTATGCTGGAGGAGTACTGTGAATTCTCCCTGCAGTGGAGGCTGAGGAGAGAGTGTAGGATGAGGTGGATTTTGTTGCAGAGCCAACGGCATGAGAATGTGAAGGCGGAAACTGCGTCACCTGTCCAAGTTGCTGGTGTGTCTGGGCAGGAACCACATTAACCCAGTGGGCCATAAAGGACATATATTGTTCTTGACCGTAGTTACAGCTCCACACGTCAGCGCTGCCGTGCAATTTGTCAGACAACGACAGGCTCAAGGACTGGCCCACCTTCTGTTCTACATATTTGTGCAGGGATGGTACTGCCTTTTTGGCAATCAAATGACGGCTCGGCACATGCCATCAGTTCTCTGAAAGGTGCAGAGTCCACCAATTGGAAAGGGAGTGACTGCAGCACCAGCAACTTGGACAGGAGCATGCTCAGCTTCTGCACCGTTGGATGAGTGCATGCATACTGTTGTCTCTTTGAAATCGCTTCGGTGATGGATTGCTGATGCAATGACTGACTAGGAAGAAAAGGAGGAACAGGAGCATCACGACCAGCAGATGATGGGAAGGACACACAGCTTCCTTCGGCTGAGGTAGTGGAGCCTTGACTGCCTGAAATGGGGTGCTTGCCACTGGGTGATGCATCGGTTGCTGTGGAAGGCTGGACCACCACATTGGAGCCACGGTTCTCCCAGGCCACTTTATGGTGATGCTGCATATGTTGATGCAGGGCTGTGGTGCCAACATTGGCACCCAGGCCACGCTTCACCTTCTGCCCACAGATTACACATATGGCCATGTTCAACTTCCCTGGTGGCTTAACAAAAAACTGCCACAACGCCGAGTGTGGAATAATTTTACTCCCAACACTCGGCACTAACTGACTGCTACCACCACTGCCTCCGTGAACCCCTGCACCACTGCTTTCCGGGCAGGTAGGCTTCTGCAAAAGCGGTGGTGTACCCCGGGCACGTTTGGCTCCCAACCTCCCACTGCTGCCACCCTGCTGACTCCGCCTCTGCCACCCTCTTCTCCGGATGATGATAAAGCCACTTCGTCACCCGGCTCCCAATTGTGATCGGCTACACCGTCATCCACTAATGTCTTCAGATCACTGATGTCCTCAACGGTCTCTGAGCCAGGAGCCTGACCGCTCGCAACACCACCTCCCATGCCACTCTCCTCATCACTACTTGCCCGCGTACCGGAGGAAGTGGCGGATGTCTCCTCCACATCTTGGCTGAGCACTAGCTGCTGACTGTCCTCTAGTAGCTCCTCCTCACTGTATAGTAGATCTGAGCCCACAGCATAGAGTACTTCTCTGGCTGAGGGAACAGAAAAGGACAGAAGCAGGTTGAGGACACATGAGGGCACAGGGCCTCCTCCCGGGCCATGCCAACTAAGGGTTGTGTCTGATGAATCCACTGACTCTTGGCTGGTGGTGTCTGATGTGACTTGGGATGAAGTGGATGACCGAGTCAACCATTCTAAAACAGTTGGGTTGCTGGTTAAGACACGACAGCTAGCTGACACTGGGAGCTCAGGCCTCTGTAAGTGACCCCTGCTACCATGCCTCCTTACTCTGCTGCGACCTGTGCCTGCACCAGAAACATTAATTAAACATTAAAAAAGTAATTGAAAAGGAAATTAATACAGGGCAAAATGGCCTGTAATTTTCTACTTTTAAGAGACACTACTGTACTGCAAAATGGCCTGTAATTTTCTACTTTCAAGAGAACGGCAAATAAGCCCTTTATTTGTTTCCTCACTAATAAACACCTTTAAAAAGGCGTTATAACAGATTACTGTATAAGAATTATGTTTTTTGCCAGTACTGTACTGTAAAATGGCCTGTAATTTTATACTTTGAAGAGAACAACGAATAAGCCCCTTATTTGTTTCACCACTAATAAACGCCTTTAAAAAGGCGTTATAACAGATTACTGTATAAGAATTCTGTTATTTTGCACTACTGCACTGCAAAAGGCTTGTAATGTTCTACCTTGAACACACAGGTATGATCTATTTCAAACCTGCAATGAGCAGCAGTATAATGGCATTGAGTGCTGCAATGTGTAGTACAATTGTTGCTATTACCGATGTTGCAAACACCCCAAATGAACCCTGTTCTGCTTCAGTACTCTTCTGTAAATTCCTAACGATCCTTTCCCTACACTTCCAAGGCTCTTTCCCTGAACTTCTAGCAGTTTTGAATTGTTTTCTATCACTTTCCCTAGCGCCTGCTGACATCTCTCAGATGTAATGTGAATTGACTGAACCTAAAATGGTAGAGGGTATTTATAGGGCTGTGACATCACAGGGCTGGCTGCTGATTAGCTGCACGCTTGGCATTGTGGGTGATCTTGTGTTCCCAGAGTCCCTTGCCCCTTGTCCTAACATGTGCAGCAGCCATTTTATGAAACAATGCGATTTGATACATCAAAGCGTGAGGAAATCTGGAATCGAAGCTAATTGAAGATTTCCCTGAAATTCGGATCGAATTCCACTTCGTCAGCTTCGATTCACTCTATTATTGATCTATAAGCCACGTTCCTTTATCAATGATTAATTTTCCAATATATAAACTATCTTTAGCTGGAACATGTATTCTTCCATGAGCGTGTGTCTATAGCAAATAACCTATTACACACGTGGACAAAATTGTTGGTACCCCTCGTTTAATGAAAGAAAAACCCACAATGGTCACAGAAATAACTTGAATCTGACAAAAGTAATAATATATAAATATTCTATGAAAATGAACAAATGAAATTCAGACATTGCTTTTCAACCATGCTTCAACAGAATTAAAAAAAACAAACAAACTCATGAAACAGGCCTGGACAGAAATGATGGTACCCCTGAAAATAATGTGACCAAAGGGACATATTAAATCAAGGTGTGTCCACTAATTAGCATCACAGGTGTCTACAATCTTGTAATCAGTCAGTGGGCCTGTATATAGGGCTACAGATACTCACTGTGCTGTTTGGTGATATGGTGAGCACCACACTCAACATGGACCAGAGGAAGCGAAGGAAAGAGTTGTCTCAGAATCTTAGAAAGAAAATTATAGACAAGCATATCAAAGGTAAAGGCTATAAGACCATCTCCAAGAATGAAAAACCCACAATGGTCACAGAAATAACTTGAATCTGACAAAAGTAATAATATATAAAAATTCTATGAAAATGAACAAATGAAAGTCAGACATTGCTTTTCAACCATGCTTCAACAGAATTTAAAAAAAAAGAAAACTCATGAAACAGGCCTGGACAGAAATGATGGTACCCTTAACTTAATATTTTCTTGTACAACCTTTTGAGGCAATCACTGCAATCAAATGATTCCTGTAACTGTTAATGAGACTTCTGCACCTCTCAACAGGTATTTTGGCCCACTCCTCATGAGCAAACTGCTCCAGTTGTCTCAGGTTTGAAGGGTACCTTTTCCAGACGGCATGTTTCAGCTCCTTCCAAAGATACTCAATAAGATTTAGGTCAGGGCTCATAGAAGGCCACTTCAGAATAGTCCAATGTTTTCCTCTTAGCCATTCTTGGTTGTTTTTAGTTGTGTGTTTTGGGTCATTATTCTTTTGCAAGACCCATGACCTGCGACTTAGCCCAAGCTTTCTGACACTGGGCAGCACATTTCTCTCTAGAATCCCTTGATAGTCTTGAGATTTCATTGTACCCTGCACAGATTCAAGACACCCTGTGCCAGATGTAGCAAAGCAGCCCCAGAACATAACAGAGCCTCCTCAATGTTTCACAGTAGGACAGTGTTCTTTTCAAGATATGCTTCATTTTTCCGTCTGTGAACATAGAGCTGATGTGCCTTGCCAAAAATTTAGATTTTTGTCTCATCTGTCCATAGGACATTCTCCCAGAAGCTTTGTGACTTGTTGACATGTAGTTTGGCAAATTCCAGTTTTGTCAGATTCAAGTTATTTCTGTGACCATTGTGGGTTTTTATTTAATTAAACGAGGGGTACCAACAATTTTGTCCATGTGTGTATATCCTTCTGGAACCCCTTCCTTATATTGATATCTTACCATGCAGCCGTTTTTAACAGTCTTTTCAGTGTATATCTACTCTCCCCTTCCTGATGATTATTCATTTTGTTTATTGTGACACCTACAGCAACCAACCGGATCCTGATGATGTCTTTTTTGGACTGGGGAGTGTTATACATCTTCACTCTGATTGGCGGCCCCCACATGACCAATAGGGGGCAGGTGATTGACATTGCACTGACCCAATCACCTGCCCCGGCCATGATGAAAGAGCGGACAGGGTGCGGAGTTACCCATTTATATTGCTGAGATTCTCCAGAGCATCAGCTCCCACCATCAGGGAGTCGGGAAATGAAGGTTTCACTGCACTATATCTTTGTCAGGGAATATGTTTCTTTGGGTATCTACCTCCTGAGCAACCCCAATAGAGCTATTAATGGGGAAAATCGTGTGAGGTGTTTTCTTTTTTGGGGTGTTATTGTTTACTAGTCATCTGGGGAGTTGCCATAATATAGGAACTCCATAGTAGCTACATTATATCCAGCCTTACTCTGCTGCCACATTTAGCAGAGGGTTTGATGTTCTTTCAGCTTTCCAGCCAATGAGGTGTCACTTACCATCCCTCAGCAACCTTACCACATTAACCCCTGCTCTACCACATATCCAGTGTTTGCAGAGGATTTGTGTGTTATAATAGGGTTGCTTGGGACTACTACCTGCTGGATAAATGCATATATTACTCACTGAGATGTGTCCTATCATTTCTCAGCAACCTTACCACGTTAACCCCTGCCTTACCATATATCCAGTGTTTGCAGAGGATTGGTGTGGTACAATAGAGTTGGCTGGAGTTACTACCTGCTGAATGCATGCATAGATTATTTTTGTTTATGATTTGGTGTAACATTTCCCTTATCATTTTACTTGAATATTCCCATGTACATCATCACCTTATAGTCCTCATCTTGACCTATTTTTTGCGTTATTTTTGCTTTTATTCTAAACCTTAATATATTTGGGTATACTTTTTTATTTATGAGAATAATAAAAGCTAAATTTTATTGTTATTTTTTTAACCTTCAGTGATAAACAAACACAGTAAAATACATGTGCATTATTTAGCTAAATAGAATATATACTCAAATAAATTATGAGTGTGTTAACTACATGTATTAATGTCTGTTTAAAAAAAACTACAAGTAAGTATTAAAGTCAAATATGAAAGTGACAGATTGTATAAGTTCATTGAGAAAAGAACATTTGACTAATAAAACAACAATTTAAAATGGATGTAGTCATTATGGAGAGAAAAAGGTAAAGACACTTCAATCATAAAGCCAGAAGCTCTTAAAATGTGCCTCCAATTATAAAAAAACTTGTCATAACTGAGTAGTGCAAGTGAGTATTAAACTTTGATTCTTTCTCCACTTATTAAAGGAACTCTGCCAAGTCCAAAAATGGCTTCTAAACTAATAATAGTACCATATAGGGGCCTTTAATATCAGTAGAAACATACTGTACCTTTGTGACTAATTGATGAAGCAATGCAGAGATAACTATTGTTAAACCCCTTCCTGCCGGTGACATTTTCCGATTTTCGTTTTTGATCCCCCCCCCCCCTTCCAAACCCAATAACTTTTTTATTTTTCTGTTCTCAGAGCCATATGAGGTCTTAAAGTTTGCGGGAAAAAATTTTTTTTCATGATGCTACCATTTATTATTCTGTACAATGTAGTGGGAAGCTGGAAAAAAAATTCAGAATGGGGTGGATTTGAAGAAAATGTACATTTGTGCAACTTTCTTACGGGCTTCGTTTTTACAGTGTTCTCTCTACAGCCAAAATGACATATCATCTGTATTCTATGTTTCAGTACGATTCCGGGGATACCAAATTTATATGGTTTTATTTACATTTTAACCCGTACAAAAAAATAGAACAAAGCGAAGTGGCACTCACGATTCTCTAATCGTTGATTATGTAGATAATCTGTTATCCCTTAGTCCGAACAGCAGCACAATATGGGGTATCTCTGCCACTGTGTGCAGGTAGGACAGGCAGAATATTTAATTTACATAATTAATTAAGTGATACTCTCCTATAAGAGGCCAAAGAGACCTCCCCTCACTGTGTTAGTTATAAAAAATAAAAGAAAAAAACAACAATCCTTCCTAAAGGTGGGGCGGAAAGCTTGTGCTGCTGTTCGGACTAAGGGAAAACAGATTAGCTACATAATCAACGATTCCCCTTACGTCCAACAGCAGCACAATATGGGGACGTTGCAAGTAGATCCCCTAGGGAGAGTTCTCACTCACAACAGTACCGTCTGAATGTCCAAAGGAAGTAGCCTCTGAACTACGGACATCTAACTGATAGTGTTTAAAAAAGGTTAGTTGGTGGTGACCAAAAACGGCTGCACAAACTGCTTAAAAAGCAAGACCGACTTTCAGCCCAGGAAGCCGACACAGCCCTTTGATAAACTCGGGCGTTAACCCGAGCATAAGAAATTTAAATTAAGAGGATTTTCCAATCTTCTGACTGACTATGTACGCAGAAGATAAATTTTGGAGACACCAACTATATTCAGAGTATGGAGTTTTCCACATTCCTTGGAGGAAGGAGCTGGGAAAGAAAACTGGTAAGGAGGCCACCTGGTTAATATTAGCCCGAGAGGGCACCTTAGGGTTAAACCTAGGAAGAAATCTGAGCTGGACCAGAATGGAATTTTCCAGTATAACCTGATCCAGTGCAGGAAGAGAACAGGTTGCAAGAATCTGTCTTGTTGCGGGTGAAGAATTTTACCACATAACCCAGCTGTACTTATCTGCAAGTCCAAGCTTCTTGGATCTTCTCCTGCCAGAAGGAGAGAAAAAAATGGGAGAGACATCCCCCAACAGGAGTACTTGCCGCCACAGGAGGCGAAAAGTTGGCGTCAAAGCCAGGCTTCTTTCTGTCCCCTTCCTATGGGGAACTTACGTCCAGCCCCTCTGGACTGATATCTAGCACGCCTCTGATATTGGAACGTAGATTGAGGCGGCTGTGCTGATAACTTCTGCCCCGGCCAGAAGGTCCTGCTTTCCCTTTAAAAGACTGCGAAAGGCACTTATCATTTTAATCACAAGACCTTCCAGGATGTCGTCCAGGCCTCTGCTTAAATGTTTACCCAGCTCAAGGGTAGGGAGCATACGTTATACTTGGACGCATTGTCTGCTCCCCGAGGTTTCAACCATAATGGCCTTCTAGCAGCTGTAGAGAAGGCCCTAGATTTGGCAGGCATCTTGACCTGGTATACGGAAACTTCTGCTAGATAATCTCTAATTCGCTACCTCATTGGAGGTCATGTCCACAGAAGCCTGAGCAGAGGCCGAGGATTAAGCCTTCCTAAGGTACACTCCAAGCGACTATGTATAGAGATCTGGAGATTGCCTGTCAAAGCTTTATCCAGTGTCGCATCCACTTGGAAGGCCCTAGGCCCCCTAGAGGTGGAACTAAAAGCTTCCCCAAGTTCAACATCACGGTCGCTGACCAGATGGACTTCAGCAGCCTAGGCATTCTTACCAAGAGGCCTGCTGGGATTTAGCGAAGTGTCTTCATCACACAAGTGCATCACATTGAGTATGTGAAATTCCTCTTCTGATGGAACTGACTGAGGATGTCTCTCAGTATGAAGCTTCTTGAGAAATCAAGTTCTGGATTTCTATCCTGCTCCTTGACCCACACAATTGCGTCACGAATGGACAAATCCTCAGATGGGGTACCACTGCATTGGCAAAAGTGAGTAATCATACCATCAGGCAGAGGGATGTCGCACTCTTTATAAGCGAAATGTTTCAGCTTAGAGGACCTTTCCCTCATTAAATCGCCGTTGCCACCGAAAGCAGTCAGAACAGTATCAAACAAAAATGTACAGCCTATCAGAGAGACAAATTTAGGAAGAAGGTTTAAGTAAGTAGGAAGAAGACCAGACTTACCCATAAAACTTATATACACAGCTTTTTAAGAGACTCTTAACAACGGTGTCTTTAATACCGCTACAGTGGTAAAGAGAATGGCCTAAACTAGTCCGGCAGCACAATCCAGCGCTACTGGGAGAAGGCTACAGAAGTGTAACAGAAAAAAGGGATCCAGGAAAACAGGACCTGGAAAAAAGTGACAAAATCACTTCCCCTGGATTAAAAAACCTTTCTCTCCCTCTTTGCTTTTATTCCACTACTATAGGAAGTGCGGTGTGTCTTTGTGGCAGACTGGAATAGAACCATAACTGCAACAGAAAGGCAGTGTAGGGAACTTGTGTCTGAGATGCTGTCATCAGTTTAAACTGAGCACAAACACCTGAAGCATAAGCTCTGCTGAAGAGCTCAGCCAGGCCAGGAGATGCATAGAGGCTTATTTTAACCCTGCAATACAGCCTCCAAGTTCAGAAACTGACACATACTGAACGGACAACCTGCCCAGCCGCAAACATCTCACCTGAGATCAGACAAGGGCAGGCACACCCAGCCCAGAATGGCCACAGACAGACAGCGCAGCAGGGAGATACAAGGAAGCCTCAGGAGTAAAAGCTCCCAAGGAAAAAGACGAACAGCTGAAAGAGGAGAAAAAACTTACAAAAATGTAGTTAACTCCCAAATCCTTAGGAAAACCATGGGAGAACAAAGAGCCTCCCTCCACCTGTCCACACAGGACAGAAAAAAACACAGTGAGGGGAGGTCTCCTTGGCCTCTTATAGGGGAGTATCACTTAATTAATTATGTAAATTTAAAATTCCGCCTGTCCTACCAGCACACAGGGGCAGAGATACCCCATATTGTGCTGCTGTTGGACGTAAGGGGAAAACCTTTTCTTGCTTTATTAGTAGCTCATCACAGGATAAACAATATATAGCAGTATGCCATAGACACAAACTGTTTGTGCAACGGCCGTTTCGCGCTGCCGCGCTTCCTCCGGCCCTCTGTCATATCATTTTAACCCCTTAACAAAAATCCAAAACTGTGCAAAAATATATATTTTTTAAAAGTTGCCATATTCTGACACCCGTAACTTTTTTATACTTTTGTGTACGGGGATGCATAGGGTGTCTTTTTTTTGCGGGACCAGGTGTACTTTTTAGTCATACCATTTTGGGGAATTACTATTGCTTTGATCACTTTTTATTCAATTTAGGCAAAACAGTGAAAAAACGGCGGTTTGGCACATTTGATTTTTTTTTTTCCTGCTACGGCGTTTACCGTTATTTTTATAGATTTGTAGACCGGGCGTTTTTGGACACAGGGATACCTCATGTGTATGTGTTTCACAGTATTTAACTACTTTTATATGTATTCTAGGGAAAGGGGGGGTGATTTGAACTTTAAATTTTTTTTTTTTTTATATTTTTTTTTTTTTTTGCATTTATTAGACCCCCTAGGGGGTCTTGGACCCCAGGCGGTCTGATCACTAATGCAATGCATTACAATGCTAATGTATTGCAAAAAAACGGCTCTTCTATTGAAGGCTACATAGAAGGCCTGCAATAGAAGTTAATGAAAGACAGGCTCCCGGCTGTCATAGTAACGGAACGCTGGCCCTGGAGCTTGCTTCGTGTGCCAGCGATCCCTGGCAAAATGGTGGTGTCTGCATGCCGCTGGTAAAATGGTGCCTTGGTCAAGGCGCCAGAGGGGTTAATGCCCGCGATCATTGTATAATACAGCAGAAACCCAGCGGCTATGGCGGCTGCTCAGGTCCCAAGCGGCCGCCATATTTAAACACTCGGAATCCGCCGTACTATTACAGCGGATATCGGGAAGAGGTTAAGGATATGTAAATGAGCCTGCAAGTGCATTGTGGATAGGGCCTAATTTACCAGATTTGCCTACTGACAACCATGATGCAGACAGAGGCTGAAAATGTCAATCATGCCTAAGACGAGACATTGAGCATCAATTCCCTAAATTGATGCTCCAATCTGGCAAATCTATCCCTCCCCCAAATGCACTTGCAGGCTGATTTACAGCTATAAAAAGTTATTTGCATTGCTTCATCAGTTTGTGGCCACAAAGGTATACAGTGGGGAAAAAAAGTATTTAGTCAGCCACCAATTGTGCAAGTTCTCCCACTTAAAAAGATGAAAGAGGCCTGTAATTGACATCATAGGTAGACCTATGATGAGAGACAAAATGATATGAGATGATATGATATGAGAATGATATGAGAGACAAAATGAGAAAACATATCTAGAAAATCACATTGTCTGATTTTTTAAGAATTTATTTGCAAATTATGGTGGAAAATAAGTATTTGGTCAATAACAAAAGTTCATCTCAATACTTTGTTATATATCCTTTGTTGGCAATGACAGAGGTCAAAGGTTTTCTGTAAGTCTTCACAAGGTTGGCACACACTGTTGCTGGTATATTGGCCCATTCCTCCATGCAGATCTCCTCTAGAGCAGTGATGTTTTGGGGCTGTCGCAGGGCAACACGGAATTTCAACTCCCTCCAAAGGTTTTCTATGGGGTTGAGATCTGGAGACTGGCTAGGCCACTCCAGGACCTTGAAATGCTTCTTACGAAGCCACTCCTTCATTGCCCTGGCGGTGTGCTTGGGATCATTGTCATGCTGAAAGCAGCCACGTTTCATCTTCAATGCCCTTGCTGATGGAAGCAGGTTTGCACTCAAAATCTCACGATACATGGCCCCATTCATTCTTTCATGTACATAGATCAGTCGTCCTCGTCCCTTTGCAGAGAAAAAGCCCCAAAGCATGATGTTGCCATCCCCATGCTTCACAGTAGGTATGGTGTTCTTTGGATGCAACTCAGCATTCACTCTCCTCCAAACACGATGAGTTGTGTTTCTACCAAACAGTTCTACTTTGGTTTCATCTAACCATATGACCAGGGCCGGCGTTGGAGGGGGCAAACTGGGCAATTGCCCAGGGCCCCGTCCCCAAAGGGGCCCTTGGGATCCGGAGCCTGATGACTCCGGATCCCGGAGTCAGGCCTGGTCATATCAATAACCGCCGCAGGGCCCCTTTCCCTGACATTTTTACTCACCTGTCCTAGGCTTCCGACGTCATCTTCTGGCGTTCCGGACGTCACCGCTGAGGCCTGGCCGTCACGTGGGGTGTGCTAAGAGCGTGCCTCACGTCACCGCTGAGGCCTGTGATTGGGCTTCAGTGGTGACGTCCACAACGCGTGACGTCAGTCGCAAACAAGAGGAAGCCCGCGCAGGCGGGTGTAGCGGAGCTGCGCGAGGAGGCCCATTACAAGTAAGACAAGGTGAGTATAACTGTTTGCTATTTTCCCTTACCTCCCCCCAGTGGCGTAACTAGGAATGGCTGGGCCCCAAGGCGAACATTTGACATGGGGCCCCCCCCCCAAGCCGCCGTCCCCAACCCCCCAAAGCCGCCGCCCCCAACCCCCCCCCAAACCGCCGCCCCCAACCCCCCCCCCACACACAAACCGCATTCCTGCGCACACTATTATGCCCCATAGTGGCCCCTGTACACGGTATTATGTCCCATAGTGCCCCTGCACACGGTATTATGCCCCATAGTGGCCCCTGCACATGGTATTATGCCCCATAGTGGCCCCTGGACACGGTATTATGCAGCATAGTGGCCCCTGCACACAATATTATGCCCCATAGTGGCCCCTGCACACAGTAGTTTGCCCCATAGTGGCCCCAGCACACAGTAGTTTGCCCCATAGTGGCCCCGACACACAGTAGTTTGCCCCATAGTGGCCCCTGCACACAGTAGTTTGCCCCATAGTGGCCCCTGCACGCAGTAGTTTGCCCCATAGTGGCGTCTGCACGTAGTAGTTTGCCCCATAGTAGCCCCTGCACACAGTAGTTTGCCCCATAGTAGCCCCTGCACACAGTAGTTTGCCCCATAGTGGCCCCTGCACACAGTAGTTTGCCCCATAGTGGCCCCTGCACACAGTATTATGCCCCATAGTGGACCACCCATGAACGATTATTATACTCTGGGGTCTTTTCAGACCCCAGAGTATAATGATCGGAGACCCAGGGGAGGAGAGAAACATAGAAAACACTGCAACTTACCTCTTCCTCGCTCCGGTGCACTCCCGTGCGCTACTTCAGCCATCTTCAATATCGGACCGGATCTCGTGCGATCCAGGCCGGCGTCGCGACACATAATGACGTCGGCTGACGTCTGGGACGTCACCAAACAGGCCCGAAGCCTGCGGAGCGGCAGATAGGTGAGTTACAGTGTTTTTTATGTTCGCTCACCTCCCCTGGGCCCCCGATCGTTATACTCCAGGGTCTCAAAAGACCCCGGAGTATAACGATAGCAGTGATTGTGGGGTTTGCGGTAGCGACTGCCACAGGGCTCCGGTCCCCGTAATGTTCCGGGCCCTGTGGCAGTCGCTACCACTGCTACCCCGGTAGTTACGCCCCTGCCTCCCCCGGTGTGAAGGATCCGAGTTTACCAGCGACCACGCCTGGCCTACCTAAGATCGCTTCGATTACCTCACACCCACTTTCCGTGAGTGAGGCGGGTCAACAGAGGATAATACGCAAAACGGGCCTTCTAAATTTTATATATTTATTAACCCCTAAATGGGTCGGTACTAGACACTTAACACATACATAGAATACATGCAGCGATTAACAAGCAGATACAAGTGAAAACAGCATAACACGGTACATAAAATAAAAATGGGGATAAAAGAAAGAAAGGAATATGTATTACCAACACCAGCTTGTGCAGGTATCTCTGGCTTCCAAGTGTGATTCAGCCAGGGCAAGTATCTTGTGGGCGTCCAGTAGCAGATGACCTTAGCAGGGTAAAATGGCCGAAGACCTCTGGAACAAGCAGTTAGTCCATTTCTCTGAGCCCATGTGGTAGGCTCAGAGCACCGTCTTGGGCAAAGCATGTGTTGCTTACATGCAGTGACACTTCTTTTAGAGTCATAAAATGGCCTCCAGTTTGGCTCCTTAGGCCGCATGGCAGCCACGTGTTGGTCACATGGCTGGCTTCCCCCACAGCTTGCTTTTAGGAAGCGTGCATCTACAAATTTCCAGGACAACAGACCCTGGTTCAGCCTGGGCGGAGCCCTTTTGTCTCCCCTGGTCTCCTCCCTGAGTGAGGTCACCAGGGGGAGAAGCCCCGCCCCCTCTCTACATCTCTCAGAATAACTTTTCAGTATAATTCTATGCATGATGTTTATAGAGTCTGGCTGGTAGTATAATGGGGTTCCTGGCAAGATCCCCAATACATAGACTCCAAGTTCGACACTGCAGCTCCCTTTGGGTAAGGAGATCAGTGCCCGGACCTTTCCTGGGCGTTGAACTGTGACATGTGTATATTCTGAGCGTGCGCCTTGACCTGACGCATCTGGGGACTTTATCGGATCGACAATAAGATGTTCCCCAGGCCAGATATTGTCATAAAACCATAAGCCCTCTGACCCAACAATGGTGCCAGGGTGTCTGGCTATTATATGTGGACCGTTTGCATAAGATATCCTGTCTAAATGAACCCCCGCTGGGTTAGTGAGGGTTGCAGTCTTATGCAGATGAAGGCTTTTGACCAAATGGCTGATTGCTTCAGGGACAGGACAATAGTAGTTTGACCACATTCCATTTGCAGTATGTGCAGTATTATAGACCAATATTGATATCATAAGACCATACCTGCACCTAATATCATGACACCCGGGACTTCGCTTATTATACTCTGGGGTCTGAAGAGACCCCAGAGTATAATATAATAATAGCACTAAGGGAGTCCCCATTATACTGGGGAAGGGGCCCTCTGGATAGCATATTATACTGTGTGGGGCCACTGTGGAGCATTATACTGGGAGGCCCCTCTGGATAGCATAATGCTCCACAGTGGCCCCACACAGTATAATATGCTATCCAGAGGGCCCCTTCCCCAGTATAATGCTCCACAGTGGCCCAAAACAGTATAATATGCTCTCCAGAGGGCCCCCCCCAGTATAATGCTCCATGGTGGCCCCACACAGTATGATATGCTCTCCAGAGGGCCCACCAGTATAATGCTCCAAAGTGGCCTCACAGAATATAACATGCTCTCCACAGCCTCCCACATCATAATGCTCCACAGAGGCCTCATAGAATATAACATGCTCATCAGAGGGCTCCTCCCCCAATATAATGCTCCACAGTGGTCCCACACAGTATAATATGCTATCCAGAGGGGCCCCCCAGTATATTATACTGTGTGGGGCCACTGTGGAGCATTATATTGGGGGAGGAGGCCCTCTGGAGAGCATGTTATATTCTGTGGGGCCTCTGTGGAGCATTATTTGGGGGGGGGGCATCTGCAGAGCATATTATATTGCATGGTGCCACTGTGGGGCATTATTCAGGGGGGAACTAGGGGGCCCTCTGGGGAGCATATTATACTGCATGGGGCCTACTGTGGAGCATTATACTGGGGGATGCACTGGGGAGTATAATATATTACTGGGGAACTGTGGCGCATTATACTAGGGGGGCCCTCTGGGGAGCATATTATATTATGGGCACCTGTGGAGCTTTATACTGGGGGGAAGGGACAGTGTGGGGAGCCTGTTATACTATGTGGGGCCACTATGGAGTGTATTATATTGTGTGGGGCTTCTTGGGAGCATATTATACTCTGTGGGGCCATGTAGAGCATTATACTGGGGGGAATGTTGGGAGCATATTATACTGTGGGGGACCACTGTGGAGCATTATACTGGGGGAACCCCTCTGGGGAGTATATTATACTGTGTGGAGGCCATTGTGGAGCATGTTATACTGTGTTAGGCCACTCTGGAGCATTATACTGGGGGGGCACTGTGGGGTGCATATTATACTGTATGGAGCATATTATATTGTATGGGGCTGCTGGGGAGCATATTGTACTGTCTGGGGCCACTAAAGGGTAGTATACTGTGTTGGGCCACTGTGGAGTATTATACTGTGTGGGGCCTTATATACCATGTGGGGCCACTATGGGGGGCACAGGGGAGCGTTTTATACTGTGTGGGGCCACTGTGGAGCATTATATACTATGTTGGGAAACTGGAGGGCTCAGGGTAGCATTTTATACTGTGGAGCATTATATACCATGTGGAGCATTATACTGTGGGGGGGGGGGGTGTCAAAATTCCTGCTGGCAGTCCTGTGTGCTATGTCTGCATCAAAGCTCCCTCACTATAATATTGCACATACGTGTAGTGCTCCATGGCCATGTCATTCCCCATACAGTACTGTGTATGAACGGGCCATGGAGTTATTGGGGCCTGCACAGTACTATAGGGGCTGACTATACTGGGAACATACTTAGTTACACAAGATAGTCAGCACATATGTAAGACTTCAGTGAAGGAGCCGTGGTGTAGGCTATTAGCAGGAAGCTGTTGGGTGGGGCCCCAGAACAAGTTCATCTGGTGGGCATAAGGCCCTTCAGTCCGACACTGTATAACGGAGAACTATTATATATAAGGGGGCTCTTATTTATAAGGGAGCAACTATTATATATGAGTGGGTTATTATATATAATTGAGAAACTTAAATATGAGGGGGCTATTACAAGGGGGAACTATTATTTGTAAGGGGGGACTATTATTTATAAAATGGGCTATTATTTATAAGGAGGCAACTATTTATAAGAGGACTATAAAAAGGGGGGAACTATTATATATAAGGCATCCATTATAAGGGGGAGCTATTATCTATAAGAGGGGAACTGTTTATAAGAGGGGTATAAATGTTAAGGGGGCTATTAGTGATAATGGTGACTATTATTTATAAGGGTAACTATTATTTATGAGGGGGCTATTATTTATAAGGGAGCAGTATTATTTTTACGGGGTGACTGTTACTGATAAGGGGGAATATTACTGATATAGGGCACTATTTATCATTTATAAGGGAGCTATTACTGATAAAGGTGTAATATTATTTATAAGCAGGGACTATTATTTATAAGGAGGCGCTATAACAACTGATGATTGGGTGCAAAAATCAATTAGGTGGTACAAAGGTGCTCATTTGAATTGTGTATGGTTAATGTGGTTTGTTATTACTTTTTTGTTAGCAGAAAGGAGGTGTTATTATAGGGGGTGCCACTGGAAGATGATGGTGTTGTTTGCATATCAGCATTTGGGGCCCCACTTTTAATTTTGCCCAGGGCCCCACTTTGTCTAAAACCGGCCCTGCATATGACATTCTCCCAATACTCTTCTGAAACATCCAAATGCTCTCTAGCAAACTTCAGACGGGCCCAGATATGTACTGGCTTAAGCAGGGGGACACGTCTGGCACTGCAGGATCTGAGTCCCTGGCGGCATAGTGTGTTACTGACGGTAGCCTTTGTTACGTTAGTCCCAGCTTTCTGCAGGTCATTCACTAGGTCCCCCCCATGTGGTTCTGGGATTTTTGCTCACCATTCTTGTGATCATTTTGACCCCACGGGGTGAGATGTTGCGTGGAGCTCCTGAGCGAAAAAATGTAAAAAAATTTTTTAAAGTATAAAAAAGTAGAGAGCTTCAGCCAAAAAGATTCTATTATACCTATACGGAAAACACCTATGTTTCCATAGGTATAATTGACATGCTACAAGTTACAAAAATGCAAATGTTTTGGAATCACAGTATTTCCGTTGAGGATATTTTTCTGCAATGTGTGGATGGGATTAGCCAGAATATCATCCACTTTACATGTACTGTTTAACGCTGCGACTTTTGCCGCCACGTTTCCTTTGTGGCCAAATTGCGGCGTTTATGCTATGTGGGGACCCGGCCTCAAAGAGCAACATTCCTAACTTGGTACACCGTATTTATTATATACTTTGTACAATTTACAATACATTATAGAGATCTTACCAATAGTAAACCATCAGCCAGAATGCTGTTAACCCATTTAAGCAATAGCATTTCTATAAATATAACAAGGAGTTTATGCTTGCGTTCGGTATAGAAACAACAGATACAGTTTGTCTGCACAGAACAATATTGTCTTGCTATATGTCAGTGGCATAACTAGGAATGGCTCGGCCCCAAGGTGAACATTTGACATGGGGCCCCCCGAACCGCCTACCCCAACCCCCCCCGGACTGCCCCCTCCAACACCCCCCCCCCGCTCACAAACCACATTCCTGCGCACACTATTATGCACCATAGGGGCCCCTGCGCACACTATTATGCTCCATAGTGGCCCCTATACACAGTATTATGCACCATAATGGCCCCTGCACACAGTATTATGCCTCATAGAGGCCCCTGCACACAGTATTATGCCCCATAGTGGCCCCTGCACACAGTATCATGCCCCATAGTGGCCCCTGCACACAGTATTATGTCCCATAGTGACCCCTGCATACATTATCATGCCTCATATTGGCCCCTGCACACAGTATTATACAGCATAGTGGCCCCTGCACACAGTATTATGTCCCATAGTGGCCCCTGCACACAGTATCATGCCCCATAGTGGCCCCTGCACACAGTATCATGCCCCATAGTGGCCCCTGCGCAAAGTATTATGCAGCATAGTGACCCCTACACACAGTATTATGCCCCATAGTGGCCCCTGCACAGTGTTATGCTCCATTGTGGACCACCCATGAACTATTATTATACTCTGGGGTCTTTTCAGAGTATAATGATCGGAGACCCAGGGGAGGTACAAACATAAAAATAATGTTACCTACCTCTCCCTGGCTCCGATGCACTTCGGTGCGCTACTTTGGCCATCTTCAATGTTGGACCAGATCTCGCGTGATCCAGGCCGGCGCCGCGACACATAATGACGTCGGCTAACGTCTGGGACGTCACCAAACAGGCACAAAGCCTGTCGGAGTGCAGGAGAGGTAAGTAACATTGTTTTTTATGTTCCCTCACCTCCCTTGGGCCCCCGATCATTATACTCGGGGGTCTCAAAAGACCCCCGAGTATAATGATAGCAGTGTTTGTGGGGTTCGCCGTAGCGGCTGCCACAGGGCTCCGGGCCCCTTATTGTCCCGGGCCCTGTGGCAGCCGCTACCGCGGCTACCCCCGCTATTTACTTCCCTGCTATGTGTTGTATCTGACCTTTCTTTGGACTCACCCAGACATACCTCAGAGAAACCACCTGCCTCTCTCTCTGTCTGTCTGTCTCTCTCTCTCTCTCTCTCTCACACACAAATACACACACACACGACAGCTTTATGGCACTTCCCAGTGTGACTCTTGTTTTCCTGCAGCAGAAAACTAAATTTGCACATCATTGGAAAAATATAATGGCAAAAACAAGCTGTGACACAGACACACTAATCCCTTAGCAATTGTATCCTCTTTCTGATGGTGTTAGTGCATCAATAAGGCTCTGCAACCTTAGCAAAACGGCTAATCTTTTCGGAAGAAAAATGTGACAATTATTTAATGCCACTGACGGGTCCCATACTGGAATTCTGCTTAATAATGTTTCATGGAAGTATTACACATGATGTGCCAATAATAGCTCAACCAATTCTGTCCTGAGAGCATTTAACCCATAGTTAATATGCTTTTATTAATGACAATTGCATTTCTTTGAAATGTAATATTCTTTCTGCAATACTAATACAACTGCTAATACTAATGCTAATACAGTATTTATGGTATTCTAAATTTTTATACAGATGTATTAAACAATATCTATAATTTTTGAGCTATTTTACTAAAGGCAGAATCTTTTCCAAAATGAGCTCTTTGGCTATACTTTTCCAGGGAGTACAGTATGCCCTAAATAAAATGAGTCCTGCAATGGATTGTTGTGGTAGCTTTGCGTTGCAGTTTTGGAAATCGCAGCATCTCAATTATACCTACGGAAACACCAGCAGTTTCCCTATAGGTATAATTGAAGCAGAAAGTTTGCAGGAAAAACCGCAATGTGTTGCTTCCGTGGTATTACCTGTAGCGCTTTTTTGCTGCTGGACGCTACGTGGAGCCTTAGCCTAAAGCAGCGCTTAGTACATACAGTAAGGGTTACCCATCCAAGATGTCAGAGGAGGCATTAGCAAGAGCATCGGTGTTGGATCATCAGCATTGGGCCAAGAAAGTAAGAGCAAAATGCAGGGAAGGCAAGGATCCAATAGATTTGCCTTTGCAGGTATAATTCCCATATCAAAACAATTTGCTGCTATGGTGAAAAATTTGAAAATTATCCAGAGTGATCCTGTATTTAATAAATTGTTGGCTAATCACCCTATGGTCACATTCAGGAGAAATTTTATAATGAGAGACCAGCTTGCTAAGAGTAGATTCATTCCCCAAAGTGATAATTGGCTTAAATGCCAAGTCCCAAAAGGTAATTTTACATGTGGTTAGTGGCATAACGATAGTGGTCGCAGGGGGTGTGACTGCGACCAGGTCTGGAGGGGTATGGGGCCCGTGGCCAGCTGGAGATGGCCAGGGCCCCGGACTTCCATGATAGTTCTGCAGGATTCTTATGGAGAAGATATAGAAGGACTCACACACTGCATAACGGACTACATTAATTTTTGTGTGGACAACACAGTACCCACAAAAGTGGTGAGGTGCTTTTCCAACAACAAACCATGGATTAATTCTGATATAAAAACACTACTTAAGGAGAAAAAGATGGCATTCAGGACAAGAGATAAGGAGGGGATGAGGGAAGTACAAAAGGAGCTGAGGCATCAAATCATACAGGGAAAAGCCAGTTATAAGGAAAAAAATGGAAAAGCAAATGGAAAGGAAAGACATAAGGGGGGTCTGGGAGGGGCTCAAGTCAATTTCGGGTCATAAACAGTCTGTCTGCCAGATTGAGGCAAATGTTAATTGGCTTAATGAACTAAACCTATTCTTCAACAGATTTGATCACACACCAGCTCCTCCTACCCCAGCATGTCCTTCAGTTCCGCCCACCACAATGACTTCACCCCATGCAGCTACTCCCCAACAGACCAGTAAATCCAGAAATCTGTCTATATCTGACCACAGTCTGACCTTCACAAGGGCCCAGGTGAGGAAGGAGATGAAAAAGATCAAGGCGAGGAAAGCTGCAGGGCCAGATGACATCAGTGCAAGGCTAATTAAGACTTGTGGGGACCAGCTGTGTGGTATAATTACATACATGTTTAATATGAGCCTGAGGCAGGAAATAGTCCCTGAATTATGGAAATCTTCTTGTGTGGTACCAGTTCCAAAGAAACCTCACCCTATGGACCTCAACGACTACAGACTTGTAGCACTGACATCTCACTTGATGAAGATCTTAGAGAGATTGGTTCTCACACATCTCCGCCCTCTAGTGAGCCCCGTTACGAACACTTTCCACTTTGCTTATCGGTCAGGCATTGGGGTAGATGATGCCATCATCCACCTTCTGCACAGGGCTCTGTCTCACCTGGAGAAACCAGGGAACACGGTGAGAATAATGTTCTTTGATTTCTCCAGTGCTTTTAACACCATACAGCCCGGGTTACTGAGAGACAAGCTGGACCTTGCTGGAGTGGACCACCACCTCTCCAACTGGATCCTAGACTACCTCACAAATCGACCTCAATACGTGAGAGCCCGAGACTGTGTGTCAGATACTGTGACATATAATACGGGGGCACCTCAGGGTATAATTCTTGCCCCTTTCCTCTTCTCACTGTACACTGCAGATTTTAGGTGCAACTCATCTAGCTGCTACCTACAGAAGTATTCTGACGACTCTGCAATAGTAGGTCTCATCACAGACGATGATGACAGGGAGTACAGGGAATTGAGCCGGGTTTTTGTGGACTGGTGCCAGCGGAACCACCTGAAGATTAACGCCGGGAAGACCAAGGAGATGGTGGTGGACTTCCGTAAATGCAGATGCCCTTCTAAACTAGTGGACATCCTGGGGACGGGCATCGAGATTGTGAACACCTATAAGTACCTGGGTTTGCTCCTTAGTAATAAGCTGGACTGGGCAGATCACATGGAGGTCCTGTACAGGAAGGGCCACAGCAGGCTCTACCTGCTTAGGAGGCTGAGAGCCTTTGGAATCCGGGGGGCACTTCTTAGGACTTTCTTCAACTCGGTAGTGGCATCAGCCATCTTCTTCGGAGTGGCTTGCTGGGGGAGCAGTATAACAACCAGGGACAGAAAGAAACTTGACAAGCTGATTAGAAGGGCTAGCTCTGTCCTGGGGAGTCCCTTGGACCCAGTGCAGGTGGTGACTGACAGAAGGATACTGTCCGTGCTGAGCTCCATGCGGGAGAAGAAGTCCCATCCCATACATGAGACCGTGATCGCGCTGGGCAGTACTGTCAGTGACCGACTGCTCCACCCTAAGTGTGAGAAGGAGCGTTATCGGAAGTCTTTCCTCCCCACCGCGGTTAGGCTGTACAACCAACACCGACCTAAGCAGAGATCAATACACACAGAGAACTGAAATATCTTTCTGCTTGTTAAATCCCTCCCCCCCCCTCCTCTGCTACTTCCTATCTGTCTGTCTACTATCAATGTAATGCCTCTTACCTTGGAACATTACTGTTCATGTTGTATTTGTATTTGTATCTGCTCATCTTTGCTGCTGTAACACACTGAATTTCCCCATTGTGGGACTATTAAAGGACTATTATTATAATTATTATTATTATTATTAGTGGTCGGGTAAGGCCTGGTTCCCCGACTGCTATACCTATTGTTAATGGAAAGGGGCATATAATACTGTGTGGGGGCCACTGTGGGCATATAATACTGTGTGGGGGCCACTGCAGAGCATATAATGCTGTGTGGGGGCCACTGTGGAGCATATAATGCTGTGTGGGGGCCACTGTGGAGCATAGTATAATGTGTAGGGGCCACTGTGGAGCATATTATACTGTACCAGTATTGTTTACATGCTAGGTGCTCCGCATTACTCACTATTCTTGATAACTGCAGTTGTGAGTACTAAAGCTGTATCTTTTTCAAATATCTGAGATATCGCATGCAGCAAACGTAACCGTCACTATCAAGAATTTGCTCTAGGAAGGGGGGACAAAATTTTGCACCCACAAGACCTTAGTTACGCCACTGCATGTGGTAATTGTGATTTTTGTGCCCAGAATCTAAAAGACAGGAGTGTGTAGACGAAGATGTACACACTCGGATGTTAATCAATTCATTAACGAATTGGTTTCATAGCAGGACTTCTCTGAACAAATTCATTGTTATGCCATATTCTTTCACTTTTAAAGACTGACTTTCTCAGGGATAGTCAATAGTATGGAAAGTTATCTCCTGGCTGGTACTTCTCAATAACCTTAAGGATAAGGCCTCATGTTGCAGAAACGCAGCAGACATTTTTTTTACAGTATCAGAAAAGTGAATGAGATTCTGGCTAATCCCATCCACACACTGTAGGATTTCAATTTTAACTGCGGAAAAACCACAAACAAAAACGCAGCCAAAACGCAATGAAAAACGCTGCAGAAAAAATGTGAAGCGTCTCCACTGCCTTAGCCTAACACTGATTGTTAATTTGTGTTCATGGTGTTAGTTTTGGCCAATGGATTTAACTCATAATTAGTTAAACTTTCCAGATAAAGATGAATTCATAGCAGAACCTTCTTGACTTCATACATATAAGTTTTAATTCAGTAATTATGCAGCATCCCAGGGTGCTCCTGCTTTAATTGGGTTTGTCTTTGTGCCTCTGGGTTTGTTTGTATGTCCTATCTATATGTTCTATCTTCTATGTATTGTTCGCAGCTCTCCCTACTGTATAATTCCGTTAGTTTACCTACTGTTTGGTCCCCCACACTTGGTACAGCCCTGGCATATCCTAGGCCACTGGGTGGGGTCTGGGAGACTTTTGTCTCCAGGAGAACCGTTGGAGCCTCAGTGTGTTTGAGTAGTGTTAGTGTTAGCAGTGGACAGTACTGTCTTGCTGAGACCCTGCGGTTCCCTACACAGCCCCTGAGGGAAGAAATTCAGCCCTAGTCTCATCTGGAGACAGCCCTGAGACAGAGAAACTCTGCTGTTCATCTTTAGGACACTGTGACAGGAGGAGAAAAGGAATCCTCTGCCAGGAGGTGTTGTCCAAGAACTGTCATCTAAAGGTAACCAGACCCCTGGAAGGACTGCCTAGGAGTACAGCCCCCAGTATCTATCCTGGAGGTGACTGAGTTGTGGAGATAGAGTTATTGGAGTGGAGTATGGTACTAGAGTCTTATCATCCCCTCGAATCCATAGCTGGGAGAACTTTACAGTGGGAGACTACTTCCCCCATTCGGTTTACAGTTGTTGAGTAAAGTTAAATCTGTTTCAACTGCACTGCTGCTTTCTGAGGAAGAGGACCCGTGATGTCACAGGTAGTAACATTCAGGCCCTTTGCTGAATGGTCTCAGCAGTCACGTGACCGCTGAGGCCAGTGGTGAACCTAGCCTCTTTGCTGCCTGAGGCGGACTATCGAAAGACCCCCCCCACAAAAAAAAAAAATATAAAATTGCGTTTACATCTGTTAGCGTCACACGCTGTTATTGTCGTACAATAAACATACACAAACTTAAGCAACCGTTTTTAAGAATTCTTCTTCCTGTATTACTTCAGTATCAGAAATCAACAACACGGCATTAACAATGAAAGTAACTTCACACATCTTCTGCTTGGTGGATGGACAAGCCCACGTGGCCCCCATTCTCTATAATAGGAGCCCCTCAGATAGCTGAGTACTGGACTTCGGGTATCTTCGGAAGTCCCATCGAAGTGAATGAGAGCCACGCGGGTTCGTCCAACCACCAAGTGACACACCTATATATATGGCTGTGGTCAGGCTGAATTCCCACCCAGTGGGGGAAAAAAATCCAATTCTCAGGCTCAGTGGAGGTCTCAGCAAACAGACCCCCATCAATCAGGTATTTATCCTCTATCATTTAGGTGAATATAGGGCAGTAACATTTTGTGACTTACAGGTGACGTCTCTGACTAATCGTTCACATTTCCCTTCTCTTCCCTTTGGACCGCCATGACCACTTCTTCCAGCTGTGACTTGTCTCTGTAAAGTTTGCAACACAGACATATTTGGCTCCTAACTTTTCCAGGCACCTGACCCACATTGTCCTCACCTGCACACCCATCCTGCTGCTACCCCAATTATAAAATATATGATATAACCCCCCATAATGAATAATACCCCTAAGTGCATCTTTATATTAATAATGTCTGTGTGTACCCTGTATAAATAGTGCCCCTTATTAATAATGCCCCAGGTGTTAACTAATTAAAAGGTCATTAATAAACTAATCAGCGGGGCTCAAAAACCCAGGACCCCTACTGATCAGCTGTGTGAATGGTACATGTGTAAGCGCCGTGACCGCTTCTCTGTTTACATAGTGTCATTCATCTCATAGCGGCCATGTAATTTAACTACAGCCTCGTCCTATACATGTCGTTTCAGACCCCCGAGTATAATGATCGGAGACCCAGGGGAGGTGACAAACATAAAAATCAGTGTTACTTACCTATCCTGGACACCGGTGCACTCCCCGCAGCTTTCGGCCATGTCTAAGTGCGCACACACGTCACGTGATCAGGCCGGCGACGTGACCTGATGACGTCACCAGAGGCCCCAAGCCTGCCCGGAGTAACACCGATCGCTGGAGAGGTGAGTAACACTGGTTTTTATGTTTATCACCTCCCCCGGGTGTCCGATTATTATACTCCGGGGTCTGAAAAAACCCCGGAGTATAATAATAGTAGTATTTTTGGCCCGCGGCCTCACTTACCGATGCCCGCGGCCGCTCACAGCGGCATCCACTTCCTCTTCTGCGTCCCATAGCAGAAGGGGAAGCGGAGGCGGCCACGAGCAGATGTGGGGTAGGTAAATAAATAGGCCGTAACCTGCTGTGGATACTCCAGCAGGTTACGGCCTATTTATATATAAAAAAAAAGTTCTCCGCACCTACCTGCGATGCCTGAATGGAGCCGCTGCCTCTTCTTGTCCGCGACGTCTGTGTCTCAGCATAGACAGCGTGATGACATCATTGTATCGCTGCCTGCGCTGAGATGCAACGTCTCGTAAACCAGCCCAGGACAGGCCCCGCTCAGCTCTGGTCTTTTTTTAAAGCGGCCTGTCCTGGGCTGGTTTACATTAAATAAATAGTAAAAATGCCGCCCCCATACAGTGACGGACAGTGTGCCGCCTGAGGTGGCTGCCTCACTTCGCCTCATTAGCGGTGCGCCCCTGGGATTATCACAATGACAAATCATGACACCTGAGACATGAATGGAGCCTAAGCTTTATTTACATAAAAATACTTTGCATTTGTTTTTGTGATTTTTCAAACAATGTCTCAACATATAGCCTTTTAACACTTCATGCTACAGAGATTAGCTGATAAAACTATAACTGTAATGTGATGGTTTGAGCAGCAGTGTACTAAGGTTATATGGGCCTGGCATGAGCTACCCTTACAGTACTGGGCACATAATCCCTGCTCCTTATCACAGAGGATATTCTTTGCTTGGAGGCTTTTTCTGCCAACGCCTCTCCCCTCCCCCCTGCGAAACCCAACATCCACTGCAACCCAAACCTTGTCTCACCCGCCCCCCTGCGACACCCAACATCCACCGCACCCCAAACCTTGTCTCACCTGCCCCCCGAGACACCCAACATCCAGTGTTCCCCAAACCTTGCCTCACCCGCACCCCCCCGTGACACCCAACATCCACCACACCCCAAACCTTGTCTCACCTGCCCCCCGCGACACCCAACATCCAGTGTTCCCCAAACCTTGCCTCACCTGCCCCCCCGCGACACCCAACATCCACCGCACCCCAAACCTTGTCTCACCCGCCCCCCCTGCGACACCCAACATCCAGTGTTCCCCAAACCTTGCCTCACCCGCCCCCCCGCGACACCCAACATCCACCGCACCCCAAACCTTGCCTCACCCGCCCCCCCTGCGACACCTAACATCCACCGCACCCCAAACCTTGCCTCACCCGCCCCCCTGCGACACCCAACATCCACCGCACCCCAAACCTTGCCTCACCCGCCCCCCTGCGACACCCAACATCCACCGCACCCCAAACCTTGCCCCCCCCCCCCCCCGCGTCACCCAACCCGCCACCATCATCAATCTGGTATTTATCCCCTATCCTATGGATAGGGGATAAATACTTAGAAAAGCAATATTTATCTAATAGGAAACTAGGAAACACTTACCTCAGTAGCGCTTTTGAGAGCAGGGACACCTTAGGAGACCGCGCAGGAGCCACTGTGTGTCCTATCACGTCAGGTCACGTCACGTGATGCATGCAGCCAAGCGTGGGTGCGGGTGGGGGCGGAGAGCAAGGAGCAGGCTAAGTGAACGCTTGAGGGTGGACCGCTGGAGCAGCGCTGCTACCAATAGGTGAGTGTTGAAGCAGCGCTGTCTCTGCACGGCCACCCCGAGCTACCTCTCTCCTCCCCTGCTTAAAACGCTAAACCAGCCCAGGACTGGTCCTGCTCAGCATGTTTTTTAAAGCGGCCTGTCTTGGGCTGATTTAGGTCAATCAAAATGCCATCCCCCGAAACTGACAAGATAGTGCCGATTGAGGTGGCCGCCTCACTTTGCCTCATTAGCGGTGCGCCCCTGGCTGAGGCCAATCAGCGGCTTCAGCACAATGCCAGAAGAGACTCGCTGGAGCAGATGAACTAGGGGGCGCGGGAGGACAACGGAGCAATGGGGACAGGTATGTATTTTTTACATTTTTTTCACTGCCCCCAGCTTATTTAAACTTTAAAAGGGTTGTCCATTTTTGCCTGGACAACCCCTTTAAGCTAAAATATCTAATGTTTTCATTCCTTGTCCAAGGCATTGCACTATTTGACCTTTTTTGGCAGAAAAGAGATTTTTCTTTCCCATATTGCTTGAAACCTGTGGCCTGCTTAATAATGTGCAACCTTCTTCAGAGACTGGGGTTCCACGTAATGTAAACACTGAGGTTTGGCTGCGGTGGAAACGTCACAGCAAATAACACGGTGCTTTATAGTCCCTGCAGAGTGGATGGGATTCTAGCGAATCCCATCTACACATTGCAGAAAAATATGTGCAGCGGAAATACTGTGATTTCCAAAATCTTTGCGATTTTGGAAATTGCAACATGTCAATTTAATCTACGGAAATGCTGGCGGTTTCCCTATAGGTAAAATTGAAGCAGAAAGTCCGCAGAGGAAAATTCTGCGGACTTTCTGTGAAAATCACTGCGGGCAAAACTGCAGTGCACTTTCAACACGGTTTTTCTCACAACACTTTTTGGCTATGGCTCTCTATGTGGGGCCTTAGCCTTAAGTAGGTTTCGTTTAATTGGGCTCACCTGGCAAATTAATAATCACAGGTGTTTGAGAGTGATATTAGTGATCCAAAGAGCCTTGAGACACAATACCATATATGAGTTTAACTGAAAAATAAAACATTTAATCTTTATGATGCTTAAATCTGATTTGCATAATAATGTGGGATGCGGTATATATGACTTCTTTTAGAAGTTGTCTGATTTTTGTGTGTTTTCTAGAATCCGAGTTAGGCTCTATCCACATAATGTTTCTGCACTATATTTTGCATATGTGCCAGGAAAGCTCCTAGAACCTGCACAAGCATATCCATAGGGCCCCTATTGATATGGTGTATGCCAAAAGACTGTCCTTTTGGCATATGTTAGGCCAGTATACACTAGCATTCCTTTTTCATTGTATGAAAGTGTTGTCTGTGGTATATGTCACTGCATTTCAATACAGCAGCATACACATGAGCCTTACAATGGAGGTTTAGTCAGGAATTGCTGACAATTAATAACTCCAATGGAAGGGAAAACATAAATCTAACTTTTCTATTGTTTTTGTTTTCTATTGGACTTACTCGTTTTGCCAGTCCTTGGCAATTAAGCATTCTCAAGAATACATCATGAATATCCTAATAGCTGTAACTCAGGCCAGACAGGATGTGCTCTTTCCTACAGCCTAACTCTTTCTGCCTGCTTACCTTACTCCCAAACCTATATTCTGTACAATGCAATTTCTGATGAAGGGCAATAAGTTTGTAACACATCCATAAAAGCATTTGAGAGTGCCTGATTTCTTTGGATTTATGTATTTACGGAGTAGGTTTCTCAATGAGCACCTGCTCTTGAAATATCTGAGTGCTATTGCAATATTGTCTACAGAGGATGGGCAGTGATATTAACCACAATATCTACATCATATGCTGTCAGCAATGATGTAATGCTAAGCATACAGTGTCTGTTAGAGTTATAATTATACTTAGCAATGCCATGTTGACAAACATGATGGTCTCCATACAAAAGATTTAAAAAAATTTGACCATAGGGACATGTTAAACTAAAGAGTCCTGAATATTCCAAATTGTTAGATTTTTAACGAAACTGTACAATTGGGGAGTCGTCATATTTCTTGGTTTGACCAGGGAATACCCAGGAGACATAACTCAGTGTATAACTGTCTGTGATGTTGTAGCACTACCTGACAGCCTCTCAGCCAGGTGAATCTTACAATGCTGTTGTCTTATTGACTATAAAAGGTTGTGCACTTGTTATCAGCCTTTAGTTGCTATAATGGTGGACATGCAAAGTTCTAAAAAAACAATAGGAATTCAAGCGACAGAGGAGTAGGAAAATTTAGAGAATCAAGCAATTACACAGGCAGGCAGATTAGTGCTAGAAATCGATAGAGGAATAGGAATAGAATCATAGGAGTGAGGGGAAATCTGTGCTGCTGCTGGTGCTTACACAGACAGGATAGTTAATCCTTTCACTGCCAATAATCTAATTTTTTTCCCTGTTATGCAATAGAGCAGATTCAGCTATATATGCATTATTTAAACATACTTTTTACTAACAGTAAAGCGCTGATTCTGCTTGCGTAAATCTGAAAAAAAAAATCTTTTATATACAAGCTTTTGTTGTTATTCACCCAATACACAGTCTAGCCTGTGCTAATGTGAAAAAAAAATTCTTGTAATTTCATGGGTTATTTTTTTCTGCTCTAGTCACCAAATACAGTGTGACAGCAATGTTAATCTCAAAAAATATTTAATGCTTAATCATTTTTTTTATGCACAGCTGCACAGATATACATGTAGTGCAACCTCCACTGATGTAGAGGAGGTAGAGGTGGAAGATATGAGTGTTGGTGGAGGTAGTAGTGGCCGGAGGTGTGCTACTGGTGGTAGTACTGGTAGGGACATTAGGCGTAAATCTGTAAAAGAAATGTGAAGGCATGCATAATACAACTGCCATGATAAGTCACAAAAAAGTGAGTAAGGTGATATAGAATCCAATGGTGATTTTATTACAGGTAAGACCAGGTTCAGGGTTACAGGGTGATATCGCAGGAAGAGGATGGTAGCTGCTGCAATAATTCCACCTGACGTGCAGCCCAAACATCCAAATGACCGTCTTGGGGTAGACGTAAGCAAAGCTTGGGTGGTGTTGTTACTAGCAGACACATCTCTGGTTTTGGCAGCAGCAGCTATGTGTGGTCATCTCCTGTATGGGAATTATTTTGTACATTGTACACAAATGACAAATTGATGGCAAGGTGCAAGATCTGCAAAAAGATAATTAGCCATGGGCATGCAGGTACACATGTAGAAACTAGATCTCTCCGTACTCACAGGAAATGGTGTCAACAACATACTTGGTAAAACTGAGATAGCAGAAACACCTAGTGAATAAGACCATTCCATTTCTTCTCCCCATGATCATCTTTGTAGGCAGGTCAGATCCGTTCCACACCTAGCACATGATCATCATCACATTATCATTCATCATTATCATCTCCACCTGCTTATCCTTCTCCACACAATCTGCACCCAGTCATCCAGCTGGTCTGCAAGTTTAACTTCCACCTGGCCAAGTTACTGGCAGTACAGTTGTTGCATACCACTTAGTGGAAACCACTGCGTTTTGCCAATTGATGACAGCGCACAGTCTCCATGAAGAATACCTAGCCACCATTATTTCTGGAGAAAAGTTGTCCCTGTTTGATGGCCATGTGGGTCTCTCCTTGTAAATGCCCATGTGGGGAATGTTGCACACCACCCTCAATACATGGAGCATCAGTTATGACCTGAAGACAATACATTAGCTGTCATGACCCACTGGGTCAATGTTTAAAACGTCAAAGGCCACAATCTAGAAACGCAGCAAGGACCAGTGCTTTCTAGTACTGACACCACCTCACAGGTGCAGGACAGGTAGACTTTCAAAACTAGGCAGGACCAGAGCTGTTTTAACACATTGGTGGGCCCAGTGCAAAGTTTTCTTCAGTGGGCCCCCCGCATAACAACCAGCTATTATACCCACCTGAAAGCTGCCAAAAACTGGGATTTTATATGGTGACAGTCAATGTATGAAAATGTTTTCTGACTGATGGAACTTTTCCGCCTGTCAGAAATGTTTTATACATTCATCTCTAGTAAAAATCGTTATTGCTATTATTTTAGCGTGTAACGGACATTGCTAGAGGCAGTTGGCATATTTTATACTATAAAGATCAGGTATGGACAGGATAGGGACAGTGAAAAAATCTAAACTTTATTGATGACTTTGAGTATGTGTTATGTGTTTGGTGCAACTCTTTTGGCACTGCGACTTTGACGATGGTAAACGTCTGGGTCACACCGCCAATAACTTCCTGGTTATGTTATGTTCAGAGGGGTATTACAGAAGAATACCCCGGTGATTAGGCTCAGAGGGGTATTACATTATCTCTCTATGTGACAATCAGAGAGCAAAAGTACAGTATGCTCTCTGATTGATAGGAGAGGGGATAACATGGACAGAAGTCCATGCTAACCCCCCCAGGAGTCACATACAGGTTACGAACAGACAATGATAATTTATCATTGTCTGTGCAGTCTCTACTCTGCTCCTTCCCCCTCCTTTCTCCATCACACAGCTCTAAGATGCTGCCTGAGGCAGGAGAGGGGAGGACAGTTTAGAGGCCCATATCTCAGGATACCTTAGGGATATGAAGATGACCTTGGATTTATTTTAGAATTTCATCTTTAAAATGATACAAAGATCATCCTGATAGCCCTTACAGATTCGCAGCGATTTGCTGTTAAAAACGCTGTCGGGAATTGAGATCTGCATTTGGATCTCAATGCAGAACATCCTTTTCACCTTTTCAGTTTAATGTCCCTCTCCTACTACACAAAAAAAAAAAAAAACACTAACACTCACCTCTCCTCTCTCCCTTGCTGTCATGGTCCAGTCATCACATCACGCCTGCAGCTCCCGGGGAAGAATGGTGAAACAGGGAGTGGATGGCTTGGGCAGCCTGGACAGCATATGCAGGACTGTCCCCCCCACTACCCAGTGCAAGTGCACCGTTGGCCCTTTGGTTAAAGTGGCCCTGGGCAGGACCCATCTGTCTCCTCCAGTTCCTACACACTGGACTATTTTCCACTCCTGACTTCGCCAGGTTAAGCCATTGGTTCCACATCCCCCTCGTTTCATATTAAGTGGCACATGGTGTAGCATCATTTTGAGCATAAGCATATGATTACTGCCTGCAGTAATCTGATCGTGAAACTGATAGTGTGTCCTAAACTTTTATTGACATTATATCACTCAGTCGAGGAGGGTGTGGCTAGCTATGGTCCAGCACAGATGTATGGATTGTGAGCACCTCCAATTTATACTTCGAATTTGCCCTTTTCCAGCAGCAACGTATTAATTGTACACCACAAAACACCCTGAGACTACCCCCCGGGTCCCTGTGTAGGCAATTCAGGGTGTTTGAGCACATGCTAATTTTCATTCCGCTGGCTGATCCGGACGTCCTGTCTCCTACTCCAGGATCTTCTCAGGGGTTGTACCTGCACTGCTCTATCCCACCCAATACATCCTCTGGAACTTGGCAGCCTACACAGTACATCATAAACTCTATCTGAACTGCAGCTGCTAATAGGAGCTACCTGAACCTCCCACTCTATCATCCAGCATTTTCTGGGGACATATCTTCCTTCACTCCAAGCCAATTGAGATGTGACCATATTGCTACCCCTAACCTTCTGACCCCTACCTCTGTGCCATCTCCTCGTCACTCTACCTCAGCTACATTTTGGCACTGACCTGTTCGGCTTATCTTTCCATAATACATCACAATGTAAGGAGACAGTGCCTAACACTCTTGTGTCAAGGTCCTAACTCTGGCACTCTATCACAAACCTGGAGACCATGGACAACAGCCTACTTCCAAAACATCTCAAGACAACCTTTCACATCTGGATGTGCCTGGAAGCGGGCCCATAAGGGTTATCAGAATACCCTGGCAGTCCTGCTACACTCAGTGGAGTGGTCTTACTGCTAACTTGCCTTGAACAACAGCATTCCCCCCTCCCACCTTGGATATAATGTAACCATGGCATAATCCTCCGGTACATGTGAGAAGCAACTGTGTGTCTTTACTTTAAATTAAAGAACCAATGAACACAGTAAAAAGTGGAAACCTGGATACATTTCTACAAAAACCCTTGCAACAAAATGCTATGAAAGCAAAACTTGATGTATTGCCTAAAATGGCACCTCCTAAGCATCCACTGAATAACACTTCTGAGGATTTGAGCAAAGACGAAGAGTCACTTATCAACACCTCTGTACATGCTCCTTCATCAATAGAACTTTAACCAAGCCTCCAGAACCGATATTCCAAGAACTACAGGACATTAAAAGTGAAACGAAGCAGATTGGGAACAGAGTGGAAAGCCTGGGAACAATGCAGGCTCAGTTGATAGCATTAATGGAAGCTTCCACTCCTTCCTTTCAAACTAGTCAAAAACCATCTTAATGACCTGGTGAACTGGGTGGAGGACCAGGATAATAGAGGTAGAGAAAATAACCTACAGCCTTGCTGTCAACGGTTAAACAAATCTTAATTGACGTATTGGAAGATGAATATAAGGAAGAAATACTCAGAGTGGTTACACAGGGAACTCAGAGCCAAGCCTAAACATACTAAACCACCAAAAATATCATCTGTAGACTTATGTGCTCCAGAGTCTGCAACGATATCCTGAGATCGGCCTCAGTTCACATTTGGCGATGCGCCATTGCAGTTCTTTCAGGACCTCTTAACTGTAACTCTATCCAAATGAAGAACAATTAAACCTCCTGAAAAAACAAAATATTCAATATAGATGGCAGGGACTCTTCCCATTTGATATCTCCTTCTCGGTGTAGGGGAGGAGATTTCTCTTCTGACAACATGGAGACCTCCGTGAAGCCTTGGCGGCCCTAGACCAACTGGACTTTTCAATCCCAGACTGAGGTTCTGTTTAGGATTTAGTATCACCTTACATTACCCCTTCCACTTCATGGGAAACTGTTGGAGCAAGCGAGAACACCAAACTCTGTAAGAAGTCTGGTCGCCTGACCCTGGAGAGGACACCACATGACTGATCACAAGCAGCTTTACTCTGCATGTTTTTGTTGTGTTGTTGGTTACATTGCACTTAACCATGTTTCTTTCCTCAGGTTGAAATTTCTTATTGTTTTGTGATACCATGTGTAGGGAACTGCCATTTCTACTAGTATATAATGTATCTGGCTTCTTTGCCCCTGCAGTTTGGCTTCAGAGACCCCAGGCATTTAGTGCAAGTTTTGTTTTGTAAATACAGTGAGTCAGACACATGTGAGGCAGAGCTGCTGGGGGGAGAGATGTGAGCAGAGCTGCTGAGACAGACATGTTATGTCTGGGGGAGTCTAAGAGCCACTTGTTCCTCTTTACTTCACAGTATATAGTTAGGTATGTGTTACCCCCTATATACTCACAGGACCTAGCTAGTAACCGTAGTTAGGGATCCATATATATATACAGTTCAGGGCAGTGATAGGTTAGGCTTCCGAAGGCCAACTAGCTAGTTAGAGGCCCGGTGGCACTAGTAGTTTAGCTGGCAGGTTAAGGACTCAGTGTTAGGGTAGTCAGGCCTGCATCTACTGCCGTCACCGTCGCCCTGTTTGCTGCCTGTGAAGAATCTCACCATCATCATCATCATCTCCTGATCGGCTGTCTGTCATCTCCTGGAAGAATCCGAGGATCCACAGTCATCCACAGGGGCCCCTGCATCTCTTCTGTTGCCTGGAGGTATTGTGCACTGGACTCTTGCTATATATCTATATATATACCCGGGTATATAACCTAAGACGGTTGAGGACTTGCTGGTTGTTGTAGTACTGCTGTGTTCTGAGTATATTGTATGTATGTATGTATTATTACCCTGTTGATTCTTATAAAGCTACTGTTATAACCTTATGTGGTATCTGTATGTATTCTTCAGACTGTGAGATGACAGACAGCCGATCAGGAGATGATGATGATGATGGTGAGATTCTTCACAGGCAGCAAACAGGGCGACGGTGACGGCAGTAGATGCAGGCCTGACTACCCTAACACTGAGTCCTTAACCTGCCAGCTAAACTACTAGTGCCACCGGGCCTCTAACTAGCTAGTTGGCCTTCGGAAGCCTAACCTATCACTGCCCTGAACTGTATATATATATGGATCCCTAACTACGGTTACTAGCTAGGTCCTGTGAGTATATAGGGGGTAACACATACCTAACTATATACTGTGAAGTAAAGAGGAACAAGTGGCTCTTAGACTCCCCCAGACATAACATGTCTGTCTCAGCAGCTCTGCTCACATCTCTCCCCCCCAGCAGCTCTGCCTCACATGTGTCTGACTCACTGTATTTACAAAACAAAACTTGCACTAAATGCCTGGGGTCTCTGAAGCCAAACTGCAGGGGCAAAGAAGCCAGATACATTATATACTAGTAGAAATGGCAGTTCCCTACACTCTCCCTCTGGTGAAATCTTTACGTCACGTCAAAGACATACAAAGTCATAGTATACAGTCAACATTACCAATGACAATATCAATATGGTTGCTTTTGCATTTACAGAGTCACAACAGGTTAATAGGTATACATGCCAGCAGGAGCGAAAATTGGTAACATATTGACCAAAGTGGACACTGCACCCACCCAAGCATGGTATAAATGAGGCTGAGTAGTAAATCTGGGGTCCCCCAAACTATCATATATCAGCATAGGTGGAGGGTGTCTAATTCTCTCTCCTCTCCGTACCTCTCTCTGAGGTAAACTAGCATGTCCAGGCCCTAAACTAGGGTTGTCTGCCATGGGAGGGGATGGTGCTGGTGGCGTAGGAGAGCTAGATCCCTGCTCATCTGTAGACACAGATCTAGGTACGAATTCTGGAGTTTGAGGGTTCATAGGTCTCCCTGAAGGAGAAGATACTGGTGATCTAGGAACTTCAGGAGCCACAGTCCAATCACTCTCAGGAGTTTCAGGAAGGTCAGGTGGAATATCGGCTAAGGACTGTGGAGAATCGCAGGCCGAGCCATCATTGGAGATATCCATACCATCAATCTGAGGTACAGGCAACAAATGATTTCTATGACAAGTCCTGATCCTCCCGTCCCGTCCTTTTATCTTGTAGACTGGTATTCCAGGCAACCGATCTACCACTGTAAAGAGTTCACTCCGCCATCGATCAGCCAGCTTATGTTTTGCAGATGCTCCCAAATTCCGTAGCAGAACATGGTCCCCAGGGTTCAATTCTCGATATCTTACTCGAAGATCAAATCTCCTTTTATTTCCTTCATTCACTTTGGCCGCATTTTCCTCAGCCAGCTGATAAGCACTCTTAAGCGTTTCTTTCAAACGTGCCACGTATCGGTAATGATCTCGATGACTGATACCATCGGTAGAGACTCCCAACAAGATGTCAATAGGTAGCCTAGGCTCTCTTCCAAACATCAGAAAGTATGGTGAATATCCTGTGCTCTCGTGCCTTGTACTATTATAGGCATGCACCATAGCCTCCACTTTTCGACTCCAGGATCGCTTATCCTCAATTCGTAAGGTACCAAGCATATCAAGTAAAGTCCTGTTAAATCTTTCAGGAAGGGCATCTCCCTCTGGATGGTAAGGCGTCGTCCGACTTTTGCGGATGTTCAACAACTGAAGTAACTCTTTGATCAGGTTACTCTCAAAATCCCGGCCTTGATCAGAATGCAACCGGTGTGGTAAGCCATAATGGATAAAATACTTTTCCCAAAGCACTCTTGCAACAGTGACTGCTTTTTGATCCTTAGTCGGAAAGGCTTGAGCATATCGTGTGAAGTGATCAGTCACCACCAATACATTTCCAAATCCTCTGGAGTCGTTGTCAATACAAAGGAAGTCTATGCAGACAAGATCCATGGGGCCCGAACTCTTCAAGTGTCCCATGAAGGCCGCTCGAACCGAGACAGTCTTCCTCTGCAAACATCTGCGACAGCACCTACACAGACGAGTCACGGTATCTCTCATTTTGGGCCAGTAGAATCGGTCTTGTATTAGGCCATAAGTCTTCTCAGGTCCCAAATGACCATGATAATCATGCAGACTTCGGAAAATCATCTTCTGAAAGCAGCTTGGAATAACTAGTTGGCGCCTTCCAGGGTGATCATGATACAGCACCACACGATAAAGTAGGCCATTGTCTATTTCAAACTTCTCCCAATCTCGTAGAAGTTGACTGCATTCAGAGGGTAGGGATGTCTTTAACATTTCTCTGTCTTGAGAACTCACTGCTTGATAAAGAGGTCCAATTACAGGATCAGTCTTTTGACTCCAGATCATTCGCTTTGAAGATATAGAACAACTCTCAAAGGATCCTAAAGCGGCAGGGTAGGCAAACATGTCTGGTACAGCTTCGGGACCTCCCCCAATAGAGTCAATAAGCCGAGTTTCAGAAAAGGCTACTCGGTCTTCAACTACAGCAGCCATGGCACACAAAGCTCCTACTCCAGGACTTGGCACTTCTTCCCATTCATCCACTACTTCCGGACTAGGTAATCCAGGCCGTCTTGATAGAGCATCTGCCCCAATGTTCTTAGGCCCCGATTTATACTTGAGTGTGAATTGGTAGTTGGATAAAGCTGCCAACCAGCGATGTCCTGTAGCATCGAGTTTAGCGGTTGACAAAACGTATGTCAGTGGATTGTTGTCTGTTCTTACTTCAAACGTGGCTCCGTATAAATAGTCATGTAATTTATCAACAATGGCCCACTTGAGCGCCAAAAACTCCAATTTATGTACTGGATAATTTTTCTCGCTGGGAGAAAGACTTCGACTTATGAAAGCTATGGGCCGTAACCCGGCCGGGTATTCTTGGTGCAGCACGCCACCTAATCCTTCAAAGCTGGCATCTAGATGTAGCACATATGGCTTCTGTGCATCAGCATAAGCCAGAACGGGAGCTTCCGTCAATTTCTTCTTCAACAACTTAAATGCTTCTTCACAATCCGCAGTCCACCTATCGCCAAAAAGGCTTTTGGAAGACCCTTTTTTCTTTCCCGGATCTCCTGCATCACTCTTCAACAGGTCGAGGAGGGCTCGAGCAATTTTTGAATATCCTTCCACAAATCGTCGATAGAATCCACAAAACCCCAAGAAAGATTGCAACTCCGTAATATTTTGCGGTCGGGGCCAATTCACCACAGCTTCAATCTTACCAGGATCGGTAGCAACTCCTTCAGCAGAAACAATATGACCTACATAAGTGACCGAAGATCTACAAAATTTGCATTTGTCAGCCGACAACTTCAGCCCCTCTTCTTTTAAGCGATGGAGTACTCTCATAAGTCGTTCTTCATGTTCTTCCAGCGTCTTTCCAAACACAATAATGTCATCAAGATATACAAGGCATTCCCGGGGCACTAAATCACCTAACACTCTTTCCATCAACCTTTGGAACGTTGCTGGCGCACCTTTTGTACCTTGCGGCATACGAGTGAACTGAAAGAAACCCAAGGGGCATATGAAGGCTGTCTTTTCCTGATCCTCAGGTGCCATTGGGACTTGATAGTATCCCGATCTTAGGTCCAGCACTGTGAACCAACAGTTTCCATTCAGAGCTTCCAGAGCTTCTTCAATTCTCGGCAGTGTATACTGATCAGGTAAGGTTCTCCGGTTCAGAGTTCTGTAATCCACACATAGGCGAATTGCTCCAGATTTTTTTCTTACCACCACAATAGGTGAGGCATAGGGGCTCTTACTGTCCACAATGATCCCCTGACCTTTCATTTGCTGTAGAGTCTGTCTTAACTCATCAACATCCTTTGGAGCAACTCTCCGTGGTCGCTCCCGGAAGGGAGTAGAATCGGTCAATCGGAAAGTGTGTTGAGCACTTTTAGCACAACCTACATCCATATCATCCATGGAGAACACTTCCGATAATTCAGACAACTTCTGTGTCAGTCGCTGATTCCAGGCCTCTGGTAAATGTGGATCACTCAAGTCAAGATTGAGATTAGGGATTGCATCTCGGATTTGAATCCTGCACACTTCAGCGTATGGATTTACTCCAAACACAGGGTAGCAGTGGGCCACATTCTGGTATGGTCCAATTACAATCGGATGCGGTGAACAGTTCCTCACTGTCACACAGGTAGATAACTCCACTTTATTTCTCCAGTCCTTTCTCTCTGGGATCACCATCCAGCCATTCTGGTTAATCATTTCTTCAGGGGTTTCCATAAGGACATAACTCCCCCCTTCAAGCAAATCGGGAGCAATGCTGGAGGCTACTCTCAGAATTCTCTCCCCGCCGGCAGGAACTTCCACGGTTCTCTCACCGATATGATATACCATTCCATGTCGATAGCCAGTAGACAGGGCATCACAGAGTTCTCTAAGATCAGAAGATATATTCACCGGCTGAGCTGCAGGGTTCCAATCTCTTCCAAGAAACTTCTGAAAAGCATAATGCACTGCGGGACAATTAGTGCCAAGTATCACAGGAGCTGCACAAGAATCCCCTGTATCAGGACAGACAAGAGCCGTAATCTTCATGGGAGCGACACTCTGATCTTCTAATTCAGGGACAGCTATAACTACTTGTAGGCTGCCATCTACAGGATATGATCCTGAATTAAGCCCCCACAATTTCATTTGTCCTGTAGACTGAAGAGGTATATCCCTCAGATACTTTTGGTAGAACGAGCGATAAATCAGGGTCACTTGAGATCCTGTATCAAACAGGGCAGGAGCGGCATGACCATTGACAGTGACTTTGACAACGGACCTGGAGCCCGCGATAGCGCCTCTGGTATTTACTCGGCCCGCCTTCCTTTGGTGTCTTTGATTCTGAATAGAGAAGACAGCACTGTGTCCCAATCCCTCACTGTCCTCCGTACACTGTCTGGCAGTATGGCCCGTCTGACCACATTTATAACAGGTTCTAGCATCCTTCCTCCATTGAGTGGCAGTGGGTGGAGTGGCGGACTGTCTAAGTTCTGACCGCTCCGCTGGTTTGTCCTTGTTTGAATTAGGAACAACATCTTCTTTAGAGATGCTTTTCGCTTTCTTAGGGGTACTAAAACTAATGTCAGCTTCTTGTTTCTTCACTAACTTCATTAAGTCAGGAAATGGAAGGACTCTATCAGATAGTAAGACCTTGAGTACTTGAGCAAGAGGATGATGAGGTTGTAACCCTCTCACCAACTGACTGGTTCTCATAGCGTCTACCTCTGAAGTAGATATAGCTGCGTGGTACACCAGACGTGAAAGAAGTAGCTGTAAACGGTTAATAAAAGTAGAGACATTTTCCCCTTCTTTTTGACGAACCATTCGGTAATCAGTAACCATCTGGGCAAGGTCATAGTATGGCTCAAAGTGATCAGACAGTACTTGTATATAGTCCAATGCACTCACTCCTTCATGAGAGTCTCTGTACAAGCGGATCAATTCTGCAGCAGGAGACCGCAAACTTTCACTGATACGCTGCCGCTTGCCTTCTTCAGAGCAAGACCATTCCTTCAGGCATTGGAGAGTATGTTCTTTCCATATCTCAAAGTTTTCCTCCCCTTGTGGTACTGGGACATTACCAGAGAATACTTTTAGTTTCTTGTAGTGAGTGGCCTGCAGGCCCTGAGCTAACATTTCAGTCAGCCTGGCTAAAGTGCTAATAGCACTGTCACTAGAGGAACTGCTAGCGACGGCCATACTGGGGGGGTAACTGGCTGAGCGGGGTTCTTCCTTTACCTGAACCAGGGGAGGAACAGGAGGTCGGTAATCCCATGTAGTAGCTAGTGGGAGGTTCCCCTCTGAGCTATATCGCTTCTCCATATCAATGACTATTCCCACTTCTAAATCTCAGCAGTGCCTCCAAATGTAGCCCTATTTGGGGGGGGGTATGAGTATTATCCCTCCCGCAACAGACTCTGGCGCTGACCTGTGTGTATAATGGGACCTGAAGCCTTCGCTGAAGGGAAGAGTGGGAACATATATGAAATATATCAGTGCCTCCACCCAGGATAGAGCCTCTGTATTACAGGGAGGATCTCTTCCTGGGACTTACCCATGAAGTACAGTTAGTAGCCTTAACAAGGATCACTGTACTAATCTCACAGTCTGAAGAATACATACAGATACCACATAAGGTTATAACAGTAGCTTTATAAGAATCAACAGGGTAATAATACATACATACATACAATATACTCAGAACACAGCAGTACTACAACAACCAGCAAGTCCTCAACCGTCTTAGGTTATATACCCGGGTATATATATAGATATATAGCAAGAGTCCAGTGCACAATACCTCCAGGCAACAGAAGAGATGCAGGGGCCCCTGTGGATGACTGTGGATCCTCGGATTCTTCCAGGAGATGACAGACAGCCGATCAGGAGATGATGATGATGATGGTGAGATTCTTCACAGGCAGCAAACAGGGCGACGGTGACGGCAGTAGATGCAGGCCTGACTACCCTAACACTGAGTCCTTAACCTGCCAGCTAAACTACTAGTGCCACCGGGCCTCTAACTAGCTAGTTGGCCTTCGGAAGCCTAACCTATCACTGCCCTGAACTGTATATATATATGGATCCCTAACTACGGTTACTAGCTAGGTCCTGTGAGTATATAGGGGGTAACACATACCTAACTATATACTGTGAAGTAAAGAGGAACAAGTGGCTCTTAGACTCCCCCAGACATAACATGTCTGTCTCAGCAGCTCTGCTCACATCTCTCCCCCCAGCAGCTCTGCCTCACATGTGTCTGACTCACTGTATTTACAAAACAAAACTTGCACTAAATGCCTGGGGTCTCTGAAGCCAAACTGCAGGGGCAAAGAAGCCAGATACATTATATACTAGTAGAAATGGCAGTTCCCTACACATGTGTGGGAGGATAGGCTCAGTGGTAGCAGCAGCGGACCCAGACAGTCAGAGACAGAAACAAAAATTCAGGTGTAAACAGGTTTTACCTTGTGCGTTTATTTTACAAAAACGGCAAAACAAAATAAGCCTTAAAAGTCAGGCAAAACGGTAACAAAAACCTGCTCGTCTGAGCTACTAGCTAACACAAAAAAAACGCCCTAACTATACGTGTGGCTTGCTTCAGTCACACGGTTAACAAACAGGTCAAAAACAGTAGCAGCAGTTCACAGCAGCATCTCAACAATTCTCACAGTGTTAAGAACCTGGCTCCTCCTTTCTCCCCCAGGAACACCTCAGTAGTGAGAACTGGCCAACCTTTTATAGGCCTTTAATGAGGCCCAGCTTCCACCTGTGGTTGAAGGCTCCTCCCTAGTAGGAGAGGAAGGGGTTAACAAAAGACAGCCTTCTCCCAGCTTAAGGTTTTACCTGATCTACCACACATAAGTAAGGAATGTGGGAGAGATATAGCGACCTTCCAGAATCTTACCTGTCACCTTCTCACACATGTTACAGATATAGTTTAACAGCATGCTAACTGTTCATAGTTGTCCTTACATATTTGATGTTTGTCATAAAAATTTCTTACATCTCACCCTTTTCCCACACATACTACCAGTGTTTTGGTTACTATCCCCCCACAGCTGAGATACTGTTGACCTGTTTATCAGGTCTACCCCCCCCACCCTCCTGGTTGCATGGTGGAGTCAAACATCATCACAGTGACCCCTGTTGTTTCATTGATGTTGTTCTATATCCTATCTACTATTCATGAGTTATATATAGGTTTCTTTCTAGAGACATTGTCCATCAGCGTTAGATCTCGAAATAGTACTGTTATCACCCATAAAATAATATTTTTCAATGTGCAAGATTTCATTCAATACCCCTCAAAAGAGAAGCCAGGTGTTTACAATGTTGAAAAAGTCACTCTCTGGTATAATATTATTGCAAGAAACTCATTTCCGCAACCAACTCATCCAGAGGAATAAGTATATCTTTTAGAGACCATGTCCTTTTTAAACATCTTTTCCAAAAACAGGACCCAGAGAGCCATTTCTTATTTTTGAAAGGCACAATCACCGATGTCACCTACCTACCTCATAAATTTATACGAGTCTAACTTTGCACAAATTCCTTGATCACTCCAAGTTCTTAATGACGTCTCCTCATTCATGGAAGGTACTCTTCAAAGAAGGCGACATCAACCTTGCTTTATCCCCTGATTTAAACACCTCTTCTAGCACCTCTCCAACTCTCATGAGACACCTAAAATGGCTAAGGTGTTTCCTGACAGCATTATACTTATGGGACGCCTGGAGGATTCTCCACACCAGAGAGCAAGACTACTCATACCTTACCGGCAGACACTCAACATATCATAGACTTAACTATATATTAATCCAAGAGAGATTACTGCCAGTGCTAACAGATGCCACGATCGATAACATTACTGTATCTGATCACGCTCCTATTTCTGTATCGCTTCAGTTAAAATCACTCCTGTGTAGAGCCTTCACCTGGGTCTTAAATGAGACGGTCCTACAAGACACTGCAGTACAGCAAAGGAAGTGGAACTCTCTCTATGAATTTTTTCTACATAATGTGACCCCCAATATTCCTGACATTATCATTTGAAAGTCCCATAAAGCTGTCCTCTGTGGTTTATTTATTAGCATTTGTTCAGGATTTAAGAAAAAAGAGAGAAACACAGATTAACACCATATTGCCACAAATCTCGACATTGAAGAATTCTCACAAACACAAACACCTTAAATTAGCCTCTGCACTTGACAAACTTCAACAGGTCAGGGACCAATAGAAATTCCTTTTGAATGTGAAAGCGGCTAAAGCCTTACGTATCTGTAAATACAAACACTATGCTCATGGCAACAAGAGCTCTAAAATTACATATCTTCTGCTGAAAAAACAGAGAACAAAAACCTTTGTCTCCATCAGAGATCAGTCCGGTACTAAACACACTAGTACAATTCTACAGATCAATTCTATGCCTACTACCATTCTCCATATAATTTAGACTCTTCCAACTTTGTACCTGGAGGTTCCACACTAATTGATGATTTCCTAGATACAATGAAACTTCCTACCCTCTCCCATGCAGAGAGAGAGGCACTAGTGGCCTTGTGCATGATTCAAGAGCTATCTGAAGTTTTGCGTACAATACCCAATGGAAAAAGTGTGGGGCCACATGGGTTCCCTATACTTTATAACAAAAGTTTCCCAGACATCCTACTCTCATGTTTCCTTGCGGTATGTAACTACCTCCTGTCTGGAGCAGCTTGGCCCATCCAATCTTTAGAGTTCTATATATCCATTATCTTTAAAGAGGGAAAAGACCCCGAACTGTGCTCCAGCTACAGACCTATCTCATTGTTAAACAGAAGTTAAATCAGAAGTGGTATGTAGAATCACTAAGGTCCTGAACTCTCTTGTTGGCCTGGAACAGATGGGGTTTGTGACAGGTAGAGAGGGTAAATTCAATACCAGCAGACTAATACATGGCACATACTATGTGAAAAAACATCATATCCCTATGGTCCTTCTTGGCACCGATGCCGAGAAGGCTTTTGATAGAGTCAGCTGGATATATTTGAAAGCAGCCCTTGCAAAGTATAATTTTTCTCCGCCTTTCATCTCGCGATATTCTCTCTCTACTCCATCCCATCAGCCCACATTAGAGTTAATGGCACCTTATCTAACTCCTTTGGGATTCGGAATGGGACTAGGCAAGGTTGACCTCTTTCTCCAGCTTTATTTATATTGTTAATGGAAATGTTGATCCAAAAAAAGACAGACAATCCCCTGATATACACAGTTTGGAGGTTGGACGCTTCCAGCACATAGCAGCAGCTTTCGCTGATGATCTGGTGTTACTGTTCACTATTGCTGCTACAGCCATCCTGGCCACGCTTCAAAATTTTGAATAGATTGGATTAGCCTCTAAATTCAAAATCAACTATGATAAGTTCGAGATCCTCAATATCTCTTCTTCACCACATACCCTCCACCCTCTCAAACCCTTCACCAGGTTGGCCAGATTGTGCCTTTAAAGTTTTAGGAGTCAAGATACCAGCTGATCCCCATCGGCTCTTCTCTCTCTCAACATCAATGAATTTGCTTTACGCATGATGGATGGGTAGGAAAAATATATTTAAGACCTACAGTATATCCTGTCTAAAAAGATATGCAGACTGTCCCATTATTTTCCCCAACATCCTTTTTTAGGAAATTGCAGAGCCTTATGATCGCATTCCTTTGGTGTGGAAAACATCCATGGATAGCCTTTTTGTTACTTACGCAGAAAAAAGAAAGAGTAAGATTTGTCCTCCCCGATCTTCACACTTACTATAGAGCAATTCACCTCGCTTGCAGCTGGACTTGACGGATCTCTCATCCTCTCTTATTCATGTAGCTATTGAAAAGAGTTTACTGACCCTATCACAATGATACTGTTTTAAGTCCCCCCACCGATCTACCATTCTAAGTGATGTCACATGAGGTACACTTAAAGTTTGGCAGGAATTATATCTTTTTGTCTGTACTTGAACCCTACAAATTGTAAATTGATGCGGAATATGTTGGCGCTATATAAATAAAATGTATTATTATTATTATTAATTGCCAATTGGCTAAATCCCATGTTGGCAAGCCAGTGAAATCCCTCAGCTAGTCTTCCCCTGGACTTATTTGTTATTGGTACAAAACCGTAGTAGAGAGCAAAATTGGCTAAATCCCCTGTACCCAAAGCCAGTCCCATCTCAAATATTTATACCAACTTATTGTCCTGTCCCATTGACTCTAAATTGTACTCTTTAAGTGAATGGGAGAAGGACCTAGATGTTACCTTTTCCTACTTGGAGGTAAAACTCATGATTTCAAGATCTCATGGGTTCTCCATATATGTCAGGCTAAAGGAAAACTCTTTTAAGATATTGACCTGCTGGTATAGATCTCCAGTATTTCTTAAAAGAGTTGTCTATGAATGACATGTTGGAGATGCAGGCTTTCTGAAAGTTCTCTCTGACATATTTGGTTTTATTGTCTGAAAATCCAACCTATCTGGACAACAATAGAATGAAAGATTCAGAAAATCTGCAATAGAACCATCGTTCTGAGACTGATGACAGTGTTGCTGTGGCTGCCATCCCCAGATTTTAAACAATGCTTGATCACCTGGCTTCTCCAAGCAGGCCAATTTACTTGTACCCCTTAAGTGGTAAGAAGTGAAGCCACCTACAATCCAACAATGCCAAAATAAAGATCAACAACTGTATTTGAGGAGCTTAGTAGTTGGAAGCAACCATTTCCTTGAAACGTGGGGCCCATGGTCCAGAGTCTTTAGCTCAACATAAACTTGACAGGAAACATGCACTTGAACTAGCCCTTACCATTTAACTGAATTGTTTGAATGTCCCTATGGCGTACACTCAACTAACTTTCCATTTAACATATGCATGCATATTGATTTGTCTTTTTTTTTACAACTCCTTTAGCCTAGGACTGCTGTAATGTTGCAGATGCTCTCTACCATTTTTGGTTTTGGTTTGTTCGCTATTTAACTTCGCATGGTACTTTTCATTGGTATTGCCCGAAATCCATTCTTTATGCCTCTGATTTCTTTTACGATGCACTTATTACATTGTCAGACATCATTTGTATAAGCTGTTTATCGCAAAATGTTAGAAAATCTAATAAAGACAGATTGGAAAAAAAAATGTCACTCTGCTCACTACACTAGTTGGTGCTGCATGGGTATCCATAGCAGCAGCAAACTACAGACACAAAGATGTTAGCTGGCAAGCTAGGCAGTAGGTACACTGATAGTGTGCCCCAAATGTTTCTTGAAATTATGTCAATTGTCACTTTGGCAACACAATATTGATGTGGCATTTACTCCCATACAGGGATAACTGGTAGGATCATCCAAGTTCTTTTCTGTCTCCCAAGTGTTGTTCTTAGAGTCATAGAATCCTTTCCATTTCATAAGATATTCTAGCTTTTTCAGCTGGCAGGCAAGTCTCCTTTTATCATCATCTTCCATTTACTGTACTGCTGCTAATGCTGGTTGCTACTCCTAAACAGCTAACACCACTGCCACCACTCAGGCAGACATCTTATTATTCCCTGCCGAACTGTCACACATGTTGGCACAGTTGCCTACCACTGCCACCACTCAGCCAGACATGTCCTGCGGCCTTGTCCATCATATTATGCCCTGCCACACTGCTACAAATGTTGGAACAGCTAACACTGCTGCTACCACTCAGCCAGACATGTCCTGTGGCCTGGTCCCTCATATTATGCATTGCCACTCATGTTGCCACAGCTATCACCATTGCCACCACTCAGCAAGACATGTCCTGCAACCTGGTCCAGCCCTGCCGCACTGCCACACATGTTGCTACAGCTGCCTACCACCACTGCCACTACTCAGCCAGAAATGTCTTGCAGCCTGATCCATCATATTTTGCCCTGCCGCACATGTTGCCACAACTACCACCTCTCAGCCAGACATGTCCTGCAGTCTGGTCCATCATATTCTGCCCTGAGACTTCCACACATGTTGTCACAGATACCACTACTGCCACCACTCAGGCAGACTTGACCTGCAGCCTGGTCTATCATATTACACAGCTGCCGCACTGCCACACATGTTGCCACAGCTACCACCACTGTTGCCACTTAGGCAGACATGCCCTGCAGCCTAGTCCATCATATTATGCCCTGCTGCACTGCCACAGATGCCACCACTGCCACTACTCAGCCACACATGTCCTACAGCCTGGTTCATCATATTATGCACTGCCGCACTGCAATACATGTTGCCTAAAACACTGCTGCCACCCAGACAGACATGGAAGGCTGCCAGGTCCATCTTATTATGCCCTTCTGTACTGCCACACATGTTGACACAGCTGCCTACCACTACTGCACCATTCATCCAGACATGTTCTGCAGCCTGGTCCATCACATTATGTCCTGCTGTACTGCCACGCATGTTGCCACAGCTGCCTACTACCACTGTCGCCACTTAGGCAGTCATGTCCTGCAGCCTGGTTCATCATTTTACACCCTGCTGCACTGCCACACATGTTGTCACAGCTACCACCACTGCCACCACTCAGCCAGACAGGTCCTGCAGCCTGGTCCATCATATTATGCCCTGACACACTACCACACATATTTCCATAGATACCACTACTGCCACTACTCAGCAAGACATGTCCTGCGGTCTGGTCTATCATATTACGTAGATGTTGCACTGCCATACATGTTGCCATAGCTGCCTACCACCACTGCCACCACTCAGTCAAACATGTCCTGCAGCCTGGTCCATAATTTTACGTCATTCCGCACTGCCACACATGTTGCCATAGCTACCAGCACTGTCACTTCTCAGGCAGACATGTCCTCAGCCTAGTGCATCATATTACACCCCGCCACACTGCCACACATATTTCCACAGCTTCCACCACTACTACCACTCAACCAAACATGGGCTGTAGCCAGATCCATCATATTATGCCCTTCTGTACTGTCACACATGTTGCCACAGCTGCCTACCACTACTACCTCCACTTAGCCGGACATGTCCTGCAGCATGGGACTATTCTGAAGTGGCTTTCTATGAGCCATGATATGAATCATATTGAACATCTGTGAAAAGAGCTGAAACATGTAGTCTAGAAAAGACACACTTCAAACCTGAGACACCTGGAGCAGTCTGCTCCTCAGGAGTAGGCCAAATACTTGTGGACAGATGCAGAAGTTTCGGAGGAAACAGAGGATCAGAAACTCCTCAAAAGAGCCTTGGGCTGCATACTCGGTCATGTGCATGAGGCCTAACGGTTAATCATTCACTAACTTTTCAATAAACTTTGAATAACTCAATTGTACAAGCAAACATGAGAAACTTTGTAATATATCTTATATATCTATTTACAATATACAGTATACTGTATGTAATATTTATCTATATATGCAACAAATGCTTCTCTCTCCACTTAGCTGTCTTTTTCCTCCTTCCCAAATCTGCCCTAAAATGACATTCAATCTGAAATATATACTTAATTTGTCTTGCTAGACCAAGACAGGGCTGCAGCTTATAGAGGTATTATATTACAGCTTAATATTGAAGTCTATGAAGATGACAGAGAGAAAAGTGAGCAGGTGCTGAGTGAAACAGAAGAGATACAGAAAAAGACAGAGCTAAAAAAAAGGTTTCTATTTCACCCCAAATGCTTTATCCACATCAATAAAGGTCAGTACCTATGGGCATGCAGAGCCCACTCTGTTGGCATGCGTGCCATCGCCCTGATTGTATTTCCCGTTAGTGAGCGATCGCTTCTTTCAGCTGTATGTACAAATGCACATACAGCTGAAAGCTGTCAGTGTAGGCCGCGGGACCGCGACTTATACTGACTACAGAGTATGACCTCTGCCCCGACGCAGGCACGATGACTTTAGTCATCCGCGCCTGCAATCAGAAGAAGGAGGACACTCTTCGCAGTACTGCATACTGGGTAAGTAGCATATACTACTGTGTGGGGGGCCTACTGTGGAGCATATAATACTACGTGGGGGCCCACTGTGAAGCATATACTACTGTGTGGTGGCCCACTGTGGAGCATATACTACTGTGTGGTGGCCCACTGTGGAGCATATAATACTGTGTGTTGGGGGCCTACTGTGGAGCTTATGCTACTTTGTGGGGGCCCAAAGTGGAGCATATACTATTGTGTGGGGGCCCAAAGTAGAGCATATACTACTGTGTGGGGGCCCAAGGTGGAACATATACTACTGTGGGGGCCCAAAGTGGAGCATATAATACTGTGTGGGGGCCCACTGTGGAGCATACACTACTGTGTGGGTGCCCACTGTGGAGCATATACTACTGTGTGGGAGCCCAAAATGGAGCATATACTACTGTGTGGGAGCCCAAAGTGGAGCATGTACTACTGTGGGGGCACAAAGTGGAGCATATAATACTGTGTGGGGGCCCACTGTGGAGCATATAATACTGTGTGGTCGCCACTGTATTATATGCGCCACAGTCTGCTGGACACAAAATAGCAATTAAGGACCCTGCTCATATATATGAAGTAGTCATGATCAACATTAGTTTAGGCTTTGTTTGGTCTTACATAGAGTTAAATCTTGCTTCTGCCCATGTTCTAATATCTTGTGCCATATTTTTTCATCCTTCATCTTTCTCATAAAAGAAATAAAATTTTTGCTTTTGTCCGGCTGGACTGTCTCTTCCCAGCTTGTTGATATTGGCATAACAGGAAGAAAAATTAAGTTGTTACGGCTACAAAAATAGAAATCTGTTGGCTTAGCTGTCTTTGAAAATAGCGAAGATTCATTTGTTTGACAAGCAGCGGATTAATTTCTACTTCTCCTAATGTTTATTTAGATGTAGTTTCCACAGCCGTCTATATTTAATTATTTGAAGTCACAGAGAAGAGAAGTAAGGGTCAGGGTGGGATGTTATTGGGAGTTATTAGATTATTACCACTGCAGTTCTCTTTGAAAAAGTACTTACAAATCTATGAAGTCACACTCAGTTCTTGAATTCAGAGAAGAGCACACCTAGATCTACACCAAAATTAAAATCTTTAAATAATGGGTACATGTTTCTAAACATGTGACTATTTGTATGAGAGTTTTATTAGATTTGTATTATTTATTTTTTTTTTTTTATGTGTACCTTTGTAACCCCCGCTAAACCCTGAAATAAAAGCATGTGAGCAGTAAGCTAAGCTTTGTCCCTTCGTCTTTGATTTTTTGTTCTCGGCTGATACTCAGAAATGCATGGTTGGTGGTTTACAGGCCCAAAGACTTTCTATGAGTCTGTACGCTATTCTGCTTGTGTCTTTGAATAGAACTGAACAGCATCCTAACAAACCGATTGATGCAAACTGGAGGAGGAACAATCACTACCACAATGGTTCCTCCCCTTTCGGCTGCATTGACTATTGGAAGCATTGTTGTGATTACACAGGGCGATGTGCTGCTGACAATCTGCATCTTTTATACTGCAAGAAAACATTTATCTCCTTGGTTGGCTGATAGTCAGCACAAGTAGACAAAGCAATTATGAGGAAGGAACATTGTTATGGGTGCTTATTCCCAATAATTGCCCTGAATATTAGCTAGTGCAATAGGTCCTTTAGTTTCAACCACTGGAAGAAGCCTGAGCACCTGAACCCCAGAGCTGAATGTCAGAAGTTTTCTGAATTCACAGGTAGACTTTAAAACAACATATAAATAAATAAATAAATAAATAAATACAAACAAACCCCCAAAAAAACGTGTAGTTGGTTATTGCTTAAGCTAGTTTGCAGTTCTCCTACTATGTCATGGATGTGTTTCGGTTGTCTATCTCAATTACTATACCCGATATGTACTTTTTCATGTGTTTTTATTCATTCATGGAATCATGATATAAACACGTAATAATAATGGCTTTTTTTATCCATTGTAGTCTATGGGGCAGTGCTGCAGTACTTATACTCCCTGCTACAGTTTATATTTCGAGTGAGAAGCACGACTCTCCCGCACTGCCTCGGTACAGATGATCTGATATTGATGGCCTATCCTAATCTTAGGAACTGGATAACCCCTTTGACTTTTGCATATTTACTATGGGCAATAAAACTGAAAAAAAAGGACTCTGTCCCCTGTGATTCAAGCAGTAGGTCATATTTAAAGAAAAAGTAAAAGTGAATGAAAAGGTATGAGAAATGGCTGTATGTTGCTGTGGTTGTAACTAAAATAATAATAATAATAATAATACATTTAATAATACATTTTATTTATATAGCGCCAACATATTCCGCAGCACTGTACAATTTGTAGGGTTCATGTACAGACAAAAAGATACATTACAAATAAATAGTCAATTCACACAATGGGACTGAGGGCCCTGCTCGCAAGAGCTTACAATCTATGAAGTAGAGGGGGTGACACAAAAGGTAGCATCCGAGGTTTACATAAAAAATACACTTTCAGGCCACAGCTACAATAAAGAGTTTACAAATTAGTCCAAGGTAAAGTATTCTACAGTATGGTTGCAGTATCAGAGGAAGTCTTAGAGACAGTGATGAAACGAGAAGTTGTGTTGACAAATGATGATGGTCATTGACTGATCAGAGAGCAGTTATCCAGTGTATTACATGGATAAGAATATTTATTGATATTATCCATGGCCAGAAAGGTCCACCTAACTTCTACATGAGGAAAACACAGAATAAAGACAGTTTAATAAAATTAAATACCTTTAAGTGATGGGTTACAAAAGTATTTTAACAATAACCATACTGAGGTATGCAGGCCATATGCTTTGAGGGGAACTCAACATGATTTGTTAATGGACTCATTTGACTTCTGTCCAGAGTTCCAAGCTGTACCTTTTTAGTTCTGCCACCTTTTTTCCAGGTGTGCCATGCAATCATATGACTGCAACTCTACGTGCTCTGCTGCTTCAAGCATTACATAGGATATATCTGGATACTGCCCCCTACCTTCATTACATATTCACCTGTCATTTCTAATGTATTTTTTTTTCAGGATGAATAACCTCTTCGATTTTTCACAATTGGATTATTATTTACTGTCGTTTATACATATGTACAGTGGGGAAAAAAAAGTATTTAGTCAGCCAAAAATTGTGTAAGTTCTCCAACTTAAAAAGATGAGAGAGGCCTGTAATTAACATCATAGGTAGATCTCAAATATGAGAGACAAAATGAGAAAACAAATCCAGAAAATCACATTGTCTGATTTTTAAAGAATTTATTTCCAAATTATGGTGGAAAATAAATATTTGGTCACCTACAAACAAGCAAGATTTTTGGCTCTCACAGACTTGTAACTTCTTCTTTAAGAGGCTCCTCTGTCCTCCACTCACTATCTGTAGTAATGGCACCTGTTTGACATTGTTATCAGTATAAAAGACACCTGTCCACAATCTCAAACAGTCACACTCCACACTCCACTATGGTGAAGACCAAAGAGTTGTGGAAGGACACCAGAAACAAAATTGTAGACCTGCACCAGGCTGGGAAGACTGAATCTGCAATAGGCAAGCAGCTTGGTGTGAAGAAATCAACTGTGGGAGCAAATTAGAAAATGGAAGACATACAAAACTACTGATAATCTCCCTCGATCAGGGGCTCCACACAAGATATCACCCCGTGGGGTCAAAATGATCACAAGAACGGTGAGCAAAAATCCCAGAACCACACGGGGGGACCTAGTGAATGACCTGCAGAAAGCTGGGACAAAGTAACAAAGGCTACTGTCAGTAACACACTACGCCGCCAGGGACTCAGATGCTGCAGTGCCAGACATGTCCCGCTGCTTCAGTCAGTACATATCCGGGCCCGTCTGAAGTTTGCTAGAGAGCATTTGGATGTTCCAGAAGAGTATTGGGAGAATGTCATATGGTCAGATGAAACCAAAGTAGAACTGTTTGGTAGAAACACAACTCGTCGTGTTTGGAGGAGAGTGAATGCTGAGTTGCATCCAAAGAACACCATACCTACTGTGAAGCATGGGAGTGACAACATCATGCTTTGTGGCTGTTTCTCTGCAAAGGGACCAGGACAACTGATCCGTGTACATGAAAGAATGAACGGGGCCATGTATAGTGAAATTTTGAGTGCAAACCTCCTTCCATCAGCAAGGGTATTGAATATGAAACGTGGCTGGGTCTTTCAGCATGACAATGATCCCAAGCACACCGCCAGGGCCACGATGGAGTGGCTTCATAAGAAGCATTTCAAGGTCCTGGAGTGGCCTAGCCAGTCTCCAGATCTCAACCCCATAGAAAACCTTTGGAGGGAGTTGAAAGTCCATGTTGCCCAGCGACAGCCCCAATACATCACTGCTCTAGAGGAGATCTGCATGGAGGAATGGGCCAACATACCAGCAACAGTGTGTGCCAACCTTGTGAAGACTTACAGAAAACGTTTGACCTCTGTCATTGCCAACAAAGGATATATAAAAAAGTATTGAGATGAACTTTTGTTATTGACCAAATACTTATTTTCCACCATAATTTGCAAATAAATTCTTAAAAAATCAGACAATGTGATTTTCTGGATTTGTTTTCTCATTTTGTCTCTCATAGTTGAGGTCTACCTATGATGTCAATTACAGGCCTCTCTCATCTTTTAAAGTGGGAGAACTTGCACAATTGGTGGCTGACTAAATACTTTTTTCCCCCACTGTATTCTGCAGTACTGTGCATACTGTAGATATATCATAACTCCCAACAGTCTTCCTTCCCAACAGGACTCACACGTTTATTTTCTTATACCAGATACATATACAAGTTCCAATTACAAATAAATCAAATAACCCCTAGGCTTGGAAGTGAGTGAGTAAACCATATAAGATATGGCAGTTTAAGTATAAGTTTAGACTATCTTCATTTTTATTGTTTGTATTGTTACAGGCGGTCATGTTATAGCTTATATAATATTTATTTGGTTGGATTCATTAGGCTAAACATTTTCTATACTATAAATATACCATTTACACACATTCACCTTTTTTAATATTCTAACACTCAAGTGAGCAAAATATTTATTTAATATTGACTTTTAGGATTGAACATTCTTCCCAATCTTTATGAGATGGTATGGAGCGAATGACACTCTCACATGATAGAGTACACTGCTTTGTGCTTTCAGCCCCAGACCTCATGACACTATATGGAAGTACATTCATTAACAATCATGACTGATTAGTTTTGCTTATATACTTCCTTGTTAGTACAAGTGAGTACTGACAAAATATTGAAATTATACAAGGATATCAGTGGTCTCCAACTCAGAAGTCCTCTACAGGGCTATAACTAACAACAAGGACAGTAAAACTTAACTTTTAATACAAAGCATATTAAAAATGAGTAACTAGGATGTGTGAAAATCCCCAAAAAAGGGTACCTAAAACTCAAAATCTTTATTGATATACTTTAAAAAGATAAACTAGCCTGGTGTAACCTAGTGATCCCAAAATGGAAACCGGGGAACACTATCTACTAAAACAAATGTGCATCTCATCTCCTACAAATAGCACTTATGTGCATCTCATCTCCTACAAATAGCACTTATGTGCATCTCATCTCCTACAAATAGCACCTGATGCATTTCTAGAGCTATTAATAAACTGCCCTTTCATCAGAGGTAAGTATTTTTTCAGAAAAGGGCTGGTATTCTCTAACTCAATTCATTTGTTTATAGAGCTATTGTTTCCCCAAGCTCCCCGCCGGCACTAATACATGGCCGCACGTAGGAGCGTTGGTGCCGTCTCTGTAAAGCAGAAACCCCACCTCCCAGATTGAAAATAAACCAATTGGAGGTACCACATCATTGTTCCTGCCCAAAAGAGGAACGGTCTTCACTTAGAGAGCCGCCTCGCGCATGCACACTCACCAACCAATAGCGTGGCGTCCGGACCATGACGTCACTAAGCACCGCCCCGCTATCGATTTGTAAACAAACCACAACGTTATATTACATAACGTCTGCATCAGAGATCAGAGTAGCAGGTAAATATAAATTTACAGCTCCATAACCAGATCCTCAGATAAGAGGGAGATAAAACAGAGACATCACCCAAATAATTGTTGGCAAAAAAGTATCCCACAACCTTTTCACCGGACGATGGCATAAAGATAAACACTGGGGGTTATATCTAGATATCAATATAGCAGACACCAGAAGAGACATTAAGTGATATGATATATATATATACCACTCTTTATCCTTAATATATTCGAATATCCCCGTATACAAAATAGTACAGCCACAGCTACATGGGGAAAGGAGTTATGAATATAATATAATGCACATAGTGTAATGTTGACACTGCTAGCAAAGCTCTAAAGACCAGATGTATGTAATAGAAGAGCAAAGGGCCAACTCAATAATTATGATAATATCACAAGAGATGACCACATGAACCAGGAAACAGATCAAATAATGTTGCGTGTTGGTAGGCATCCCTCATTACTCCATCTGGATAGCCCCTATTTCTAAATCTCCTGTACAGATTAGCTGCTGCATTTTGATAATAAACGCAGGAATTGTCCCTTGGGAATACCTTTGTGCAGGGATCTAGGGTGCCAACTGTCCCATTGAAGGAGACAGTTGGTGGCTGTCTCCTTGTGGAAAATATTGGTGGTTAGTTTCCCCGCCGGAGATTTACAAATCATCAGGTCCAGGAATGTTATAGATTTTTCTTGAATTTCTGCCGTAAAATAAAGGCCGAGATCATTAACATTCAAGGATTTAACAAAATCCAGATATTGATCGTTTGTACCACCCCATAGGATCAACACATCGTCGATGAATCTGACCCACAACAAAACCATCGACGACCAATGATCCATGGCCTCAGAAAAGACCACCTCCTTCTCCCACCAGCCCAGACGCAAGTTTTTCTGACTATCAAAATGCAGCAACTAATCTGCGCAGGAGATTTAGAAATAGGGGCTATCCAGATGGAGTATTGAGGGATGCCTACCAACACGCAACATTATCTGAACATAGTGACTTATTGAGATCCAGAGAGAAAGTAGAGATGAATGAGCCCCGTATCATAGGGACTTATGATAGAGCCCATGGGGAAGTAAGACAGATTTTGCAACAATTCTGGAGCATTTTGAGATCAGATCCAGATATTGGACCTGGTCTGAGTGACCAACCGGCCATCTCATATCGAAGAGGGCCCAATGTTCGGGATAGACTGGTGCATAGCCACCTTAAATCGGTCAACTCGGGGGGCGTGGCCTGGACGCATATGGAGTAGGACGCGTGCAGGTCCTTCTCCGCTCCTCCGCTCGTTACTGAGACCCGTGGACCCCCCAGCAAGCACAGTATGGGCAAGCGCTTACCGAGGAAGGTGGCCCCGGGCACCCCAGCACTCGTGGAGAGGTCTGGGGGGGCCACCCTGGACGCCTTTCTCGCTCAGCGGCCTTCTCTGCTGGGCCAGGCTGCTGCAGGGCGGCCATCTTGGATCTCCTCTGCTCTCCAGGCACAGGGGTCGCAGCGCAGCTTCTCTCCTCCCGCGCTCCCCCTGTCAGCCAGCGGAGCGCCGCTTCAACAGAGATCCCTGTCGGCACCTGGGCAACCCAGAGCTTCCCCAGCACGAGTACTCCCACAGTCTCCTCACCCTGGGATGTCCCAGCAACTACACTCTGCTTCACCAGCACTCCTGGCAGAGCGGCATGAGAGGACCCCGGATGTCTCCAGCTTCTCAAGGAGTTCTGAGGTCAGTGGCTCTGCTCCCTTCCACACCGCTGATGAGTTGCAGCCTGTGGCCACAGAGCTGGTCTCTGTGGCCCCCCATCTACTATCTTCCCCCATCGCCCCCCCCCCCTCCATAGCTCAGAGGGGGATGGCGCGGTGGAGGACGCTGGCGTAGGGGCCCCTCTGCCCCACACTCCCAAGGATTATGGCTCCCCCCTCCAGTCCTGTACCCCCAGAGCGGTATCCCAGGCCCATCTTCAGCACCATCATCCATGGCGGACCTTCTTCCTCAACTAACTACTAAACAAGACCTTAAAAGTATGGTTGCGGAAATCACAGCATCCTTCCGATTTGAAATCGCTACCCTCCGCACTGATTTACACTCCATTGCTAACCGAATGGACACGCTGGAGAATGACCATGACACTACCAGGGCCTATGTTGCCTCACTGCATGATACTACCACTGACCAGGGTTCAGCTATACGGGACATGCAACGCCACTTGGAGGATCTTGACAACAGGGGCCGGCGCAACAATATACGCGTCAAGGGACTCCCAGAAGCTGACCAATCTGAGGATCTGCCTGCTCTGCTGGAGGCTGTCTTCAACACTATACTCAGGAGCCCCCGTCCCACAAAATTAAGTTTGATAGGGCACATCGAGCCCTTCGACCCGGAGGATCTTCTGCCACACCCCGTGATGTCATCTGCTGCCTCCACGACTTCACCCTTAAAGAGGCTATAATGAGCAAGGTGCGCAAACTCAAGGACTTCGAATTTGAGGGAGCTCAACTACAATTTTATCAGGATCTGTCGCTAATCACCCTCCAGAAACGCCGCCATCTCCGACCCCTCCTCCAGATTCTTCAGGAGCACCAAATTCCTTACCGGTGGGGTTTTCCGTTTGCTCTCATTGCTCGTAGGGATGGTCGCTCCGCTACGCTTCGCTCCTTTGCGGATTTGCCTCTCTTCTGTGACCTATTGGATGTTCCCCTGCCGGATTTAACAGACTGGGAGCTATTCTCTCCACCCCCTCCCCCACCACCGGTTTGGCAACGATTGGAGCCCAGACGACGTCATGCACCCTCCGCGGTGGTGACCACTCGGAGGCCCCGGCTGGAGTCTGATCCCTGAGGAGGCTGCTCCCCCTTGAGACGTTCTCCCTTTTCTCGGTGGTGCTTTGGAATCTGCATGCCTTAATGTTATGTTTGCTTCTCTTTTTTCTTTTTTTAGGTCTACGGGTCTCTTCTATTTTGTTTATTATTGGATTGTTTTTAGCGGAGTGGGGCGGGGAGGGGTCCCGGTGACTCCCCTTCCATCCTTCTTTTTACTGGTGGTTGGGGATCCACCGCCTCCCCTCCGACCTCCTGTCCACGCTCTCCCCCCTAAGGGGATACTTGGACTGTGCGGCCATTGATCCTGATTGGACCTCTGGCTGTCCTCATTGGTCCCCAGGCGAGTGACTTAGCCTCACCCACAAAGTATTGTTTAACTGTTCTTATTTTTACTTTGTCATTTATGATGTCTTTTGCCTCCCCCCCTCCCTCTCTTTCCCCCCACTCCCTGATCTAGAGACCCTGCCTCGACTTTGGGTTCCTGTTTGTGGATCGCCCTTTTGCCTCTCCGAGGGAAACTTGCCAGCGTCATGTGAGATGGGTGAGCTTATTACAATCCGCCACTGTCCTCCAATCCTGAGTCCCAATGGTTAGGTGCGTGACAATTAACGTCAAGGGCCTGGGTTCCAACATTAAAAGGCGCCATGTCCTTAGAGAACTCCGTTCCTTACGAGCGGATGTGACGTTTCTTCAGGAGACTCATTTTGACCGCACTGGTACTTTTGCCTTCGCTAAGCATTATTTTCCCGAAGCTTTTTCGGCCTTCCACGATCGACGCAGAGCTGGGGTGGCTATCCTTCTTTCCTGATCCTGCCCAATTACAGTGACGACTTCCCACATAGACCCAGGTGGCCGGTTTGTTATCTTGGAGGGGCTCCTTTATGGTGCCCCGATTGTTTTATGCAATGTCTATGCCCCCAATTCAGCGTAGATCCCGTTCTTGCATCGGGTATTCTCCCGTCTGTGCGCTCTCCCACCATCAGCTTGGCTGGTGGGGGGAGACTTTAACATGGTCTTCTCTGAACGGGCGGATCGTCTGGCGTTACCCCAGGGCCCAACCCCCCATAGGTTGGCCCAACTTGCAAGGGAGTTCCGCAGGCTGGTCCGCGCCCATTCTTTGTATGACCTTTGGCGAGTGGACAATCCTACGGCGCGCTCCTACACCTTCTTCTCTCACCCTCATAACACTCACACCCGCATTGACTATTTCTTTGGAAATGCTCCCGCTCTTCGTTTGCTTATTGACACGAACATTGGCCCTCTCACCTGGTCTGATCATGCCCCAGTCGTGGTTACCTTATCTACGACTCCAGTGCCTACTCGCCAATGTCATTGGCGTCTTAACGAAACACTGCTCAAATCACCGACCTCCCTCGAGACCCTGCGCACACACCTGATAGATTATTTCAGGGACAACTTAGGCTCAGTAGACTCTCTTGCCATTCTCTGGGAAGCCCATAAGGCGGTCATGAGAGGATGCTGTATCGCATTGGCTTCTAGGCTTAAAAGGGACAGACAGGCCCAGGAACAGCTCCTCCAAGCCCGTATTCGGTCCCTTACGACGACTTTGGCAGCACATCCATCCCTGGGGGTTCTTCGCTGTTTGGTCCTGGCCCGGGCGGACCTCCGTGATTTGGAGACCTGCCATGTGGAACGACTTCTCCTTTATACCCGTCAGAGGTTTTTTGAACGAGGCAATAAATCTCATACCTTCCTGGCAAGAACCCTCAGGGATCATCGGGCCTCTTCCACACCACACTCTGTCCGTGACCCCACGGGTACTCTTCAACATCACCCTGATGCTGTGGCGCTGGCGTTCCACTCTTACTACTCTAAGCTGCATGACTTACCCCCCCCACGAGCACTACTCCCTGGGGATGACTCAACACTGATGGAAGACTATTTAAAGGATTGTTGTCTCCCACGCCTTCCTCCTGAGGCCTTAACCTCCCTGAACACTACCATCACCAAGGAGGAACTAGAAGTGGTCCTGAGGGACCTCCCAAATGGGAAAGCCCCAGGCCCAGATGGGTTCACTTACAATTATTATAAGGTTTTCCAGGGTGAACTCTCTGCTCATCTATTGTCCCTCTTCAATTCCTTCCTTTCAGGTTCCCCTATACCCCCGACTATGCTCTCTTCACTGCTCACATTGGTCCCTAAACCGGGTAAGGACTTGCAGGATTGAGCTAACTACCGACCGATTGCTTTGCTGAACACGGACCTGAAACTTTTCACCAAACTCCTAGCCAATAGACTAAATGCTTGGCTCCCTCTGCTTGTCCATAAGGACCAGGTGGGATTCATCCCCTGTCGTCAGGGTGGTGACAACACCAGGAGGACTGTGGATTTGGTGGAGGTGGCCAATCATTATTCTACCCCGGCCCTTCTCTTGAGCCTGGACGCTGAAAAGGCTTTTGACCGCATAAATTGGTCGTTTATGCATGCTACGCTTAAGGCGTTCGGGCTTACGGGACCTTTTCTCACAGCTATCCAGGCCCTTTACTCCTTACCCTCAGCAGCAATCAAGCTTCCCCATGCATCTTAACCCTCCTTCCCTATTCGAAATGGCACTAGGCTGGGTTGCCCCCTGTCACCCATCATATTTGCCCTCTGCATTGAACCGCTAGCGGCCAAGATTAGGCGAGACCCTAATATCAAGGGGATCATGGTCCAAGATAAGGAATTTAAGGTATCTCTCTTCGCGGACGATGTACTCCTCACTCTCACCTCCCCTCATACTACCCTTCCAAACTTGCTGCGCTCGCTGGAGACCTATGGTGATCTCTCAGGATATAAGGTGAACCCCGCGAAGACTGAGGCACTCCCACTCAACATCCCACGGGACCTTCTCCTTCTCCTCCACAGTAATTACGATTTCCAGTGGCGGGAGTCCTCTATCCGCTACCTGGGAGTCCATATATCCACCTCCTATGCGACCCTCTACTCGGCAAACTACCCACGGTTGTTTTGTGAGCTAAGAGCCCTATTGGACAAATGACAACCCTTACCTATCTCCCTTTTGGGGAGAATTGCTGTCAAGATGACTCTCCTCCCGAAGCTACTGTATTTTTTCGAGACGCTCCCGGTCGCGATACCTCGGGGAGAATTACGGAACCTACAGAAAGCTATCTTCCAGTTTATCTGGCAAGCAAAACGACACCGAATACCCAGATCTGTTATGCTGGCGGATAGGGGGTCTAAGGGTATGGCTGTCCCACATTTGTTACATTATTACTGGGCGGCCCACTTACGCCATATCCCATTCTGGGCGGCTATGCCAGCATACACCAGATGGGTGCAGATAGAGAAGCTATGGCTGGCACCCATGCATCCTAACGCGCTTCTGTGGGTCAGCTCCCCTCCCCCCTCCCCCCCTGCCTCGTACCTGTTGGGTCCCATTCGGTTTACTAGATCTATCTGGTCTACCTGTTGTACTAGATTCTCCCTGATGTCCCCGCGCTCATCTATGGTCTCCATACTATACAACCCCCTTCTCCCGGAAAGCCTGACTTCTGCCATGACTAAAGTGTGGTCTAAAGCTGGCCTTTACCGGATTGCTGACATGGTTGACCCTGGAACCTTGGAACTCAGGTCCTTTGCTTATCTTACAGCTAATCAAAACCTGCCAAGTACTGAATGGTTCCATTACTTGCAGGTGGTTCACTTTGTCCGCTCCCTCCATGGGTCTCTTAAGGTGTCACTTCCCACCGCTTTTGAAAAGATTTGCCGTGCAGGCACGTCCACTAGGGACTTTATATCCTCTATTTACCAACTTCTTAACTCACAAACTACAGGCTCTCCTGTTGGCCACCGCTATATGCTTAAATGGGAGGAGGCGGTGGGTAAACCCATCTCCCAGGAACAGTGGTGGATTGTATGGTCTCGGGCCCAGAAATCATCTCAGTGCATTACGTTTAGGGAAGCGCAGTATAAGCTGTTGATGCATTGGTATCATACTCCGGCTCTCCTTCATGCTTTAAACCCATTAGTTCCCCCATGGTGCTGGCGCTGTGGAGCTGCGGTGGGTACCCTGCACCATATCTTTTGGACGTGCGCTCTCATCCTCGGTTTCTGGAGGGAGGTCAGGACTCTGACGACTGCTCTCTTTTTGCAAGAGGTTCCTCTTGACCCTCTTCTTTATCTCCTGAACCTTCCCTCCAGACACCTGAGCAATAAGTCACCCAGGCTTTTCTTGCATCTTTGTACTGCAGCTAAAACTCTCATAGCTAGAAACTGGAAGAAAGTGAGTCCCCCATCTAGTCTTGAGCTTGTGGCTAGAATGAAGGATGTGAGGAGTCTTGAATACCTGACTGCTGGCCTACATAATTCACGGGAAGCCTTTGGGGCTATTTGGGCACCCTGGGACATGTATTGTACATCACAGGGTCTCTGATCTCTAGTCCTCTCCTTCCCTCCCCCCTTCCCTTTGGTCCTACCCTTGTCTTCTTAACCCCTTCATTCCCCCCCTCCCTTGTTCACTGCCTAATTTAAATGCATATTGCTTAAGGGGGAGGAGGCGGATAGCCTCTATTTACCTCAATGCTTCCTGATTGTTTGATTATTATTGTTTTTTGTTTTTTCTTTATTCCTTGTTAATGAAAAATTTTTCAATAAAATTACAGTGATATAAAAAAAAATCGGTCAACTCGTGTAACGTCTCTGCCTGTTCGGGTCTCGGCGCCACCCCTCCGCTCGCACGCTGTGGCGAAGGAGGTGTGTTCGGTTTCATTCCTTGCGTAGGTTTCTTGTTGCTCAGTCTGAACATGGTCCTAGACTATGTAATGGATTTCTGGCCACACCCGTATTCTGAGCATTTCTCTCTGGACTGCATATAGTTAATCTCTTCCTGGCCTGTGTGATTGACAGCCTGTGTACCTATCTGGTCTGGGGCTGGGCCCAGACTTTCTATATACAGGATGTCACTTTCTCAGCAAGTCGCCGGTTATTGCACTGTCTTTGCCTGCTCTCCTTGTTATATCCCTTACTACTTTGTTACTTGATTCTCTGACCCTTTGGCTTGCCTTTTGACTATTCTTTTGGATTTTGACTTTGTACTGCATTGCTTGTTTGTTACCGACCCTTTGGCTTCCTGACCTCTCTTTTGTCGTTTGTTTTGTCTTGCCCTGTTCTGTGTGTCACTTACCCAGTATAGGGCTTGTCTTCTAGTTGTCCTTTTACCATTTAGGGTAACTGAGGCAATAGGAAGGGACAGTGGCTGGGGTGAGATTAGGGCTCACTTGTCTCTGTCCTTCCTCCCAGACCCCTGCAGTAGTGACAGGGTATTGCTACGTTTGGCAAGACCCTAACAACTCGACTAAATGGTTACAGAGACAGACAAATGACATGGTGGGTACGTACTGCTGCGGCAGTTGCCGAGCATGTGACTTTATACAAAAAAGCAAGTCATTTAGGAGTACCCACACAAAAAAGGAATATCATAACAAAAATTTCATAAATTGTAAATCCCGTGGGGAAAACAATCCGCCAGTTCCACAGGAGAATATGGGATCATGTGAACAACATTCTTAAACATGATGACACTCCGAAAGCCAGACATATCTGGGAAAAACATGATGGGGAGGCATCAAATATCAAATTCCAGGGGGTTGAGCTGGTCTATCCATCTCACCGTGGGGGAGACTTTGACCGAAAGGTGTTGCAACGTGAAGCGAGGTGGACATTTGTTTTACAGACGATCAAACCTCTTGGCTTAAATGAAGTGATCTCTTATTCATGCTTCATTTGATGCTTAGTTATTCTTCCTCCTATATAATGTGATATTCTGTCGCGGTAGTACTTGATCTGTTTTCTGGTTCATGTGGAAACCTCTTGTGATATTATCATAATTATTGAGTTGGCCCTTTGTTCTTCTATTGCATACATCTGGTCTTTAGAGATTTGCTAGCAGTGTCAACATTACACTATGTGCATTATATTATATTCATAACTCCTTTCCCCATGTGGATGTGTCTGTACTATTTTGTATACAGGGATATTCAAATATATTAAGGATAAAGAGTGGTATATATATATATATGTATATATATATATATATATCATATCGCTTAATGTCTCTTCTGGTGTCTGCTATATTGATATCTAGATATAATCCCCCATGTTTATCTTTATGCCAATGTCTAGTGAAAAGGTTGTGGGATACTTTTTTGTCAACAATTATTTGGGTGATGTCTCTGTTTTATCTCCCTCTTATCTAAGGATCTGGTTATGGAGCTGTAAATTTATACTTACCTGCTACTCTGATCCCTGATGCAGATGTTATGTCATATAACGTTGTGGTTTGTTTACAAATTGATAGCGGGGCGGTGCTTAGTGACGTCATGGTCCGGACGCCGCGCTATTGGTTGGCGAGTGCGCATGCGCGAGGCGGCACTCTAAGTAAAGACTGTTCCACTTTTGGGCAGGAACAATGATGTGGTACCTCCAATAGGTTTATTTTCAATCTGGGAGGCGAGGTTTCTGCATTATAGAGACAGCACCAATGCTCCTACGTGCGGCCATGTATTAGTGCCGACGGGGAGCGGGGGGGAAACAATAGCTGTTTAAACAAATGAATTGAGTTAGAGAATACCAGCCCTTTTCTGAAAAAATACTTACCTCTGATGAAAGGGCAGTTTATTAATAGCTCTAGAAGTGCATCAGGTGCTATTTGTAGGAGATGAGATGCACATAAGTGCTATTTGTAGGAGATGCACATTTGTTTTAGTAGATAGTGTTCCTCGGTTTCCATTTTGGTATCACTAGGTTACACCAGGCTAGTTTATGCTATCCAGTATTGAAGTCTATCACTAGACGGCAAAAAACCTATTTGATGCCTTTCTTTGCATTAAACCCTGTATACCTGGAGCATTCATGAGATTTTCTGGGTTGATGAAGATGGAGATTTGATAATAATAGCCTACACAAGATATAAGGCTAACCTCATATTACCTTCCCATAGTGGTGAAGGATTATATTTGGGACTGGGGAATTTGTGTTATATGTGGTGGAAGACCAGCGATACTTTGTTATATACAGGTCCTCCTTGAATTATATGGCTATCTCTAGCGATTTTTTAGGAAGTCTATTCAGGATCTATGATCTTTTTAAAGTATATCAATAAAGATTTTGAGTTTTAGGTACCCTTTTTTTTTTTTTTTTTTTTTTTTTTGGATTTTCACACATACTAGTTTTTCATTGTTGCTCTGTTAGGGTATTTACCTTAGTAAACATTTTTTGATTTTTTTTTTTTTATATTAAAAATGAGGCGGCATCACCTAGAACCCAAATAAGCACAAACACTGACAAATATAATACACAATAGATTACAGTACCAGACACTGTCACCATATGAGTATTTAATTGTGTCCAGTACAAAGAAGTGTCAGGTTAAACAGGCATAAATATAGTGTGATAACAAAGAGGTGTTTCACAAATACTGTATTTATCGACTGTACAACCAAAATAGAGAAAATTATATATCAATGATATAACCAAATAGTGGGTATATCAAGGGATATAGGGGTACTCGAGTCACCAAAGTAGCCGTAATGTATCTCTCTCTAGTGAACCCTGAAAACACTGGCCCTGACCCCCAAAAGTTGACTTCTGACCTTACCCTGGTGCCCTATAAATAGCCCTAGTTTATCCCTATATGTATTTCATCCTAGGGCTAACAGGACTCCTCAGAGGACCACTATCTAGAAGAAAAATAGAGGGCTGCTGATCTAAAATACGCAGCCCTGTAGAGGTAAGATGGTAACCTCAGTCAGAGGATTACCACATGCTCTGTCTACAACTTATGGCTGTGCTCATCTGAGCCAGCGTTGCTTACCTGAGTTTAAAGATCAGGCTCATTCCCAAGGGCACGTCTTGATTTGTTACTTGAAGAGGAGCAGACTCATTTGAAGTCTTGGGAGGTCCATTTGCAGAACAATTAGAAATTACAAAAACGTTGCAATCAAATACAGAGTTTGCTGTTAAAGAAACTCAGTTACAAAATACTTTGGATCAGTTCCAATACCATTTTAAGGAATGTAAACATAAACAGTACCTACTGACCTCCAAGACTTCAGGGTTTATAAGGTGTACTATGTCTTCTCAAATAGAGCTCCAAAAAAGGAGTCCAATATAGACCTTTCCTCTACAGCAGCAGAAGTATCAGATTCTAATGGCCGCTGTTGGGGAGGGAGGGGTCATAGTCAATCTAGAGGTAGGGGAGGAGACAGAGTCAGTGTGACAATTGTACCCTGTTACCCTCAGGTCCCACTCCAACTCTGCCCAAGTAATAACTTATCTTCGAGACCTTTTTCTTCTGGATGTGTACCCAATTGATACTTTCTTGTATTTGGTAACTAGGGACCTTAAAGGGATTCTATTATTGGGGAAACATGTTTTTAACTGAGGCCACGTCGTAATAGCCTTTATAAAGGCTATTAGTTTCCTACCTTTGTCGTTTCGCTCCTCACTGCCGTTTAGTAGAAATCTTGATTTTTATTCTTATGAAAATGCATCTTCAGAATGCACAGGGGGCGTTCCCCCAGTGCTGAAACTGCACAGAGGGCATCCCCTGTGCTCTCCTCAGACACATTTTTGAACTTACCTCGCCGCCGCTCTTCTTCTTTAGCAGAAGCCTCTTCTTGACATCATCCTTCCTCTTGGAGACATGCGTCAACTGCGCATGTCCATTCGGCCATTTTCCTGTGGCCTATTACACGAGCGTACTGCTTGCGCTGTATGTAATAGGCCACAGGAAAATGGCCGACCGAAGACTCGTACAAGGATAATGTCAAGAAGAGGTGTACCTGTAATGATGGCACCTGTTTGAAATTGTTATCAGTATAAAAGACACTTGTCCACAACCTCAAACAGTCACACTCCAAACTCCACTATGCCACCCCCATATTTCACAGTAGGTATGGTGTTCTTTGGATGCAATTCAGCATTCACTCTCCTCCAAACACGACGAGTTGTGTTTCTACCAAACAGTTCTACTTTGGTTTCATCTGACCATATGACATTCTCCCAATACTCTTCTGGAACATCCAAATGCTCTCTAGCAAACTTCAGATGGGCCCAGATATATACTGGCTTAAGCAGGGGGACACGTCTGGCACTGCAGGATCTGAATCCCTGGCGTCGTAGTGTGTTACTGACGGTAGCCTTTGTTACGTTAGTCCCAGCTTTCTGCAGGTCATTCACTAGGTCCCCCCATGTGGTTCTGGGATTTTTGCTCACCGTTCTTGTGATCATTTTGACCCCACGGGGTGAGATCTTGCATGGAGTCCCTGATCGAGGGAGATTATCAGTGCTTTTGTATGTCTTCCATTTTCTAATTATTGCTCCCACAGTTGATTTCTTCACACCAAGCTGCTTTCCTATTGCAGATTCAGTCTTCCCAGCCTGGTGCAGGTCTACAATTTTGTTTCTGGTGTCCTTCCACAGCTCTTTGGTCTTCACCATAGTGGAGTTTGGAGTGTGACTGCATGAGGTTGTGGACATATGTCTTTTATACTGATAACAATGTCAAACAGGAGCCATTACTAAAGAAGAAGTTACAGGTCTGTAAGAGCCAGAAATCTTGCTTGTTTGTAGGTGACCAAATACTTATTTTCCACCATAATTTGCAAATAAATTCTTTAAAAATCAGACAATGTGATTTTCTGGATTTGTTTTCTCATTTTGTCTCTCATAGTTGAGGTCTACCTATGATGTCAATTACAGGCCTCTCTCATCTTTTTAAGTGGGAGAACTTGCACGATTGGTGGCTGACTAAATACTTTTTTCCCCACTGTATAGCATAAAATTCTTGTATAACCTTTATGGTTACTATGATGAAATGTAAAGTATAATAGTAGTAAGGATTAGATGAAATAGCCGATGTGATAAAAGAAACGATACAACGGCACTCTCAGACATGAAGCAGTAACTTTATTGCATGCTGGCAAACACAGACATGGCAGTGCATGGCCTGTGGTCATTTCACATGCTAAGACACTTTCTCCGGGCCTCAGTGTTGCATTAAACACAACTCTTATTTAAATGAGTTATTTAGTTATAGTTGTTACTTCTAGTAATAATGGTGTATGTAGTTGAAATGGACACATGGGTGATATGGATGTTGGATAATTCTTATGAAAGAATTTCAAAATGTTTCATATGTGTTTACTTGGGTTGTTTTTGTCAAAATTACATTCTGTCAAAAACCATTCAGGGCATACATATTAGGGTATGTCAAGTTAGATAGATGAAAGAAAATTCGGACAGCACATTCCAATGTGAACAGGTGCTAACTACCGTGGCAATATACAAATATAGAAATTGCAGTAGCACCCTGCGCACAGCACAAAGGTATAAGGAATAGAAAGACATTACTGCTAATGTTAAAATCAACTAATATGATCTATAAACTATACATATAAATTAGAGGTTCTTCATTATACACATTTCATCAAACAGTAAGAATCCCACCTTTGTTCTGCGGAGGGTGCTGCTGCAATTTCTATATTTGTATATTGCCAAGGTAGTTACAGTGCTGGCCAAAAGTATTGGCACCCCTGCAATTCTGTCAGATAATACTCAATTTCTTCCAGAAAATGATTGCAATCACAAATGCTTTGGTAATAATATCTTCATTTATTTTGCTTGCAATGAAAAAACACAAAAGAGAATGAAAAAAAAAGTCAAATCATTGATCATTTTACACAAAACTCCAAAAATGGGCCGGACAAAAGTATTGGCACCCTCAGCCTAATACTTGGTAGCACAACCTTTAGACAAAATAACTGCAAACAACCGCTTCCGGTAACCATCAATGAGTTTCTTACAATGCTCTGCTGGAATTTTAGACCATTCTTCTTTGGCAAATTTCTCCAGGTCCCTGAGATTTGAAGGGTGCCTTCTCCAAACTGCCATTTTGAGATCTCTCCACAGGTGTTCTATGGGATTCAGGTCTGGACTCATTGCTGGCCACTTTAGAAGTCTCCAGTGCTTTCTCTCAAACCATTTTCTAGTGCTTTTTGAAGTGTGTTTTGGGTCATTGTCCTGCTGGAAGACCCATGACCTCTGAGGGAGACCCAGCTTTCTCACACTGGGCCCTACATTATGCTGCAAAATTTGTTGGTAGTCTTCAGACTTCATAATGCCATGTACACGGTCAAGCAGTCCAGTGCCAGAGGCAGCAAAGCAACCCCAAAACATCAGGGAACCTCCGCCATGTTTGACTGTAGGGACCGTGTTCTTTTCTTTGAAGGCCTCTTTTTTTTTCCTGTAAACTCTATGTTGATGCCTTTTCCCAAAAAGCTCTACTTTTGTCTCATCTGACCAGAGAACATTCTTCCAAAAAGTTTTTGGCTTTCTCAGGTAAGTTTTGGCAAACTCCAGCCTGGCTTTTTTATGTCTCTGGGTCAGAAGTGGGGTCTTCCTGGGTATCCTACCATAGAGTCCCTTTTCATTCAGACGCCGACGAATAGTACGGGTTGACACTGTTGTACCCTCGGACTGCAGGGCAGCTAGACTTTGTTTGGATGTTAGTCGAGGTTCTTTAGCTACCATCCGCACAATCTTTCGTTGAAATCTCCCGTCAATTTTTCTTTTCCGTCCACATCTAGGGAGGTTAGCCACAGTGCCATGGGCTTTAAACTTCTTGATGACACTGCGTACGGTAGACACAGGAACATTAAAGTCTTTGGAGATGGACCTGTAGCCTTGAGATTGCTCATGCTTCCTCACAATTTTGCTTCTCAAGTCCTCAGACAGTTCTTTGGTCTTCTTTCTTTTCTCCATGCTCAATGTGGTACACACAAGGACACAAGACAGAGGTTGAGTCAACTTTAATCCATTTCAACTGGCTGCAAGTGTGATTTAGTTATTGCCACCACCTGTTATGTGCCACAGGTAAGTAAAAGGTGCTGTTAATTACACAAATTAGAGAAGCATCACATGATTTTTCAAAGGGTGCCAATACTTTTGTCCACCCCCTTTTTTATGTTTGGTGTGGAATTATATCCAATTTGGCTTTTTGACAATTCTTTTTGTGGTTTTCCATTGAAGACAAATTAAATGAAGATATTATTACCAAAGCATTTGTGATTGCAATCATTTTCTGTAAGAAATTGAGTATTATCTGACAGAATTGCAGGGGTGCCAATACTTTTGGCCAGCACTGTAGCACCTGTTCACATTGGGATGTGCTGTCTGAATTTTCTTTGGTGTGTTACAATGGGGTGTGGTTCCCTCCATAGTTGGACTAGTGCTCCCATTCAAGTGGAATAGAGTATACTGTATATAGTTTTCACTCCCCCATTTGCCTTAGGCTATTTTAAATGGAGTAAGCTCTGGATCCTACTTGCCCTGAAATTTGTAGACCTGTCCTGGTTCCAAAAGAGGTATGTTTATTTAGTGTAGGGTCCCATCTGAATGAGGTCACCTTGTTGTGGCAGGTGGGCTTCTTACTGTTTGATCAACTATGTATAACAAAGAACCTCTAATTTATATGTGTAGCTTATAGATCATATTAGTTCATCTTAAAAATAGCAGTAATGCTTTTCTATTCCTTATACCTTTGAGGTGTGCGAAAGATATATAGATAGATGGATATTTAGATAATAAAAGGCCATTGCTCATAAAGAATAGATATGAAACTAACTTAGAATCTTAGAAGGAGTTATAAGCACACATTTGTTTTTTCCAGTCTGTCTTATCTTCATCTTCTGAATCACATATATCAGAGTTACTCACATTCTCTGTAGTTGATAAAGGAAACATTTTGTTTCCCAGGATAAAAGCCACACATGCTATTTGTATCTTCATAGACCTGCATTTTCTTTTAATTACTTTTAAAAACCAGGAAACACCAACTGGAAATTCACAGGACAAACATCTGAGCCAGATAGGACAAAAAATGTAAACCAAGCAATCTGGTTTAAGTGAAGAGATACGGCCACAGTTTATCCAAAGAGTTATGCAGCATTTTGCCAATATTCTGTTCTTCATTGAAGAAATCTGCCATGTAAACCAACACATTCAGGTCATAAGCATGCTGTGGGAATTGCATTCTTTGGAAGATGTCCTACTACTCAGTGAAGAACATGGATGGGGATAAAGAGTCTTTGCCCATATCCCACTAGATGCCAACACATGCTTACCACATTTGGATATGTTGTGGTCTTGGTTAAACTGACAACATGCTAGTTAAATTAAATAGACAGCAATGTTGATTCCAAAGTGACAGATAATCAGCTGAATATAAGACATTCCCTTTGAAGGTAGAAACCCTCAGGCAGGTTTAAAGTGGTCGTTTGAGTTGATCAATTTCAAGCAAAGGAACCTTTGTTAGTGCTTTGATAAAATGTCCAGCAACTCTAGAACATACTGAGAACAGCAAACAGATCTCCCTATAACTGCTTCATACTACTGTAAGGTCATATGGGGAAAAGATGATAAATTCACATTACTCTACAATGTAGGAGCCTTTGGTAAAGGTCATATGGGGAAAAGATGATAAATTCACATTACTTCACAATGTAGGGGCATTTAGCAATCTGCCTCCACAATGTGTAGTCTACATATTGGCAAGCCTAACAATGGCATCTAGACTTGGAAAAGCAAAGGCCATGGAGGCGATCCATTGGTTATACATTGGCCCCTTTGTGTCAGTCATCAGCAGCCTACCATGATGAGTTCAGTGAAACTTCAACTATATAACACTATTATTATTAGTGCTGTATATCACAGTTATTTGGGCTCTGGATGGCAGATCTGTTTGTAACACTGCATGTAATAGTGTTTTGGGCAACAAAGGTATTATTTAGAATAATGAAAATTCATAGATGTATATTTTCAGTGATTAGCTGTGCTCTAACTGTCTGTTTATACTGGTGCATCTCAATAAATTAGAATATCTTTGAAACGTTCATTCATTTCAGTGATTCAGTAATACAATTCATAATCATCAGTCTTCCATGATTGTGTGTCCTACTGAACCAGACTGAGGGACCATTTAAAGGCTTAGGAAACCTTGGCAGGTGACACTCTGAATTTACAATACTGAACTTTTTTACAATATTCTAATTTTGTTAGATTTGGGTTTTCATTACCTGTAATCCATAATCAACATTTACAGAAATAAAACACTTGAAATAGAACACTCTGTGTGTAAAGGATCTAGAAAATATAGGAGGTCACTTTTTAAATTTAATTACTGCAAGAAATAAACGTTTCAAAGATATTCTAATTTATTGCGATGCAGCTGTAGATATGCCACAAACATACCCTAGCTGGGTATATGACAATGTGTATATAGAAGATGGCAGTACTCCAAGAATAAGTGAACAAGATGGAAGATCCTTTCTTCATTCATATCGTGTTTTAGCCTAGCTTGAATGCAGTCTGTCACCAGAACACAATATCAAACCAGCAACAGTGCATTATAGGGGATATTATGCTGAGCACTATCATATGTTTATATTGTCCAATAGATGCAATATTTCCTTCAAACTATGTAAATGAGGCTCAAGCACAATGATTGCCAATTGGATCATCTGGTTTGCAAACCTAAATACAGGGCCCTTGGAGGCTCTGACACATCCCATTTTACTTGAGCCTCATTTGCATATTGCTAAAACCATTTTAAGGAAATTGTGCATCTATTGGACTATCTGAAGGTATGATGGAGTGCTACATAACGATAATCCCTACAATGCACTGTGGCTGGTTTCATACCAAAACTCCTTTGAATGAAACCAGGCCATAATTTGTTTATAGATACTAACTGCAAACTGAAAGAACTGTATAAAAAAAACATTAAAAGAAAACTTAGAAATATAAAGAAAATCTTGCCTTTTTTATATACATTACATTCACATGCAAATTTGTTGCAGAACTTGTCCCATTCATTTAACTGGGGCTTGCAGAAAGTCACGTGCTTCCCACCAAAACAACCCCATTCAAATGAAAGTAAGTAATTTCAGACTGACAGAAGAATATGTAAAAGATGATAAGAATTCTGAATAATATAAAAAATAATAAATAAACATTACTTACAAAATAAAAGAACAAACTCAAAATAAATGCACAAAAAGTTAAAAGCAATGGGTGGGGGGAGTTTATAATAATAATAATAATAATAATAATATAATAATAATAATAATAATAGTCCTTTAATAGTCCCACAATGGGGAAATTCAGTGTGTTACAGCATCAAAGATAAGCAGATACAAATACAACATGTACAGGAATGTTCCAAGGTAAGAGGCATTACATTGATAGCCGACAGACATATAGGAAGTAGCAGAGGAGGGGGGGGATTTAACAGGGAGAGATATTTCAGTTCTCTGTGTGTAATGATCTCCGCTTAGGTCGGTGTTGGTTGTACAGCCTAACCCATCTACGGCAGTTTTCTGGCATAGATGGATGTAATTGAGGAACGTCTTTGATGCATGGCCCCATTTTGCACCAAAGACATGCCATATTGTTTGTTCTGCAACCTACTCATCACTATTTGTAAAAGTGAGCAGAGTAGGGTGGAGAGCAAGGTGAGCCAGAGGAGGGCCTCCTCAGCATGACATATTTATTATAGTTATCTGGTGTGAGTTACATATGAAATCTACTCATTTCCTGACTGGCGTGGACTTCCATTCTGACACACAAGAGTGCGTCTGGATTATTAAGAGACGAGAGACTTTTAGTAATTCAGGCATACCTCACACCAGTCAGGGACTCTATTAAGACTGGAATAGTAAACACCAGTTTTAATAAACTCCCCCACTGTATAATAAACATTTGCATATACACAAATAATGCAAATAAACTTGTACAAAATGAGTGTTACAAAGACAATTCAGTCTCTTATTATAGTAATTGGAGTTTTGTTTTTCTTCTCCTTATGGTTTCCTTCAGCTCTGCTGGATAGAAAACAAAGCTGCCAATGTCAGCAAAACATTAACAAGCATCATAAATTTGCCTAGTCTTTAGAAAGAGTTTTTGGAGATTGTTAAGTCCATTACACATCCATAAATAATTGTCTAAATCTGTATGTGTTTTTTATAAACTTGGATAGAGGAAGTGCTGTTTTATCTTATATCAGAACTTTTACTGTGGAAATGAAACTGAGACATTGCTCAAGTCCATAGAAGTGTTAAGCAATGCTTGTCTTATTGTTATTAATGTAGAAAGCCACATAGAAAATGTAGCTCACTTTTTAAATAATTTTTTCAGGGGTGTCCAACTCATTTTCATTTCAAAGGGCCTTGTTTGGTGTCGAAAATGCTGGTGAATATTATACTCATTTACTACAGACACTGCTTCATAATACAAAAGAAATGTATTTATTTTCCTCTCTTTCATTAAATTACTTTCCATCTACATCAGTTTTTCTCTTGTTGGGCATTATTTCTCAACTCCACTTGGAAAACTGCCTGATGTGGAAATACAGCAACCTGTGTCCTTCTGTCTGTCAAGATGGTCCCCACTCCTTGCTCCCTGTGCTGGTGCCCCCTCTGTGAAGTGAGATACCTCACGGACTGAGGTGTACCGAATGCAATCAGCATACCAAGATGGCCCCTGCTCCTGCTTCCTGGGCTGGCATCCACTTCGAGATACATTGTGGGCTGATGTTGAACTGCTTTGTTTTTGCACGCCAAGATGCTGCCCAGCTCCCTGTGCTGTCACTGCCCCCTTGCCAAGCACTGTGTCCTTCCTCCAGCAAAAGTGAGTGAACAAAATGAGAGACTTCCTGGGTCACATAAAATAACTCATAGGGCCAGATTCAGCCCGTGGGCCTTGTGCTTGACATATGTGATTTAGGTGACATTCATAGTTAACACTATAACTCCTGTCACCTACCAAATTTACAATAACTATAAAAGAGCTATTTATAGAAGGTCATTTAGTGAACAGTACATTACAGTGAAAAGTGGTTTTAATACATGTATTGTATCTCTATGATGACCTATTATGAATCAAAGTTATAGGCTTGAGGATGAACAGCTGTCAGGATCAAAACTTCACATCTACATCAATGTTCAACATGTAAACACAGAGGGAGAATTTGTTATCACATTTGTGGTAATGTATTATTGAAAGTGTTCTTGAAAGATATTCTTCAAAGCAGTAGTTGTGGGTACTGAAGTGGTGCCCCAAAGACTTGAATGGGACATAGTTGCAGTATCCATAGCCACCACTATCAAGGACATTCAGTGTGAGCTGTGCAGCGCTTGGCATGTAAACAATTGCAGGTGTTGCAGGCCAGGAAAACAACTTATCTGCAGGTGTCTTCATGCCCTATCTTAAGGATAGACCATCAATTTTGAAAACTCCTTTAAGCCTGCCACAAGTCATCAGAGGCAACCTTCTGAATGGTTAAATTTCTGTGACTGGAGATAACTTCGATCATTATGTAACACAGCTGGCACCCATAAGCAATGGTGTGTGCTCAGTACCTGAACCAGAGCTGTATCTAACCAATAGTGTACAGAAAAGAGTTAGAGGGGTTTTTCGGGCAAAAAATCCTTTTTCAAAAAAGGTCTGTTAGTGTTACTAATAGGTTAATAAGTGCAACCAAATACCAGTGTTTCGAGTGATTTCTGGTTTCTCTGGGAGCTCCTGGTATATTCTGCATTTGTTTACATCCGCATCTTCTTGTTCTGTTTTCCTACAACTACCATGATGCCTTGCGCTTCACTCAGAGCTGACTCACACCACCTCCTTCTCTCCCTCCCTCCCTCTCCCTTTCTCACCCGCACCCCCTTCCTGTTTCCCTAGCTAGCTCGCCCACTACTAGCCCTTCCTGACTAACTCAACCCCCACCACCCCATCATACTTACCTGTCTTTCGGGCAGGATCTTCTGGGCATGGGACTTCACTTGTTTTGGGCTCTATTGCGCAGGTGTTGGTGGATGGCAGACGTCAAGAAGAGGAGGTGCCAGCCTCCCACGCCTGCGCAATAGAGCCGGAGTGACGTCCCGTGCCCAAAAGATCCAGGCAGGAAGACAGGTAAGTATGATGGGTTGGGAGGTGTGGGTTAGTATTAAAAGCGTTCTGTTTCTGGAAACGGAGAAACGGAGCGCCATCAAAAAATTGGAAAATGTGCCTGGAGCATATGACTGCACCAGTGATCAATTTAGATTTTTGGTAACATAAGTAATTTATAAGGTAGACGGGGTGGGGGGGATGGTTAGCTTAGATTAGAAAGATCAGTTTATCCTGATCTCCTTTAAATTGATAAAAATATAGTTTAAATTATTTCCCCTCAAGCAGTAATTGATTTGCAATAATCATTGTTGTGGTTCTCTCATAATGACATTTCTCTGTTAGATCATGGAAAACATAACACTTTTTCAGTTGTATACATTGTTTTAAATGGTCCTGTACTAAATGGTCCTGTTACATAATTGTTATAGTGTCCTGCTTATTTTCTCTCAAATTGCCCTCCTAATTTGTGCTCAGTAATCAATCACTGTTCACAGGGGTTGGGTAGTCAGTGGGATACTCTTCTCATGAAAATTGCTGTATCCTTGTTTGCTCCAATTGGCCATCTTTTTGCTGTTTGACATAGTGGACCAGTACCTGTAATTTACTGAACTTACCTAAGGTAGCACATTCAGGTGACAGATCAGCTTTAAAGAATACTTATTCAACTAAAATGTACCTACAAAATGGTTTAGGGGCAAATATGTTTCCTTTTGCACTTATTGGGCTTTCCTCATCCTTATCTCTTTATCAGCCAGTTTGTTTATCTAGAATTACAGAGGGGAAAAAAAGTATTTAGTCAGCCACCAATTGTGCAAGTTCTCCCACTTAAAAAGATGAGTGAGGCCTGTAATTGACATCATAGGTAGACCTCAACTATGAGAGACAAAATGAGAAAACAAATCCAGAAAATCACATTGTCTGATTTTTTAAGAATTTATTTGCAAATTATGGTGGAAAATAAGTATTTAGTCAATAACAAAAGTTCATCTCAATACTTTGTTATATTGTTATATATCCTTTGTTGGCAATGACAGAGGTCAAACGTTTTCTGTAAGTCTTCACAAGGTTGGCGCACACTGTTGCTGGTATGTTGGCCCATTGCTCCATGCAGATCTCCTCTAGAGCAGTGATGTTTTGGGGCTGTCGCTGGGCAACATGGACTTTCAACTCCCTCTAAAGGTTTTCTATGGGGTTGAGATCTGGAGACTGGCTAGGCCACTCCAGGAACTTGAAATGCTTCTTATGAAGCCACTCCTTCGTTGCCCTGGCGGTGTGCTTGGGATCATTGTCATGCTGAGAGACCCAGCCACGTTTCATCTTCAATGCCATTGCTGATGGAAGGAGGTTTGCACTCAAAATCTCACGATACATGGCCCCATTCATTCTTTCATGTACATGGATCAGTTGTCCTGGTCCCTTTGCAGAGAAACAGCCCCAAAGCATGATGTTTCCACCCCCATGCTTCACAGTAGGTATGGTGTTCTTTGAATGCAACTCAGCATTCACTCTCCTCCAAACACGACGAGTTGTATTTCTACCAAACAGTTCTACTTTGGTTTCATCTGACCATATGATATTCTCCCAATACTCTTCTGGAACATCCAAATGCTCTCTAGCAAACTTCAGACAGCCCCGGATATGTACTGGCTTAAGCAGGGGGACACGTCTGGCACTGCAGGATCTGAGTCCCTAGTGGCATAGTGTGTTACTGACGGTAGCCTTTGTTATGTTAGTCCCAGCTTTCTGCAGGTCATTCACTAGGTCCTGCCATGTGGTTCTGGGATTTTTTTCTCACCGTTCTTGTGATCATTTTGACCCCACGGGGTGAAATATTGTGTGGAGCCCCTGATCGAGGGAGATTATCAGTGGTCTTGTATGTCTTCCATTTTCTAATTATTGCACCCACATTTGGAGTGTGACTGTTTGAGGTTGTGGACAGGTGTCTTTTATACTGATAACAATTTCAAACAGGTGCCATTACTACAGGTAATGAGTGGAGGACAGAGAAGCCTCTTAAAGAAGAAGTTACAGGTCTGTGAGAGCGAGAAATCTTGCTTGTTTGTAGGTGACCAAATACTTATTTTCCACCATAATTTGCAAATAAATTCTTAAAAAAAACAGACAATGTGATTTTCTGGATTTGTTTTCTCATTTTGTCTCTCATAGTCGAGGTCTACCTATGATGACAATTACATGCCTCTCTCATATTTTTAAGTGGGAGAACTTGCAGAATTGGTGGCTGACTAAATACTTTTTTCCCCCACTGTATAGCCATACTCACACAGAACTCTATGGAGATCAGAGGGGGATGAGGAGGATGTTCATTAATTTATTGCCTCTTATAGTTAGCATAGCTGTATTAAGTGAGCTCCCCCCCAATCACAGAATAACAGAGTGCAGAAGCAGCAATTATCTTTGTCTGTTTTCCAGTAGCCTCCCTTACCCCTCCCTTCTCCATAGACTAATATGTAAAAAGTAAGTCAGCTTGATAAATGGAGACGGCAACATATTTGTTAAATATAATATATTACAAAGTTTCTTTCTTTATAATTGGTGGTACGCTTTAAGGATCTGCACCAATAAGTGCTTCCTATTAGTATCTTATGGGGCGTTCACACTACCGTTGGTGACCGTCAGTAGTGTCCGTTGCTATTGTCCGTTACAAGATTTTAGCATCGGACACTAGCTGAACCGTCAGAAATCCGTTAAAATTTCCATTAATTTCAATGGGTTTTTATATTGTGTCCGTTAGTGTCCGTTTGTGTCCGTTTACACCAAATCCGTCAGAAGTCCGTTATTTTTTCGCGGACAAAAAATCCTACATGCAGGACTTTTTGTCCGTTTGAAAAAAACGGATTCTTGACGGACAGCAAGTGTCCGTTATTTTTTTAACATTGAAGTCTATGGGTAACGGACTTATAACGGACAGTAACTGATAGCCATCAGTTACTGTCCGTTATTTTATGTCCGTTTTTTTCCTGCGCATGCTCAGAAAGCTGAAAAAAAAAAAAAAAAAAAAAATCAGACAGTGTTAAAAAACGGACACTAACTGATGCTAATGTGTCGGTTTTTTTTTTTAACTAATCCATTATTGGATCAGTTAAAAAAACGGACACATTAACATCAGTGAGTGTCCGTTAATGACTGTTATGATAGGTGTCCGTTTTTTTGTCTTTTTTTAATGGAAACTATCAGAACGGACATCAACGGTAGTGTGAACCCTGCCTTAGTGAAGCTTCTCTTTAAAATTTAAAATTTCCCTCACTTGCTCTATTAACTTGTTAATGGGACATGGGCTACTATTTTTCATTGTAAATGACGAGTTAACAACATTTCTAAATGGTTAAATTATAGAGTCACAGAGCTAGTGACAGAATATAAGAAACCTGGTACTAAATTTATGTTTGCAGATGTTTCAAGAACACCACTAAAAAGAACTTGCTAAAGTCCATAAATAATTAACATCTTTTAATGATTTAATATGTTCTTCTTCTGAAATAGGAAAATTGAGCTGCTTACGTATGTTTACTAATACATTGCAAATTATTAAAGTGACATCTTTTAATCGTTTTGTCTGAGATGATATTTCCATGGGTCAACTGACGCACAATGTTTGCTTTTTCCATCACTGCCGAGAATACAAACTAACAAGTTCAACCCTATACAGACATATGGTTTAAATCCATTTGTACCATGTTTGGCCTGTGTCTATGAAGAGCTTAGAGTTACACTGCCCTTATTGATTTGCTTTAATAGTCAACATAATCTGCAGTAGATAAAAATTAGATATGGTTGGGCCATTCTTGGATTTTGGCATAAACAATAGGAAAGTCACTTTTAAATATATATTTGAATTACAAAAATAAAAAAATCTAATCAAATGTTTTGATCAGTCTGTGAAAGGCAGGATGGAAAGAACAGATGAAGAATAGTTAGATGAATAAATACATGAAGAAACGGCACCACACTTGTCAACTGGTTCTGCCTTACACTACAGCTCAGCTCCATTGAAGTGAATAGGACCAAACTACGATACCACATACAAACTGTGGACACATGTGGCACTGTTTTTGGAAAGTTGCCATATTTTTCTAATCCGCCTTTAATAACTAGACTTTATATGTGGTTACTACAGAGTGGACTTTGTGGATCAAAGGGTAATTGTTGGATTTTTAACCCATTAGTGACCAACATATAGTCTTTCTACAGCAGTCACTAATGGGACTTATTCTGCCATAACTGGCTGTCTGTGTCACTTGTGGCAGAATAGTGCAGGTTTTCCTGCACTGTCAGAAGTGGGTATCCAGCTGTGTAGTCAGAGACAGGCACCTGTTTCTAATGCCCCAGATTGGAAAACCAGCAATCCCAGTCATTTAACTGTTTAGAACCTGAAGTCAAAAGTGACTGCGGAATCTAAAAGGTTTTATAGGAAGGGGACTTAATAAATCATTAACAGCACTGAATAGCGCTGCACTTAAAGAGGACCTTTCACATCCTCATGTGTATGCTGTTTTACATACCGCTAGAAAGCCGACAGCGCGCAGAATTCAGCACACTGCTGGCTTTCCCGGTATGTGCCCCAGGGCTGGAGATATCGATGGTCTTAGTTTCACGGTTCACCATCAGAAGGGCGTTCCTGACAGTCTAGCTGGTCTGTGAGGAACGCCCTCCCTGACAGTACTATCCATAGACTTGTACTGGGGTGGCGTTCCAAACAGGAGGCATAGCACAGTACAGTATATTAGTTTTAACTGAAATATTGTACCACAAAGCAACTTTATAAAACAATTTTAAACACTCTATAAGGCTTGCATTATAATGTTTTAAGTTACTTTAAACTGTTGACAGCGCATATTGAACATTTATGGCAATGAGTTTCATGTATTCAGCTACATGGTCAAGCGTCCTAATAGAACTAATAAAAAATCAAAAAGTTTAATTAAATGTTCGGGAAAAAAAATGTTCATTTCTCCTTCCTAAAAAAATTAATAAAAGTTAATCAGTAAGTCCTAAAAAGTGAACCAATAAAAACTACAACGTGTCCAACAACAAAAAAACACAGCTCAATCAATGTTAAAAAGCAAAAATTTATTTTTTAAAGGAGTAAATCATAAAAATATACAATTTTATATCACTGTTAACACGATGATCCAAAGAATAAAGTTGATCAGTAAGAGAATAAACATGACATTCATATTGCACAGTAAAATCCATAAAAATTAAACTAATAAAAATAACTTTGGTAGGACTGCTGTTTTTTAATTTCCTCATCCAAACAAATTGTAAAAATATAAACATTTTATTTTCTAAATGATCTGTACCCCAAAAAATACAACATGCGGTAGGGAATATATTTTGTTAGTGGGAAAACACCTTTAGGTTAAGGCCCCACGTAGCGGGCTGCAGCAAAAAAAGCACTGCGGGAAAAACCGCGGCGGCAACGCATTGTGGTTTTTCTCGCAGCGCTTTTCACAGAGGTTTCTGTAAGTATAATTGACATGCTCGATTTACAAAAATGCAATGGTTTTGGAAGTCGAAGTGTGTCCGTTGAGCATATTTTCCCCCAATGTGTGGATGGGATCCACTTTGCAGGGACTGCAAAACCGCGCCATTTATGTAAATCACAGCATGTCAATTACACCTACAGAAACGCTGGCATTTTCCCCATAGGTATAATTGAAGCAGAAAGTCAGCAGAGGAAAACTCTGTGAAAAGCACTGCAGGAAAAACCGCAATGTGCTTCTACCACAGTTTTTCCCGCAGCACTTTTTTGTCTGTGGCTCGCTACGTGGGGCCTTTTCATTAACCGCTTCCGGACCACCCATTGGGCATATACATCTGGAAGGTGGTTGCCTTGTTCTGCAAGGACGTACCGGTACGTCCAAGCAGATTTCAGCAGCTGCACGAAATCCTACAGCTGCTGAAACGGGGAGTTGGCTGTAACTTCAGCCGGAGCTCCTAGAAAGAAGGCACGGAAGGTTTATTACCTTCCCTGTCTTCCCGATCTCTGTGTATACAGCACTCAATGAGCGCTGTATACACTGCTATGGGTGCCACCATGTTGCGGCTCCCCTCTGACCTGGCGGTCACGTGATCCACCGGAATCAGCGTGTGTTAGAGCTGCTGGGTCCTACAGGACCCAGATCAGCTCTATAAGCTCTATAGTAACGTGCAGGAGGCTGTATTCCTCCTGCAACTGGGACTAAATGTACCAGCCCCAGTTACAGGGGAAATCAGCCTCCCCAACAAAAAAATAAGTGATCACATGTCCCCAAAGGTCTATTATGACCTTATGGGGGCACAGTGTAAAAAAAAAAAAAAAAAAAAAAAAAATGAATAGAAAAGTAAAAAAAAAAAGTAAATAAAATAATTAAAAAAATAAATAAAATAATATGTCAATAACACGCCCTTATTAAAGGTTATAATCCCACCCCTGACGACACCATACAAAATAAAAATGACTGTAACGGAGAAGAAAAACTATTTTAGGCCGAGGCCCCACATGGCGTAAACACAGCGATTGGCCCGTGGCGGAGACGCCACAGGAAAAAAGTGGCGTTTTACAGTCAGGGCAAAGTGGATGGGATTCTAGCGAATCCCATGCCCACTTTGCGGTAAAAACCGTGCTGCGGATACGCGTGATTTTGGAAATCGCAGCATGTCAATTATACCTATGGAAACACCGGCGGTTTCCCCATAGGTATAATTGAAACAGAAAGTTTGCAGAAGAAACCTCTGCGAACTTTCTGTCCAAAGCGCTGTGGGAAGAACCGCAATGTGTTCCCACCGCGGTTTTTCCTGCAGCATTTTTTTGCTGCGGGACGCCACATGGGGCCTTAGCCTAATAAAGTTTTTTAGTAGCACTTTGTGTTATTACATTTAAAAAAATTAAAAGTGAAAAACAGACACATTTTCCCTCTGCTTTTGTTTATATTTTCCCAGATGCAGAAATAAAAACAACATAAAAATAAAGCACAATGTGTCACCGAATAAAGACGCAGAAATTAGTTGAATAACGCAAATGATAAAAATGTTACAGCCCTCAAAACCGCACATACAAAAAACCCAAAAATGTGTCTGGTCCTGAAACAGAAATTGGCCTGGTATTGAAGTGGTTAATTTGATATTATGGAAGTGTATCAGTAACACTTTTCTAATATAATGGTATTATAATCAGAATTGTTTGTGTAAAGTGCAAATATAACTTACAAGGGGTACTGGAAATGTCAAATGTTTGTCCTGTAGCCCTGGCACTCTATTTGGTACTGTAAAGACAACATCATCTGAAAAACAAGAGCAGGTTACAAAAGCTTATGTCTGTACTATGTGAACCTAATAAATGATAGTAGTATAATGTTGTACCGTGTTAGCCATTGAAAGTAGTGGAAGAGTGAAGAAATCAGGCGATACCTTTTAGAGGCTAACTGAGTATATTTATAAGTAAGCTTTCAGGAGTACTCGCTCCCTTCATCAGACATGGTGTGATACAAGAACTGAAAATTAACAGATTTTTATACACATGGTTTTCAAAGCATTTTAGAGTCCTTAAAAAAAATTGCAATCTAAGTAGAGAAGTTATTTACAACAGGTCAAAAAAACAGCCTGGAAACTTGTGGTGCGTGACGGAGGGATCAGTAATTTTTGCTGTTATCTGTTTGCTATCAGGAGGTGATTTGTGACCCTCACAGGTCACACATAGTGTGATTTGAAGCTGGCATGAATATTGAGTTCAGTTCATGGTTCAAACATAGTGTGACATGAAGCTGGCATGAATATTAAGTCCAAATTGCAGAGTTTGAAATTTTTGCATAAATTTGTACTCCATTTCTTTTCTTTTCTCCTGTGTCTTAAAATGTCCCATTAAAACCACAACCCACAAATCTTCAATAGAGTGGTTTTCTCCGGAGAAATGTGCGGCCACTGGGAGATCGGTTCTGCTGTTATTAATGGTGGATCTGTGTGAGTTCATTCGTTGACTGAGTCTCTGCCCTGTTTCCCCCACATAGAGGCCTGTGGTGAGACATTGCACACACATTATGAGGTACACCACATTGGAAGACCTAATTCTGTGCACCTGTTGTGACTGTGGGATAGGTACACTGTCAGCGGTGTGGATGTGCTTGCAGGTCATGCACCTTTTATGTAGGCAAGGTGAGGTGCCATTTTCAGCTGGGGCCTTCAGGGCACTCCGGACGATAATGCGCCTCAGGTTTGGTGGTTGTCGAAAGGAGAGGAGAGGGGGGACTGGAAATATGTCCTTGAGTCTGCTGTCCCTATGTAGTACAGGTTGGAGCTCCTTGGCAATCCTTCGTAGGATCTCCAGCTGTGGGTTGTAGGTGACAACTAGGGGCACTCGGGCTTCTTTCTGGGTCTCTCTATATGTGAGCAGACTGTCTCTGTTAATGGCTGCTGCTTTGTTTAATTGGTTGTCTGTCACTTTTGGTTTGTATCCCAATCTGAGAAATTTCATCCTCAGATCCAGGAGGTGCTTGTCCAGGTCTGTTTTGTCGGAGCAAATACGATTGTATCGTATAGCCTGGCTGTAGATTAAAGATTGTCTTGTGTGCTTGGGGTGGAAGCTGTCGTTTCTCAGGTAGGCCGTTCTGTCTGTGGGTTTGTGGTATATTGATGTGAGTAGCCGGTGGTCTTTAATGTATATTGTGGTATCCAGAAAGTGAATTTCACTCCCTGAATAGCTAAGTTTAAGGTTGATGGTCGGGTGAAAGTCATTGAAGTCATTATGGAATTGAAGTAAGGCCTCCTCACCTGCAGTCCACATGACAAGGATATCATCGATATAACGAAGGTAAATCATAGGTTTGGTGGTGCATGTTGATAAATATGTTCCTTCCATTTCTGCCATAAAGAGATTTGCATATTGGGGTGCACATCTGGTCCCCATTGAAGTTCCCATTCGCTGTAGATATAGATCCTCTCCAAAGGTAAAATGGTTGTGGCTAAGGATGAATTGTATGAGCTGCGTTACTGGTTCTGTTGGGAGGTTTTGTTTTGCCAGGTGTACCCGACATGCTGCAACTCCATCCTTGTGGGGAATGTTGGTATACAGGGATTCCACATCCATGGTGGCCAAAATGGTACCCTCAGGTAGAGGGCCCAGGGCATTCAGTTTGTTAAGAAGGTCAGTGGTGTCCTGGATATAGCTTGGAGTATCCCTGACAAGGGGTTTTAGGAGATTTTCCACCCAACCTGAGATGTTTTCTGTCAGTGTCCCAATGCCAGAAATGATAGGCCTCCCAGGGTTGCCATCTTTGTGTATCTTTGGGAGCATATAGAAGCAGCCCGGCCTGGGATCTTGTGGGATAAGTCCTTTTACCTGATTCTGGATCTGGACTGGAAACTCCTTGATCATACTCTTTAGTTCTTTCATATAGGCCTCTGTGGGATCACTTCCAAGTTTGAAGAAATGGATGGGATTTGACAGTTGCCTGTTTGCTTCCTGGATATAGTCTGAGGTGTTCATTATGACTATTGCGCCCCCTTTGTCAGCTGGTTTTATTATTATATCCTGATTTTCTTTCAGTGATGTAATAGCCTTCTGTTCCTGCAGGGTTAGGTTATGCACCTGTTTCTTTTGTTTCTCCAGGATTTCTGATTTTACTTTGCTTCTGAAACAGTCAATATATTTATCCAGTGCTGCATTAGCTCCAGGGCGTGGGGTCCAGGTAGATTTTTTGGTAGGATTCCTTATGGGCTGTTCCATCTCAGAGTCGCTGCTGTATGGAGGGTCTTTGTCATAAAAATATTCCCTTAATCTCATTTTTCTGAAAAACTCCTCCATATCATTGCAGAGTTGGATATGGTCAGTGTGTGCCGAGGGGCAGAAGGAGAGACCTTTGGAGAGAACTGACATTTCGTGTTTGTTTGGCTCATAAGAGGAAAGATTCACAACACAGCTTTGCTGAGCTGGGCTAGTACTTGCGGTTGTAGTAATGAGGCCATTTTGTCTCAGTCTGTGGAGCTTTTTCTTTTTGTTGTTAATAAGCATATCCTGAAGTTTCCAGTAGTATGTGTGGAGTTTGGCCTTCATTTCCTCTGTGTCATTAGCCAATGATGATTTCAGGGCCTGTATCTCCTCCTGTGTTCTTTTTTTGTTGTTATAGGAAATTTTTATCATATTGTTCCGCAGCCTTTCAGATGTCCGAATACATAGTTGTTCTGCATATCGGCTGTTGTAGGTGTTCCGGGTTGGGTTACGTAAATTGAAGCCTTTTGGGATGAGCCTCTCCTTTTTGCATTTTGTTAAGAAGAAGATGTCGCTGTTGAGTTGTGCAAGTTTCTTAAGCCGGTTTTTCAGTTCCATTCTTTTGCGGTACATTGTGCTATCTTTCAAGTTGATAGTAGTATAATGTTGTACCGTGTTAACCATTGAAAGTAGTGGAAGAGTGAAGAAATCAGGCGATACCTTTTAGAGGCTAACTGAGTATATTTATAAGTAAGCTTTCAGGAGTACTCGCTCCCTTCATCAGACATGGTGTGATACAAGAACTGAAAATTAACAGATTTTTATACACATGGTTTTCAAAGCATTTTAGAGTCCTTAAAAAAAATTGCAATCTAAGTAGAGAAGTTATTTACAACAGGTCAAAAAAACAGTCTGGAAACTTGTGGTGCGTGACGGAGGGATCAGTAATTCTTGCTGTTATCTGTTTGCTATCAGGAGGTGATTTGTGACCCTCACAGGTCATACATAGTGTGATTTGAAGCTGGCATGAATATTGAGTTCAGTTCATGGTTCAAACATAGTGTGACATGAAGCTGGCATGAATATTAAGTCCAAATTGCAGAGTTTGAAATTTTTGCATAAATTTGTACTCCATTTCTTTCCTTTTCTCCTGTGTCTTAAAATGTCCCATTAAAACCACAACCCGCAAATCTTCAAATCTTCAATAGAGTGGTTTTCTCCGGAGAAATGTGTGGCCACTGGGAGATCGGTTCTGCTGTTATTAATGGTGGATCTGTGTGAGTTCATTCGTTGACTGAGTCTCTGCCCTGTTTCCCCCACATAGAGGCCTGTGGTGGGACATTGCACACACATTATGAGGTACACCACATTGGAAGACCTGCAGGAAAATGTCCCCCTAATTCTGTGCACCTGTTGTGACTGTGGGATAGGTACACTGTCAGCGGTGTGGATGTGCTTGCAGGTCATGCACCTTTTATGTAGGCAAGGTGAGGTGCCATTTTCAGTTGGGGCCTTCAGGGCACTCCGGACGATAATGCGCCTCAGGTTTGGTGGTTGTCGAAAGGAGAGGAGAGGGGGGACTAACCTAATAAATGGGCAGCATTCTTCTAATCGGTCAAGAGTGCAGGGAATTTGACACCCAACAGAGCTACAGGTTATAGCTTCAGTATTATAGTGCAAAGCTTTATGCTATAGCTGGACACAGATAATTATATACGTAGGGTGTATAATAAGAGTAAAGTAGAATAGAATAAGAGTTCATGCAACATCTTTTGTCAACAACATTGTGTTATCAGTAATATCTAACTGATTAAATATATTCTAGTGGGCAGAAAATATGTCAGACATGTTGAAAAATTTCTGTTGTAGAGCATTACAGTCAGGAACAGTATATCATGTAAATGGAAATCTGACAATGTCTTCTAAGATGTGCACAGATATCAAACTTTGAGTATATAACATTTAAGAAGAACTTTTAGACAATGAAAAATATAGGACCCTTATTTTTATGGGTCTTTTGGGTTTTTATAATAGGCGTATGCTTCCCAATATAATGAGAAATTCACAGGAGTAGACTAACTTGGCTACTTTGCTAGAAGAAACCTTCACATATGTTTTTTTGTTTCAGAATCCATGACACAAGCAGAACTAACTTGAGTTAATTACCAAGGCAAATTGACTGCTAATTGTTTATGTAAACGAGCAGCTCAAGACATTACAGTTGACTTTTTAAGTGATTTTCTGCTTTTCTTACAGTTTAATGATCTGGCTAATCTGTGTACAGAACTATGAGGAGTTGCAATGAATGATGAACTGCAGAGCTCCAGTAGCTGATGTATATTTGGCATTTGAACATTAAATAATAATTAACCTTGTCACTATTATTAAAATACTATGTTCTACAATCCAGTGTATTCTACAATGTACCTGCTGAGTGCAGTTGTGATTAGGAATGCTGCTGCTGCTGCATCTTTGACAACTGACTAATTTAACTGGAAAACAGACAATATGAAAACTTACATTCATGATGTTTACTAGCATATAACAATTCTGTAAATATAGTGTGTGTGCAGCCTTAAAAGACAATACTATACAATAATCACTCTGCTGCATCCTGTTTAACCCTTTCCCTCTGTAATAATTTTTTTTTTATTTCCATTTTTTACAGGACAAATTGTACTTTGTAATGGATCCATTTATTATCCCATACAATATACTGGGAAACCATAAAAAATTCTGAATGGGATAGAATAAGAGAAAAACTGCATTTGTGTCATTTTATTATGGGTTTTGTTTTTACACCTTTCACTGTGTGATAAAAGTTACATGTTCTGGCTTTACTTTAGAGACCTAGTAGTTATAGTGCCTCCTCTGTTTTTGAGCATGCACCAGATTTAACCCATCCGCCGTACTATAACAGTGGATGTCGGGTATTTAAATATGGTGGCCATAGCCACTAGGTATCCACCGTGTTATCCGTATTATCCGCTGTATTATCTACCAGGTCTGTAATAGAAACATAGGTGTTTTTCAATACACTGCAATACATTAGCATTGCAGCATATTGAATAAGAGATCAGACCCCCTAGGGTTCAGGATCCCAAGGGGGTCTAAAAATACAAGTTAAAAAAAATATTAAAAAAAATTAAAAATAATAAAAAAATTCTAATCACCTCACTTTCCCTAGAACACACATAAAAGTACATAAATAAAATTAAACACATATACATTAGGTATCCCTGTGTCCAAAAACACCCGGTCTACAAACTTATGAATATATTTTTTCCATATGGTGAACACTGTAGCAGACAAAAAAATCTAAATATTTTTTTTTGCAGTTTCACCTTACATAAAAATTTGAATAAAAAGCTATCAGACATTTTCCAAAATGGAATGCATAAAAAGTACACATGGCTCTGTGAAAAATATGCCTTATGCATCCCCATACACATAAATATAAAAAAAAAGAAATATAAAAAAAAGTTATGGGTGTCAGAACATGGCGACCCCCCAAATTTTTTTTTCTCTTTGCAAAGTTTCGTTCTGGGTGATCCCATCCACACTTTTCAGAAAAAAAAACACAGTGGAAAACCTGTGATTTAAAAAACGCTTGCAGTTTTGAAAAGCGCAGCATGTCAATTATACCTATGTAAATACTGCCGTTTTCCATACAGGTTTAATAGGAGCAGAAAGTCCACAGAGGAAAACTCTGCGGACTTTCTGTGAAAAACGCAAGCTGCACTTTCCTCTCCGCATGTTTCTGCATGTATAGTCTATGGAGTCCGTGTGGTTTCCCAGGTAAACCGCTTTTTATGCGTATAGGTTTCCGCTCTGAGTGTCCCCAAGCGGACTCCCCGAACGGAAACCCGAATGCAGATGTGAATCGGGCCTTATACATGGTTGGACTGAGCAAGTACAAGTACAGACATTGCTCTTATTTTAAATGCTCTTCATTCTGGTTCACAGAATGGGGTCTTGAGTGTGGGACTCCCCTATATTTGTCATTCATATGTTCTTATAGAGCACATGAGTGTAAAAAGCACAGAGGTTGTCTATTTTTGACACTACAAGGTTTGTAAAAAATAATTTTGTTATTGTGTAAAAGTAGTATAATGTAATTTAAAACTATATAAATTGGACATTGATGTAATTATACTGATTTACTGAATAAAACTAACATGTCATTAATACTGCACAGGGAATATTAATAATTCAGAACCCAAAAAACAATGACAGATTTTTGGTTATCTTTTCTCCTCTCAAAAAATAGATTAAGGCGAAGTCCACACATTGCAAGAAGCTACTTTTTTTGTTGCAGATTTTGCTGTGGCGTTTTGAGCCAAAGTCAAGAGTGGCTTGAAAAAAAAATGGGATATACAGTATAAATGAAGCTCTTATACTTCTTCCTTCTGTTAAATCCCGGATTTTTTTTCTGCAATGTGTGGATGGCATTATCCAAAATCCCATCTACTTTGCAGGGACTGTAAAACGCCACGGCCTAAAAGTGATCAATAGGTGTGTGTACCCCTAAATAGTACCAATTAAAAGCTTAACTCATCCTGCAAAAAACAACATATCTGTTGATGGAAAAATTAAAATATTATGCAAAAAGCTTTATAAAAAAATATGTCCTCCAAATGGCACTCTTCTGTGCCCATATGATAGTTTATGACCAATTAAAACTGCAGTACTCATAAGGAGTGGTGTAAAAAATGATGGGGTGTTTTTTTTTCTCCTATTACTATCTCCTATATTTGGGGCTAATATTTTTGGAAAAAAATTCACAGTCGTTTGTTAATGAATTCTATGAAACATCTGTGGGACCATTACACAACTGAATAAATTCTTTAAGAGGTATAGTTTCCAAAATGGGGGTCATTTTGGGAGTTTCCACTGTATTGGGACTTTGGGGCTCTGCAAAACAAACAACAAACAAAACTTTTGCTCCAAATGCTAAATGTTGCTACTTCCCTTCTGAGCCACAGTTTACAACCACATACAGTGCTGGCCAAAAGTATTGGCACCCCTGCAATTCTGTCAGATAATACTCAATTTCTTCCAGAAAATGATTGCAATCACAAATGCTTTGGTAATAATATCTTCATTTATTTTGCTTGCAATGAAAAAACACAAAAGAGAATGAAAAAAAAAGTCAAATCATTGATCATTTTACACAAAACTCCAAAAATGGGCCGGACAAAAGTATTGGCACCCTCAGCCTAATACTTGGTAGCACAACCTTTAGACAAAATAACTGCGAACAACCGCTTCCAGTATCCATCACTGAGTTTCTTACAATGCTCTGCTGGAATTTTAGACCATTCTTCTTTGGCAAATTTCTCCAGGTCCCTGAGATTTGAAGGGTGCCTTCTCCAAACTGCCATTTTGAGATCTCTCCACAGGTGTTCTTTGGGATTCAGGTCTGGACTCATTGCTGGCCACTTTAGAAGTCTCCAGTGCTTTCTCTCAAACCATTTTCTAGTGCTTTTTGAAGTGTGTTTTGGGTCATTGTCCTGCTGGAAGACCCATGACCTCTGAGGGAGACCCAGCTTTCTCACACTGGGCCCTACATTATGCTGCAAAATTTGTTGGTAGTCTTCAGACTTCATAATGCCATGCACACGGTCAAGCAGTCCAGTGCCAGAGGCAGCAAAGCAACCCCAAAACATCAGGGAACCTCCGCCATGTTTGACTGTAGGGACCGTGTTCTTTTCTTTGAAGGCCTCTTTTTTTTTCCTGTAAACTCTATGTTGATGCCTTTTCCCAAAAAGCTCTACTTTTGTCTCATCTGACCAGAGAACATTCTTCCAAAAAGTTTTTGGCTTTCTCAGGTAAGTTTTGGCAAACTCCAGCCTGGCTTTTTTATGTCTCTGGGTCAGTAGTGGGGTCTTCCTGGGTATCCTACCATAGAGTCCCTTTTCATTCAGACGCCGACGGATAGTACGGGTTGACACTGTTGTACCCTCGGACTGCAGGGCAGCTAGAACTTGTTTGGATGTTAGTCGAGGTTCTTTAGCCACCATCCGCATAATCTTTCATTGAAATCTCTTGTCAATTTTTCTTTTCCGTCCACATCTAGGGAGGTTAGCCACAGTGCCATGGGCTTTAAACTTCTTGATGACACTGCGCACGGTAGACACAGGAACATTCAGGTCTTTGGAGATGGACTTGTAGCCTTGAGATTGCTCATGCTTCCTCACAATTTTGCTTCTCAAGTCCTCAGACAGTTCTTTGGTCTTCTTTCTTTTGTCCATGCTCAATGTGGTACACACAAGGACACAGGACAGAAGTTGAGTCAACTTTAATCCATTTCAACTGGCTGCAAGTGTGATTTAGTTATTGCCACCACCTGTTATGTGCCACAGGTAAGTAAAAGGTGCTGTTAATTACACAAATTAGAGAAGCATCACCTGATTTTTCAAAGGGTGCCAATACTTTTGTCCACCCCCTTTTTTATGTTTGGTGTGGAATTATATCCAATTTGGCTTTTTGACAATTCTTTTTGTGGTTTTCCATTGAAGACAAATTAAATGAAGATATTATTACCAAAGCATTTGTGATTGCAATCATTTTCTGGAAGAAATTGAGTATTATATGACAGAATTGCAGGGATGCCAATACTTTTGGCCAGCACTGTATGGGGTATTGTTGAATTCAGCAAAAAAAAATGCAGAATACCTTTTTTCCTATTTCTACTTTTGGAAGGCAGGGAGTCAAAATCGAAAAATGGCTGCAGTGGGAAGGGGTTAAAGACCTGACATCTATCATACTAATATAGTGGATATCAGGAAGGGATTAAAAGGTACACTTTTATCTAGGAATTTAAAAATATAGTAGTATAGTGTATGTATATACTGTATCTTTATGTACTGGGCAAACGTTTTTTTCCAGGCGTAGAAAAAATTCTGCTAAGTAAGAATACTTTCAACAATAGAAGTGTTAATAGTTTACTTTTGTCTGTTAGTGCAGCATCCCAGAGTTTTTATTGTTTGTCTCTTGTGCCTCTGGGTTGTGTTTGTTTGTCCTGTGTTCTGTGTTTTATGTTCTGTATACTGTACATATTGGTATGCAGCCCTGGCCTATCGCAGACCACTGGGTGGGGTCTGGGAGACCTACGTCTCCTGAGAGAGCCGTTATTGTCTCAGTCTGGTCCAGCAGTTAGTATCTCAGCACTGAGGACTGAGGCCTAACAGTTTCCTATACAGCCCCTAGGAGGAAGATTCAGCCCAAGGCTCTACCAGAGACAGCCCTGAGCTAGGGAGTTCAGCTGTCTACAGATTGGACTTTGTGCCAGGAGGAGCAGTGGAGTCCCATGACAGGAGGAGTTGGCCCAGCACCTTATACAAGGTAACCAGATCCCTGTCAGGACTTCCCTGCACTACAGCCCGCAGTATCTGCTGCTGGAAGAGGCGGAGAAGAGGAGTTATTGTTGGAGTTGGAGTAGAGTTTAACCCTAGAGCCTTAACATCCCTGGGCACTCTCCTAAGACCAAGGGCGAGGGTAGTTGGACTCTGAAGAACTACATCCCAGGGGCGCACCGCTAATGAGGCGAGGTGAGGCGGCCGCCTCGGGCGGCACTGTCCGGGGGGTGGCATTTTACTATTTAATGTAAACCAGCCCAGGACAGGCCGCTTTAAAAAAAAAAAAAAAAAACAGAGCTGAGCGCGGCCTGTCCTGGGCTGGTTTACAAGATGTCGCATCTCAGGGCAGGCGGCGATACAATGACGTCATCACGCCGCCTACGCTGAGACTCAGACGTTGCGGACAAGAAGAGGAGGAGGCGGCGGCTGCATCAAGGCATCGCAGGTGAGTATAGCTTTTTTTTTATCTATATAAATAGGTCGTAACCTGTTGGAGTATCCCCGGAAGGTCAGGGCCTATTTATTTACCTACCCCGCGTCTGCTCGTGGCCGCCCCCGCTTCCCCTTCTGCTATGGGCTGCAGAAAGGGAAGCGGATGCCGCTGTGAGCGGCCGCGGGCATCGGTAAGTTAGGCCGCGGGCCGCAAATACTACTATTATTATACTCCGGGGTCTATTCAGACCCCGGAGTATAATAATCGGAGGCCTAGGGTTGGTGAGGGAACATAAAAAACAGTGTTACTCACCTCCTGCGATCCGATGTAACTCCGAGCAGGCTTGAGGCCTGTGGTGACGTCATCAGGTCGCGTCGCCGGCCTGATCACGTGACGTGTGTGCGCAATTAAACAGGGCCGAAAGCTGCGGGGAGTGCACCGGTGTCCAGGATAGGTAAGTAATTCTGATTTTTATGTTTGTATTCTCCCGTGGGTCTCCAATCATTATACTCTGGGGTCTTTCAGACCCCAGAGTATAATAATAGTTCATGGGTCGGCCACTATGGGGCATAATACCCTGTGCAGGGACCACTGTAGAGCATAATACCCTGTGCAGGGGCCACTCTGGAGCATAATACAAGTGCAGGGGCCACTATGGAGCATAATACCAGTGCAAGGGCCACTATGGAGGATAATACCAGTGCAGGGGCCAGTATGGAGCATAATACCCTGTGCAGGGGCCACTCTGGAGCATAATACCAGTGCAGAGGCCACTATGGAGCATAATACCGTGTGCTGGGGCCACTATAGAGCATAATACAAGTGCAGGGGCCACTATGGAGCATAATACCAGTGCAGGGGCCAATATGGGGCATAAAACTGTGTGCAGGAGTTGCTGCGGAACATAATACCGTGTGCAGTGGCCAATGCGGGGCATAATACCGTGAGCAGGGGCCACTATGGAGCATAATACCGTGTGCAGGGGCCGCTGAGAGGCATAATACAGTGTGCAGGGGCCGCTGCGGGCCATAACACTGTGTAATACTGTGTGCAGAGGCTGCTGTGGAACTTTATAGTGTGTGTAAATGGGGCGCTATAAACATGGGCTATGGCACCTGTTTATATTATACGCTGTCTGTTTATCGTGACCGTGTGATGTAATTGTAGCCTTGTCACATACTGTAGACATGTACAGGACGAGGCTGTAGTTACATTACATGGCCGCTATGAGATGAAATACACTATGTAAACAGAGAAGCAGTCACGGCGCTTACACAGGTACCATTCAAACAGCTGATCAGTGGGGGTCCTGGGTTTTTGAACCCCACTGATTAGTTTATTAATGACCTGGAAAACCTTTTAATTAGTTAACACCTGGGGTATTATTAATAAGGGGCACTATTTATACAGGGTACACACGGACATTATTAATATAAAGATGCACTTGGGAGTATTATTCATTATGGGGGGTTATATCATATATTATATAATTGGGGGTAGCAGCAGAATGGGGGCTTTGTGTAGGTGAGGACAATGTGGGTTGGATGCCTGGAAAAGTGAGGAGCCAAAGATGTCTGTGTTGCAACCTTTACAGAGACAAGTCACAGCTGGAAGAAATGGTCATGGCGGTCCAGAGGGAAGAGACAGGAAATGTGACCGATTAGTCAGAGACGTCACCTGTAAGTCACAGAATGTTACTGCACTGTATTCACCTAAATGATAGAGGATAAATATCTGAGTGATGGGGGTCTGTCTGCTGAGACCCCCACTGAGCCTGATAATTGGGTTTTTACCCCCACTAGGTGGGAATTCAGCCTGACCGCAGCCATTTATATAGGTGTGTCACTTGGTGGATGGACGAACCCGCGTGGCTCTCATTCACTTCAATGGGAGTGCCAAAGATACCCGAAGTCCAGTACTCAGCTATCTGCGGCGCTCCTATTATAGAGAATGGGGGCCACGTGGGCTCGTCCATCCACCAAGCAGAAGATGTGTGAAGTTACTTTCATTGTTAATGCCGTGTTGTTGATCTGATACTGAAGTAATACAGGAAGAAGAATTCTTAAAAACTGTTTTATAACATTGTGTATTGTGTATATTGTGCGACGATAACAGTGTGTTAAACTAGTAGCATGGAAACTCAGTTTTTTTTTTTTTTGGGGGGGGGGGGGGCGTCTTTCTATAGTCCGCCTCAGGCAGCAAAGAGGCTAGGTTCACCACTGCTACAACCCCCTTTTGGTAGCTGCTTGTTGTATTGCTGTTCAGTTGCTGAGTAAAGTAACACCCTGTTTAAACGGCACAACTGCCTGCCTGAGTCATTCCTGCCTTACTATTAGGGCCCTTCTGACTTCCATCACACCGGCTCAGAGTAGAGAGGTCCCCACTTCAACTGGAAGCTAGCTCCCTGAGGGAAACTACTTCCACCACCATTGGGTAGTGCTGCAGAACCACCTTCATCGATGGCCGGCCTAGGAGTGGAGCTGGGGAGAGTGGTTGAGTGTGCTTGGCCTATCTGGTGGCACATCATCCACTACTACTACTCTCATCCTCCGGTTCCCTCCATCTTGGCTGTGGCATTAGCAAAATGCCAAGTGAATGAGCAAAAGACAAATCTAAATCAAATCTGCTCAGTACACTCCTGGCTTTGGCTCAAAAAACTGCAGCAAAATTGGCAACAAAAAAAGGTGCTTTTCCGCAAAGTGGGGCCTCAGTCTAAGGTCGGGGCCCCTCATGGCGCAAAAACTGTGGCATTTTACAGTTTATTAGTGAATCCCATCCACACATTGAAAAAAAAATACGCGCCACGGAAATGCTGCGACTTCCAAATCCGTTGCAGTTTTTGAAATCGCAGCTTGTCAATTATACCTACGGAAACACTGGCGGTGTTTCCTCTGCAGTTTTTCCCGCAGTGCTTTTTCGCTGTGGCCCGCTATGTGGAGCCTTAGCCTAAAGCAGCATTTATTCTTCTAGATACACTTGTATGCAGTTTTGAAGGATCTCTGCAAGGAGGTTGTTCCAAACATCTTAGAAAACTAACCACATAACTTCTGTGGATGTAGGCTTGCTCAAATCTTTCTGTCTCTTCATTTAATCTCAGACAGAAATGATGTTGTTGAGATCAGGTTTCTATAGGGGCCATATCATCACTTCCAGGAGTCCTTGTTCTTATTTACACTGAAGATAGTTCTTAATGATTTTGGCTGTATGTTTAGGGTTGTTGTCCTGCTGCAGATTAATTTGGGACCAATCAGGTGCCTCCCTGATGGTATTTTTTGATGGATATTTATCTGCTTGAATTTGTAAGTGTTGAGGACACCATTAACTCCTTCCCACCGGTGACATTTTTCGATTTTCGATTTTGAATCCCCGCCCTTTCCAAACCCCATACCTTTTTTATTTTTCTGTTCTCAGAGCCATATGAGGGCTTAATGTTTGCGGGACAAATTGTTCTTCATAATGGTACCATTTATTATAATGGTATCAGAATGGTTTGGGTTTGAAGAAAAAGTGCATTTGTGCAACTTTCTTACGAGCTTTGTTTTTACGGCGTTCACTTTGCAGCCAAAATGACATGTCACTTGTATTCTATGTTTCAGCAGGATTCCGGGAACCAAATTTATATAGTTTTATTTACATTTTAACCCCCTAACAAAAATCTAAATCTTTGTAAAAAAAAAAAAAATTTTTAAAGTTGCTATATTTTGACACTTGTAACTTTTTTATATTTTCATGTATGGGGATGTATAGGGCGTCTTTTTTGCGGGGCCAGCTGCATTTTTTTAGTTATACCATTTTGGGGAATATCTACTGCTTTGATCACTTTTTATTCAAATTTTTATCAGTGAGGAAACAGCGAAAAAACAGCGGTTCGGCACTTTTGATTTTTTTTTTTTCCCCGCTACGGCGTTCACCATATGGAAAAAATATTTTTATAAGTTTGTAGACTGAGCGTTTTTGGACACAGTGATACCTAATGTGTATGTGTTTCACATAATTTTTTTTTTTGTTTTATATGTATTCTAGGGAAAGGGGGTGAGCTTTTAGGTTTTTTTTTTTAATATTTTTTTAAACTTTTTTTTTATTACTGTTTTATTAGCCCCCCTAGGGGGCTTGAATCTGCAATACTGTGATTGCAAATCATACTTTCGGTATGTTACTATTGAGGCTGATCATAGACCAGCTGCAATAGTAATATCCCTATTGCAGGCCTGGAAGCCTTCAGAAGGCTTTTGGCTGCTATGGGAACAGGTCAGCTCCCGCGATCTCACAACGTGGGAGCCGGCCTGCAATGGATAAGGTCCAGGGCTGGTGGGAACCGGCCCCGTGGGTGACTTTTTTACTTTAGGGGGTGGACTCTGCTCGCGGGCATTAGCTCCGGGACTCCGCTGTACATTACAGCAGAGACCCGGTAGCTATGGCAGCTCCTCTGCAGCAGAGCGGCCGCCATCTTTAAAGACCTGGCATCGGCAGTACTATTACGGCGGATGTCAGGAAGGGGTTAAAACAGGGAATGTTGAGATGCAGTGGTTCGGCCAGTGAAACTTAGTGCAGCAGATGAAAGGCACATTATGTTTACTTCCTTTCAAAATTGGAAGATGTCCAACAGTGCTAAATACAAAGAAGTCTGGCCACCGATTGCAGATGTTAACCCAGTTGTGAAGGCAGCATCTAAGGGCAATGGTGAAATTGTTGCTCCTCCCTGCATCATTATAGAGTGCCGATCAGTTTCCTTGACAACTAGGAGTCTAGTGAAGGATCCAAGACTTGTCACAACTGAGTCTAGAAGTGAAGGAATTTTACAATATACTAGGATTCTAAAAAACAGTTAAAAAAATAAAAAGTTGTAAAAATATTTGTATACTACTTTCCCTACTTTCCCTTGATCACATATAAAAATAAACAAAAATAAACACATTAGGTATTCCCATGTCTGAAAATGCCTGAAGTTATGAGTGTCATAATATATTAAAATGTGAAAAAACTATATAAATTTGGTATCAATGTGATTGTACTAACCCTCAAAATATAAGGGACATGACTGTTTAACCACACATTGAACACTGTAAAAAAAAAGAAATAAAGAAAAAGAAAATGACATGATTTCAGTTTTTTTTCCAATTCTACCCCATTCTGATTTTTTTTCCAGATCTCCAGTACAATGCCAAAAATGTTACATGGAGCCATTATGAAGTTCAATTTGACCCGCCAAAAAATAAGCTCTCATATCACTCTGAACAAAAAAATAAAAATTTTATGGCTCAGGCAATGGGGGGGAGGAAAAACAGAAATGCAAAAACTAAAATGGGCCTAGTCCTGAAAGGTTAATAGGAAAATACTTGAAAAAAAATGCCAAACCCAGAGCATGCTACATTTTGAAAAAAACAAGCAAACAAAAAAAAAAAAACAACACAATGTATGTAGCGATCTTCATATATTACTATAGACCAGTGTTTCCCAAGCTTTTCAGACTGGGGGCACCCCTGGGAAACAAAAAAATTCCTCAGAGCACCCCTACCAAATAATTTTTACCAAAAGACAAAAAAAAATAATTTTGTTGTGCTTTTTTTAGGGCAGTTTTTGAAATTACAGCTGGAACCACATCAAAACTACATGCATTTTTCTGTTGCTGTTATGATGAAGTTGTAACTGCATCACAACTGCACCGTGTGAATGTACCCTTATAGCTACACCATCCTATACTTTCCACTAAGCACATATGAAAATTCATCTTTTACCAAGTTCCCTTAGTGGCCCCACATAGTATCATGCTCCCCAGTGGCCCCCAGGCAAGTGGTAATACTCCCAAGTGACCCCTAGGCAAGTGGTAATGATCTCCAGTAGCCCCCAGGCAAGTAATAATGTCCCCTGTGACCCTCAGACAAGTAGTAATGTCCCCCAGACAAGTAATAATATCCCCCAGTGGCCCCCAGACAAGTGATAATGTCCCCAGACAAGTAATAATGTCCTCCAGTGGCCCCCAGACACCTCATTATGCTCTCCAGTGGTCCCAAGACAACTAATAATGCTCCCCAGCGGACCCCAGGCAAGTAGTCATACTCTCTAGTGGCCCCCAGGCAAGTAGCAATGTTCTCCAGTAGCACCGAGACAAGCAATAATGTCCTCCAGACAAGCAATAATGTTCTCCAGTGGCCCACTGACAAGTAATAATGTTCCCAGTGGCCCCCAGACACCTAATAATGCTCCTCAGTGGCCCCCGGCAAGTAGTAATACTCCCTAGAGGCCCCCAGGCAAGTAACAATGTTCTCTAGTAGCCCCCAGACAAGAAATAATATCCCCCAAACAAGTAATAATGTCCCCCAGTGGCCCCAGACAAGTAATAATGTCCTCAGTGGGCCCCAGACAAGTAATAATGTCCCCCAGTAGTCCCCTGACAAGTTATAATGTCTCCCAATGGCCCTCTGGCAACTAATAATGTCCTTCAGTGAACCCCTGACAACTAATAATGTCCCCCAGTGGCCACACACTGTAGTTGTGCTGAATAAATTAAAAAAACAACACTTACCCTTCCTCAATCCAAAGGATCCTAAGGATACATTGTGTTTTTTCTGCAGTGTTTTTGCTGCATTTGTCTCTGCTTTTTACCTTCCCCTTTTAAATCTATAGGCAAAAAAACACTTGCAATCCCGCAGCTAAAATTAAGCTATATTCACATGACAGTGAATAACGGCCATGTCATGTCCATTTTTTTTTAACAGATGTCACACGGTAGAATAAAATTCAATACAAGTGAATGAGGGCTATTCACACATGACTGTTATTTTGACAGTCCATTGTTATGGACCGTCAAAATATAGATCATGTTCTATTTTTGTCCATTTTCATGGATCCCGCCATACACTATAATGTATGGGGGATCCAAGAAAATGGCCACCCCTCGGGAGCAAGATGGCCGTGAAAATGGATGTTTTTAATGACAATTTTGTTTCTCGATCATGTTTATGAAAAAGCAGCTTTTCTGCAATTAGGGAAGGATATTAAGCAAAATCTCATTCACTTTGCTGGTACTGTAAAAAGCCGCAAACACTGTTTTTCCACAATGTGGGGTCTTTAGCCTAAAAAGCAGTTTAAAAAAATGTTTTGTTTTCTGCATAATAACTCTAGTAGTGCCTATTAGAGTTGTGACTAAAATGTACAGATTCCTAATAGAATCCTCACAAACGTGATCAGAAGTGTCCCTACCTTCACAAGACTCTCAGAACCCATGTTCACACCACAACAAACCTCACTCTATCCCCTAGAAACAGAGGACCTTTTAAAATTGCCCACCAAAAGGCAACACCATCCTGATCACTAGTTTTCAGAACCTGTTGCCTGATGCTTGTTTAACATCATGACGTCATATCTCCTGGAAGCCCATACCCTCAAACCTTTACCAACCTGTTAGGCGCTCTATATCCCTACATACAATAATCTCTTCCTAGTGGTGCCTATGTAAACTAACCACTGTAAAGAGAAGCATCAGGGGCAGTTCAGTCATAGGTTCCATAGCAGTGGCATTGTCTGCCTCAATAGTGGAAAATAACAACTGTCTGTGAAGTGTAGATAAAACAACTTGAAATCTATCAGAAAATTAGAGCATGGAAGTACATAGCAGAGGATTAATAATGTATGTGTAAGAGAAAAGACCACTTCTAAATATAGCCACAGGCAGCCTATTGTTTATCATTTTATATCATGAAACTATGGTAAAATTAGAACATACCTTGTTTGTCTCTCCTAGTCTTGAGTATGAAAATATTCATGGATTTGTTGCCAAATGCATTAAACGAACAGTAAGCATTTTTTATGTCATATCTACTGTCGCTGAATCTGTACACAGCATTTAATTTTGCTAGAAATGTTCATTCTTATTATTAATACATATAATAATAATTTATATGGATGTCCTTTAACTTTTTTTTATAATAAATTAGTTTGGAGTTGGTCTATAAGCACAATCATTCAAACTACTGTAAGCATGGCCACCTATAACTATGTACAACTTGTATGACCCGCGCAGGGCACCAGATTGTAAAGGCTTGCCTGGTCTGCCCTCAATGAGCAGCTTTCCATTGAGCAGTGAGAACAGGTGGCACCAGAACCTGGCGATGGCCCAGATGACAAGGGATTAAGACAAACTCTGGAATAAAGACTAGAGTAGAACTGACAGATTTGTGACACACTTATAATTATTTGCTACTCACAAGGTAGAAGTATTTGTTCCTGTTCAAGATATATTTCTTCTTGTTAAGACACTAGTTACCTAAACTGAAAACTCCAAACTCATTGCCTCCTTCTTTGTGAGTAAAATTACAACATTACTCTGTCTCACTCCTTCCAAAATTGCTTTGTGAGGAAATGTGCCAACATCTAAGGGACAGAAGATCCTACATCTAAAGGACATTCCTACACCAACGCACTAAGTGGCTTCCATTACAATCTAACACAGTGACATTTAATTATGAATAACTCAGAAAAACATACAAATGGTCCCAATCCTGTTCTGATGAATTTCCATAAATTGGAATTGATTGTTTTTGTTTATGTCACAGGCAAAAAGATGACCAAGGACTCTGTTTTCTATGCTTGCATTGCCAAAAATGATGGATGCATCTTAGTTTTTGTACTGCTTTACTCTGAATAACATGATGTACAGGAAAGTATGGAATGGGTTAATAAAATGCCAATGCTTGAAATACAGTGTTGAGAATACGAGTTAAATGGGAGATATATTGTTCAATCCCATTCTTTGTTTAAAGAGAAAACTCATATTCCATGGTGCCATGAATTCATTTGAAAGTAATTTCCCCTGGCAAATTATATCTGAATTCTTCACATTTCTAAAAGCCACTACATGATTAACCATAGCAATATAAGAAAGGGAAGCACATGTGTTCAATCAGGACAAGTCCAAAATAGCACCAGCTAATGAAACTACAGACAGGGCAGGGAATCCCATTTTGGCTCTGACCATGTGTCAGTCCACAAGCTTTCATATCAAGGACTTCGCATGGTGGCCAACTGTATAATGTATTCCACTGAACAAAGAGTAGCACCTTATGAAATGAAAAGTCTTAATCTGAATTCCATACCTACAAAGTCACAATGTTCTTCATATATATTTGTATACCTGTATATACAGACTTAACAAATAGGTATCTTGGTCTAGTCCAATGACAGAAGCAAGCTCAGGAAGATAATTCATCCAGCTCCAGTTGAAGTACACTTGGGAGGTGAGGACCATGACATAAAAATATAATTTCGCCACCAACATAAAATATACTACTTTTGTGTTGTCCACTTTTGAACCAGTGGTGGCTGGGAACTTTTGTTAAGTAAGATACTGAGCCCACAGGAAAAGTCTTTGGTCCTTTTTTTTGGTCTTAACTACAGATGAGCGAATTTTTTAAAAATTCGATTCAGCCGATTCGCCGAATTTTCCATAATGATTGGATAAAATCCAAATTAATTTGTGGTGAATCGCGTTAACCCCTTCCCAACATCTGCCCTAATAGTACGGCGCTGCCGGGAAGGACTCCCTGCAAACCACGGCGGAAGCATGGTGCACACACAGAAACTATGTGCACACCCTGCTTTGTGGGTGTCAGCCGTATGCAACGGCTGACACTGTCCTATAACACCCCCAGTCGGAGCTGAGCTCCGATTGCGGGTGTTAACACCTGAGATGCTGCGGTCAAACATGTCCGCAGCATCTTAGGGGTTTTATTATATATTGGGATCCCGATCGGCCCCCCATGACGTTTTCGGTGGTCACCGCTGCTCCTATTCAGCAGCCCGGGGTCTGACCAGTGACTCCGGGTCTGCCCCATCGCTGTCCCTCCACATACCTGGTTGATCCTGTCTTGAATGGAGACTGTCAGCCTATGCGTCTGCACGGGCTGACAGCCTCCTATACACTGCAATATACGTGTATTGCAGCGTATAACTATTGAAGCAGTGATCAGAATATTGCTGCTTCAATCCCCTATGGAGACAAAAAGAAAAAATGTAAAAAAAAAAAGAAAAAAAAAAAAAGGACCCCCTTTCCCCCCCAGAGCTGGTGCTATTATTATATATAATAAGAGGCCCAGTGGAAGTGGGAAGTGATTAAAAATAACAAACACTAATACTCACCTTACCTCACCTCTCCTGGGAATCCAGCTGTCTGCGTCCTCCTCACTCCTCTTCTTCCTTGCGACTAAGGTCCTGCTCCCCAGACGTCACTGATGGGGCCTGTGATTGGGCCTCAGCGGTCAAGTGGGGGCGCAATGACTTCATTACGTCAGGGAGCTCCGTGGTTTTGATCCCAGGACAGGTGAGTATCAGTATTTTTTTTATTTTTAATCACCGCGGGGATGACGAGGGGGACTTGCATCCAAGGGGTTAAAATTCCCGATCGGAGCTGTGCGATTCGTTACCAAAAAGTGTGAGGAAATCCGGATTCGATGCGAATCGAATATTCCCTGAAATTCCACTTTGTCAGCTTTGATTCACTCATCTCTAGTCTTAACATTTAACTTATTTCAGTTGATAAATAAAAATTTTCAATACAAATATGATGGGTGTTCAATAAGTTATCTACCTGAATATAAAAATAAAATTTTCAGAGAAAATTGAACTTTCTACTTTTCAGTGTAATCCCCCTTGACTTCAACACATGTATTCCACTTTGCCTCCAGTGATTGGATGCCTTCAGAATAGAAAGATAGGTGAATTGTCTTGAAGAATGAACACACCTGCTGACAACTTCCCACGGCCTCTTTTACTGCCTCACGTAATGTCTTCATTGTTGAAGTATAGATGTCTCCAGTAATTGTTGTCTTGTGTGGCCTGAATTCTAGTAATAAAAAAACTGTTGCTATGACCTTTCCAGCTGACTGCTGCACACAAAATTTCTTTGGAGTTGATGACAGCTTGTGCTTCAATTTTATGAACTCTTTTTTGGTCTCAGAATCATGGTAGTGGACCCTTGTTTCATCATCTGTAACACCCCGAGAATAGATGTCTCCTGGGTTTTCTCTAAGCATGTCTAAATTCTCTTGACTAAATTGTTGACGACATGTTTTTTGCTCAGGCATCAATATGCGTGACACCAAACGGGAATTGACCTTTGACATCATCAAAACATCATGAATAATACTGAAAACCATATCAACTGAAATGCCTAATACATAAGCTATAACACTGACTTTAACCTGACAATCTTTCAAAAACATGGCCTCCACTTTATGGCGCATTTCCTCTGAAGATGCTTTGACAGGTCACTCTGAATGGGGGTCATCTTTAATTGACTCCCTACCCCATTTAAACTGCTTTTTCCATAATTTACTTAGTGGGAAGGTGAATCATCACCATATACAGCAATCATTCTTTCATGGATTTGTTTAGGCTTATTTTCTTCCTTTGTAAGGAATTTAATCAAGGAAAAACACTCCAAATCCCTCAGTTTCTTAGTAGATCTGTACTGCACTTGCCATTCTGTTACAACCAGTGCTTTCATCAGACTGAACTGCTACTGTGTGTGTTGCATGTCTAGACATGTCTCAGCCTAAGTGGAAAACCTTGTTCATTAAGTATATAAGTAAGGGGAGTATATCATCTTCTCTAGCTTGAATTCTGGCATTCTTCAAAAGGCTGGGGAGGCTGCCAAGAAGGCTGGACTCTACACTTAACCCTTTCCCGACATCCAGGGAAATATTACGGTGGATGTAGGGTATTTAAATATGGTAACTGCTCAGTATTGTACAGTGAAGACCTGGCAGCAATGCCTGCAATCATCGCTGATTGTAGGCATTAACCACTCCAGCACATGGGTGCCACCATTTTAAGGTGAATGAGATCCAGTAATGGAAATCCATTTACATGCCAACTTGGAGCCTATTGAAGGCTCCCAGGCTTGTCTCCCATTGAATTCTACTACAGGCTTCTCTATGCAGCCTGTAATAGAAGTACTGGTACTTTGCAATGCATTGCAATGCATATTAAAAATTTAAATCACCCCGCCTTTCTCTAGAACATATATAAACTTACTTAAATAAAGTGAAAAACATACACATTAGGTATATCTGTGTCCAAAAACCCCTGGTCTACAAAATATTTTTCCCATACAGTGAATGCTCTCCTAGACTATATAATTGATTTTCTGCCACACCCATTTACAGCACCTTGTTTCTTTCAGCTTCTCAATAGTTAATCTCAGCCTTGCCTATGTAATTGACAGCCTGTCTACCAATCCAGTCTGGGGCAGATCCTGACTTTCTAGAAACAGGTTGTCAGCCCTCACATGGGTGCTGGCTATTGATTCTGTCTTGTGACTTGTCATGCTAGCTTCTTTTCTGCTGTTCCCTGTATTCCTATTTTTGACCTCTGGCTCTGTTTATTGACTATTCTCTTGGATTGTGATTTTTTACTGCATTGCTCGACTGGTACCGACCCCTTGGCTAGCCGACCTCCCTTTGTCCGTTGTTTGACCTATCTGCGTTCTGTGTTGTCACCTATATTAGGTAGGGGCTGTCGACCAGTTGCTGCTGTCACCTAGGACAGATAGGCAAGTTAGCCAGGGACAGTGGGGGGGGGGGGGGTTCAGCTTAGGGCTCACTGTCTTGTTCTGCCCCTCCCCCAGGGTTCTGCAGCAGCACTGGGGAATCGCTCCTCTAGCGATTCCCTTACAGGTATAGCTAAAAAGTACATCTGGGCCTGCAAAAAGGTGATGCCTTATGGAATACGGAATATGGTGATTCCAATAATTTTTTTTTGCAAAGTTTTAAATTTTTTAAGGGGTTTAATCAGTGATGGCAGACATATGCATGTTTGCACTCTTTTGCCTAGTACCTAGTAAGGAATTTTAGAGTAGATTCTCATTAAGTAAAACAGCTTTAGTAAATATTATCAGTTTATCTGAACACAAAAACAAAATATCTTAAAATATGCTGTATAGATATTTGTATAAATGGGCCCTAACCCAAGATCAGATATTGCTAATAAGTGGACAGTTTGTTTACATGTGTAAGCTGATGTAGCCATGATCAATCAGATCTTGAGAATTACCTATTCTGCCTACTTTGGAAACAATATAGTCTTCTTGTGTATGGCAATATGAAATTACTTGCCGTGCATCTGTTCTTATTTCTCCCTAATAAAGCTAAAGATTGGAAAAGGACCATGTTGTCTTCTCAGCATTTTTCTAAATACTTTTGTGGAACAACATGTATTATAATTAATAGGATTCGCTAAGGAAACTGAATCATAAGAAACATAATAAATCTGACAATGGCACTTGTTGCTTCCACAAAAAAATTGAGTTTGTATTATTTGAAAAGTTCTTGAGAAATCTAAATGTATCTATTCTCACAAACAGAGAACATGTGTCAGCAATAAGCCAGGAAAAGTGTAGCAATACAATTTGTCTTGGTAGTAAGATGTTTATCAATTTATATCTTTCTATATATTCATATTCTGAGTCACTTGTAGACAGGAACCTTTTCATCCACACATCACTGAAAAGAGATTGATTGTAGTTTGAGTACTTTTTGTCTTGTTCTTTCAACAAAAACATCTCTGCACATGAAGCTTTGGGAAGATTTTCATAAACTGCTCATTTTTCACTACTCCTTGTGTACAAAGACCCAATGTGCAGTAGCTATTGCTATACAGACACTGACTAGAGATTTAGACGCCTATCCTTTTATACACTGAAGTAGGCAAGTGCCACCTCCTACATCTGTTATATACATTGATATTCACTGTCAGCGTAACCCTTTGCCTCTGCAGCGGGTTATGGCCTTTACGATACAGCCGAATCTTCCAAATTTGAGATGTTACTTTATGAGGTAATAACTTAGGAATGCTTTAGGTTACCCGGTTATTTATCAAATTAACATTCACCATAGTTCTCCTTTATGTTGGTATCATTTTTAACATATTTTTATTTTGGTAAAATGTTACAAGGCTTCTAAGTTTAGTAGCAAGTTTTCAAGAAAATTTTAGGGACCAATCCAGGTCTGAATAGACTATGAAGAGCCTACAATAAAAAAACAACCTGAATAACCATTTTTAGAAAATGCTCCCCTCAAATTATTTAAAACTGCATTTAGAAACTTTGGATGATAAAGCAAAATGGAGGTAAAATTTCAAAATTAAAATTTTTTGCAGATTTTTCATTTTAACCCATTTTTTTTACTACAACACAGGAAGCATTATCAGCAAATAATACCCTCAGTATTTATTGCCCTGATTCTGCAGGTTGTAGAAATATTTCATGTGTGGCCCTAGTGTACCGTTTGAGTTAAACACAATCCTCAGAAATTAATGAGGATTTTAAGATCTTGATTTTCTTAGTATGTTTTTCAGGTACCAAGTCAGGTTTGCAGTGGCCTGACATAGGAAGTCCCCATATTGGAAACTACACCCCTCAAGGAATTCATATGGGGGTGTTGTGACCATTTAGTTTCCTAAAGTATTGTATAGATTACTGGTTCTCAACCTGTGGTACCATATAGTCTGGGGCACCAGTGATCTGGAAATGACAGATTTAGCAAGTGCTCTGGTTCCGAGGCTCCTGGCATACTAGTGCTGCCCAAACCACCCACATTTTCAAATACTCAGGCAGTATCTGCTAATCAGAGGCAGATATCAGAAGACGTTGATTCAGTGTTAAGGTGATGGGTTTCTACAGCAGCCGGTAGTCTGTGATGAATAGACAGATAGCTTCTGTGCAGAGGCGTAGCTAGCAGGAGGGGGGGGGGCAGAGGGGGCGGCTGCCCTGGGCCCACTGATTCTTTGGGGGCCTACCCCGGGGACTGTCATTACTTTTAACTAGATCGATGTCTGCAGAGACCCCAGAGTAAAATGATAGCAGTGTTTGTGGGGTTCGCGGACTGTGGCCTTACTTACCGATCCCTGCTCCTACTTACAGCCGCCTCCGCAGAAGGTGAAGCGCAGGCGGCCGTGAGCAGGAGCGGGGATCGGTAAGTAAATAGGGCCCGTTACCTGCTGGTGTTACACAAAACAAAACATCAGGGGCCCGCCGGGTCCCCTAATGTCTGAGCCCTGTGGCAGCTGCTACCACTGCTACTGGATGTAAGCATTCTTATAAATTGAAATGTATTCAAACTACTCATGCCTCCTGCAGCAAAACGCATGGCTGCTGCTCAAGCTAATGAAAACTCTCAGCAGACCCAAGCCCATCTCCAATCTGACAAGGCATTGTCAGCCACATGCACACAGCTGCACTCCATGTTTCCATAACAACCCAGCCATTTTTCTTCACTGCTGTAGGTCAGCTTTAAAGGGGCAGGGCGCTGTGGATGACACTGTTACACATCCATAACAACCGATCGCAGGTTTTTCACTTATATCCAAACTGAGATACACTGTTGTACCCTCGGACTGCAGGGCAGCTAGAACTTGTTTGGATGTTAGTCGAGGTTCTTTAGCCACCATCCGCACAATCTTTCGTTGAAATCTCTCGTCAATTTTTCTTTTCCATTCACATCTAGGGAGGTTAGCCACAGTGCCATGGGCTTTAAACTTCTTGATGACACTGCGCACGGTAGACACAGGAACATTCAGGTCTTTGGAGATGGACTTGTAGCCTTGAGATTGCTCATGCTTCCTCACAATTTTGCTTCTCAAGTCCTCAGACAGTTCTTTGGTCTTCTTTATTTTCTCCATGCTCAATGTGGTACACACAAGGACACAGGACAGAGTTTGAGTCAACTTTAATCCATTTCAACTGGCTGCAAGTGTGATTTAGTTATTGCCACCACCTGTTATGTGCCACAGGTATGTAACAGGAGCTGTTAATTACACAAATTAGAGAATCATCACCTAATTTTTCAAAGGGTGCCAATACATTTGTCCACCCCCTTTTTTATGTTTGGTGTGGAATTATATCCAATTTGGCTTTTTGACAATTCTTTTTGTGGTTTTCCATTGAAGACAAATTAAATGAAGCTATTATTACCAAAGCATTTGTGATTGCAATCATTTTCTGTAAGAAATTGAGTATTATCTGACAGAATTGCAGGGGTGCCAATACTTTTGGCCAGCACTGTATATATATACAAAGTTGAAACCAGAAGTTTACATACATTATATAAAAAGACACATATGCATTCTTTTGCTCACTATCTGACATGAAACCAGAATAAACCTTTCCCGTTTTAGGTCCATTAAGATTACCAAAATTATTTATATTTGCCAAATGCCAGAATATTGAGAGAGAGAGAATTTGCAGGCAGGCTTCAGTAGATACAATACAATGGCAGGGCTGGGAAAAGCAAAATAGAAAGTGAAAGTAACCACTCAGATGCTGTGGTCGTATTTGACCATGGCATCTGAGTGGTTAAATGCCAGTGATCAGAGTTCTGGTGCGCCTAAGGGTTACATACCCAATATCCACCATATTATTATGGTGGATGTCGGGAAATGGTGAAGAATGTTGAGACAGGAAGACAGCAGAGACGGCACCAACTTTAAATCCTTATTCACATGACAGTTACTTTTTTGGTGGTTCTAACGTCCGTGAGAGTCCATTTTTGACCATCATTTTGCATCTGCTCCATTCAATTTTTCTGCTTTTAATGGACAAGTGTCATCCATTTTGCATCAGTTTTTATTGGGTCATTAAAAACAGATGAATCTTGAACCATTTTTAACAGACTTAAAAGGAGATTTCTATTGGGTCTGTGTGTCCATCATAAAGGACTCATATAGAGCATGTCTATTTTTTTAACTGACCATTTTTTCTGTCTGTCAAAAAACCGATGTGAATACACTCATTCACTCTCATTGCTTTTAAAACTGCCATTGCATGGTCGTGTAAGTATGAGGCTCCAAGTTGCGGAAAAGCAGCTTTTTTTGTTGCAAATTTTGTTGCGTTTTTTTGAGCCAAAGCCAGGAGTACATTGAGCAGAAGGTAGAAGTATGAGTACTGCCTATATATTGCCCATTCCTTTTGTAGCCATTCTTGGCTTTGCTCAAAAAAAAACCACTGCAAAATCTTGAACAAAAAAGTTGTGTTTCTGCAACTTGGAGCCTCAGCCTAAATAAGTCTATCCTTTTTGCACAAAGGCAGATACACTAACCAGTCATATAGATCAGATCACACGGTATGTTCTTTGTATACTGACTGTGTGAACCTGACAAAAATAATAAATAAATGTAAAAGTAATCTATCTTAGAAAATACTTGTATTCATCTCTGTTATTGCTGCTAAAAATATATGAATGTTGATAATTGGGTGTTACCAGTTGTAGCCTTAAATGGCCACTAACTCTTCAACTCTTTGCATAAATCAATAGTATAGGCGATTGTAACAAAAGGTTTGTAATAAATTTTATCAGAGAGAAATGTCTCTTTTCTCGAGATAGAATGTCCCATGACTGAGATTACTCCTGTTTTTAGATGTCTATGGATAGCGGTGGGGGAAGAGTAAGTAGAGAGAGAGAGATATCAGCAGAAACACAGGCTTAGTATGATGCTGGAGCTAGATAGGATCTTTCTGTCATAACCAAAGTGATTTATTTACATCAGGACAGGTCACTATTTTTTTTTTTTTATAAATGTCCTGCATAATCCTGAGGCTGTTTCTGAGTGACAGAGAGACAGTTATGGAGAAAATTAATCCTCTACTCACTGTGTGTAATGTATGGCAGATAGTCTCCACCCACCTGCTGAAAGTGAAACATAAACTACAGATTAACCCTGTAAAGTGGAAAACTGCCAACAAAAATGCAAAAAAAAAACCAAAAACCCAAAAAAAAAAATTTTGGCCCCCCCTAAAAATTTTTAAACATTTTTAGTTCTAAATATTTGGGTGTTTACAACAGCCATTTCAATTTGATATATATAATAACTGATGGACACAGTAATATTTCAGGATTGAAATAAGGTTTATTGTACTAACAGAAAATGTGCAATATGCATTAAACCAAAATTTGACCGGTGCAAAAGTATGGGCGCCTCAACAGAAAAGTGACATTAATATTTAGTAGATCCTCCTTTTGCAAAAATAACAGCCTCTAGTCGCTTCCTGTAGCTTTTAATCAGTTCCTGGATCCTGGATGAAGGTATTTTTGACCATTCATCTTTACAAAACAATTCCAGTTCAGTTAAGTTTGATGGTCGCCGAGCATGGACAGCCCGCTTCAAATTATCCCACAGATGTTCAATGATATTCAGGTCTGGGGACTGGGATGGCCATTCCAAAACATTGTAATTGTTCCTCTGCATGAATGCCTGAGTAGATTTGGAGCTGTGTTTTGGATCATTGTCTTGCTGAAATATCCATCCCCGGCGTAACTTCAAATTTGTCACTGATTCTTGTACATTATTCTCAAGAATCTGCTGATACTGAGTTGAATCCATGCGACCCTCAACTTTAACAAGATTCCCGGTGCCGGCATTGGCCACACAGCCCCAAAGCATGATGGAACCGCCACCAAATTTTACAGTGGGTAGCAAGTGTTTTTCTTGGAATGCTGTGTTTTTTGGACGCCATGCATAATGCCTTTTTGTATGACCAAACAACTCAATCTTTGTTTCATCAGTCCACAGGACCTTCTTCCAAAATGAAGCTGGCTTGTCCAAATGTGCTTTTGCATACCTCAGGCGACTCTGTTTGTGGCGTGCTTTCAGAAACGGCTTCTTTCGCATCACTCTCCCATACAGCTTCTCCTTGTGCAAAGTGTGCTGTATTGTTGACCGATGCACAGTGACACCATCTGCAGCAAGATGATGCTGCAGCTCTTTGGAGGTGGTCTGTGGATTGTCCTTGACTGTTCTCACCATTCTTCTTCTCTGCCTTTCTGATATTTTTCTTGGCCTGCCACTTCTGGGCTTAACAAGAACTGTCCCTGTGGTCTTCCATTTCCTTACTATGTTCCTCACAGTGGAAACTGACAGGTTAAATCTCTGAAACAACTTTTTGTATCCTTCCCCTGAACAACTATGTTGAACAATCTTTGTTTTCAGATCATTTGAGAGTTGTTTTGAGGAGCCCATGATGCCACTCTTCAGAGGAGATTCAAATAGGAGAACAACTTGCAATTGGCCACCTTAAATACCTTTTCTCATGATTGGATACACCTGGCTATGAAGTTCAAAGCTCAGTGAGGTTACAAAACCAATTTTGTGCTTCAGTAAGTCAGTAAAAAGTAGTTAGGAGTATTCAAATCAATAACATGATAAGGGTACCCAAATTTTTGCACTGGTCAAATTTTGGTTTAATGCATATTGCACATTTTCTGTTAGTACAATAAACCTCATTTCAATCCTGAAATATTACTGTGTCCATCAGTTATTAGATATATCAAATTGAAATGGCTGTTGCAAACACCCAAATATTTAGAACTAAAAATGATTAAGATTAATAGGGGTGCCCAAACTTTTTCATATGACTGTAAAATGGCCAGAGAAATAGAATTATTTTCCATGTGCACATATTGTAATATTGATATGGATACAGTGGGGATAAAAAGTATTTAGTCAGCCACCAATTCTGCAAGTTCTCCCACTTAAAAAGATGAGAGAGTCCTGTAATTGACATCATAGGTAGACCTCAACTATGAGAGACAAAATGAGAAAACAAATCCAAAAAATCACATTGTCTGATTTTTAAAGAATTTATTTGCAAATTATGGTGGAAAATAAGTATTTGGTCAATAACAAAAGTTCATCTCAATACTTTGTTATATATCCTTTGTTGGCAATGACAGAGGTCAAACGTTTTCTGTAAGTCTTCACAAGGTTAGCACACACTGTTGCTGGTATGTTGGCCCATTCCTCCATGCAGATCTCCTCTAGAGCAGTGATGTTTTGGGGCTGTCACTGGGCAACATGGACTTTCAACGCCCACCAAAGGGTTTCTATGGGGTTGAGATCTGGAGACTGGCTAGGCCACTCCAGGACCTTGAAATGCTTCATACAAAGCCACTCCTTTGTTGCCCTGGCGGTGTGCTTGAGATCATTGTCATGCTGAAATACCCAGCCACGTTTCATATTTAATGCCCATGCTGATGGAAGGAGGTTTGCACTCAAAATCTAACAATACATGGCCCCATTCATTCTTTCATGTACATGGATCAGTCGTCCTGGTCCCTTTGCAGAGAAACAGCCCCAAAGCATGATGTTGCCACCCCGATGCTTCACAGTAGGTATGGTGTTCTTTGGATGCAACTCAGCATTCACTCTCCTCCAAACACGACAAGTTGTGTTTCTACCAAACAGTTCTACTTTGGTTTTACCTGACCATATGACATTCTCCCCAATACTCTTCTGGAACATCCAAATGCTCTCTAGCAAACTTCAGATGGCCCCAGATATGTACTGGCTTTGTTATGTTAGTCCCAGCTTTCTGCAGGTCATTCACTAGGTCCCCCTGTGTGGTTCTGGGATTTTTGCTCACCATTCTTGTGATTATTTTGACCCTACAGGGTGAGATCTTGCGTGGAGCCCCTGATCGAGGGAGATTATCAGTGGTCTTGTATGTCTTCCATTTTCTAATTATTGTTCCCACAGTTGATTTCTTCACACCAAGCTGCTTGCCTATTGCAGATTCAGTCTTCCCAGCCTGGTGCAGGTCTACAATTTTGTTTCTGGTGTCCTTCCACAGCTCTTTGGTCTTCACCATAGTGGAGTTTGGAGTGTGACTGTTTGAGGTTGTGGACAGGTGTCTTTTATACTGATAACAATTTCAAACAGGTGCCATTACTACAGGTAATGAGTGGAGGGCAGAGGAGCCTCTTAAAGAAGAAGTTACAGGTCTGTGAGAGCCAGAAATCTTGCTTGTTTGTAGGTGACCAAATACTTATTTTCCAGCATAATTTGCAAATAAATTCTTAAAAAATCAGACAATGTGATTTTCTAGATATGTTTTCTCATTTTGTCTCTCATAGTTGAGGTCTAACTATGATGTCAATTACAGGCCTCTCTCATCTTTTTAAGTTGGAGAACTTGCACAATTGGTGGCTGACTAAATACTTTTTTTTCCCCACTGTATGTGCAGAGTCTGTGTAAAGGTTAGATGCACAGGCATGACTAATGAGAAGTCCCCACTTAATACAGACCTGTATAATAGTACATCCATGCATTTGTGCTCTTTGTGTTTCTTTATGCTGTAATAATAAAGTGTCCGCTGTTTATTGTAAATGCTGATTACTCATTATTGCACTGCATATATTGTACTCCAGTATTAGTCATTAGTCCTTTTTATTGATCCTCTGGATAGATCATCAATAACAAATCTGTGGGGATCCCACACATAGGATCCCATTGATCAGTTGTTTACAGGAATTTAACTCATTCGAGCACCATGACCTCTTCACTGTTTACACTGCACATGGTACACATAGTGGGCAGCATGGTGGCTCACTAGTTAGCCCTGTATCCCTGCAGTCCTAGATTCAAATCCAGCCAAGGACAACATCTGCAAGAAGTTTGTATGTTCACTCCGGTTGCCTCCAAAGACATACTGATAGGGAATTTAGATTGTGAGCTCTATATGGGACAATATCTGTAAAGTGCCGCCTCATCCAATTAGCATCTGTGGAAGAAGACTGTAATAATATTGCATGGCCACTCTGAAAGATACTATATTGATATAAACAGTGAAGAGGTCATGGTGCTTTTATGAGCACTGCAACTCCTTCAAATAGATGATCATTGGGAGTCCTGGGTGTAGAATCCCCACTTCTTTCTTATTGATGACCTATCATAAGAGTTAGAATTCTCCTATAAGACTGTCTAGTCCACAGTTCCACTGTCTATTAGACAGTATTAGTAAATTTGTCCAGACAAAATTCAAAATATACAGGTTGATGGCTAATACACAAATCTTAGGTGTCCACATAGGCCCTTGTGAATATTCCACTGGACCCTGGGATATTGAACAGCATAGGTCAAAAAAATATAACTGAAATGACTCCCAGGGATCTTGTACTGACCCTAGAAGTCCCTAATGGGTCTACACAATCCCTAGAGCCTAAGTTGGAATCGCAGCCCTATAAAACTGCCACCCTGATTGGAACCTGACCCTGTTGTGGGTACCCTAGATGACCTTCCCTAATCACAAGGTCCCTGAAAAAACGAGGAACTACCCCTAATATATCCCGTCCCGACATGACATGTTTCACTCTTGAATAGGGGACTTGTTAGGGGACATTGTGACAAAATCAGAAAAGAAGAAAAGGGGTATAATTATATGCTAATATTTTATCCTTCCAAGTGTAGAAGTTAAAAAGTTACAGGTAGCCGCCCCAACTGTTTCACTAACTAGGGGATATTAAACTAGTTTCCTGAGGCAAGGGGAGCAGGGGGGGGGGGGGGATAGGAAAAGAAACGTCCCATCAAGGTTAACAAGGGCTAATTCAATCCATGTTTTGCACACCACCCCTTATCCCCATATTTGTCCTGAAATGAGCCGGAATCACATCCCCGTGCTAACAAAAAAAAGGAAGACCTGCTGCTGGTCCAGGGACTGATACAGCTAGAATGCTTTGATGCTTTTGGTGTAATAGTATCTAATTGGTTTATTATACTATTGTGAATTTTAAGGCTATTTATGCAATAATTAATTTTAGTATGAATCAAATAAAAGTCATGTATTAAGGGTACCACAATTTTGTATTTTTAAATCTGCCCAGAAAAAAACCTGTTCCACAATTGTTATTTTATGGGTAATACAAGTATCTACTAAAACAGACATGTCAGTGAAGTTGCCAGATCTTCTCTAAATATGCTTTTTTAAAAGAAGTCCCAATATAATACATTGTATTAGCTTCAGTATATCTTTTTTTTTTTATTCAAAGTTTTTTATTGTTTTTCACATTAACAATAGAGAATAGAAATTATTGTTTTTCACATTAACAATAGAAATGAAACATTCTTACTAATGCATTCAACTACAGGTAATGCTTTTACACTATATCAATATTACCAATTAAACATCGCTCACAAGTGTTCTTGCCTGCCTCATAGGTATGCTTGTACTTGTTTCCCAATTGTTCTGGAGGATGCTGCTTAGGGCTTTCGAGCTCTGTTACTGCTCAGAAATCTTGAGTAGTTGAGCTTGCTAAAGCTAGGGGTCTGGAGATGGGTTAGTAGTGTCTTGTTAGTAGAGGAATTTGGAGTATGAAGAGAGAGGAGAGAAGGGGGGGAAAAAGGGGGGGGGGGGGAGGGGGAGGGTACCAGCGTGAACCCAGACATGGCGTTTACAGGTGTGTCCAAGCGTTGGTTCCGTGACAGTTGAGTGTCTTATGTTTTTTGAGCTTTGATGTGGTGTATCCAAGGAGCCCATACTTTCGAAAAGCGATCGTGAGTCCTATTCTTCCAGCTCAGTAGCTCCTCGAACCTCACAATTTCCTGGACTCTGGACTTCCACAGTGTGATAGGTGATCTAATGGTCTGAAGCCAAAATTGAGGGATTAATGATTTTGCTACTGAGATGAGATGTGTGGCAAGACGGTCTCTATTGGGCTTGTAGTGTTCCTCTGGAAGGACTAAAAATATGATTGATGGCGTGAGGGTTATTGCAGATTTCAGAACTCTTCTCATGCAATCCTATATTTCTGACCAGTAAGGTTTGATAATAGGGCAGGTCCACCATAGGTGTAGGTACGTCCCCGTGTGGGCGGAGCAACGCCAGCATGTATCTTCTTTGGAGAGATGCTTATTAAAGAGCCACTCTGGAGTTCTATACCACCTTGAGAGGAGTTTATAATGATTTTCCTTCATCCGTATACAGTCTGAGAAACCATGAGACGAGCGTAAAACCGTTTTCACTTCGCTTTCAGCCAAAGTGATTTTGAGTTCCTTTTCCCAACTAGTGAGAAAGGCCGGTTTGTAGGGCGTTGTTGGAGCTATATAGTTGTGTAGCAAGTTGTCTGTTTTCCTCAACAGTTTAGTGTTTGAAAGTAGAAGCTTTTCAAAGGGTGTTAGTTCCTTCCTTATTCGAAAGGTAGCATTAAAGCGGCTGAGGTAGTGCTTTAGGTGTTCCTTATGAAGAAAGGTAAGCTTGAGGTCCGGGAACATGGTGGCGCAGTCTTCCCATGGCCTCAAAGAACCACCATCAGAGATATCTTTCAAGGAGAGGTGATTTAGTGCACTCCAAACCGAAGGGTATGGCTCTGAGTTGTCTTGTAGTAAGTGCGGTATTAGGCCCACTGGTAAAAGAGGCGACGGTGAAGGGGCTAATCTCTGGCCCAGCTCACTCCAGATCTCCAATGCTCCCCGTGTCAGGGGACAGTTTATTCGGGTCCTCTTCTGTGTCATAGTAGGCAGCCATATATCCAAGAGCGCTGGTCCGCTTTTATCATAAGTCGATTTCTCCAAGGGTCGTGACAACGATGTCCACCAGCCCAGTTGAATTGCTTGATAATACTGCCGGACGTCAGGCAGGCCTACTCCTCCTGCAGACCTGTGTTTGATAAGGAGTGACCATGCGATTCTAGGAGCCCGCCTCCTCCATATAAATTTCGTGAAAATACTACGAAGAGATGTGAAGAACGCCTTGGGGATGTAAATTGGCAACATAGTCATCTTATAGAGGATCTTGGGGATCAGGTAGGTTTGAATCAGATTCTTCCTGCCAAACCATGAGAGTGGCAACCTTTCGTAGGCGGTAAGATCTCGCTTCAATTCTCCTAAGAGAGGCACAAAGTTGCTGGTGTATAGATCGTTTATGTCAGGAGTAAGCTTGATCCCCAGGTACTTTATCGACCCCTTTGTCCATTGAAACGGAGTGCTCTTTTGTAGTTTATTTGCTCTTGCATTTGATAGGGTTATGTTTAGCACCTCTGACTTGGAAAGGTTCGCTTTGTATCTAGAGACTTTGCCAAAGTGGAGCAGAAGATCTGTGATTGCTGGTAATCCTTCTTCTGGATTGGAAATAATGAATAGCACGTCATCTGCAAAAGCTGTGGCCTGCAGAGTAAACTCTCCCACTGTAGCCCCACTTACTCTGGGATCCTGCCTGACTCTCTGCAACAGCATTTCCAACACCAAAATGAATAGCGTGGGCGACAGCGGGTATCCTTGTCTTGTGCCGTTAGATATGTAAAAGGTGTCAGACAGGGTTCCATTAATTTTAAGTTTGGCATGTGGCTTGGTATATAGGATGAAGATCGCTGTGACAAATGGTGCCGGAAATCCAAATTTATGTAGTGTGGCTCTTAAGAAGTCCGAGTCGACTCTGTCAAATGCTTTTTCTGCATCCACCCCCAATAAAATTAAGGGTTGACTGGTGGCTTGCGCTTTCTGTATCAGAGGGAGCAGTCTAGCTGTGTTGTCTCTTCCCTCTCTTTCATTTACAAAGCTCGATTGTTCAACATGTACCAATGTGGGGATCAGGGATTTCATTCAGAGTGCTATGATTTTTGCCCAGAGTTTTATATCAAAATTCAACAGTGAGATGGGCCTGTAGCTTCCGCACTCACATGGGTCTTTACCTTCTTTGGGTATTAGCGCTATGTGCGCTTCTAATGCTTGTGTTGGTAGTTCCTTTCCCTGTAACGAAGCGTTGCACAGCAGTGTGAGCTGCGGGGCCAGGATGTGTTGGAACTTCCTGTAGTACGCTAGTGGGTAACCATCTGGTCCCGGGCTCTTCCCCACGGGGAAACTCTGCAAAGCTTCGATCACTTCTGGCAAGGTAATGGGTTCCACCAGCGCCGATGCTTGTTCTGGAGTGACTTTAGGTAAAGAGAGGTGATTCCCACAGGGTGGTCAACTCTTCCTGAGCGCTAAGCGCCCTTGTTCTTTTATGAATTTGCTCCAGTTCTGCAATGCGTGCCATGGTGGAGTCAAGTTTCCTTTGTTTGTCTTTCTTTGTCTTGGATGCCATGGATATAAGGATGCCTCTCATATTTGCCTTGTGTGATTCCCAGATTATCGTTGGGCACATGTCTTGGGTGGAGTTTATGGAAAAGTACTCAGCGAGGTGTTTGGACAGGGAATTTACATTTGTGTCTTCATCCAAGAGTGACTCATTCATCCGCCATGTCCATTGTGCTTGGGGGATCTGTTGCATCGCTATGGAGACTAAAACAGGTGCATGATCCGAGACTGTGATCGCTTCAATACCAGAGCTGCTAGTGAGCGGCAGCAGTTCTTGCGAGATAAAGATGTAATCTATTCTGTGGTGGGAATGGCCCGGATGCGAGTAAAAGGTGTAATCTTTGGTGGTGGGGTGGAGGGTTCTCCATACATCGATGATCTTTAAATCTTGCAAAGAGCCCATAATTTTGCTTATCATTCTTTGCGAAATAGCGTTGATCAGGGCAGTAGAGTCTATTGAGTGGTTAAGAGCTATATTGAGATCCCCTCCTAGGATCAGGTGTCCTTCTGTGAATAGCCGTAGAGTCTGAAGAGCGTTTATAAGCCATGAAGCCTGTCTTTTGTTCGGAGCATAAAGATTTGCTACAGTATATTTCACTGAGGCTATTGTCCCTTTCACAAAGAGTATTCTACCTTCTGCGTCTGTATACCGTTGATGCTCTATAAACGGGATCTTGTTGTGAATGAGAATAGAGACTCCTTTTGCTGCCGAGTCAGGGTTGGTACAGTGAAACCATTGGGAAAAGTCTCTGGTGGGTAGCTTCGGGATCTTGTCACCTTTGAAGTGCGTCTCTTGCAAAAAGGCCACTCCCGTTTTCATTTTCCGGAGAAGGAGCAAGACGTGATGTCGTTTGTTGGGGGAGTTGAACCCCTTTACATTAAAGGTGGTACATGTAAGTACTGCCGCTTTAGGTGTCTGCTGTGTTCCAGAGTCCTTGCCGACTGGAGCCATGGGTTCTAGTCACTTCTGGTCCCTCAGGGATGGGAGAGAGGGGGTTGGGTGTAAAAGAGTAGTAAATTAGTAAGAAAGAGAGGGAGGTTGGGTGGGGAAGGAGATGTTAGCAGTTGTGGGTAGTTGTGTTGGTTGTTGATATGTGTTTAGTAGCTTGTGAGAGATAGTTAGTTGTTGGTAGTTAGTTGTTGTTAGTGGTTGATTAGTGGTTATTGCGCTGTAGTTAATAGTCTTGACAACTGAATAAACTCAGCGGAGGGTCTGTATGCCACTGAGTATGGTGGTTATATAACTGCTCTCCCGTTCACAACTTGTCAGGGTGTTTGGCAGTTATGTGGGGAAGGAGATATTCCTGATCTGTCTGAGACCCATCGTTGCCTATGGAATACCAGCCTTTCACCCCAAATGGTCAGTTAATGCCTACAGCTGCTAGTGAGTCAGATCGTCTAGTTTTCCAGGGCCTTCCTCAGTCATGAGTGAGCTTGGATCAGGCTCAACAGTATCTATCTAGCTTATGGAAATTCTTAGTGTTAAGCCTCATACCTCTGTTTCCGTCACCCGCTAGTCCCCGTGAATCGAGGCATAGATGAACATGTGCGTAGGTTATCATCACCCAGCATGTGAAATAGGCAATTTATGTCTAAATGAGGGATAACTACTAGTTCCATTTCAGTGCACGATACCCTTTACTCATCTCTTAAGCTAATATCTCTGTGTGCATCAAAGAGGCCCTTTCTGAATATCATAAGAAAAGCAAACAAATTCAATTTAACAGTGCATTGTCCTTATAGTAGTGACAGAGTCCTGAGGTTAGTGCAGAGACTCGTGCTAAGCTAAAAAATTATGCTATAAACATCCATTACTTATGCCAAATTAATCTATCTGTCAAGAGATATAAGTCTCCCATTGCTTCACTCACGGACTCCTCTCGCAAGCTCCGTTCAGGGAAATCTAACGTCCATTTGCACAGTGGTCCAGTCAGAGGTACAATTGTCCCCTGTCGAGTGGCCTAAAATTTCTGCTGCGTCTTCTTCCCTCTTGGTGACTTGGGTTTCCCCGATGTGTGCGAAGGACTCGCCTCTTGGGTCATCAGCGGTAAGGTCGGCAATGGTAAGGTCGGCAAGGGTTCCGCAGGGATAGGCATCCAGGAGGGAACGTGTATAGGAGTGATTCCCAGCACCAGCCAAGCTGCTTCCAGGTCCGCTGGTGAGTAGACATTAATCCTCCGGCCATTCTTGAGGATTGAAAGGCCGAATGGGTAGAGCCAAGCGTATGTTAGACCTTTTTCTTTTAGTTTATCTAGCAATGGCCGCATTGTGCGGCATTTCTGTAGCGTCGACGGAGCTAAGTCCTGATATATTTGGACTGGGATTTCATCATAGTTGATATCTGAGTGATCCTTTGCTGCACGTAAAAGCTCGGCGGTATGCGCTGAGGATACCAGTGCGCATATAATGTCCCTTGGAGGTTCATTCTCTGAGGGTTTGGGCCTTACTGCCCTGTGCACCCTTTCAATATGCATAGTTTTCGCGCGTTCTCCTCCTACTAGGGAAGCAAAGATGGCCATAGTGATATTCCTAAGTGCATCAACAGTGTATTTCTCCGGGAGGCCCCTAATTCTGATATTGCGCCTCCTGTTTCTATTCTCCAGGTCTTCTAGGAGTAGATACGCTTTATTAAGATGATCAGTGTGAGTTTCTAACCTGTCGGACATTGCGTGCGATATCTGCAAGGCCTCTGCTTGATTTTGCTCCAAAGCGCTCACCCTTCTTACCGTGGTCCTAATGTCGGCTCGGAGGTCCGCTAGTTCCGCTAAAACCGGTGCCACAGCTTGCGACAATGCCCTCCTAAGGAATCCTTTTGTGATGACTGAGGCGCTTTTGTCTGCCTGCCCACCGTCACCATCCGAGTCTGCGGCCACCTCTCCCGCGCTGCTGCAATCATCCAGCGCCATCTTAGGTTGCTTAACAGGGGAGAGAGACGTCTTCTTCCTCAGAAATTTCTGCATGTCTGCCTGTAAGTGCGCGCTTTTAACAGTCTCCTGGGGTTCAGAGGATCTGTCTCTACCAATTTTGACCATTTTGGTGTGTTTATTTGCTAATTAAGGCTACTGCGGGCTCACTGATGACAGAGCTCCCAGGTCAAGCTGCCATCTCACTCCGCGGTCAGGCTCCGCCCCCAGCTTCAGTATATCTTTATATGGTATTTGTCATTAACCTGCAACATCCAAACAATGCACTATACTTGTCAGCAGTCAAAAAATAGTCAATGCCACATAATCTTGGTAATTATACACTATGCAACTAAAAATTGTAGAACATTACAGAAATCATTGAACAGATACTCTATTTCATGTATTATAGCATTTACCTGCAATTCCACCATTGTCCTTAACCTCTTCCCCCTACAAGCATTTTTTGATTTTCGTTTTTGACTCTCCGCCTTCCAAAAGCCAAAACTCTTTATTTTTTCCATTCACAGAGCTGTGAGTGCTTAATTTTTGTGGGACAAATTGTACTTTGTAATGGTACCATTTAATATTTCAAATGATGTATGGGGAAGCTGGAAAAAAATTCTGAATGGGGTGAAATTAGAGAAAAACTGCATTTGCAAGACTTTCTTATGGGCTTTGTTTTTATGGCATTACCTGTCCAGCCAAAATTACATGTTACCTGTCTTCTTTGGGTTAGTACAATTACACTAATACCAAATTTATATAATTTTTTTTTAACTTTTTAACTGCTTAAAAAAACTTTCTTGGAGTCACCATATTCTGACACGTGTAACTTTTTTATATTTGCATTTTTGTTTTTCATTTTATATTTTTATATGTGTTCTAGGAAAAGGAGGGTGATTAAATTTTTTTAGTATTTTTAATTTTTTTTATATTTGTTTAACTTATTTTATTGCAATTATTAGTTCCCCTAGGGGCCCTGAACCCCAGGGGGTCTGATCACTAATACAATACATTGCAACGCTAATACATTGCAATGCATTGTAAAATTGCGGAACTTAGCGTCCGCCATATTTAAATAAGTTAAAGGATAAAAGGGTTAAAAGGGGTTGCCCAGCTACAGGAAATAAATAGTTATACAATTTTCCTATATATTTTCTGTATCAATTTCTCACAATTGTTTAGATCTCTGCTTGCTGTCATTCATTCTGCTTACTTCCATTGCATAAAAATCGATCCATGGTCTTGTGATAGACCATCTATTGTCATGTGACGGATACACAGGTGCACAGCGAATTAAACAAGTAATACCAATTATTTCCTGAAAGTGGACAACCCCTTTAAAGACTAACTTTTGATTTGGCTGTTTTAAATAATGAAAGTGAATTACAGCCCTGCAGACATTTTCCTTGTCATTTATCAATGTAAGGATCTGTTCAAACTAGTATCTTGGTTTCTGTTTGTAACTGATGCCATGACACTGAGACAAATCCAAAAGACTGTGAGAAACCCCAATGAGTTCAGTTTTCAAGTTTCCTATATTTTTCATGGCAACAACAGCATTAGTGACTCTGCTGTTCAGGCCATTGAAAGTATTGGTCTGGCTCACTGATTCATTCTGGCAAGTCAGTTCTGCAGAACTAGTTTGTGAGACACAATAGAGGATCTAGGAAACCACAGAATCTGGAACTTTATAGCCAAAAAATTGACTTCTGGGCAATGTACTATAGAACTCGAAATCAACTAGTTTATAAGGGCAAAATACAAACACTTTTATTCAAAGGAATCTGAACTGGTGATAGATTTCCTTAATAAAAACCAAGCAGAATATACTGAATAATATATTGCTCTCCACCATGTCATCCTAATTTCGATCATTTTAAGTCAATTCACACAGGGAAAAGAAAACAGAACGGAAATGCTCTTTACATAGGCTGACCTAAGCCTTTGTGATTGCACTTATTGCTAACAAAATCAATAACAGATACAAAGCACAGAGAAATGCCCTTGAAATGGAAGTTTAGCAGGAGCAGATGTGCAGCTAATAAGAAGCATTGAACATACAATGAGACAGAGAGATCTTTTCACATATAAGAATGACCACGGAATTCCCGTTTCTTCCATCTGCAACACTTTAGTCCAACAGGAGAGCAATGAAAAGCTAGGATGCCATACATTTGAAGAATTTGCTCACTAAAGTCATCAATTTGTATCATTCCAAAGCTTCAAACTCCTTACGCTAGGTTCACACCTGCGCTTGGGTTTCCATGGGCTTAAGCGGAAACCCAATCCGTGAAGACCCGCGTACCAAATAAACTATAATAGGGTCCGCCAGGTTTCCGCCCGAAAAAATGCATTTTTCAAGCGGAATGGGGGACGGAATCCCCGAACGGTCATACAGCGCAAGTGTGAACCCAGCCTTAGGGAAACTGTTCAGGCCACCTGGTTGTGTGTAGAGTCTAACAAACCATGCATGCTGTACTAGGAATTCTGGGAAAGGAATATGCAAATAAGTTATTGATGGAACAAGAAAAACTCAATGCCTGGTTTTCTATGAAACCTATAGACATTGTTTGGGATTAAAGTCAAACCAGAACATCTCTGATTTCACCACTTCAGTCTAATGTGTAGCTTTGGCTTTACATTGCACGGTTTCGTCTCAGATTTCCATATATCTGGATACCTCCCAACTTTCATATGACAGAGGGGCAAGAGGGGCGCCATCCTTGATCTCCCCTGCACCAGAGTAGAATGTACCTAATTTATTAAGAAGTTCATGCCTCTTAGTAAAGTAGATGCTTTTCCTGCTCTCTGTCAAAGATTGTTATAGTTGTTTTAAATTATAGATTTAAGCTATAATTTACACCAGTTTCTGGCATAAATAATAGTGAATTTCTCAGGCCATGGGAAGCCATGTCCCTCCTGCTAAACCCCACCAAAAGTTGCAAATATTAGCACAAGAAGAGTAATGCATCAAACATTAATCATAAATTTATGCCCTAAACTGGAGTAAAATTTCTGTTAAATCTGCCTCAGGGACTTTAGTGGCTCCCACACAATATAATGCTTCCTTAGTGGTCCCCTCATACAGTATAATTCTCTCTTAGTGGCCCCCACAAAACATACTGCCTGCAGCCTTTATAGTAGTCTGTGTACAGTATAATACTACTTTAGTGGCCCCAACGCACTATAATTCTCCCTTTGTGCCCTCAAAAAGTATAAACTCCTTCAAACGCCCCCGCCCCCATATAATGCCCTTTTAGTGGCCACCACACATTATATTGCCTCCTCAGTAGCCACCATATAGAAGCCATGCCAAAAAAAAAAAAAAATAGTAATGCTAGCATAGCCTATATGACATGGAGCATATTTCTCTAGCCTGAGTAGTTTCTGGCTAGGAGTCATGGACTGGCACCAAACCATGGACTAGGTGAATGGTGAAGTAAGGAACTTTTGTTTCTCTGCTCAATCAACGTTTGATTGTGTCATTAATAGATTTTAAATATACTTTATTAGCAAATTTTGGTTAATTTCTGTGAAATCCTGCTTTTTTCACTTTTTCCATTGTTTCTGTATTGAGAGCTGTTCCTGCCTCTCACTGAATTTTACTGTGTATGGGAGTATGGGGTTGTGTAAGAGAAAAAATGAGGGAAGGGGAGGGTCACTTGAAACAGTTAAATTCCGGGCATTATAAAAAGCAAGTTTGTACATTTTATAATGTCCGAGATATGACTGTTTGAAGTGACCCTCCCCTACCCCCATTTTCTCTATCTCTTACACAGCCCCGTACTCAACTACACAGTAACATTCAGTGAGAGACAGAAACATGTTCTCATTACAGAAACAAGGGAAAGAGTGAAAAAAAAGCAGGATTTCACAGAAAGGATCCAATTTATTAATGACACAAATACTGCCAGAAATCAAAAGTTGTCTGAAAGTTTATATATGCTTGTCCACTGGATCCAGGACAATTTTGAGGTGTATTATTGGTAAGAGATGTATACAGTTTTATAACATTTTTTCCTCCTGCATCGTGAAATGAGCAGTTTAGTGTCAGGTTCCTTTTTCATTGTTTTTGAAAACAAAGCTTTTTGGCTGGTATTTTTTTTTTTCTGCAATGTGTGGATGGGATTAGCCAGAATCCCATACAGTTTGTAGGTACTGTAAAACGCGGCATTTTTTGCCATGGCATTTCCACAGCAGCAAAAGCACTGCGTTTTCGCAACATGTTGACAGTTAAACTTCTCAAGACAAGAGCGTTTGCAGTATAAGGATCAGGGATTTGTTTGCTTTAGGAAGAGTAGGAGGGGAGGATAGTCTACACAACAGTGAATATGAAGTTATCTGTAAACAATGGTGAGACACAGAGCAGAAATAAAAAAAAAAAAAAAAAAAAAACACGCAACTTACTAAAGTAATAGTCCTGTACCCTTGCACAGCCACAGCAGACATTTGTAGGTAGTCAATTACTTGGTCAATTACAAGGTGTGTTTTTCAGGCACAACGCTACCATGAAGTGCAGACTAATGAAGAGAGCTTATCGCAGGTATCAAAGGTGAACTGCAACTCCTAAGTAAGATTGATCTGATGCCACAAACTGAAATGCACTAGCTCTTTCTGCACAGGTGCTTTTTCAAAGCGTAAAGAAAGAACCACACACAGCATGGACCTGTTGTTGTCTCCTGATAGGTCATCAGTATCAGAATGATTGTGGTCCCACACCCTGACCCTGCGCAGATCAGCTTTTTTGCCTGCTGATAAGCTGTATGCAGTGTACAGAGCTCCACACTTTGTAGTAATGGCGCCAGGAACTGTAGCTCTGCCCCCATTCACTTGAATATACTGCCCCATATATCTTGTATATAACTTTCAGCTGCTGAAACAGTTTATTGGCGTGGGGTCTGGTTGTTGGATATAATCTGATGATGACCTATCCTGTGGACAGTGTCCTGTGGAGGTGAACATTTAAACATCCATTCATGCTGAAGAGTTATTCTTTGTTGAATTAAATAAACTTGTACTGGAGATAAAAGAAGAAGGCCAGATGACTCTGAGTCTGTAAGGGCTTTCATACATTACTTTTGGCAGCCTTTTTTTACAAACTGGATCCATAGAATTTTACTGGGACTGCTTTCATGAGTACAAGGATTCAATTAAAAATTTTTTTCCCAGGATCTGTTTTTCTCAGCAGGACTGAAAAATGGAGACCATCTCATTTTCTGTTCTGTTCAAGAACAGAATGCTAATTCTATCTGTTTTTTTTTTTTGTTTTTTTAAAGCAATAGAAATCTCGGGCAACAGAATGCTAAAGGATATGTATCCAGTTGTCCCACCCTGTTTGGTGTCCATGTTGTTTCACATAATTAAAACAAAAAAAAAAGTTTCAAAAGGATAAAAATGTGAACCTAGTCTATCTCAATTTATGATGCATCTCTTTTATTTTGGTCCAGAAGATTTATGTTCTAGGTACGTAAAATCTCCTTTATGTTTAGTTAAAGGGATTTTCGGGTTTCAGGAATATTAGATCTGCAAGAGTCTGACATCTGGGACCCCTACAGATCACCTGTACTGAGACAGCGTGGCTCTCGGTAATGTTTACATACCACAAGCCAGGCTGCTCACTTGCTGTACGAACTGAATTGGCAAGTGTAGGTATTGTAGTGCTGTACTATTGAAGTCTCTTTGTTTAAAATGTCACACTCTGCTTTGTACATATAAATACATTATATATATATATATATATATATATATATATATATATATATATAATCTTTTGTTCAGTGCTTAAGATATTCTGTAGCATAGCTGCAGACTTCACAGATGAAACTACTCACCACAAAAATGTTGTCAATTCTCTGTTTATAGGTATATGAGGTGCAATGTATTATGTGTATTACAACCCCTCCAAATACAATATAAATATAATTTTAAATTGGAAGAACACAGAGACCTCTATTTATTTTAGGTTTTTGGCATCAGCATTTTTCATTTTAGGTGTCAGAGTAAAACTGTGTATAAGTTCCACATGAGACGTGATACATCCTTTTATAATATCTTACACTACCACCCTATTTCTGGTCATTATTAATGATATGCATAATTCTACATCATGTTCACTTGTCAGAAGATGTAATACTTCTGTCAAGCTTTTCATATAAACATTTCACCTTGTGACAATACATATAAGACATTATGTAACATCACGGAGAGTTTAATAGTGCCTTGCAGGCATATGGAGGTGATTAGCTGGAACTTAAGAATACCCATTCTATGTTATGAAACCATTTCTTGATAATATGAAAAGGATGGCAAATAAACCTAGCAAGAATGCATCCAAATGAATAAAAGGAATTTAAAAATAACCAAAAAACATACTGAGTCCTTCTGACATCCACCAGCTATGGCTGTTGTACTTTATTAGAATTGGGTTTTATAACGGGGAAAACCTAAATACAAAATTATATTTTAGAAAAATCAATCATCTCAAACCACTTGAGAGTGTATAATAGTCATACAAGGGAAATTTACTATATTGCATAAAAGCAACTAATGTTTCTTTTACGCTAGGTTCACACTAGCATTCAAGTTTCCATTCTTTAGGTCCGCTTGTGGATCCAAAAAACAGAAACCCTATCTGCTTAAAAAGCAGGTTTCCGTTTCTGCCTGAAATCGGCATTGAGAAAAGTCCTGCTTGCTCCACATATTTTAAGCAGAATATGGGATGGAGTCCCTGGTCACAAAGCTAGTGTGACCACAGCCTTAGAAGAACTTGAAATTGCCATAGTGTGTGAAATCATCCATTGCATAGGAATGACGCAGTTAAGGAATATGTTTTTTTTAGTTCTTTTAACAAATTACTGTAGTTCTATGTGTGTAAATGTGTTTATCTACAATAATGTCATATTTTCTTCCCTGAAATTCTAACAAACATGACAAAATCATCAGTATATTCAAGTTTATGTGCTAATGTATTCCTTTAAGCAAATGTGTTCAGTTGTTTCTTGCTTACTGGCAGGTTTGTCAGATTTGATAGCAAGACTAGAGTAGCATTTTCTGGCACTCAAAACAATGAAAACTACAGTACAATGGAAACTTGATGGACTTTATTAAACCTTAATGAGGTTTATTGGGCACCATTGGGACACATTAAGGTAAACTACTCATTTACCACTTCCTGCTCAGCACCATACTATTATGTCGCACTGAGCGTGTAGTTGACGTCAAGCGCCATAATGATACAGCACTGTAATGTTGCCATTACATTACTTCTGGCACTCTGCTGTGTTACACAGCCTAGGCCAAGGGCTAGCAGGCGGAGTTGGAACATACTCAGACTCAGACTTTTATCAGTTTATAGTATGAGCAATTAACTCCACAGGGTTCAAAACCCCTGGGGAAAATAAAAATAACATCTTTTAAAAGGAATTAAAACGTATGAAGAAGAAAAATTAATAATTGTAATAAATAAAAACAACAGCTCTTCCTGCAAAAAGGGCCCTCACACAGCTCCATACACATAAATATAAAAAATCTGTGAATATGGCAATGCAAAAAAAAAAATTGTTTTGAAAAAAGTTTTACATTTTTTTTTAACCACTTAAGTACCGGGCCAATTTCTGGTCTAGGACCAGACATATTTTCGGGTTTTTTTGTATGTGCGGTTTTGAGGGCTGTAACATTTTTATCATTTGTGTTATTCAACTAATTTTGGTGACACATAGGGCTTTATTTTTATGTTGTTTTTATTTTTGCATGTGTTTTAATTTTTTTTTTTATATCCGGGAAAATATAAACAAAAGAGAGCAAACGGGTCTGTTTTTCACTTATTTATTTTTTTATTTAATAACACAGAGTGCTACTAAAAAACTTTATAAAATAGTTTTTACGGGATTCGGTTTGTTCCAGCGGGAGAGTGGACAGAGTCCCTGGCCCCCTTAGTCCTCTCTTTGGCAATCCTATGTTTCCACTGGGCAGCTCCGTAGATAGATTTCTTTGTTGGCGAAGCGGCGACGACGTTAGGCTTAGACAGGTTGCTGGGGATCCGCCCAGTGGTGAACCTAGCCTCTTTGCTGCCTGAAGCGGACTATAGAAAGACGCCCCCCCCCCCCCAAAAAAAAAAAAAAATAAGTTTCCACCATGCTATTCCATGTTATTCCATGCTTCACACGCTGTTATCGCCGCACAATATACACAAAATTATAAAACAGTTTTTAAAGAGGACCTTTCACGTCCTCATGTATATGCTGTTTTACATACCGCTAGAAAGCCGACAGCGCACTGCCGGCTTTCCCGGTATGTGCCCCGGGGCTGGAGATATCGGCAGTCTTGGTTTCACGGTTTACTGTCAGAAGGGCGTTCCTGACAGTCTAGCTGGGCTGTGAGGAACGCCCCCTCTGACAGTACAGCGCTATAGGCGAGTACAGAGAGAGGGGGCGTTCCTTATAGCCTTGCGATAACGCTAAGCTGTGAGGAACACCCCCCAAGTACAAGTCTATGAATGAGAACTGTCAGGGAGGGCATTCCTCAGTGCAGCTAGACTGTCAGGAACACCCTTCTGACAGTGAAACGTGAAATTTAGACCCCCGATATCTCCAGCCCCGGGGCACATACCGGGAAAGCCAGCAGTGCGCTGAATTCAGTGCGCTGTCGGCTTTCTAGCGGTATGTAAAACAGCATATACATGAGGACGTGAAAGGTCCTCTTTAAGAATTCTTCTTCCTGCATTACTTCAGTATCAGATCAACAAAATGGTATTAACAATGAAAGTAACTTCACAAATCTTCTGCTTGGTGGATGGACGAGCCCATGTGGCCCCCATTCTCTATAATAGGAGCACCACAGATAGCTGAGTACTGTACTTTGGCTATCTTTGGCACTCCCATTGAAGTGAATGAGAACCACGCGGGTTCGTCCATCCACCAAGTGACACACCTATAGTCAACCTGTCTGCGGTCAGCCTGAATTCATACCCAGTGGGGGGAAAAAAACAATTTTCAGGCTCGGTGGGGGACTCAGCAGATAGACCCCCATCAATCAGGTATTTATCCTCATTTAGGTGAACACAGGGCAGTAACATTTTGTGACTTACAGGTGACGTCTCTGACTAATCCTTCACATTTCCTTTCTCTTCTCTCTGGACCTCCATGACCACTTCTTCAAGCTTTGACTTGTCTCTGTAAAGTTTGCAACACAGACATCTTTGGCTCCTCACTTTTCCAGGCACCCGACCCACATTGTCCTCACCTGCACACCCATCCTGCTGCTTCACCCACTTATAAAATATATGATATAACCCCCCATAATGAATAATACCCCCAAGTGCATCTTTATATTAATAATGTCCATGTGTGCCCTGTATAAATAGTGCCCCTTATTAATAATGCTCCAGGTGTTAACTAAGTAAAAGGTTTTCCAGGTCATTAATAAACTAATTAGTGGGGCTCAAAAACTCAGGACCCCTACTGATCAGCTGTTTGAATGTTACCTGTGTAAGCGCCATGACCGATTCTCTGTTTACATAGTGTCATTCATCTCATAATGCCCATGTCATGTAACTACAGCCTCGACCTATAAACGTCCATGTGACAAGGCTGTAATTACATGACACGGTCACTATAAACAGACAGCGTATGATATAAACAGGCGCCATAGCCCCTGTTTATAGCACCCCATTTACACACACTATAATGTTCCACAGCAGCCCCTGCATACAGTATTATGGCCTGTAGCGGTCCCTGCACACTGTATTATGCCTCGCAGCGGCTCCTGCACACAGTATTATGCCCCATAGTGGCCCCTGCACACTGTATTATGCCTCGCAGCAGCCCCTGCACATGGTATTATGCTCCATAGTGGCCCCTGCACACGGTATTATGCCCCGCAGTGGCCACTGCACACGGTATTATGTTCCACAGCAACCCCTGTTCAAAGTATTATGCTCCCTAGTGGCCACTGCACACGGTATTATGCCCCATATTGGCCCCTGCACATGGTATTATGCTCCATATTGGCCCCTGCACACGGTATTATGCTCCATAGTGGCCCCTGCACACGGTATTATGCTCCATAGTGGCCCCTGCACATGGTATTATGCTCCATAGCGGCCCCTGCACACGGTATTATACTCTATAGTGGCCCCTGCACTCGGTATTATGCTCCATAGTGGCCCCTACACACGGTATTATACCCCATAGTGGCCCACCCATGAACTATTATACTCTGGGGTCTTTTCAGACCCCAGAGTATAATGATTGGAGACCCAGGGGAGGTGACAAACATAAAAACCAGTGTTACTTACCTATCCTGGACACCGGTGCACTCCCTGCAGCTTTTGGCCCTGTTTAATTGCGCACACACATCACGTGATCAGGCCGGCGACGCGACCTAATGACGTCACCAGAGGGCCCAAGCCTGCTGGGAGTAACATCGGATCGCAGGAGGTGAGTAACAATGATTTTTATGTTCCCTCACCTCCCCTGGGTCTCTGACTATTATACTCTGGGGTCTGAAAAGACACAGCCTTTTACACAGGCCGCTGGGACTCAGACCTTCGCGCAGGCCTCTCCCCTGCTGACTGGGATAGGGTTTTCCTGTTCACACATAAGCTACCGTTGTCCTGCAGTGCGCAAAAAAAGAATTTCAAGATCCTGTCTCGGTGGTACCAGTGCCCTGATTTCCTCCACAGAATTTATCCTGCTGTGACTGACCGGTGTTGGTGCTGTGGTACTGATTCCCCCGACCCCACCAAATTTGATGCTCTCTGGCGGCATTGGGTGGTGTTTCCGTCTGAATTTGCTTCCTTCTTTGTCTGATATAGTGATATCTTGCTACTTCTTTCTTCCCTTCCCCTCTCTCCCTCCCTTTTTCCCTCTAGTATATGTTTTCCTGATCGTAGTTCCCATTGTGTGTTCCTTTGTCTGTTTGTTCTTCTCCCATTACTTTTAAGATGTTGCTTTATGGTCCCGTATATCTGGGCCTTCAGTTCCTCTGTTACTGCTCTGTGCTCCACAGCGTTAGCTCGGGTCTTATCCCAAGCCTCTTGTTTATAGGCGAGGCCTGCGTGCCTTCGCGTCATTTATTTGCTCGCACTATTTTGTTTTCTTTTCCACTGTACTTAAAAAATCTTTAATAAACTTTGATTAAACATAAAATAGTTTTTACTCACCATTACGGTAATTTTTATTTTGTATGGTGTCATCGGGGGGTGGAGCTATAACCTTTAATATTGGCGTATTATTTTATTTATTTTTTAAATTATTTTGTTTACAATTTTTTTTTTTTAACTTTTCTATAAAAAAAAATATATATATTTTTTACATTGTGTCCCCATAAGGTCACAATAGACCTTTGGGGACATCTGATCACTTTTTTTTTTTTTTTGTTGGGGAGGCTGATTTCCCATGTATCTGGGGCTGGTACATTTAGCACCAGTTGCAGGAGGAATACAGCCTCTTGCCCATTACTATAGAGCTGATCTGGGTCCTGTAGGACCCAGAGCAGCTCTTGCAAACACTGATCCCGGCGGATCACGTGACCGCTGAGTCAGAAGGGAGCCGCAAGATGGCAGCGCCCATAGAGCTGTATACACAGCGATCAAGAAAGCAGGGAAGGTAATAAACTTCTCTCTGGGAGCTCCAGCTGAACTTAAAGCCGGCTCCCCGTTTCAGCAGCTGCAAGATTTCGTACAGCTGCTGAATTCTGCTTGGACGTACCGGTACATCCTTACAGAACTAGACAACCACCTTCCAGACGTATATTTTGTATGGACAGTCCAGAAGTGGTTAAACGTATTAAAACATAACGAAAACTATAAAAACTATATCAGTTTGGTACCTGTAATTGTACTGACCCACAAAAATAAAGGTAAGATGTTATTTTTACTCTGTAAGAAGTAGATTATCAATAAAAAATCAGTGGGGGTCCTACACCCAGGACCCCAGTTGCTTAGCTGATTGAAGAAACTGCAGCACTCATGCATGCACTCTATCGACTTCACTGTTTACATTACATGTCGTTTGCTTCATAGCAGCCATGTGATGTAATTACAGGGTTATCTCACTCATTTCTATGGAACAAGGCTTTAATTACATAATACGGTCGCTATAAAACAAACGGTGTGTGAAGTAAACAGTAAAGAGGTCACGACACTCACACGAGCCCTGCTGCTCCTTGAAACAGCTAGTCAGCGGGTGGAGGAGGGTCTTGAGGATAGGTAATCAATAAATAAAAGTACCTGACACCCCCTTTAAAATCTAGATCTTCTTTTAGAATTGGCCAATGTTGTCTCAAATAAATATACCTCTATGAAGTTTAGCTATTGAATGTGCCTATACATCTAATGATGCGAGAATCAGATTGGCAAGATGGTATGTTTTTTAAGCTTTTGAATTTTGGATTTGCATGTACATTTATTTTTTTACTACTTCATTATTTTTAGATTTGGAGCTTCCTGTTTATTTCCTTCAACTACAACCATAGCAATATAATTCATATTCCTGAAATGCCTTATTTGCTTGTATTTAATCTTCTTCACTATTGTATTGGCAAGACATTCTCTTTTTCTCTCTCTCTATATATATGCACTATTAGATGGTTCAAGAGATATAAATTGAAGATTGTTATTCCCTTGTGATCACATTTATTAGAGATGAGCGAATTTTTCAAAAATTTGATTTGACCGATTCTCTGAAGTTTCCAAGACGATTCGATCTGAATTAATTAGCGGCGAATCGCGTTAAAAAACAGCTATTTCCTGGCTGCAGGGAGCCTGTATAGTGGTGTAAAACACTGTGTCTTGCAGTAACACGCATAGGGAGTCTGCTGTGGTAGTGAAACAATACTGTGAGTCAGTATGACACACACATAATAGGCGTTGCTCTTAGAACCACTGCACACTTTACTTATTTGGCCAGTTACGGGGCTAAAACTGACCAACTAACTCAACTGTGAACTCAGCCTTACAGGTCCTGTTAGTGCCAGGTAGAAAGAACCGTGCAGAGGCCCAAGATCCTATTGTAGCGTGAAAGAGCGCACTCCTTTTACACCGTCGTCTGCTGATTCCACATAGATGTCTACAGAACCTGTTCTGTTAAACTCTTATACAAGTGGAGAGTGGAGAGGGTGTCAGCAATAAGTTTGTGTTGATGTCACTGATTATTTTGCTCTTCCTCTGATCCATCAGAACAATAACCCCCCCCCCCAAAAAAAAAAACAGATCCTGTCTGTTGAGCATCCACTTTCACTCGGTCAGGATTTGGTCAGTAATCCATCAGTATTGCTGATGCCAAAAAAACCCAAGAAAGAGTGGATCCAAAACAGAGATGACACGTGAATGGAATATTTGCATGTCTTCTGTGTTTTGTACTTACTCCTGCTTTTGGCTACCAAATCATAAGCCAATTCTGATGGGACTATACAGACCTTAGAGCTGCTACACAGTCAGGATCCGTTGTGCGTCTCATTTTTTTCCTTTCTTCTGACAGATCAGAAGAAGGGTCAAATAAATGATGATGTCAACCAGGCCAAAAATGCAAAATAGTGGCCCAGTCATGGAGTGGGGGGGGTGGGAACAGCGTGAGAAGTGACATAGTGTTGAGGTAGCAGTAGCATGAGGAGGCCACAGAGTGGCAAGGTGACATAATGTGGAGGTGGTAGCAGCATGTGGAGGCCAAAGAGAGACAAGGTGACATAATGTGTAGGTAGCAGCAGAATGAGGAGGCCAAAGAGTGGTAAGGTGACATAATGTAGAGGTAGCATCAGCATGAGTAGGCCACAGAGTGGCAAGGTGACAATGTGGAGATGGTAGCAGCATGAGAAGGCATAGAGTGACCTGGTAACAGAGAGGGGCGGTGGGTGGCACAAACAGTACCCGCTGACAATGGTGGCTGTTAGAAGGAGCACTTGGCATCAGATGTGTGGCATCAGGTGGGTGGCAGCATCAGAATAGTATATGAGGCAGGTAGCCAGAAGTAACTGGTCTCTTTTGTCAAGGTTTGGGTGAGGCAGCATGGATGATCTGATGCATCAGGCATTGGTGGGTGGAAATCCTAGCTGATCCACACCCGATTCATCTTGACAAAGTTCAGTGTAAGGGAATTGCCAGTTGAGCAATTCCCCAGTGCTGATGCAGAACCCTGGGAGGGAGGGGCACAACAAGACAGTGAGCCCTAAAGCTGAACCCCCCCCCCCACTGTCCATGGCTAACTTGCCTGATCTGTCCTAAGTGACAGCCAGCAACTGGTCGACAGTCCCTTCTTAATATAAGTGGCAACACAGAACGCAGACAGGATGAACAACGAAAAGGGAGGTCAGCCAGCTAAGGGGTCAGTAATAGACAAGCAATGCAGTACAGAATCAAAATCCAAGAGAATAGTCAAAGTCAAAGCTAGAGGAAAGGAATAGCAATACAAGTAACAAAACAGCAAGGAGTAAAGGCCAGTATGCAAAAGCAAGAGCAAGCGCCAATGTGAATGTGAGCAAAGAATAAATAGGAAGGAAGAACCCGCCCCAGACTTGATAGGACGAAAGGCTGTCAATCACACAGGCAAGGCTGAGATTAAATATTTGAAGAGCAGAGAGAAACAGAGGTGCAGGAGACAGGAAATGGGTGTGGCTGAAAATCAATTACATATCCTAGGACAGTGTTCAGACTGAGCAACAAGAATCTTAAACAAGGAATCAAACTGAACACCCCTCCTGCGCCGCAGAGTGCGGGCAGAGGGTGGTGAAGAGCCCCGAACAGGCAGAGACGTTACATTCAGTCTCTTCACATTTTGAATGGACAGGCAAGTTCTCCTTGGGGTAACTATGGCCCCCGACGCACTAAACACCCGCTCTGATGCCACACTACTGGCCAGGCAGGACAGCTTTTCCAGGGCAAACTTGGCCAGTTGCTACCACAAATCCAGTTTGGCTGCCCAGTAGTCCAGCAGATCTTTGATGACGGGTGGCAGTGTGCACTCCAGGTATGCCCCCACCTGCTGGTTCAGGTTCTGCTCTATGTCTAGCTGCTGGTGAGTAGTTTCTTCACTATGCGGGTGAAGAAAGCTGCTCATCAGCGACTCTAGGCTCAGGCTGCTGCTGATGGAGCTGATACTGCTCCTGCCCCCCCCCCTGACAGCAGCCATGGCAGTGCAAGGTTAGCGCCCAGGGCCCTGAGAGGATGGACGATAGCGCAGATAGGCAGTGGCCAACTGACTACATAGGATGTCTCTATAGTAGTTCAGTTTGTCCTCCCTGTAAAAAAGGCCCCCCATTTTTGACCGATAGTGAGGGTCTAACTTGGTGGAGAGCCAGTAGTCATCCCTCTGCCGATTGGTGACAATTTGGCTGTCACTACGCAAGCAAGTGAGCATGCATCAGACCATTTGCGCAAGTGACTCAGAAGGACTCCCTGCATCCATGTCCACTGCATACTGCCACGGTGTGTCTGGGTCATCTGCCTCGTCTTCTTCATCTTCCTCTTGCTCTTCCTCTCCTGTCACCTGTGTAGAAAAACCACCCATTTCACTACACATTCCTTGTGCTCCAAGGTCCTCCTCTTCCTCCAGTTCAGCCCCCCACAGTCTCCAATCCCCTGACCAGCCAGATTTACCAGCATCTTTTCCATGGTATGAATCAGTGGAATGACGTTGTTCATCCTGTAGTCCTGGCAACTGACAAATAAAGTGGCCTCCTCAAAGGGCATGAGCAAACGGCAGATGTCACACATGAGCTGCCACTGGCTAACATCAAAGTTACACAGGGGAGTACCTCTGTCCGCTTGGATCATCAAGAAATTGTTTATGGCTTTTCTCTGTTCAGACTCTGTACAGACTCTGTACAGTCGGTCCAACATATGGAGGGTGGAATTCCAATGGGTGGAAACGTCGCATATCAGCCTATGTTGGGGATGCCGTTCTGCCGCTGCAGCTCAAGGAGGGTGTGCTTGGCGGTGTACTAGTGGCTGAAATGCATGCAAAGTTTCCTGGCCACTTTTATGATGTCTTGCAGATGGGTGGAAGACTTAAGGAAATGCTTGACAACCAGATTGAACACGTGTGCCATGCAGGGCGCATGGCTCAGCCCTCCTTGAGGCAGCACCAACACCATATTCTTCCCATTGTCGGTCACCATGGTTCCGATTTTGAGTTGTCGTGGAGAAATCCAGGATTCGATTTCTTGATGAAGGACACGGAAAAGTTCCTCCCCTGTGTGACTCACCCAGACAAACGAGGTGTAGAACAGCATGACACCGCTGTGCCTTGCACATGTGGTATGCTGGAGAAGCACTGTGAATTATCCCTGCAGTGGAGGCTGAGGACACAGTGGAGGATGAGGTGGACATTGTTGCAGGACCAATGGCGTGAGAATGTGGAGGCGGAAGCGGTGTCACCTGGCCAAGTTGCTGGTGTGTCTGGGCAGGAATCAGTGGGCCATAAAGGGCATATATTGTCCTTGACCATAGTTACAGCTCCACACGTTGGCGCTGCCGTGCACTTTGGCAGACACCGACAGGCTCAAGGACTGGCCCACCTTTTGTTCTACATATTTGTGCAGGGCTGGAACTGCCTTTTTGGCAAAGAAAAGATGGCTTGGGACTCTCCACCTCGGTTCGACACAAGCCATCAGTTCTCTTAAAGGTGCAGAGTCCACCACTAGGAAAGGGAGGGACTGCAGCACCAGCAACTTGGACAGGAGAACGTTCAGCGTCTGCACCATTGGATGAGTGCACGCATACTGTTGCCTCTTCAAAATCGCTTTGGTGATCAATTGCTGACGCAATGACTGACTAGGAGGAGGAGCAGGAGCATCAGGACCAGCAGATGATGAAAAGGACACACAGCTTCCTTCGGTTGATGTGGTGGAGCCTTGACTGCCTGAAATGGGGTGTGTGCCACTGGGTGATGCAATGCTTGCTGCAGCAGGCTGGACCACCACATTGGAGGCAGGGTTCTCCCAGGCCACTTTATGGTGACGCTGCATATATTGACGCAGGGCTGTGGTGCCAACATTGGCACCCTGGCTTCACCTTCTGCCCACAGATTACACATATGGCCATATTCAATTCCCCTGGCGGCTTAACAAAAAACTGCCACACTGCCGAGTAGATGATTTTACCCCCAACACTCCGCACTGATTGACTGCTACCGCCACTGCCTCTGTGAACCCCTGCTTTCTGGGCAGGGAGGCTCCTGCAAAGTGGGTGGTCTACCCCGGGCATGTTTGGCTCCAGACTTCCCACTGCTGCCACCCTGCTGACTCCTGGACACGCTACCGACTTGCTGGCTCTGCCGCTGCCTCATGCACAAGCTGCCAGCCTCCTCTCCCGATGATGATGCCCCTTCATCACTCGGCTCCCAATTGTGATCGGCTACATCACCATCGAGTATTGTCTGCACGTCACTGATGTCCTCCTCAATGGTCTCTGAGCCAGGAGCCTGACCGCTCGCAACACCACCTCCTCATCACCCGTCTACCGAAGGAAGCGGCGGATGTCTCCTCCAGATCTTGTCTGGGTAATAGCTGCTGACTGTCCTCTAGTAGCTCGTCCTCGCAATATAGTGGATCTAAGCCCACAGCATAGAGTACTTCTCCAGCTGAGGGAACAGAAAAGGACAGAGGCAGGTTGAGGACAAGTGAGGGCACAGGGCCTGCTCCAAGGCCATGCCAATTAAGGGTTGTGTTTGACGAACCCACTGACTCTTGGCTGGGGGTCTCTGATGTGACTTGGGATGAAGTGGATGACCGAGTCAACTAGAACCGATGGGTTGCTGGTCAGGACACAACTGCTAGCTGACACTGGGACCTCAAGCCTCTGGAAGTGACCCCTGCCACGCCACCTTACTCTGCTGCGACCAGTTCCTGCACCAGAAACATTTAGGTTTGTGCCCCTCCCCTGTGCAGGGCCTGTCGCTTCTCTATCTGACATACTGTTACATCAAATAACTAAATGAAAAGGAAAATAATACATGGCAAAAAGGCCTGTAATTTTCTCCCTTCCACACACAATGGCTAATAAACCACTTATTTTTTCCCCACTAATAAACCCCCAGAAAAGGTGTTATAACAGATAACTGCGAAGATTAATGAATAACAATCCTTTTTTTTTGCCACTAATGCATGACAAAAAGGCCTGTAATTTTCTACTTTCAACACACAATGGCAAATAAGCCCCTTATTTTTTCCCCACTCATAAATGCCTTGAAAAGGCGTTATAACAGATAACTGCGGAGATTTAGAACAGATAACTGCGGATTCAGTGTAGCAAGGTGTAGTAGGATTGTTCCTATTACCCAGGCTGCAAACACCCCAAATGAACCCTGTTCTGCTTCAATATTCTGTATAAATTCCTCCCTATCCTTTCCCTACACGTCTAATGCTCTTTCCCTGAACTTCGATTGAGCAAAATATCAGTTTTCAAGTTTTTTTCTACATTTTTCCTAGCACCTGCTGACATCTCTCCCTGCACTAAGTACACTGTAAAATGCCTGAACCTAAGATGGTGGAGGGTATTTATAGGGCTGTGACATCACAGGGCTGACTGGCTGCTAAATCGTTGCACGCTTGGCATTGTGGGTGATCCCGCATTCCCAGAGTTCCTTGCCCCATGTCCTAACATGTGCAGCAGCCATTTTAGGAAATAATGCGATTCGATACCACGAAGCGTGAGGAAATCCGGATTCGATGCAAATCAAAAAGTTTCTGAAATTCGAATCGAATTCCATTTCATCAGCATTGATTCGCTCATCTCTAACATTTCTGTACCGTTTATTTAAATTATGTATTCATTGTACCAGTTATGTGCACTATATAGTCAAGAAATTGGACACTTTATGGTGTTGAGATATTTTGCTTTGTTGATTGTGATTTGTATTTATGGAGGTAGTAAACTGAATCTCCTTTTCTACACTTTGTACTTATCCAGGCGTAGGATGTAGCCATTTCTTCCCTGTTCTCCTGATCCAGTTGTTTAAAATACAGATCACAGAATCAGAAGTGGAAGAACATTGGTAGTGGTACTGGTAATAGTAGAACAATAAGCAACAGGTTCCTGCTGTCAGGAATGTGACATCTGTTGTTGCCACTTTAAGGTTGCCGTGTGAACATAAGGAAGCTTTCTGTTAGGATTGGTTGTTGCTGCTTTAAGGTTGCCATGACAACATAGGGAAGCTTCCTGACCAGGCTTATCAGCTTTGCTGGCTATCAGTTTCCTAACTCCTGCTAAGTGCCTGACTGTGATTTGATTATACCTATACCTGACCTGTGGCTGTGTACCTGGATTCCTCTTTTGTCTTGCGATTTTGTTCTGGCATTCCTGATCGGTTCCGACTATTGGCTTGTTTCCCGGATTTGTCTTCGTCTTGTGATTTGGATCTGTGTTGCCCTCCTCAGCTGCTGACCCGTGATTGTCGACCACTCTGTTTTCTCTGTCCCTGTGAGTAGTTTGTGTGGATTTGGTGTAGGCTTCTGCTGAAGTGCATTTATTTGTAATACACTTTCTGTTCTGGTGACAATTCCGGTCTTCAGATTCAGCAAAAATCCATCTCTTCTTGCGAGTAGCTCTGGTGAAATCGTCTGAGGCCGGTCTTTGCTCGCAGTAGTGTTTTGCCTTTAAGTAGCATTTTCTACTGCTCGCAGTTGTCAGCCCATTTCTGCTGCTGCTCTCCTATAGATCAGTACATTTCTTACCTTGCATCTGAATCTTAACACCTGCTCAACCACTCTTCAACTCATAGGCCACAGATGCTCGTGGATAGGATCATTCAGTAATCCATTAAATATGAAGTCCACAACACTCGTAACTTTTACATTATCAATATTATATTAGTAGAATTATGGACAGACATCAGTAGTGGCAGTAATACAGAGATTAGTATTTTAATGATACAGATGGCAATTAGAACCAGGCGTTATATAAGATTAGACCTTTATCAATGACCATCTGTGATACAAAACAGATAAATACCATTAGTACATCTATCACTTATATTACAACACCAAAGTGAAAGAAACAAAAATAGAGCAAACAATAATAAAACAAGCATTCTAGACCACCAAAACCGTATAATCATAAGAAAACAATGTATATCATCAATATTAAATAGTTACACATACTGTATGTTCCCCATGTAAACATACAGATAAAGTCCATACATACAACCCCAATTCCAATGAAGTTGGGACGTTGTGAAAAACATAAATAAAAACAGAATACGATGATTTGCAAAACATTTCAACCTATATTCAATTGAATACACTACAAAGACAAGAAGTTTAATGTTCAAACGGATAAGCTTTATTTGTTTTTTTGCAAATATTCACTCATTTCGAATTTGATGCCTGCAACAGGTTCCAAAAAAGATGGGACAGGGGCATCAAAAGACTGGGAAAGTTGAGGATTGCTCCATAAACAGCTGTTTGGAGCATTCCAGAGGTGAACAGGTTAATTGGAAACAGGTGAGTGTCATGATTGAGTATAAAGGGAGGATCTCAGAAAGGCTCAGTCGTTCACAAGCAAGGATGGGGCGAGGTTCACCATTTTGTGAACAACTGCGTGAGCAAATAGTCCAACAGTTTAAGAACAACGTTTCTCAACATACAGTTGCAAGGAATTTAGAGATTTCATCATCTACAGTCCATAATATCATCAAAAGATTCAGAGAATCTGGACAAATCTCTGCAAGTAAGCGGCAAGGCCGAAAACCAACATTGAATGCCCGTGACCTTCGATCCTTCAGGCGACACTGCATTAAAAACCGACATCATTCTGTAACTGATATTACCACATGGGCTCAGGAACACTTCAGAAAACCATTGTCAGTGAACACAGTTCATCACTACATCTACAAGTGCAAGTTAAAACTCTACCGTGCAAAGTGAAATCAATATATTAGCAACACCCAGAAATGCCGCCGGTTTCTCTGGGCCCGAGCTCATTTGAGATGGACTGATACAAAGTGGAAAAGTGTCCTATGGTCTGACCAGTCCACATTTCAAATTGTTTTTGGAAATCATGGACATCGTGTCCTCCAGACCAAAGAGAAAAAGGACTGTCCAGACTGTTATCAGGGCAAAATTCAAAAGCCAGCATCTCTGATGGTATGGAGGGGGGGGGGGTGTTAGTGCCTTTAGCATGGGTAACTTGCACATCTGTGAAAGCACAATTAATACCAAAAGGTACATACGGGTTTTGGAGTAACATTTGCTGCCATCCATGCAACATCTTTTTCAGGGACGTCCCTGCTTATTTCAGCAAGACAATGCCAAGCCACATTCTGCACATGTTACAACAGCGTGGCTTCATAGTAAAAGAGTGAGGGTACTAGACTGGCCTATCTGCAGTCCAGACCTGTCTCTCATTAAAAATGTGTGGCACATTATAAAGCGCAAAATACGACAATGGAGATCCCGTAATGTTGAGCAACTGAAGTTGTACATCAAGCAACAATGGGAAAGAATTCCACCTACAAAGCTTCAACAATTTGTATCTTCAGTTCCCAAACGCTTATTGAGTGTTGTTAAAAGGAAAGGTGACATAACACAGTGGTAAACATGCCCCTGTCCCAGCTTTTTTGGAACGTGTTGCAGGCATCAAATCCAAAATTAGTGAATATTTGCAAAAAAGCCATAAAGTTTATCCGTTTGTGCCACAACCCAGATGGAGGAGACCGTAGGATGGGAATAGTAGTGGCGGATGCTGTGCCACTTAGCAGACCGAGCACGCTCACCAACCACTCCAGTCCCACTGCTAGGCCGGACAAAGTCAAAGGGGATCCTGCAGCACTACCGGATGGTGGTGGTAGTAGTCCTTTCCCCCGGGGCACTTCCAGTTGGAGAGGGGATCTCTCCTCCCTGAGCCGGTGTGATGGTGTTCGGAAGGGCCCTGATGGTGAAGCAGGCACGACTCAGGAGTCAGTGGTGCAGGTAAACCAAAAAGCCTTTTATTCGGCAACAGGAACAGTAAGGCAACAGCAGCTTCCAGATGGGGGTAGTAGTCCTACAGTGTCCAACCTCCAGCCTTGGTTCTTGGAGGGTGCCCAGGAATGATACAGGCTCTGCAGTATAGTTCTCCACTACTCCTCCTCTCTGCCTCTCTCAGCCAGGTTCACTGGGGATGGAGTTACAGGGAGTCCTGACAGGAATCTGGTTACCTGTATGCTAGGCCCGAATGAGTTTCTCCTGTCAGGGTCCTCTTCTACTCCTCCTGGCACGGTACCAAATAAGTCCAGCAACTTAGACAACTTTACTCCCTTGCTCTGGGCTGTCTTCAGATGAGCCTAGGGCTGATGATATCCCTCCTGAGGCTGTGAAAGCGGGGGATGGCCTTCAGTCCAGAGGCTGGTGGCAGGTTAGCTCTTCACACCTAGTCTGGTCTACTGCAAGCACTGAACTGAACTGACCAACCATCGCCGGGGAGATAATTTCTCCCTACAACCCCGCCCAATGGCCTGTGATAAGCCAGGGATGAACCAAGGCAAGGTTTTGAACACTGCAGGGGGAAAATGCCGAGGGACAAGTTGCAAAACATATAACATATAACATTTAACTTAGAAGACAGAACATACCAACATAGCCCAGAGGCACAATGACAAACACACAAAAGCGGTAGCACTCTGAGATGCTACATTTGAACATTAAATATCTTGTCATTGTAGTGTATTCAATTGAATATAGGTTGAAAAGGATTTGCAAATCATCATATTCTGTATTTATTTATATTACATAATGTCCCAACTTCATTGGAATTGGGGGGTAAATGGGACAACTAAATTAATTAATAAAATACATACAATAGAAAATGACACAAAATAGATAAATGAACAGTATGGAATCATGATGTATGTGCGTAAAAGTCTATTAAGCCTTTACCTATCTTGGGTTATACGCCTCAGAATATATACAGTAACAATAACAGATGGTCATTGACAAAGCTCTTATAATTGACCAAAACGTCCAGTCAATTGCCATGGATAGGTCATCGATTTAAAAGTCCCAGAAAACGTAATAAACCACCATAGCTTAATACTATCTGCTACATTAGCGCTACTGTGGATTCTTCAATAACTTTGGGGACTGCCTTAGTTCTAACAATATAATATAAAGTAAGTCTTTGACACATTGCTGACCTTGTTTCCCACTATACAGTAAATCACACCAAAGTGAAGTATTTTTTCATTCTATATACAGTGGGGAAAAAAGTATTTAGTCAGCCACCAATTGTGCAAGTTCTCCCACTTAAAAAGATGAGGCTGGCCTGTAATTGACATCATAGGTAGACCTCAACTATGAGAGACAAAATGAGAAAACAAATCCCGAAAATCACATTGTCTGATTTTTAAAGAATTTATTTGCAAATTATGGTGGAAAATAAGTATCTGGTCAATAATAAAAGTTCATCTCAATATTTTGTTATATATCCTTTTTTGGCAATGACAGAGGTCAAACGTTTTCTGTAAGTCTTCACAAGGTTGGCACACACTGTTGCTGGTATGTTGGCCCATTCCTCCATGCAGATCTCCTCTAGAGCAGTGATGTTTTGGGGCTGTCGCTGGGCAACATGGACTTTCAACTCCCTCCAAAGGTTTTCTATGGGGTTGAGATCTGGAGACTGGGTAGGCCACTCCAGGACCTTGAAATGCTTCTTACAAAGCCACTCCTTCGTTGCCCAGGCGGTGTTCTTGGGATCATTGTCATGCTGAAAGACCCAGTCACGTTTCAATGCCCTTGCTGATGGGAGGAGGTTTGTACTCAAAATCTCACGATACATGGCCCCATTCATTCTTTCATGTACACGGATCAGTCGTCCTGGTCCCTTTGCAGAGAAACAGCCACAAAGCATGATGTTGCCACCCCCATGCTTCACAGTAGGTATGGTGTTCTTTGGATGCAACTCAGCATTGACTCTCCTCCAAACACGATGAGTTGTGTTTCTACCAAACAGTTACGTTAGTCCCAGCTTTCTGCAGGTCATTCACTAGGTCCCCCCGTGTGGTTCTGGGATTTTTGCTCACCGTTCTTGTGATCATTTTGACCCCACGGGGTGAGATCTTGTGTGGAGTCCCTGATCGAGGGAGATTATCAGTGGTTTTGTATGTCTTCCATTTTCTAATTATTGCTCCCACAGTTGATTTCTTCACACCAAGCTGCTTGCCTATTGCAGATTCAGTCTTCCCAGCCTGGTGCAGGTCTACAATTTTGTTTCTGGTGTCCTTCCACAGCTCTTTGGTCTTCACCATAGTGGAGTTTGGAGTGTGACTGTTTGAGGTTGTGGACAGGTGTCTTTTATACTGATAACAATTTCAAACAGGTGCCATTACTACAGGTAATGAGTGGAGGACAGAGGAGCCTCTTAAAGAAGAAGTTACAGGTCTGTGAGAGCCAGAAATCTTGCTTGTTTGTAGGTGACCAAATACTTATTTTCCCACCATAATTTGCAAATAAATTCTTTAAAAATCAGACAATGTGATTTTCTGGATTTGTTTTCTCATTTTGTCTCTCATAGTTGAGGTCTACCTATGATGTCAATTACAGGCCTCTCTCATTTTTTTAAGTGGGAGAACTTACATGATTAGTGGCTGACTAAATACTCTTTTTTTCCCCACTGTAAGTGGGTCACTCATTTAAAAGGGTTGTTCACCATATGGTACCAGTTAACTAATATCTTCTGGTTCCAAAGGTAATAGGGAGGATTAATTCTCCATCTTCATAATTATTACATTCTGGCCTAAATTATCATAATTTCTTTTCTTAAGCACATAGGTTTACATTGATTTGGTCACGGAACCAGTGGTACAGCCATTTCTCCAAAGTGTCCGTTTTGCAACATGACATCACAAGGCACATGTTGCTCATGTTACTGTGAGCAGCCTGGTGGCCTAAACATGTTATTATTATCTACAGCATCTCAGGACTTGTCTCCCATCAAGCACCACTGGAACGTAATTGATCAGCAATTGTAAATAATAATAGTCCTTTAATAGTCCCACAATGGGGAAATTCAGTGTGTTACAGCAGCAAAGATAAGCAGATACAAACACAAATACAACATGTACAGGAATGTTCCAAGGTAAGAGGTATTTCATTGATAGTAGACAGACAGATAGGAAGTAGCAGAGGAGGGGGGGGGGGATTTAACAGGCAGAAAGATATTTCAGTTCTCTGTGTGTATTGATCTCCGCTTAGGTCGGTGTTGGTTGTACAGCCTAACCGCAGTGGGGAGGAAAGACTTCCGATAGCGCTCCTTCTCACATTTAGGGTGGAGCAGTCGGTCACTGACAGTACTGCCCAGCACTATCACAGTCTCATGCATGGGATGGGACTTCTTCTTCTGCATGGAGCTCACCACGGACAGTATCCTTCTGTCGCCCACCACCTGCACTGGGTCCAATGGGCTCCCCAGGACAGAGCTGACCCTTCTAATCAGCTTGTCAAGTTTATTTCTGTCCCTGGTTGATATACTGCTCCCCCAGCAGGCCACTCCAAAGAAGATGGCTGATGCCACTACCGAGTTAAAGAAAGTCCTAAGAAGTGCCCCCCGGATTCCAAAGGCTCTAAAGCCTGCTGTGGCCCTTCCTGTACAGGACCTCCATGTGATCTGCCCAGTCCAGCTTACTATTAAGGAGCAAACCCAGGTACTTATAGGTGTTCACAATCTCGATGCCCGTCCCCAGGATGTCCACTGGTTTAGGAGGGCATCTGCATTTACGGAAGTCCACCACCATCTCCTTGGTCTTCCCCGCGTTAATCTTCAGGTGGTACCGCTGCCACCAGTCCACAAAAAGCCAGTTCAGTTCTCTGTACTCCCTGTCTGTGATGAGACCTACTATTGCAGAGTCATCAGAATACTTCTGTAGGTAGCAGCTAGATGAGTTGCACCTAAAATCTGCAGTGTACAGTGTGAAGAGGAAAGGGGTGAGAACCGTACCGAGGTGCCCCCGTATTACAGATCACGGTATCTGACACACAGGTAGTCTCCACAGGTCAATCTTAACAATTTGCATGCGGATTCTTTATATAACCAATAATACGGCAATCATACTCGATACTGAATAAATCTTTTGAATAATTGGTTTCCATTTTTTATATCATTTGCATATTATTTTCATGTCTATCGATGTTTTGATTCCCATAATTCCAAGACTTTTTCTTGTTGGTGTTGCAATTTCAATTTTGAGGATTGCATTTCAATTGATTAAATGAGAAAAATCCCTTTAGCTCCAGTTTATGCTTCACATATTTGTTGCATCATATGTGCAGTGGGTAATTGTGTTCCACCAACTAGATTTATAAATCCGCCTTCAAGAATAGAAAACATTGCGCAGCACTGCGAAATGTTGAAATACTTTTTTTTGCATTAAAATTTTGAGTTTAATAAGATAACATACAGTCAAAAGGTATCATATGGCTACATGTCACCAAATAAAATCAAGAGTACAAGTCAAAACACAGCAATCGTAAGGAAAAAATAAAGGCAACATTTGCATTAATAGCACAACTAGTAGGTTCACAGTATAACATAAAACCATGGGTTATAGCAAAAGGTATTATAATTGATAGGGGAAAGGGAGGGTTAGCGGGGGGGAGGAGGAAGGGGAGAAAATAATCTTTTTTGTTGAAGATTTTTTTGCATTTTTTTGAGCCAAAGCCAGAAGTGGATTGAGCAGAATATTAAAGCATAAGTCCTTCCTATATATTTAGCCACTGCTTGGTTTGGCTCAAAAAAAAAAAAAAGCTACATTTCCGCAACATTGGATCTCAGCCTTAAATAGTAAAAAAGTAGAGGAGGAAAAAAAAGGGGGCCACAAATGTCCCTCATGGATGGCCAATGTGCTTCCATAACTTGAGGATGTGAATTATGTCTGGGCATCCTGGGGGTGAGCATACTCTTCAGAACAAGTGAAATAAATCCAATAGAACAAGGTCAGATTAATATTGGAAGGGTCACTCTGACCCACAGAGGTCATATATTCCATTTGCATGATCTCATTTACTCTTGCGAACTATTGTGGCATGGAAGGCAGGTTTGAGGATTTCCACAAAGCGGGAGTGTAATGATTAAGGGGACTCCCGTATATGTATTTCTGTAAAATTATGTATCTGGCTGACCCCTTATTCCCCCCTCCCCAGTGGACCATGTGTTCCAACTTTCCCCTCAGCTCGGTTACTGTGAGCTGGATCCCTGTTGTGGGTTAATTACCATCCCTATGTTATATTGCTCTGAGTAATTAACACTCCTTTTCAAGTATCTTACCTCTCCCCAGGAGACATCCTGGTGAGCCACAGCCAAACCAGACAACCCAGCACCAATTATACATCAGAGAGATCATAGTTTTATGCCCATATCTCCTAAGGGGGACACCTCACAGTTACCCCGATAAATTCCGTAGGTGCCCCATAGAAAGGTGTTGGAATTGAAGTGCCATGCTTGGTATGTATACGAGGAGGGTTTCAGCCCGAGTCTACGCCTTCCACCTACCAGACCATCCGGTCGCCGGGTAAGGAACCAGAACCATTTTCTAGTTCAAGGACTCCAAGCTAGTAGGTGTAACTTCCCTCCCCCATGACTTCACTCTGGGTGGGGGCAGGGAACACACAAAAGCGAGCCATGCGAGGACCACAGGGGCCTCTGCCCTTTGCTCTGCTAAGATTCATCTGCTACTGGACGTTCATAAGTTACGTGCCCTGGCTCATCATCTGGGGGCCAGAGAAACCATCACAAGCTGGTGTTGGTAATATATATTCTTTTCTTTCTGTTATTCCCATTTTTATTTTATGTACCGTGCTATGCTGCTTTTTACTTGTATCTGCTTGCTACTCGCTGCATGTATTCTATGTATGTGATAAGTGTCTAGTGGTGACCCGTTTAGGGGTTAATAAATATATAAAATTTAGAAGGCTTGTCTGGCGTTTTATCCTCGGAGGCCCAGCAACCTCACTGGAAGTGGGTGTGAGGTAATTGAAGTGATCTCAAGTGTGCCAGAAGCGGGTTCTAGTAGGACGAGATCCTTCACAGGGAGTACAGACAGAAGGTATCAAAGGAGGGAGCGCTTTTATTTCTTTAGGGAAACATCAGAGCGATGGAGAAGGAAGAGCCCCTGATTGACTGGCAAGGGCCTATCAGTGAGTCAGAAAGCTAGTTCTTGGACCATTAGCCAGAATGGGGAGAAGATCAGGCAGAACCATAAAATATGTAACAGGGTGACCTCTATGCCCTGACAACTCTAGCATGGAGTTGAGACAGAGGGGTATATTTTAACCAGAGGGCACCGTTTGTTTCTTGGTATCTAGAGGAGAGAGACGTTTTACGTGCCAGTGTGAGGTGTTTTGGCTTCTCTGCGGCAGACCACAACACTTGGAGATCCCTCTCCCATTTGGCTACATACAGAGGAGGCCACGCCCTGGAGCTGCTGTGAGCCAGCTATAGATTAGCAATAAAGATTTCCTAATGGGGCTTCAAACTGTGCAGAGGGATTCATGTTGTCCAGTGAAGTTAATTCAGATGGATGTGATAGTTGGGAGTCAAAGGCCCATTGTGAGCCCATCAGGAATTGGTGTATCTTGAATCTACTTCCCCACAGCCACTCCCTAAAACTTCCTCTCTCGGTTCTAGGGGGGAAGGAAGGGTTCCACAAAATTAGGTACATTGGGGAGGATGTGGGGGACAAGTTTGCTCAAGAAAAAAAATGGGCACCCAGTCTAAGGGTGGGACCTATAGTGGCATTAGAGAAGAGCAGAGAGCCAAGTGAGGACACCAACCAAGGTAAGTTGAAAAAGGGTATATGGCTGACAACCTGTTTGACCTCTATCTACCTCTTGTGGCTGGTATGACACCAGTACACAATTCTAAACAAGTGGGCCGCAGCAAAGTAATTGCATGGATCAGGAAATGCCACTCCATCAGACTCTTTCCTCAGCACCAGGACTGATCGACCAGGCGAGGTGAGTCTGGGTGCCAGATGAAGCTGGCCCAGACCCTGGATTGAAAGAAGATGGGGAAGCATGTTCATGTTAATGATGCTACATCTCCCAAACCAAAAGAAGTGGCCCTTCAGCCGCAAGTCGAGGTCAGTAATGGGGAGAAGTTAATGTCTAACATGCGTGACAAGTCAGCTAGAAGCATAATGCCAAGGTATTTTATAGCAGCAGGGGTCCATTTGAAGTGGAATTTGGTGCGCAAGAGAGTCTATATAGTGGATGAGAGACTGGCGGAGAAAGCCTCAGATTTTTGTAGATTGATCTTGAAGTTGAAGAGACGGTCATATGTAAGTAATTCATACATATAGTCGGAAAGAAAAACATGGAGGTTTGTTAAGAAGAGCAATATATAGTCCGCATGAGCAACGATTTTATGGTATTGGGAGCTGATTAAGGGGCTAGAGAAGTCGGAGTTTTTCTAAACAGTACAGTGGAACAGCTCCAGAGAAATTCATTTCTACTAAAAAGAGAAAAAAAAGTCTTTAAATTCACAACCCCATTTAATCAAACATTTTAGCTGTGCACACCAAAAGTAAACTTGGAAATCTTGAATGCCTAGACCTCCATACATTTAAGGTAGATATAGAATATTTGATCTAATCCTAGATCTTTTCCCATTCCACACAAACTAAGGCTGGGTTCACACCAGAGTTGGCTCTCTGTACGGGAATTCCGTTCCCCTCTCCACATGAAAAAAATGTGGAGAGAAAAGCGCTGCAAGCCTTTTTCAGGCGGAAACTGAGCGGAAACCACACGGACCCCATTATAGTCTATGGGGTCCACGGGAAACTGCATTTTTAAGTGGATTAGGTTTCCGTTCGGGGGGTCCCCAAGCGGACTCCCTGAACAGAAACCCGAACGCAGATGTGAACCTAGCCTTACACACCATATTCTTCAGAAATCTGAATATTGTGCCAGGAATTATTGCAGTAGAATTATGATGTGCATTACATATTTGTGGTAATATCACAATTTTAACCCCTTAAAGAGTTGTCCAGGATAAATACATATTTTAATTACAATGCCCCCATGCATCCCCTTCCAATTTCCTAAATGACAGATATTATCAACTCCGTAAGACCCTTAGGTTATGTGACCTGCATATGCCGATTTTTTGCCTTTCTGCTGATATTGCGGGGACTTGGTCTAATCGATATCCGCACTCATCAGAGGAAAGGACCCGCCACCCCTGCCCCATTATACTTAAACTTTTCTTCCTGGCAGCTCCGGACCTGGACGTCATCGCCAGTCGGCACCTCCTCTTTGTCACATGTGCCAGCTTCCCACGCATGTGCAATACAGTGGGCGATCAGCACACGCCACAAGGTGAAGTACAATGTAACGCCAGCTGGCACCTGCATCAGGGGAATGTAGTGCAGTATAATATGGACTGTGCATGCGCAATCCATATTATACTGTGCGGGGGCCACTGTGGAGCATTATACTGTGCAGGGGCCACTGTGGAGTATATTATACGGTACAGGGGCCACTGTGAAGCATTATACTGTGTGGAAGACACTGGAGCATATTACACTGTGCAGGGGCCACTGTGAAGCATTATACTGTGAGGGGGACAGTGTGGAGCATATTATACTATGCCGGGGTCACTGTGGAGCATTACACTGTGCAGGAATCTATGTGGAACATTATACTGTGCAGGAGCCACTGTGGAGCAACATACTGTAAAGGGGCCACTGTGGAGCATTATACTGTAAAGGGGCCACTGTGGAGAATATTATTCTGTGCAGGATCCACGGTGGAGCATTATACTATGTAAGATCCACTGTGGAGCATTATACTGTGAAGTGGCCACTGTGGAACATATACTTGCAGGGGACCACTGTGGAGCATATTATACTGTGTGGGGGCCACTGTGAGGCATTATACTGTGCGGAGGTCACTGTGGAGAATATTATACTGTGCAGGGGCCACTGTGGAGCATTATACTGTGTGGGGGCCACTGTGGAGCATTAAATACAATGTGGAGCATTATACTGTGGGGGGTTCTCAAAACAGAAAATGCCAGCATTTCCGTAGGTATAATTGTCATGCAAAATGCAAGCGATTTTGAAATTGCAGCATTTCCACTGCAGATTTTTTTTCTGCAGTGTGTGGATGGGATTAGTCAGAATCCCATCCACTGTGCAGGTAATGTAAAATGCTACGTTTTTGCAACGTGGGACCCCAGCCTTAATGCTCACCTGGCTTTAGCATCAGTGTAAAAAAGTTAACTTAGTCACAACTGCCTCAATAAAATTCCACAAAGCTTTCGATTGTGCTGCAAATAAATGGTACAAATTAGACCACATTAGAATATGTTTAAGGATTTGGGCGAACAGATTTTTAAAGGTGCATCAAATTTTTCATCTAGCATCAGCCACTATGATATATTCAGTGCATTTTAAAGGTGTTATCCTGTGACTTAAAGTTACCACCATCTGGCCAGGGATTTATAGGTTTGAGACCTCAGCCTTCCAGACTGGTTCTGACACCAGGCCATGGGTATGCCACCTGCCTGTCTCCTCCGCAGTCACATTTCTTGGTATGAGGGCTCATTGTAAAAGTGAAGCCAGCCTCCTTCTCTGTCACTGCTGAGTAACAACAGAGAAGGGATCTGGTTTGGCCAGCCCCCATAGGAAGGAGCAAACCAGCCTGGAAGCCAGAGGTTCCGAATTTGATGAACCTGGGCTGCATGCTGGTAACTTTTGGGCCTTAGATAACCTATATACGACTGTCTAGATTTATTCTGTCTACAGATAGGACATGATTAGCAAATAAGAGAAATGGCAATGTATTCTGTAAGGAAAAAAGTTAAAATTTATACTTTACTATTCCACTTATTATTATCTTACACCATGTTTTTATATTATTTATCACATTTTTAGTTATTAATTTTTACTCTTGTTTAATTATGTCATACTCTATATATTGTGATACCTCACAATCAAAGCTGTGTGTAATGCCAGCTCTATTTACTGGCATTCTGCCTTCCAGCTTATCTAGCTGTCTAGCTACCTCTGTGTGTGCTCTTTTCACCTTAAGAATTAGTGTTCACCTGCTTTACTTACTGCTGCCAATTGGTGTGTACCTTTGTGTATTTAAGTCTGCTCCCTTTGGCCTCCTTCACACAACTGTATTAAAACTGCTGTCAGCAATTTGCACATAAACTCATCCGCAATAGCGTTTCACAGTTGTTCAAAATGTTATCCTCATCCATGGTGTATTGTCCACAAATATGGTCCGTAGTTTTCCATATTTGAGGATCTGCAAAAAAACATGCAAGGCTAGTACTGCTGTCACTTGATAGTCCCAACCCTCTGAAAGCTGTAATGTGATAGCCCTGGGTCTATATCTTGCACCATTTTTAAATGTGTTTACAGGTGTGTTGGATTCCTTTGTTGATTACGCACGGGTTTCTGGTATTTCTCTCTACAAACATGCCTTCACTCATGTGGATGATGATCTTGTGGATTGTTTTTCGGCGATTTGGACAGCAGTCTGCTATGCTGGTAGAGGAACCGAGGAGAAGTTATTGGGTTCACCCCATTATCTCTTAACAGCTCAGGAAGGGTCATTTCCATACCCTCTACAATGATATGCGGCAGCATCCAGACAAGTTTCACAACTACTGATGCTTAACCATCCCAACTTTTGATGGTCTGCTGTCGGACATGCATCCTGGACTCACTTTGCAGGATTCCAACATGTGACAGTGCATCTCTTCTGAAGAATGGCTTATTGTCACCCTTAGGTAAGTACGCTACTGTCTCCTTTTGTCACTTGCCATCATGTTGATTCTATTACAACCTTGTTTAAACCCTTTTCACCTTTGTAATGTTTGTTTGTGTTTATTTTTCTAAAAACTAATTCCTGTCTACAGGGAATTTGTTTGCCTCGCTGCACTTTGAATTCCTATTGGGGTGTTCAACAATTTCACATATCATCAGCCACACCTATGAAGTGATTTGGCAGCATTTGAGAGTGGCATTGATGCCAGAGCCCAAGAAGACTGGCTGCAGATTTCTGAGTGTTTCTACAACTATGAACATTTTCCCAACTGTGTGGGGGCTCTAGATGGGAAACATATTCGTGCAAAGAAGCCACCTCATTCAGGGTCACTATATTTCAATCTTTGAAACTTTTTACTCCAATCACAGACCTCTGTGCTGAGGATCTGGCCACTCATTTCCATGACAAAATTGATAAGATCTGTCAGGAAATATTTGCCCAATCCCCAGCGGCATTGATTCCCTCACGTAATACACATCATCCTGTTCATTCTCATCTTTTGAACCACTTACAGAAGAGGAAGTCTCCTGGCTCCTCTCTTCTTCTCGCCCTACGACCTGCAGTAGTGACCCTTTCCCCTCACACCTTCTTCAGTCTCAGTCGCCTGCCGTCACTACTTACCTTACTAAAATATTAAACCTCTCTCTCTTCTGGAATCTTTCCCTACTCTCTCAAAGATGCTGTCATAACCACGCTATTTAAGAAATCCTCCCTTAACCTGTCTTGTGCTGCTAACTATCAACCTGTCTCTAACCTCCCCTTCATCTCCAAAATTTTGCAACCCTTGGTCTATTCTCATTTAATGCAATATCTTTCTACTAACTCTCTTCCTGACCCCTTACAATCTGGCTTCCACACTCTACTGAAACAGCCCTCACAAAAGTCTCCAATGATCTCCTGACAGCTAATTCTAATGGTGACTATTCTCTTCATATTTTTCTGGATCTCTCAGCAGCATTTGATACTGTTGACCATCAATTCCTCCTCACTATGTTCCACTGTGTCGGCTTTGCAGACACTGCACTCTCTTGGTTCTCTCAGACCACACTTTCAATGTATCATTTGCGGGCTTTCTCTCCCCCTCTTCCTCTTGCTGTTGGAGTTCCTCAGGGCTCGGTCCTATGCCCCCTGCTCTTCTCTCTCTACACAGCTCCTATTGGACAAAGCATCACCAGATTTGGCTTCTGGTACCATCTTTATGTTGATAACACCCAACCATATACCTTATCCAGTGACATCACCCCATTAATATAGAACACCAGTGACTCTCTCTCTCTCTCTGCTGTCTCAAATATCATGTGTTCACTTTATCTGAAACTTAATCTCTCTAAGACTGAACTACTGCTGTTTCCACCATCTAACAGACCTAAATCTGATATCTCCATTTCAGTGTCCAGCCTTACCATAACTCCGAGGCAGTATGCCGCTGCCTTAGTGTTATGTTTAACTCAGACCTTTCCTTCACTCTCCATATCCGATCACTTGCACGCTCGTGTCATCTCCACCTCAAAAACATCTCCAGAATCCGCATTTCCTTACAACGGAAACATTAAAGACCCTTATTGTCTCCCTGATTCATTCTCAACTTGAGTACTGTAACTCCTTACTAATCTGTCTTCCCCTTACTAAACTCTCCGCTCTACAATCTATTCTGAATGCAGCAGCCAGGCTCATCTATCAGTGTAAATGCTACAGTGATGCCCCCGGTCTGTGCCACTCACTGCATTGGCTGCCTATTCAATACAGAATACAATATAAACTTATCACCCTCATCCACAAGGCTCTCCATAATGCTGCACCTCCCTACATTTCCTCCCTCATCTCTGTCTATCACCCAACCCGTGCTCTCTGTTCACTCAATGACCTAAGACTAACATCCTCTATTATCAGAACCTCCCACTCCTATATCCAAGACTTCAATGACTTGCACCACTTCTCTGGAATGCTCTACCCCTGCATCCAGAGGCTCTTGAGGTGACTGTTTCCTCCACAATCTCAACGGATTCCACATATTGCTGGCTGATACAAGCATACTTCTTAGCATAGCCACACTAGTCTAAAAGGATCAAGAAACATATTGATTACAAAATACAAAAAGAGTACATATGTTCCCACATCCATGACATCACGTTAAAAAAACAAGATGCTGGATGTAGATATATGGGTGCTTGCCCAATTGACCAGCACCACTTTACCCCTTCTCTTTAAGATTCCACCTAAATTGTTCATGGCAAGTACAGTCTTGGTGTCATCAACTGCAAAATGATATTAGTGATGCTTTCAGAAATTTGAAAAATACATGACTGATAAAGGCATTAGACATGATAATGTAGCAAAACTAAAAGGCACTTAGAAAACCATTGGGTACTTACCAAGTTTTTTCTTGTGGGACTTGGAAGCTCACTTCTACTCCTGTGGGTGCAGTTCCTTGGCAAAATTTACAACAGGGAAAATGGCCACTTGCACAGGAACACATTCTATCTGGACTATAGGGCGGGGACATATATAACTGTGGCAACATTGCAGGGGACAATTCTATTGTTGGGGACACAAACAAACTGCAAAAATAAAGTATGAAGAACATGCAGGGGTTTAAAATGCACAACAGGTAAAATTGCCACTTTAACATTAACACATTCCCTTAATCAGTATATGATATCTCTGCAATGTTGCCACCACCATATATGTTTGCGCCACATACCTGTACCAGTGGTACAAAATGCTCCATAAGTTCACAGGAAATGATGGGTGAAGAAAACAGCCAGGTGTACACTGACCAGCTCTGTACAATGCAGGATACTACAGAAACTGCAACAGACAGAAAGTTCTCCTGTATTGCTTAGTAACTGATCCGTATTTGTGGAGAAGCTACGGATGTGCATCCGTTGCTTCGTCGCAATTTCAACCTGCCCATAGACTGCCCAAAAAATAGGACATGCTTCATAATTTGCAATCCTTGAATATGGCATGGACACATGGCTGCAAAAATTATGGTCGTGTATCTGGGCCGATAGAAATGAATGTGTCCATACTTTTATCCACAATTGCGGATAAAAACTACGGTCATGTGCAGGAGGCCTAATTGTTCATCCCAGTTGAGACTATGTGTTGCGTGTGTGAACATTTTGAAACCTTCATAGCCTCAACTCAACTGTGGCCTTTCAACCATATTCTGGAGGACAGCATGGTTATCATATTAAATGCATAAAGAGTTTTTTTTTATGGGGGGGGGGGGTTGTACACGCCTTTCTAGTTTGGCTCCTTATGTAATTCTCTCAGCAGCAATTATGTCAGACAAGCAGGTTTAATGTTCACAAGCCATCAATGAATCCCAGGAGCTGTTCTCTTCTCTGCTAATCTTCCAAATGCTGGAACTTCTTCTGATTTCTGTGGGAGAATTGCAATGGATATTGGACTATACAGCGATTCATAACTGGGATATTTTATTCCGTGGATGAGGCATCCAATATTTTAGACTGTTAAGACAGTGATCAGGGAGGGAGAAATAACGTTGAATTAAACCAGACAAGGTTTATGTATTAACTCATTAGCTTCAGGTGAGGCTCTTATTACTACATACTAATGCAATGTCTCCTGTTTCCTTTTGCAGTTACATTATTCACAATATATTTGCTTTGCACGCTTTATTTTTCATGATGGTCATTGAAGTCATCCTGGTATTAAATTACATAATATCCCTTATTTAGTTGCCAAATACACATGCTATTTACTGATTTTTTTTTTTAAATGTCTACTATCAAACTTTCTTCTCTTACTGCCGCCTCCAGCTTCACCACAGTGACACATGCACAAAAATAGCTATATCTTAACCCCTTCTCACTGCAGCCAGGTTTTGACTTCTTGACAGAGTTCGATTTTTTTCAAATCTAATATGTGTCTCTTCATGTGGTAATAACTGTGGAACACTTTAACTCACCAAAATTTGAGGCTGAAGCCCAACATTACAAAAAACGCAGTGTTTTACAGTACCTGAAAAGTGGATGGGATTCTGGCTAATCCCATCCACAGTTTGCACAAAAAATCTGCGGCGGAAAAGCGCAGCATGCTAATTATACCTGCGGAAATACTGGCATTTTCCATATAGGTATAATACAAGCAGAAAGTCCGCAGAGGAAAACTCTGCGGACTTTCTGTGAAAAAAGCTGCAGAAAAAAATGTGATGCGTTCCGCCAGGTTTTTTTCCCAGCGTTTTTTTTAGCTGCACTTTCCTATGTGGGACCTTAGCCTGAGATTGTTTTCTCATGATACATTGTATTTCTCCTTAGTGGTAAATTCTAGTCTATATGTTTTTTAAAAGACAAAATCATGCCCACACAAGTGTAACACCCCCTCCTGAGAGAGTCCACTAGGGGGGTTTAAAGGAAGTCTATCATTAGAAAATCACCTTTTGAACTAATGGCACGTTGGAATAACCTTTAGAAAGGCTATTCTACTCCTACCTTCCATTCTCTTCTTCTCCCTGCCATTTGTGTAAAAATCCATTTATTGCGATATGCAAATTACGCTCAGGGAGCACAGGGGGTGTTCATATGCCCCTTAGTTAATTCTGTTCACTCCTCTCTTCATCTTCTGATCTTCTGCCTTGCGTAGGCATCCGACGCTGCGCTACACGGGGATGAAATCTTGCACTTGCGCAGTCGGCTCTGCCACTTTGGGTTCAGGCAGGGCCGACTGCGCATGCTTGGTCCGCCATTTTGAGGTGGTCTGTTATGCGAGCGTACTGCAAGCAATCAGTAAATGGCATTGTTACAGGTTTAGTACTTGCATTTGTTTAGACTCTATAAGGGCAATGTTAATGTTAGGAGCAAACACAGTTCAAAACTTGGATCGGCAAAATAGTTGTAGAAACCAGGTACTACTAGAAACTATGGTCAGCAATCCTGACCACCCCCGTGCCTCACAAAAGAGCCAAGTCCAGCCTGTGGACGTGTTCACCAGAGCCCCTAGTGGTCGGGATGGACTTGACAGATTCCTTCAGCCAGAGTTAGCAACAATGGAGAGGGTACAGCACGCTCGGCGCACCACAGGTAACAGCAGACCCAGAAGATAAGAACAACTCACCAGAACTGTGTTGGAGCTGACAGAAGGCCTGTAAATGTCCGTTGTTGCAGGAGAACAGCTTCAGCCGCCAGAGTAAATATCATGGTCGTTGGTCTGGTTGGTAACGAGAGATCAGCGCAGTACAGAAGGATCAGGCAAGAGAATAGTCAACAGTCTGGTTGGCAACAAGATATCTGTGTGATACGAAATCGGTATCAGCGGAGAGAAGTCTAGGAGGCAAACGGGGTTCATTACAGAGAGGAGCGTAGAGGCAGAGTCGGAAGGCAGAGACGAGGTCAGATAACGAAGCCAGGGGTCAGACACAAAACACGAGCAGGTTCAGGTACAAACAGCTTAACCACCAGGAATACTGAATAGCCATCAGTGAAGAAAAGACGGAAGCGGCCTAATAAGGACTCGGGACAGACAAACGAGCAGTTCTTAAAGAGGAACACACAAAAGTACAGAAAGTGTTAAGAAAAGACTGGCAACCTCACAGTCAGAACTGTAGAGATCCCAGGTCTATTTCTAACAGTTAAGCTATAGGAGACTGGGTATTCAAGAAACAATTTGTTAAATTCAGAGTTTAGATGCTTGACCTTACACACAGGCACCCATTCACACTATGGCCTTTGCTAACTCTCAGAATGGCAGTACAAAATAAATAAATTAACACTTTTCACGAACATCCATCACTGGCCAGGAAGGATTTTTAGAAAACCTAATGGAGTTCAGGACAGAGAGAAAAAAAATGTCCTCTTAGGAGCGGGTCTTCAGTCATAACAGGATTAACCAGTTGCAATGTCCTCCTTAATGTGATATGTTAATAAAAACTATGATAGCAAAGCTTTGCTCTGGAAGTTATCCACATATATAGAATAATACAGATATCCAGCAAGTAACTTCTCCTCTTAGTGCTTAGCTCACTGTTATATTAGCTCTGGTCAGAGCAGGTTAGTCTTTTCGCCTCTGAGGGGAAATCTCTGTGGCTTAATAGCAAGTGTCTCAAACAAACAAAATGGAAGAGGCTCTGGGGTTACCTTAGGTAAAATGGTGACTGTGCTTTCTCACTGTACCTCAGATGAAATTGTTGGAGTCTGACTTGCTCTTGTTCCTCTCTCTCTCTCTCTTTCAAGTGAAATGGAGGGATCTTTTTTTCCTCTCTCTTTCTCCCTCAGATATGATGAAACAGTCTCTCAGAATCTGCTCAAAGATCAGATAGAGGACTTCCCCTTTCTTTATACCCCACTCCTCTTCACAGCTCTGCCATTGCAGTTCTCTCTTCCTTCTCCCTCCTGCCAGGCCCCTCCTACTTCCTCCTTCTGCTTCATAGGGCTGATGGGACATGTAATTCAGTCCCCTGCTAGTTTATTCCAAGTGGACGTTTTGCAAATAAAGTTCTTTTTTTTTATAGACTGTTTATGGCAGGATTTCACTCACACACAGGTAAGGCTAAAATTAACTTTTAGAGGAACAGAGGGAAAGCAAGGTGAAGGAGATGGGTGTGGCGGAAAATCAATTAAGGAGGTGAGGAAATAGGACAGTGTTCAGACAATACAAGAAAAACCCAAAGGAAGGAATCACAACCGGACATGCCTCTTGCGCCGCAGCATGCACCCGGAGGATGGCGCCAAAGCCCGGACAGGCAAGGATGTTACACAGCCTTTAATTTTTTATCGACATTATAAGGCTTACAAGTCAAACAGCAATTTGTATGAACATTACAAGAACATTTCCAAAACTCATTTTTTTAAGGGACTAATTCAGTTCTGAAGGGGTTTTGAAAGGTCTCTGTATTAGAAACCCCCAAAACTGCACCCCTTAAATAAGTCAAAACAACATATACGAAGTATCTTAACCCTATGAGTGTTTAACAGGAATTAAAACCAAATGGAGGTGACATTTACACATTTCATTTTTTTTACAAATACAATCATGGCTGTAAGTGTTGGCACCCCTGAAATTTTTCCAGAAAATGAAATATTTCTCCCAGAAAATTATTACAATTACACATTTTGTTATACACATGTTTAGTTCCTTTGTGTGTATTAGAACAACGCAAAAAAACAGAGAGAAAAAAAAGCAAAAAAAATTATATAATTTCACGCAAAACTCCAAAAATGGTCCGGGCAAAATTACTGAAACCCTCATTATTTTGTTGCACACATTTTGGAAAAAATAACTGAAATAAATTGCATACTATAACCATCAACAAGCTTCTTACACTTCTCATCTGGAATTTTGGACCACTCTTCTTCTGCAAACTGCTCCAGAATTTTGGACCACTCTTCTTTTGCAAACTGCTCCAGGTCTCTCATATTTGAAGGATGTCTTCTCCCAACAGCAATTTTAAGACCTATCCACAGGTGTTCAATGGGATTTAGATCCGGACCACTTCAGTACTTTCCAGTATGTTAGGGGTCATTGCCCTGCTTGAAGAATCATGACCTAGGATGCAAACCCAGCTTTCTGACACTGGGTCCCAAATCCTTTGGTAATCTTCAGATTTCATGATGCCTTACACACAGTCAAGGCACCCAGTACCAGAGGCAGCAAAACAACCCCAAAACATCTTTAAACCTCCACCATATTTGACTGTTGGTACTGTGTTCTTTTCTTTGAAGGCCTCATTCCATTTTCAGTAAAAAGTAGAATGATGTGCCTTACCAAAAATCTCTATTTTGGTCATATCTGTCCACAAGATGTTTTCCCAGAAGGATTTTGGCTTACTCACATACATTTTGGCAAACTGCAGTCTAACTTTTTTATGTCTCAGTAGTGAGGCCCTCCTGAGTCTCCTGCCATAGCGTTTCATTTCATTCAAATGTTGATGGATAGTTCGTGCTGATACTAATGCTCCCTGAGCCTACAAGACAGCTTGAATTTCTTTGGAACTTGATTGGGGCTGCTTATCCACCATCCAGACTATCCTGTGTTGCAACCTTTTCTCTTCTGTCCACTTCCAGGGAGATTAGCTACAGTACCATGGGTTGTAAACTTCTTGATTATGTTGCACACCATGGACAAAGGAACATCAAGATCTCTGGAGAGGACTTGCAACCTTGAGATTGTTGATATTTTTCCACAATTATGGTCCTCAAGTCCTCAGACAGTATTTTTCTCCTCTTTCTATTCTCCATGCTTAATGTGGCTGTTACGAATGGTGTTAGGTTTACGGCTGCTGCAAAAATCCCAGGAGAAAAAGGAAAGACAAGGACAGTGAGCCCTAATACTAGACCCACCCGAAAGTTCCTACCTGCTTGCCTCAGCTACCCTAAGCGGTAGAGAACAACTTGGAGATGGTCCCTTCCTATGACACAAGTGAAAACACAAACGCAGACAAGACAAACAAACAAGAACGGGTAGGAAATAATCCAAGGTCAGGAAAGACAAGATCAGAGATACAGGAAAAACGCTAGCGCACTCCAGAGAGACTAATAGCAAGCATTCAGGTTTGGTTTAGAAAACTATTTATGGGATGCCAGGAATCCGCCCCAGGCTTGATTGGACCAGACCCTGATCTCCCATCAGTCACAGAAGAAACAAGAGAAGTGAGAGTGGAAAGGAAGAATGTCAGTCACATAAGCAAAACTGAGGTTAACTGTTTGAGAAGCAGAGGTGAGGGGATAGAGCTGTGTTCAGACAGAGTACAACAAGAAACCTAAAAGAATAGAATCATAGCCGGACACGCCTCCTGCGCTGTACCATACAGTCGGAAGATAGCACAGAAGTCTGAACAGATGTGGATGTTACAGTACCCCTCTTTTACGAGGGGCCCCCGGACCCTAAGCAGACAGACCAGGCTTTGAGGGGTTCTGATGATGGAACAGGCTAATGAGATGCAGAGCATGAAGGTCTTTGCCAGAGACCCAAGTCCGCTCCTCAGGGCCATAACCCTTCCAGTGTACAAGGTATTAGACAGAATTCTGCACCCAACAAGAATCCAGTATTTTCTCCACCTCATACTCCCTGAACAACAACAGGCGCTGGAGGGCCAGCTGAAGGTATGACATATGTAATATATTTTTTGAAAAGGGATTTGTGAAAGACTTTATGAATACGTAATGACCTAGGAAGTTGTAATTTGAACGACACAGGATTTATGACATCATTGATGACATACGACCCAATGTAGCGCGGTGTGAATTTAGCAGATGATACCCTAAGGCGCATATTCCTAGTGGACAACTATACTTAATCTCCCACCTTGTATTCAGGACCAGGTAAGCGTCTTTTATTTACCTGGTGTTTCCAATACTCTTGGACTTTTACCAGGCTCTGCAGAGCCTGGGCTCAGAATGTACACAGTCGCTGATAAGTTTGTTCGGTAGATTTACAGATTCAGTGCTACGGAGAGACGAATACCCATGGTTAAAGCCATAGTTGCAATAAAAAGGAGACATTTTAGTGGTGGAGTTCATTCTGTTATTTATCGCAAACTCTGCCAGGGGAAGAAACTTTTTCCATTTCTCTTGGGCATTGGACACAAAACACCTCAAGTATTACTCAAGAGTCTGAGTCTCTCCATCTGTCCATTGGTCTCAAAATGAAAAGCGGAAGAGAAAGACAGAGAGACAACCAAACGACCGCATAATTCCTTCCAAAATCTAGAAATAAATTGTACTCCCCAATCAGATACAATATTTCCTGGTACACCATGCAGGCAAAGTATGTGATTTATGAAAAGTGAGGCTAGAAGTCGAATATTTGGAAGCTTTTTTAGGGGTATAAGATGACACATATTAGAGAACCTATTTGTTCGGCAGTGGGATTAATGGATTCGGTGCTACGGAGAGACGAGTACCTGGGGTTAAAACCATAGTTGCAATAAAACGGAGACATTTTACTGGTGACGTTAACCCTATTGTTTATTGCAAACTCTGCTAGGCGGAGAAAGGTTCTCCAATTATCTTGAGCATCGGACACAAACACCGTACGTATTGTTCCAAAGTTTGGTTGAATCTCTCCGTCTGATCGTTGGTCTCCGAATGGAACGCGGAAGAGAAAGACAGAGAGACCCCCAGAAGATAAAATTCTTTCCAGAACCTAGGTACAAATTGTACTCTGCGAACAGATACAATATTTTCTGGTACACCATGCAAGCGGAGTATGTGATTAATAAAGTGCGAGGCTAGACGTAGAGTACTTGGAATTTTCCTTAGGGGTACAAAATGACACATTTTGGAGAATCTATCCACAACCACCCAAATCACAGTTTTTCCTTGGGAACAAGGCAAGTCAGTAATAAAGTCCATCAACAGATGGGACCACGGTCTCTTAGGTATAGGGAGAGGATGGAAAGGTCCTCTGGTAACCTTATAGGTACCTTCGTCCTAGCACACATCTCACAGGCAGAGACAAATTAATGTACATCTCGATACCAAGAAAGCCTCCAGTACGAGCGGGAGAGTAGGTATTTAGTACCAGCAAAGCTGGGATGTCCTGCTAAGGTTGAACAATGAATTTCTTCCAGAACTCGAAGACGAAGATTAGGAGGTACAAATAGTGGGGGTATTTCTGGGAGTAAGATCTTGCAAATGAACAAAAGTAGCAAGTAGCAAGTAGCAAGTAGCAAGATCAGGAATCATAGTGGCAAGAACCACTCCGGGGGACAGGATTTTTGCTGGGACATCCTTTGGGAATTTGCTGAGAGATAGGGAATCCATTCATACATTTTAAGTGCCTGGACGATAAGTCACTACAAAATTGAAACACGTGAAGAACAGCGCCCAGCGTTCTTGCCTGAGAGACAGTCGCTTAGCGCTGTCCAGATACAGTAGGTTCTTATGATCAGTAATTACAGTGATACAGTGTTTGGCCCCCTTGAGGAAATGTTTCCACTCCTCAAATGCCCACTTAATGGCTAAGGGGGCGTTCACACTACTGTTGTTGACCATCAATAGTGTCCGTTGCTATTGTCCGTTACAAGATTTTAGCAACGGACACTAGCTGAACCATCAGAAATCCGTTAAAATTTCCATTCATTTCAATGGGTTTTTATATTGTGTCCGTTTGTGTCCGTTTACACCCAATCCGTCAGAAGTACGTTTTTTTTTTTGCGGACAAAAAATCCTACATGCAGGACTTTTTTGTCCGTTTGAAATAACGGATTCTTGACGGTCAGCAAGTGTCCGTTATTTTTTTAACATTGAAGTCTATGGGTTACTGTCCGTTATTTTATGTCCGTTTTTTTCTGCGCATACTCAGAAAGTACAAGGGAAAAAAAAAGTTCACCAAAAAAAATATAAAAAAAGGTGTTCAAACACCAAAAAAAAAAAAAAATGTTTTGCACTCCTGTGCACTGTACCTCCACCACTCAGTCTGAAAATCTACCTCAACTGTTTCACTATATGTTTAACTAAATTTGTTTTTCATGACAGTGATTTTTGAAGATAAATTTATATACAATAAAATATATAGTTTTTTTATTAAAATAAATGTGTTTTTTTATCCACAAAATTACAAACAGAGCCAAAAGGATGAACAAACACGCTTTCTTTAAAAGCGGTGTCAGGGGAGGGACCTTCGGTGGAAAAAGTGTATGTTTACACTTTGTCCACTGAGGGACACCCCCCCATGACACCACCCTTAAGAAAGCATGTGCAAAAGACAAACTCAGGCAAAAGGATGAACAAACACGCTTTCTTTAAAGGCGGTGTCAGGGGAGGGACCCTCGGTGGAAAAAGTGTATGTTTACACTTTGTCCACTGAGGGCCAGCCCCCCATGACACCACCCTTAAGAAAGCATGTGCAAAAGACAACTGAGGAATAAAAAAAAGTCTGTGGCAATTGCAAGCATTGAAAATGGAGCCGTCTGCATGCTGAGTAATAAAGTCTCTCATTTTCAGTGCTCAGGACTTTAATCATCGAGACTTTTCAGCACATTTGACAGTCCAAAAAAAGTTAAAAAAAAAAAATTCCAATGAAAAAACGTACACTTTGCCATCCTGCCAGTCCACTCAACCTGCGTTGGAAAGAAAAAATGCTGCAAAATTGTCCCTCATGCGGCTGACAGCAACTGTAGATCATGGACCAGATGAGTCGAGACCATGTAACCCAGACTCCAGTTCCTGGGTGTCAACTGGCAACGGTTCCCTTGTCAGCAGGAAGTTATGGAGGACCACACAGGCTTTCACAACGTCATCCACAGATTCTGGCTTCAGCTAGATAGCAGTGGTAAAAATTTGCCATTTCGAAGTGAGGATCCCAAACGCTTACTCCACAAGTCTCACAAGTGGTTTCAGAAGGTTTCCAAACATCTGGAAGGCCTCGTCGCCAACAACCACAAACGGCATAGGAGGTCCATCAGTTCCAGGAAATGGCTTTGGTGCTGGAAATGCGAAATTTCCAGAATAGATTCTCTGTCCCATGTCGGAGTCCTTGAAGATTCTGGAGTCGTTGGTGCGGCTGTATGCCCCAATGTCCACAGCCAAAAATCGATACTGGGCATCAGCAATGGCCATCAGCACAATGGAAAAGTACTTCTTGTAGTTGAAGAACAGGGAGCCACTCCTTGCAGGTTTCTGGATACGGATGTGCTTTCCGTCGACTGCTCCTACACAGTTTGGAAAATGTATCACCTTCCAGAACTTTTCTGCAATGTCCTTCCATTGTTCGGTAGATGGATGTGGGAGAAATTCTTCACGCAGAAAATCCCACAGGGCCTGGCAAATATCCCGGACGATGTAGGAGATGGTCGACTTGCCAAGGTGGAACTGGAAGTGCATGGAGGAGAAGTTCTCGCCTGTTGCCAAAAAAAAAATTAAAGTAAGTATATATATATATATATATATATATATATATATATATATATATATATATACACACACACACACATTGGAAATACAGTGTTGATACTCACTATCAAGCGCTCCTCTGGTGTAATGCTTCTCCTCAAGTGGGTGTCCTGCCTCTGGAGTCTGGTTGACAGTCGCCGAAGAAGTTCATCAAAGCTGGGAATGGACATACGCAGATAATCGTGGAACTTCTCTGGATGTTGTCGCAGTTCTCCATACAGGCTTGAATACACTCCCCTTGTCATGCGGGCGGATGTAATGGGATGGACCCAGAAGCGTCGCGTTTGCTGCCGCCTCTGCCTTCTCCACTTCGCCCTCAGCCGGCTCACCTCTAGGTCAAATAAAAGAGATGGAGGAATCATTTTAAAAAAATGACAGCAGCACCACAAGAAGAACTGGAACACAGGAACGATACTCTCCTCTCCAAAGTTGGCTCCAGACTGAATTGTCAGCTCTTCTTCCTGCTTTTATATTCCTGTCATCATTCTGTGTTTATGGCAACCAATTAAGCAAAAAAACTGACTAGAAATTAACAGACACAAACGGATGGTTTACTGTCCGTTTTTTATGTATTTTTAACGGACTGAGTTTAAGGGATGCGTTAAAAAAACGGACACGTAGGTATCATTTACTGTCCGTTTGTGTCCGTTATTGTAGGTGTCCGTTGTTTTTTTTTAACGGACACCTTCATAACGGATTTCCAACGGTAGTGTGAACCCTACCTAAGAGTTCCCGAATACCTACATCATAGTTGCGCTCCGAAGGGGAGAACTTCCTCAAGAAGAAGGCCGGTTGCAAACATGTAAGGTTTGCAAGGCCCTGAGACAACACTGCACCAACACCCACCTCAGAAGCATCAACCTCAATAACAAATGGGTGATCTAAGTCTGGTGGCGCTAAAACAGGAACCTCAAAAAAACAATTTTTGAGTTGCACAAATGCCCGTTCAGCCTCAGGAGTCCAATTGGTCAAATCGGCACCTTTTTTTCGTGAGATCCATCAACAACTTTGCTACAATAGTGAAATTTTTGATAAATTTTGGATAATAATTGGAAAAACCTAAAAAGCGTTTTAGGGCCTTAAGACTGGAGGGGCGTTCCCAATTATTAATAGCAGAGACTTTGAGTGGATCCATACAAAAAGAGTAGGGAGTAATGATATAAATGAGGAAGGTGACCCTTTGGCCTCTGAACAGGCACTTGGACAGTTTGGCAAAGAGACAGTTTTGACGCAAAAGTAGCAATACTTTCCTAATATGTTTAGTATGCGTGGCCCAATCAGGAGAGAAAACCAGGATGTCGTCGAGATAACCAACCACATAACAGCCAAGCAGGTCTCTAAAGACATCATTGACAAAATTTGAAAGACTGGTGGTGCATTACACAACCCGAAGGGCATAACCAAATATACAAAGTGGCCCTCCTGGGTGTTAAATACAGTCTTACATTTGTCTCCTTCTCTGATCTGGATCAGATTGTAGGCCCTGCGGAGGTCAATTTTACAGGGCACCCACTATCTGATTAAAAAGATCAGAGGAAGAGGGTACTGATTTTTGACCGTAATTTTATTTAATTCCCGATAGTCAATGCATGGCCGCAGACTGCCATATTTTTTTTCAACAAAAAAGAAACCAGCCCCCATGGGGGAATTAGATGGATGGATATTTCCCTTCAGAAGACTATCCTGAATGTATTCCTGCATAGCCTCACATTCTGGAGGGGAAAGATTGAAGATCCTTCCCTTAGGGGATTTAGTATCAGGAAAGAGTTCAATCCCACAATCGTAAGGTCTATGCGGGGGCAAGCCTTCAGCAGATTTTTGATCAAATACATCGTGAAAATCATACAGAAAATCAGGTAAGACCGTTTCCTCACTGACACAATCTGAGGTGTGCAAAGCAATACAATGAGATGAGCACTGATCTCCCCATTTCACCAACTCTCTTTTGGACTAATCAAAAAAAGGGTTATGGGGGTCTAACCAGGGGAGCCCTAAAATAATATCAGAAGACAGATCCTCCATAACAAAAAACTTACGAGCTCAGAATGTATAGAGCCCACTTGCAAAGACATTAAGGGGGTCTTGAATCGGATCTTACCCCTGGCCAGTGGGGTAAAATCTGCTCCAGTAACCAAAAGAGGAGTATCTAGTAACAAAAGTTCAATGCCTAAAACAGAAATATACAAAAACGTAACAAAGTTTGCTGCAGTCCCAGAGTCCACTAGGGCGTGGCCAGAAACAGATGTGTCCCGAAAGGACGCAGACACTGGTAACAGCATTTTTTTGAGATTTTTGGAAGATACCTGGTTGCCTCAGTGCTTCTTCCGACTACCACTTAGGCACTGAAGTTTTCTGCCGGTTTGCGGGGTTTGATAGAGCAGTCTCAGTTAACATGACCCGATTTACCACAGTATAGAGAGAGGTTGTTCTGAAGACGATGCTCTCGTCTTGTCTTGGCGTCCACAGCTCCCAGTGGCATGGGTTCATCATCAGGGGTGATAGGGGGAACAGTAGATCTTTTAGGAGAGAGAGATGAAGAGACAGAAGACTTAGAGGAATCAGGCCCTACTCTCTCTTTACGTTTTTCCCGAAGTAGTCTATGATCAATACGGACAGCCAAAGTCATGGCCTGCTCAAGGGTAGGAGGATCTGGGTGACCTACCCAGACATCCTTAACACGATCACACAGGCCTTGTTTAAAGAGAGCCCTCAAAGCAGACTCACACCAACCTGCCGTTACAAAGCACTTGCAGAACTCCGAGCAATAATCCTCGGCCGAGCGTTTGCCCTGCCCAATGGTGAGGAGTTGAGATTCCGCAAATCCAATGTGGTCTGGCTCAGCATAGATAGAGCCCAGGGACTTAAAAAACTTTTCTATGTCAGAACACTCCTCTGCCCCGGGAGGAACTTTAAGGGCCCAAGCTTGTGGATCCCCCCCTAGTAGAGATATAACCACCCCTACCATCTGGGCCTGAGATGCATGTGGATTTACCCGAAAATACAGATGACATGACCCTAGAAAGGGAAAAAAACGTCAGGAGATTGCGCAGCAGCCTCAGCTTGGTTCTGAGTAAGAGTATGAACCTGGTTTGCCAACTCTGCTACCAGGCCTGCCAAACCCTCCATCCGGGCTGCATAGTACCTTTTATGTGAATGTAAAGTGATATATGGGCACACAGCAAGACGCAGAAGGGAAGGAGCACCAATGAGCTTTTGGAGGGCATATTTTGCTGTGATCAGTTTCAGGCACCATGCTGAATTTGCAGAGCCCCTGAGGTGCCAAACAGTGGAAACCCCCAAAATGTGACCCCATTTTGAAACTATACCCCTCAAGGAATTTATCAAGGGGTATAGTGAGTTTTTTGACAGTACAAGTTTTTCACTTTTTTACATTTATCAGGATGTAAAAATTAAAAATGACTTTTTTTCCTATAAAATGTTGCTTTAGTCCCAAATTTTTCTCCTGAACATGACAAAACCCCATATGCCCTGGTACACTGATGTACGGGCACATGGCAGCACTTGAAAAGGAAAGAGCGCTAATTGGATTTTGAAGGACAGATTTTTCTAGGGGTGGGTCAGTGCTGGTGTATTTTCCCTCGTAAATTCAAATCTGGGTGTACACTGATATGCTCTTGCACAGCTTATACATTTCTTTATCTTATATGCCACAGCCAGTTTTGTCCTAATGATTTGGTGATTTTTGGGGTTTTTGTCATTGCTTTTTAACCATTTAGCAACCAAGGACATAATAGTATGTCCTGGCCGCCAATGTCTTTATGACCAGGGACGTACTATTACTCCCTGAGTTGCCTGTCCGCATACTATGTGGAATCGGGAACAGGTGTTAGCTGTAACTGACACCCTGCTCCATTACTCCCTGTCAGAGCTGAGCTCCAATCGGGGCTTTTAACCCCATAGATGCCGAGGTCAAACATGACCACAGTAACTAATGGGTTCTGCCATAATAATGTCCCTCATCGACCATCCCGTGCTGAGATCAGGGGGTGCCAATATGTATTTTCAGTTGTCTGGGGTCTGATCAGTGATGTCGGGCTCCCAGGACCCCACATACCTGGTTGATACTGTCGCGATGGAAGGAAGTCAGCCTATGTGTCTACATAGGCTAACTTTCTCTATATACTGCAATAGACGTGTATTGCACGTTTTTTGCAGTGTATAGTACTGAACCAGTGATCAGAGAAAGTGAAGTGTGTTAAAAAAAATGAAAAAATTATTAAAACCTCAAAAATGCCCCTTTCCGATAAAATGAATTATATAAAGAAAAAAACTAAAAATGTAATAATAAAAACAATACATATTTGGCATCGTCTCGATCATAACAACCCGGAAAATAAAACTGAAAGATTGGGGGGGGGGGGGGGCGGAGCCTAACCGTCAACGTTGATGGACGCCTAAGCCTGCAGCTCCGTCAGCTATACAGCCAAAAACTGGCCTTACCACAATCTCTTGTGGGCAGAATGGGCAAAACAGTTAGGGACAGAAAGTCTTGCAGTCCCCAGTTATGGTGCACAAGATGGCCCCGGAGAATGTTCCCTCAAGGGATGCTTCAGAGGACACTGACTTAGACAGTGCTATAACAAAATCCTTCCTTCGAAAGGCCCTGGCACAGGCCATAGCACAGTGCTCTCGGAATGCTCCGACCTACGCTTGGACCTCCAGTCTATAGGCAGGCGCGTGGACTCTCTGGAATCCGCCTTCTCGGCATTTACTCTACATTCTTTCAGCACATTGCCAGCCACCATACCCACCTAAACCGCACCACACCTAAACTGCACCTATGGTATTTTGGAGTATCTGGAGATCCGTAATCGCAGGAGGAACCTGCACCTCAAGGGCCTCCTGGAATCTTACACTCCCGATGCCCTAAAGGAGATGATGTCAGCCATCTTTGTCACAATACTGCTCCCTCCGGTTGTGACCTCGGCTTGCCTTCCAGACCATCTCTCCTTGAACGCTGATACTGTACCTCGTGACCTCCTGAAATCGACCCGGCTTGTTTTGACTCTTCTTACGTCTCTTCCTCTGGTACTACAAGATTCTCCTGCTGTCCTCACGGACTAATCGACAATTCTACTGCACTGCTGCCACCTTCTGGAGAAAACCTGTTACTGCATCTTCTCCAGCTTTTCAGTATTCATCTGCCTTCAAACTTGCTCAGGTGAGTGGTTTTTGGACTCCGATGCCCTTCTGTGACTTGTGGTGCGCCATGTGCTCTGTGCCCTTAGGACTGTTGCGGTTCTGGTTGAAGGTAGCGACCAAGTCCAACTCCACCATCAAGAGCTCTGGCGAAGACCTCTGGAGGCTAGTTCCACTTCGGTTCGGGGACACTGGACACTCGGCGCAGTTTTACCTTAGTGTACGGGGGTGGGTTTGGATTTCCTAAGACTAACTCTGTCCGGCACTGCGTTTGGTTCCTAACACCACGCCTTTGAAATGGACGTCAAGGTCAATTAAGTACCTGGGTGTCCAGCTGACAGCAGATCCTTCTCATGTCTATGCAGAAAACTTTCAAGCATTACTAACGGAGATATGTAGCATGTTATTGTCCTATCAAGGAATGCCCTTCTCCTGGTTTGGTAGACGGAACCTTTGCAGACTTACACGCTTCCTAAGATTTTATATCGACTCCACATGTTGCCTATCCTTCTCCCTCCACTCTTTTTCAAATCTATCATAAGTCTTTTTTCTACCTTTCTCTGGTGAGTTAAACGCCCGAGACTCTCTATTAGTCTCTTAATGAAGAACAAAATGGCTGGGGGCATTGGTCTTCTGGACATCTCAGACTATTACAAGGTGGTTCAGCTGAAACGCTGGATGGAGCTCACCCCATCAGGGCCACATTCGTTGATTGCTAATTTAGCCAACTGAACTTTTGGGCCGTCCTCCCAGGTGACTCTGTGGCTATATGGTTCCCCAGGCTACCGCTCTAAGTCGCTAGACCAGCTTCTGTTAGGTGCCTGTGAAACATGGCGGGATCTGAAGGCAAGACTAGTGCCCTCTCCATCACTTTTACTCCCTATTGGCATTCTCCTGGATTGATTGGGGAGATCAATTATATGGCATCGTTTACTTTCTCACAGACTGATAGACGTTTTAGATGAGACTACGGTAGTGGACCTCTCGAAAATGGAATCGCTGGTTTCCGATAAACCCTTGTCTTTTCTTCATAAACATCACTTGACTAGATACGTTAGGGATTGGATCGCGGCAAACAAAACCCACACTGATCTCACCACCTTTGAACCCACGCTTCTGGCCCTCCACAAGCTCTTATCTAGGACATCTTATGTCCTGGCCACCTTCATCAGTCTGGTACAGATTCACAAACCAGCCTTTCTCTCATCTTGGGAAATTGAATTGAATATCACTCTCTCAGATGACCAAGTCAAGCAAATACTCGGTAACTCCCATGGCTTCTCTCCCTGTGTGCGCCTTCAGGAGACTCACTATAAGCTGCTAAGCAGATGGTACCACACACCCCAGTGCTTCACAGAAATAATTTGTCAGACTTATCTTTGTGCTGGAGATGTAAGGCCCAAAGTGGATGTTTGTAACACATATGGTGGTCCTGCCCAGCCATTGGCCATTTCTGGAACGATGTCCAAGCTGTAATATGGCAACTGTCTTCTCCGACTTTTGAAATCACTCTGACCATGATCCTGCTTTCACTATCATCTACCTAATATATCCCATCGAGATCCAACCTTGTTTCACTCTTATTGTCTGCTGCAAATTCTCTGATCCCCCATAGATGGCTAAGTCCAGACCCTCCATTCAAAGGAGAGTGGATTGAAAAGGTAAATCAGATTTCCTGTTTCCCACTTTGAGGAACTGTCTAGCTGGAAGACAAGAACACATGCCCGATTCCTCAAGACTTGGTCTCCGTGGAGAAATCTGAAATTATGAGTGTACCCCCTCCCCACTCCTTTTTTCCTCCCCCCTTCTCCCTCCTCCTTTTCGCCACTGTTCACCATTCTTCCCCCTCCCCTACAACTCCTAGCCCTTACTAACTGACTTACACTACGCTCCTCCTTCTCTTATTTGCACTTTACTTTCTCCTTTCTTTCTCTCTTTCTTTCTGTTCTCTTTTTCTTTGTTCTCATACAATCTTGTATGCACCTCATAATCATACCGACCCACAGAATAAAGGTAACATGTTACTTAGGCTGTACACTGCACAGCAAAAAATTTAAAAGGTAAAACGCAATGCTAAAATTAGTTTTTTTTTTTAGTTTATAAAATTTATTCAATAAGTTATAGGCATCCCAAAATGGGAAAATAAAACCCACATATGGCTACAACCCTCATATGGATACATCACCAGAAAAATAAAAAAAAATGTAGCTTGTACAATGTGAAGACAAAAACACCAAACATCGCCAAATCATTAGAACACAACTGGCTGCGGCAGGAAAGAAATGTATAAGCGGTGCGAGCGTATATCAGGGTACACCCCAGAGTTAGAGCTAATGAGGGAAAATAAACCAGCAGTAGCAGTGACCCCCAGAGTGACCCCTCCCCCAATCATAGGAGGTACTGGGGAAATAGTAGAAAATTTGGTGTACCCATTGTACTCCACGCAACTTACATATTCACTTTTCACCATCTGCTGTGCATTTACGTCTAGGAAACTAATTCTCACTATACACCTTGATAAATTCTTTGAGGGGTGCACTTTTTAAAATGGGGTCACTGCCTAGGAGATTCCCCTTTACTGGTACCTTAAAGGCTCTGCACACATGACATGGCATCCAGATACCAAACTTCTAAATCAGAATTTAAAAAGCCACATAGAGCTCTTTCCCTTCTGTGCCCTAAACTGCAGTTTATGCCCACATGTATGACACTGTTGTACCCAGAATAACAAACTTAATGCCATATGTGGGTATAAACAGTTGTTTGGGCACAGCCAGGCACAGAAGGGAATGAGCACTTTGTGGTTTTTGGATCACAGATTTAGACGGTTTGGTTTTTGGATGTCATGTCACTTTTGAAGAGCCCTGAAATGCCAGTAAAGAGGAATCCCCTACATGTGACCCCATTTTGGCAACTACACCCCTGAATTAATTTATCCACTGGTACAGTGAGCATTTGTAACCCCCAAGTGTGGCATTAATTTATTTTCCAGAAATAAATATGCAGTTGATGGTGAAAGGTGAAAATGGTAATTATTCTAGGAATACATCATTTAAGTGCGCTATATGTTGTGCACAGCTTGTATGAGAGATGAATGCTCCAATGTTGTTGTGCGCGTGATACCCGCTTAACAGTTTTTGGAGTGTGTGTTCCTGGTGACACAAACTGGGCACAGCGTATCGGGCACTGAATATCTCTGGAAAAATTGCAATTTGCACTTTTCATTATCAGCTGTGTATTCATTTCTGGAAATTAAATGAATGCAATTCTCAAGGGTTAAAAATGCTCGCTATGCTTTATTGTCAACGGGACCCAGCAGGGCTGTCTGTTTTCTCCACTCATTTTCATCTTGATGCTAGAGCCTTTCCTTCACCACATTTGGGTGTACCCCTACATCTCAGGCATATCCCACGCTTCTCACCCTTATAAAGTTGCGGCTAATGCTGACGACTTATTGTTCTTTCTTTCATGTCCGCATGTCTCTCTCCTTTGCCTAATGTCCACTTTTCATGAGTACTCAAAACTTTCCAACTTCAAAATAAATTTTCGAAATTGGAGGCCCTTAACATGACCCTCCCTCCTCTGCAGGTCTCCTCCTTGAGACAGTCATTCCCCTTCCATTGGTCAGACCTTGCCTTGAAATATCTGGGAGTCTCTCTCACTTCAGATTCAAAAGATCTCTTTCAAACCAACTTCCCTTCCCTGCTAGTGTCTATATGGGCGGATTGTGCCAGGTGGACGAGAGGCACATTTACGTGGTTTGGCAGATGTACTGTCTTCAAAATGAATATCCTGCCCCGCCTCCTCTAATTAACAACAGACCTTACCTGTCCACATCCCATCTTCCTTTTTTCGGGCCCTCTCTACCAACCAAAGAATAGAGGTGGACTTGCTCTTCCCAATTTGAAACTGTATTATTATGCCGCCCATTTGGCTCAGATAGTAGATTGGTGCAGACATAGATCTCTAAAGCCTTGGGTTAACATTGAGCAGGCTTCCTCCCCATTGCCCCTACAAACAGTTCATTGGCTTGAATCTTCTCAAGTGTTCTCTCTCCGATCCCATCTGACGATAGGCTCTATGCTCCTTATTTGCTCCCAGCGCTACATACATGCTCATTTTCTTCCACTTAATTCTATGCACCATCCGATCTTGGGAAACTCAAAATTCCCACCAGCGTCTCTGATAGGGTTTTTCGTAACTGGCTCCACCACAGGGTATATATAGAGTTAGACACTTCCGGTGTGAGTTGGGCTGGTGGTTGGGCCCGGACATTCCTCCAATGTGTGATCTTCCCTCCTTCGACGTCTGGCACGAACTGTACATCCGACATTTTGTACACTCTCTCCCTCCTCCAGATTTTAGAGCTACTACACGTCTCTGGAACGGCTTGCATTGGCAAGGGCCTCCTACGCCACTCTCTCGCTGCCCCGATGAGGCTGTTTATGCTGAAATGGGAGACTGACCTCAATTTATCTCTCACAAGCCCAGAGGGAAACCATATACTGCCATGGCCTAAGAGGCATTGATTAGCTCTTGCTACCAAGAAGCTAGCTTCAAACTATAGTCCCATTGGTGCTGAGTTCCAACAAAATTGCATGCTCTGATCCCTCGAGTTGCTCTGATGTTGGAGTGAAGGAAGTTCTACGTTGCATGTTTTTTGCTCCTGCAGTGCCCTCTCTCTGTTTTGGGATGGAGTGAAGAGAGTTATCTCCCTTGTTACTGACACCTCCCATCATTTGGGTCCCGCTCTGATCATTCTCCATTATTACAAGTCTCAGGCACGTACATACAAGCGGCCCTTGCTTCATTTTTTGGTCCTCGCGGCCCGTGCCTGCATTTCACAATTCTGCAAGCAAATGGAGCCTCCTCCTCTCACCCTCTGGATCTTAAGGGTCAATGAGCTTATGTGCATGGAGAACCTTACATCCTTCCTGTATGACACAACTAAAGTATTCAATAAAACATGGTACTATTGGTTCAAGTTCCAGCAGTCTGGAGAGTACTTGGATCTGCGGTTCCCTCACGGGGTTAGGGTGGAGTGCCATGATGCCTATGTTTGCATATCCCCCACCTGTTTTCTATTTCCCTCAAGCAGGCCTCTGCTTTATGGTACGCTGAGGATGGTTGTTGCCATTGCTGAAGTGCCCAGACCATGTAGATGTTTGTGCCCCCGTCTGAGACCTTATGCATTTATTAGACCCTGTCTCTCCCCCTCCTGTTTTTTTTTTGTTTTGTTTCACCCTCTTTTTTCTCTTCCTCCCTTCCTCCCCCCTCCCTTAATCTCTAGCTCCTCCACACCCTCTCCCCCACAATGCCCCTTCCCTACCTTCCCTTTCCCCAACTCTTGACATTGTCCCCTCGTTGGGGTTTGAGTCTATATTGTTCACCCTTTTGTATGATGATTGTACTGCTGTATGACTTCTGTAGTTCCCTGTTTTCTTCTGTACCTTGTTGAAAATCAATAAAGTTTGAATTGCAAAAAAATAATGCTCGCTACGACACTTGATAAATCCCTTCAGGGGTGTAGTTTCCAAAATTGGGTCATATGTCTGCTGATTCCAGTTTACTGGCAATTCAGGGGCTCTGCAAAAGTGGCATGATGCCCAAAAACCAAACTGTGCTCCAAAAACCAAAATAGCGCTCCTTCCCTTGTGGACCTTCTGCAAAGCTAAAACAGATCTTATAAAGGTAAAATAGAGCTAGTTTGAGATGGAAGAATCATTAAGAAGCACAATTAACCCTTTACAATTTAGGACCCCATATCAAGGCATATAATAGGGGCCACTTTCATCATGACCAATTATAGCAGCAAATTAATGCTACACATGAAATGTATTTTTGTTTTGGACCCCAATTTACAGTCATTACTAACTGCTTCTCACCTTGAAATGGAAGTGCCCACCAAGCTGCTATATCTGCAATGCTACCCTGGTAATGATACTTATGTCTGACACAACTCTAGTGAACACATAAGCAGTCATCTTGAAGACAAGGTGAAACTTGGGCTCATTCTTACACCCCATAGTGCCCAAATGTAAAACTATTGTTTATCCATTTTAACCAATCAACAAAGTAGATCATTGGAATGTTATCTGTGCAAATTATAGTTATGTACTGTGCACACACCATCCATACTTGTGCTTTAGTTTGCTGAAATAACATAATGAAAACAACACTTTGGTTGGTTATAGTCATGAAAAATGAACAATGACCTATATAGATCTGTGGTCACAGCTCCTGGGAAATATAAATCTTGTGTCCTACATCCGTGAGAAAGAACTGACCTAGAATAGTCAAATAAAGTAAATGATTAGCGATTCAATAGCAGCAATACCCAAAATACATAGGAGCAGGAGCATAATTCTATATAAAATATGCTACATAACTCTGAGAAATAGGTCACTAAAAATGTGAGCCATGTGATAAGGTATTAATCCTACAGACATTTCCTTAGTATATGATTTATTTTTCTATTTTAATATATTTTGCATACATGTGTCACATTAGCAAACTATTTACAGCAAATGTTGTTGTAAATTGTGACATGCTCCAAATCTGTGTAAAAAAAAATTCATATGCAAGTATATAAAAAAATGGCAAGGAAGTCTCACCAGCATAAAATGTCCACTTCAATCACAGGATGGTGCACAGAGGGGATACACGGCTTGGGCACAAGTCACAAACTTAACTTGAGAAAGTAGAATCTAGCATCATGTCCATAGTAAAACTTGCTGCTTTAATAATCCAAAGTAAAAACAACAGTATAACACCTTGAAAGAAAAACTTGCACATTTCAAATCAGGGCATATTGATTCATAGTGATTGTTATAAATAAGAATCAATATGCCTTGATTTAGAATGTATAAGATCTGCTCTCGAGGTTTGATATTGTTATTTATACTTTGGATACAGGAAGTTTTGCTATTAACATGGACAGGATGCTGGATTCTACTTTTCTCTATTTAAGTAAAAAATTATTGAAACCTTTTGAGACCACACTTTAATGAAAGTGCCAGACATAGCTGTATGAAGTGTATGAAGGTGGTGCTGCCTCTGAGTCCACCATTGGTTTGACTGCCTTTATCGCAGCTGCATTCACAATAGGGGTAAAACACCCCCCATTCTCAGGATTGGTGAGGGTTTCAGTGGTTGGACCCCCACCAATAAGCAATTTATCCTCTATACTATGAATTGAGGATAAATATTGTCTGTGGCATAACCCGTTTTAAAAGTGGCAAGAAAATAGTATGTGATCTCATAATAGGTGAAGTTTTTACTTTTTGCCTGCTTTAGAAATCAAAATGTACAATTTGTTATGAGGTATTCATTTGATTTTGTTAAGACCATTTTAGTCCAGAAATACTAGTATTAAAGAGTTAACATTACAGATAACAGCAAGAATTACTGATCACTCCGTTACGCCCCACAAGTTTTCCAGATTGTTTACTTCTTGACCTGTTGTAAATAACTTCTCTACTTATATTGCATTTTGTTATTCTAAGATCCTTTGAAGATCCATGTCTTGTGTGTGTGTATAAAGAGTGTAAATTTTCAGTTTCTTGTATAACACAATGTCTGAAGAAGAGAGCTAGTACTCTCGAAAGCTCACTATCAAATATACTCAGTTAGCCTCTAAAAGGTATAGCCTGATTTCTTCACTCTTTCAGAGTTAACATTAGAAATGGGAATTATAGTGCCATGAAATCAATGCCCCCATTAAGCTGCTGATTCCCAAACACAGGCCTCATTGGTGACTTGGGGCCATTGACGTCAGGGAGAGAGGCAGAATACAACAAGGACACTTAGGAAAGAAGACTGGATGCCCTGGGGAAGCCCAGGAAAGCTGAGTATAAGTGGTCTTTCATTTGTATGCACCTTCCCTGGCCTTTGATTATTATACCGTGGAGCTTGAAGATACCCCAGAGTATAATAATAACACTTCCAGTTCCAACCAAAATATGAATCTCGCAAGGTTCGGCCATAAATAATTACCACCCCAGTCTAGTATAAATTTTAAAAGGAAACAAGGCCACAGAATACCTAAGCAGGCAAATCACAACAATGCTAATGTCACTACATATTAAAAACAAATGACACAATACAGTGGGAAAAAAAAGAATTTAGTCAGCCACCAATTGTGCAAGTTCTCTTACTTAAAAAGATGAGAGAAGCCTGTAATTGACATCATAGGTAGACCTCAACTATGAGAGACAAAATGAGAAAACATATCTAGATAATCACATTGTCTGATTTTTAAAGAATTTATTTGCAAATTATGATGGAAAATAAGTATTTGGTCAATAACAAAAGTTCATCTCAATACTTTGTTATATATCCTTTGTTGGCAATGACAGAGGTCAAACGTTTTCTGTAAGTCTTCACAAGGTTGGCACACACTGTTGCTGGTATGTTGGCCCAATCCTCCATGCAGATCTCCTCTAAAGCAGTGATGTTTTGGGGCTGTCGCTGGGCAACACGGACTTTCAGCTCCCTACAAAAGTTTTCTATGGGGTTGAGATCTGCAGACTGGCTAGGCCACTCCAGGACCTTGAAATGCTTCTTACAAAGCCACTCCTTCGTTGCCCTGGTGGTATGCTTGGGATCATTGTCATGCTGAAAGACCCAGCCACGTTTCATCTTCAATGCCTTTGCTGATGGAAGGAGGTTTGCACTCAAAATCTCACGATACATGGCCCCATTCATTCTTACATGTACACGGATCAGTCGTCCTGGTCCCTTTGCAGAGAAACAGCCCCAAAGCATGATGTTGCCACCCCCATGCTTCACAGCAGGTATGGTGCTCTTTGGATGCAACTCAGCATTCACTTTCCTCCAAACACGACGAGTTTTGTTTCTACCAAACAGTTCTACTTTGGTTTCCTATGACCATATGATATTCTCCCAATACTCATCTGGAACATCCAAATGCTCTCTAGCAAACTTCAGACGGGCACGGATATGTACTGGCTTAAGCAGGGGGACACGTCTGGCACTGCAGGATCTGAGTCCCTGGTGGCGTAGTGTGTTACAGACGGTAACCTTTGTTACGTTAGTCCCAGCTTTCTGCAGGTCATTCACTAGGTCCCCCCGTGTGGTTCTGGGATTTTTGCTCACCATTCTTGTGATCATTTTGACCCCACAGGGTGAGATCTTGTGTGGAGCCCCTGATTGAGGAAGATTATCAGTGATCTTGTATGTCTTCCATTTTCTAATTATTGCTCCCACAGTTGATTTCTTCACACCAAGCTGCTTGCCTATTGCAGATTCAGTCTTCCCAGCCTGGTACAGGTCTACAATTTTGTTTCTGGTGTCCTTCCACAGCTCTTTGGTCTTCACCATAGTGGAGTTTGGAGTGTGACTGTTTGAGGTTGTGGACAGGTGTCTTTTATACTGATAACAATTTCAAACAGGTGCGATTACTACAGTTAATGAGTGGAGGACAGAGGAGCCTCTTAAAGAAGAAGTTACAGGTCTGTGAGAGCCAGAAATCTTGCTCGTTTGTAGGTGACCAAATACTTATTTTCCACCATAATTTGAAAATAAATTCTTTAAAAATCAGACAATGTGATTTTCTAGATATGTTTTCTAATTTTGTCTCTCATAATTGAGGTCTACCTATGATGTCAATTACAGGCCTCTCTCATCTTTTTAAGTGGGATAACTTGCACAATTGGTGGCTGACTAAATACTTATTTTCCCCACTGTATATGCAAGATTTTATGTTTGAATATATATATATATATATATATATATATATATATATATATATATATATACACATGGACAAAATTGTTGGTACCCCTCGATTAATGAAAGAAAAACACACAATGGTCACAGAAATTACTTGAATCTGACAAAAGTAATAATATATAAAAACACGTTGACAAGCCACAAAGCTTCTGGGAGAAATAGATGAAACAAAAATCAAAATTTTTGGCAAGGCACATCAGCTCTATGTTCACAGATGGAAAAATGAAGCATATCTTGAAAAGAACACTGTCCCTACTGTGAAACATGGAGGAGGCTCTGTTATGTTCTGGGGCTGCTTTGCTGCATTTGTCACAGGGTGTCTTGAATCTGTGCAGGGTACAATGAAATCTCAAGACTATCAAGGGATTCTAGATGGAAATGTGCTGCCCAGTGTCAGAAAGCTTGGTCTCAGTCGCAGGTCATGGGTCTTGCAACAGGATATTGACCCAAAACACACAGCTAAAACACAAACAAGAGGAAAACATTGGACTATTCTGAAGTGGCCTTCTATGAGCTCTGACCTAAATCCTATTGAGCATCTTTGGTAGGAGCTGAAACATGCCGTCTGGAAAAGGCACCCTTCAAATCCGAGACAACTGGAGCAGTTTGCTCACGAGGAGTGGGCCAAAATACCTGTTGAGAGGTGCAGAACTCTCATTGACAGTTACAGGAATCATTTGATTGCAGTCAGTGGCGTAACTAGGAATGGCTGGGCCCCAAGGTGAACATTTGAAATGGGCCCCCCCCCCCGAACCGCTGCCCCAATCGCCCCCCCCGGACCGCCCCCAAACCCAACACTATTATGTGCCATAGTGGCTCCTTCACACAGTATTATGTCCCATAGTGGCCCCTGCACACAGTATCATGCCCCATAGTGGCTCCTGCACACAGTATCATGCCCCATAGTGGCCCCTGCACACAGTATCATGTCCCATAGTGGCCCCTGCACACAGTATCATGTCCCATAGTGGCCCCTGCACACAGTATCATGCCGCATAGTGGCCCCTGCACACAGTATCATTCCTCATCGTGGCCCCTGCACACAGTATTATATCCCATAGTGGCCCCTGCACACACTATTATTCCCCATAGTGGCCCCTGCACACAGTATCATCCCCATAGTGGCCCCTGCACACAGTATCATGCCCCATAGTGGCCCCTGCACACAGTATGTCCCATAGTGGCCCCTGCACACAGTATCATGTCCCATAGTGGCCCCTGCACACAGTATCATGTCCCATAGTGGCCCCTGCACACAGTATCATGCCCCATAGTGGCCCCTGCACACAGTATCATTCCCCATAGTGGCCTCTGCACACAGTATTATATCCCATAGTGGCCCCTACACACACTATTATTCCCCATAGTGGCCCCTGCACTGAGTATTTTGCCCCATAGTGGCCCCTGCACTGAGTATTTTGCCCCATAGTGGCCCCTGCACACAGTAGTATGCCCCATTGTGGACCACCCATGAACAACTATTATACTCTGGGGTCTTTTCAGACCCCAGAGCATAATGATCGGAGACCCAGGGGAGGATAGAAACATAAAAAAAAACAATTTTGCTTACCTGTTCCTCGCTCTGGTCCACTCCTTGCTACTTCGGCCTTCTTCAATGTTGGACCAGGCCGGCGTCACGTGATGCGGACCAGCGTCGCGACGCAAAATGACGTTGGCTGACGTCTGGGACGTCACCAAACAGGCCCGAAGCCTGGAGAAGCGTAGGAGAGGTAAGTACATTGTTTTTTTTGTTCCCTCACCAACTCTGGGCCTCCGATAGCAGAGATTGTGGGGTTCAGCCCGTGGCCTCACATACCGATCCCCGCTCCTGCTCACAGCCGCCTCCGCAGAATTGGAAGTGCAGGCGGCCGTGAGCGGGACCCCGGGGAATGGTAAGTGTATAGGGCCCGTTACATGCTGGGGTTACTCCAGCAGGTAATGGCCTATTAAAAAAAAAAAGAAAAGCATCGGGGGCCCGCGGGGCCCCATAATGTCCTGGGCCCTGTGGCAGCTGCTACCGCTGCAACCCCGGTAATTACGCCCCTGATTGCAGTGATTGCCTCAAAAGGTTGTGCAACAAAATATTAAGTTAAGGGTACCATCATTTCTGTACAGGCCTGTTTCATGAGTTTTCTTTTTTTAAAAATTCTGTTGAAGCATGGTTGAAAAGCAATGTCTGACTTTCATTTGTTAATTTTCATAGAATTTTTATATAGTATTACTTTTGTCAGATTCAAGTTATTTCTGTGACTCTGGGTTTTTCTTTCATTCAACGAAGGGTACCAACAATTTTGTCCACGTGTGTGTGTATGTGTGTGTGTGTGTGTGTGTATATATATATATATATATATACACAGTGTATATATATATATATATATATATATATATATATATAGTGATATTATATATAAATAAATAAATATATACAGTGACTTGCGAAAGTATTCGGCCCCCTTGAACTTTTCAACCTTTTGCCACATTTCAGGCTTCAAACATAAAGATATAAAATTTTTATTTTTTGGTGAAGAATCAACAACAAGTGGGACACAATTGTGGAGTGGAACGAAATTTATTGGTTATTTTAAACTTTTGTAAAAAATAAAAAACTGAAAAGTGGCCAAATTATTCGGCCCCCTTAAGTTAATACTTTGTAGCGCCACCTTTTGCTGCGATTACAGCTGCAAGTCGCTTGGGGTATGTCTCTATCAGTTTTGCACATCGACACTGAAATTCTTGCCCATACTTCCTTGGAAAACAGCTCGAGCTCAGTGAGGTTGGAGAGCGTTTGTGAACAGCAGTTTTCAGCTCTTTCCACAGATTCTCGATTGGATTCAGGTCTGGACTTTGACTTGGCCATTCTAACACCTAGATACATTTATTTGTGAACCATTCCATTGTAGATTTTGCTTTATGTTTGGGATCATTGTCTTGTTGGAAGATAAATCTCCATCCCAGTCTCAGGTCTTTTGCAGACTCCAACAGGTTTTCTTCCAGAATGGTCCTGTATTTGGCTCCATCCATCTTCCCATCAATTTTAACCATCTTCCCTGTCCCTGCTGAAGAAAAGCAGGCCCAAACCATGATGCTGCCACCACCAAGTTTGACATTGGGGATGGTGTGTTCAGGGTGATGAGCTGTGTTGCTTTAACGACAAACATATCATTTTGCATTGTGGCCAAAAAGTTCGATTTTGGTTTCATCTGACCAGAGCACCTTCTTCCACATGTTTGGTGTGTCTCCCAGGTGGCTTGTGGCAAACTTTAAACGAGACTTTTTATGGATATCTTTGAGAAATGGCTTTCTTCTTGCCACTCTTCCATAAAGGACAGATTTGTGCAGTGTACGACTGATTGTTGTCCTATAGACAGACTCTCCCACCTCAGCTGTAGATCTCTGCAGTTCACACAGAGTGATCATGGGCCTCTTGGCTGCATCTCTGATCAGTCTTCTCCTTGTTTGAGATGAAAGTTTAGAGGGACGGCCGGGTCTTGGTAGATTTGCAGTGGTCTGATTCTCCTTCCATTTCAATATGATCACTTGCACAGTGCTCCTTGGGATGTTTAACGTTTGGGAAATCTTTTTGTATCCAAATCCGGCTTTAAACTTCTCCACAACAGTATCACGGACCTGCCTGGTGTGTTCCTTGGTCTTCATGATGCTCTCTGCGCTTTAAACAGAACCCTGAGACTATCACAGAGCAGGTGCATTTATATGGAGACTTGATTACACACAGGTGTATTATATTTATCATCATCAGTCATTTAGGACAACATTGGATCATTCAGAGATCCTCACTCAACTTCTGGAGTGAGTTTGCTGCACTGAAAGTAAAGGGGCCGAATAATATTGCACACCCCACTTTTCAGTTTTTTATTTTTTACAAAAGTTTAAAATAACCAATAAATTTCGTTCCACTTCACAATTGTGTCCCACTTGTTGTTAATTCTTCACCAAAAAATTAAAATTTAATATCTTTATGTTTGAAGCCTGAAATGTGGCAAAAGTTTGAAAAGTTCAAGGGGAACGAATACTTTCGCAAGGCACTGTATATAGTGATATTATATATAAATAAATAATTAACTTTTGCAAATTTCAAAAACAAGGCTAAGTATGATTAAAACCTATTAAAATAAAAACTGCTGTGTTCAGGATGCAGAACATGACAAAATGGTAAATTATAAAAAAGATGTTCAATAAATAAAATAAAGGTGGTAAAAGATATCATCAAATGCCATAATAAAGTCCTGCACCTGCAACAGTAAATTAGCAGGATCACCATATACAGGTACATCTCAATAAATATTTTAAAAACGTTCATTCATTTCAGTAATTCAGTAATACAATTCATAATCAGCGTCTTCCATGATTGTGTGTCCTACTGAACCAGACTGAGGGACCATTTAAAGGCTTAGGAAACCTTGGCAGGTGACAAACTGAATTTACAATACTGAACTTTTTTACAATATTAAAATTTTCTTAGATTTGGGTTTTCATTACCTGTAATCCATAATCAACATTTACAGAAATAAAACACTTGAAATAGAACACTCTGTGTAAAGAATCTAGAAAATATAGGAGGTCACTTTTTTAATTTAAGTACTGAAAGAAATAAACGTTTCAAAGATATTCTAATTTATTGAGATGCACCTGTATTGTGAAGAATATATTGTACATAGATAAAATAAATATAATTGATTTGTACTTAAGAGTTCCTCGTTGTCTTACTAGAAAGCGTGAGATAATCCTGCTAAAATTCTGGAGAGAATCCACTTCTTTTGCATATTTGACGCTGGAGGTTTGGCAGCATTTGTCAAAATGTGCTACCAGCAACTTATCTGAATGTGGGTAGCACAGCTAGACCTAGCCACTGTGTCATTTACTGTATAAGCACACTAGTTTCACTTTAACACTTTTTTTTTTAGCAAGTGGGAATAAGACTACACAGTCTCATTCATCTTCATCCAATGTACCTGTTCATAAGACCTCCACATATTGTTAGGTTCTGCTTTGATCAAAAAAGTAATTCAAAATAAATACTTTTTTTCCTGCATTTGAGACTTTCTCCTCTTCAACTAAGACCAGATGGCTCTCTGCACTATGAAATGAAAACCATATGAATCAATTTTACTAGCTAGAGTGTAAAAAGTATACCTTTCATCGTGTTCTCTACATGATGCGGTGGATGAATGGACGTCTGGTCTGTTTGATGTGGGCTTTTTGTGAGATCAACAGTGGAAATCATACTTTAAAAAACAGAGGCTACTTTTATCACATGAAATGTGCTTAACTGTCATGCCTATATATGTTTGTTTTTTTTATTTGATCTGGAGCATTGTGTCACATATTAATATAGGAAGCTATTTCTTAGATCTATTTTGCAGTAAAGAACAGCAGGATACAGGAAGTATGCCTAAAAGGTGTATACTGGTGAGCTTAAAATGGAGAAACCTAAATGGTTGTGTATACACACACAGACACACACACCATTTTTTCAGTGCTTGTAAAAAAAAATATGCCCTGAATTTCATATACCGCTTTTTTCTTTATTTTGTTATATAGTACTTGCAACATTCATTTATTTGCCTATAAAAAATCCAAAGGTAAAATGGCAGAAAAAAATTACATACCTAGAGCATTTTCCCTGCATCTAGGCACAATAACTCAACTGGGAACAAATTCCCAGGCATGTACCCAAGGGCAATAAGCTGAAATGTCTAAAAGGTGCTGTTTTTAATGAAAAAAAACTCTTAAAGCTAAGAGCAGCAGTGAAAAAGTGCTGCGGGAAAAACTGTGGTGGCAACACTTTTTACAGAAAGTCTGCAACAAAAAAAAGCTGCTTTTCCACACTGGGGGGCCTTGTTGCAGCCTACTGTGTTTTTTTGGGCCATAGCTAAAAATGGATTGAGCAGAATGGAGAAGTATTTCCCATTCCCTTTGAAGCTACTACTAGGTTTGACTCAAAAATTTACAAAAAGCAGCTTTTCCTCAACATGGGCCCTTAACCAAAAAGCAAAATCCTTTGGATACCAGTTAAGGACAGCTCAATGTTATTTTTCTGGTACATTGTGTGTACTGTACAAGATTCTGAAGAAAGCTCCTGTCTTCAATGTAGAAAGTGATATGCAGCTTAAAAGGAAATATTTCTGTTTCTTTCTTCATCCTGTATTAATATCTTAAAATTTCTATTTTTTTTTTATTTAATTTTATGTTATTTTGAGGTGATATTTTTGGGGCTTCCATAGTGTTATGGTGTCAAGTTATAATATTTTCAACTTACAGTGGTCATCCTGAAACTAAATAATATTGTAATTTGAGAGACTACAGTATAATACAATTGCTTCTTACCTTTTTGAGGCAAAAGCAACACACTCGTTGAGGCAAACAGCACATTTGCACATTGATATCTCAGCCTAGTTATCTGAGGAATAGGTTGATATGCTGGGTTCTGCTGACAGATTCCCTTTAAGTGCTTTCATTGTAAAGCACGAAGGCTTAAGAGCAGCAATAAAGTGGAACTGTGGATTCTGTGGCACAAAGTATGAAAAATCCATATATCTTCTGTTGCCTCTCAGGGAGGTCCCAATAATTATTCATTTTATTAAAGCACACAGAAAAAGTCGCCAAAGCATACAATTACGTTATCAAACAAACTTGATGATCCAACAATCAATTGTCACAATCACAGTATCCAAGAAACCATAAAGCTTAACCTTAACCTGACACATATGCTCCCCTGCACTCAGGGTGGAGCGTACATCTGCACAGCTCTACAACTGGCAAGTTATGATAATACACGGTTGAGTAGCTTGAAGGGCTGTTACTCCCCACTGGGCTTATATTTTGAAATCCCCTGAGGATTGTCCCTCCATCTGGTTGGGACATGAAATGCGTTGGAAAATGGATCTAATTTGATAGGGGGATACAGGGAGAGTTTTGGGACTGTCCTTGTTAGGACAGGAGTCATTGTGGGACATAGGTGAGAGATAGGGTATAATTATACCAGCCCTTCATCTGTAAGTCCCGTTGAGTCCCCAACGTCTCTCTGTAGGTCCGGGTAAGACAGTTCCCTTTTTTTATCTAGAGCACGGTTTGTTTTGTGCACATTAATTGGTGATATTCTCTGACCGTCTTAAATATTTATTATTATTATTTACATTAAAGGTTAAGTTCTATGATTACACACAGAAAAAGTTCAAAAGCAAGATCTCCAGGCTATGAGTAAAATTTCTGCAGAAATGCATGAGCAGCTGGGGTTTGTGTTCCTTGTTTGGATGGAGTTTTAACAAAGTTAAAGTTAAATTAAGATTTAGCTTTAATTAAAGTTCTCTTCTGCTGTTGCATACTGGGAATCTTGCCTCCAATGTCTGTCCATTGGCCCCTAAGAAGCTGGCGAGAGAGGAGTGAGAGGTTCAATGTTATTTATGTACTTTGCCGCTTGGTGGCCTGACAAATCTGGGTCTGGCGAACGGCATTAGAACATATCCGAGCACAAATATGTTGTATGTTTGGTGGGAAAAGAATAATGGTTTGGATGGAGATTCTTTCAAAAAAGAGTTGACTGTATAAAAGCAGGGATGAACTCCATGTACATACCCAAGGCTATGGAATCATATGTTTTGGTCTTGTAGTATATGCAAGAAAGCTATGTAGAATATTTTTGTGAAAACAAGTTTTTCTTAGATCTAATGTTGTCACTCATTAACTTACTTGGGAAAATTTTGATATAGTTATTCCACTGGCATTAACAATAATGATATATTGATAAATAATAATCCTTGATGTCATTATGGATATAAGATTTTATTGGCATATGATAGATGTGAATAATTATGTTCTTATTCTAAGCCAAATAGCTGCACGTTTTCCATAATGTGTTTTAGATCAGATATCCATTTAGTAGACTGTCTATTGTTCAGAAATGTTTGAAAAAGATCAAACACTATTGCATCACTGTCCAAACTCAATTTCACATTGGATGGCATCCCTTATATCAATCACATTTCTTATGGTATTTATTAAAAAGAGAATCAGTTTAAAGATATTAAATTTTAAATTAAATTTTAAGATATTAGTATGTTGGCATATGCGAAAATCAGTGTTCAAATGACAGTGGACAAACACAGAACCTGCCCTTATCTGCTAGGGCAGCGGTCCCCAATCTATGTGGTACCAAGGACCCCTTACATGTAGTCCAATTTTCCCGTGGCCCAGCTGGGTTTTGGGGTGGGGTTTTCAGCAGCGGGGCGGGGTTGGGGCGATTGGGCAGCTCATAATAAAGCATATTGAAGTGCATATTTAATGATTACATTTATACAGTTCTCTACTTTATTAAGGGAGATCTCTCCATATCAAGCAGAACTTATTGGTGGTATGTTATGGTAAGTAAGCTCCCTTAAGAAAAGCATGGATAGGGCGGAGAGGGCCCTCATTCAATTAGGGGGGCCATCACTCAGAGGGCACTATTACTGTAATAGTGCCCCCTTCCCCAGTTAATAACAGTCCCCCACACACAGGTAATGTTTTGAACTGGGAGGCATTATAACTGTAATAGTGCCCCCACAGGTAATATTATCCCTGTGAGTGGCATTACTACAGTAGTAGTGCCTTCCCCCCCAGTTAACAACATTACCTGTGGGGAGTGGGGGAAGGCACTATTAGGGTTACTATAACTATAACAGTTAATAACAGAACCCCACCCCCCACAGGTAATGTTATTATACCTGGGGGGCACTATTACTGTAATAGTGCCCTAGTAATGCCCCCACAGGTAATATTATATCTATTAGATGGTGGAAACAGGAGTATTTGATATTTGAGACAGCAGAGAGGCAGTCATTGGTGTTCTGTATTAGTGCAGGGGTGATGTCACGGGATGATGTATATAATTGGGTGTCATCAGCATATAGCCCAATGTAGGGGACTGGTGCTAAAAGATACTTGGTAGAAGACCATCCAATTTTGAAAATATTACTTCAGCACTCAATTGAGTGAATTAATGTATTAAAAAATCTTTATTTTATAAGCCACAGTGGCTTATGCATCTTGATACATGACAACAGACATCCCGCAGACGAAGATCCATGGTGGGACCGAAATGTTTGGGCTCTGTTATAATCTGCTACTACACTGTGTTCCAAATTATTATGCAAATAATATTTTCTCATATTTTCCAAAATTACCTATATGAATTGCAGTCATTGTAATTTTCCAGTCATCAACTATTCGAGTATAATTGAAAGGTTTTTGAACAAACTGCCTATGATAACAGTATATTTTAAAAAAAAAAATAAACACTCAAAATGCATGTTTTAAATTATTATGCACAGCAGAATTTGCAACCTTTTCATTTTTATTAAGAACAAAAAAATGGTCATTGTGAAATTATAAGCATTAGCAGGTTATTACAAACTGAAATCAAACAGTTTTCAAGCCAAAACTTTATTCGAGGTGATGTTACATTTGCACATAGGACCCCTTGTTCGAAAGAAGCTTCTGAACTCTCTCGTCCATTGAATTTGTCAGTTTTTGGAAGGTTTCTGCTTCATTTGTTTTGCATGAGGACAGAATACCCTCCCAGAGCTGTTGCTTAGATGTGAACTGCCTCCCGCCATCATAGACACTCCTTTTGGTGATGCTCCAGAGGTTCTCAATGGGGTTGAGGTCAGGGGAGCATGGGGGCCACACCATAAGTTTGTCCCATTTTATGCCCATAGCAGCCAGAGATGCAGATGTGTTATTTGCAGCATGAGACGGTGCATTATCATGCATGAAAATGATCTTTCTGCGGAATGCATGGTTCTTCTTCTTGAACCATGGCAGGAAGTGCTGTTTGGGAAACTCCACATACATTATGGAGTTCATCTTTACCCCTTCAGGGATCCTAAAGGGGCTGACAATCTCTCTCCCCATGATTCCAGCCCAAAACATTACTCCACCTCCTCCTTGTTGGCGCCATAGCCGTGTTTGCATGGGGTGTCCATCAACAAGCCATCCTCCACTCCATCCATCTGGACCATCGAGCGTTGCACGGCACTCATCGGTGAACAAAACAGTTTTGAAGTCAGTCTTCATGTATTGTTTGGCCGCTGGAGCCATTTCTGCTTGTGCAGTGGATAGAGGAGGTCGACAGGATGGCTTACGCACAGCTGCAAACCTCTGAAGGACCCTGCATCTTGTTGTTCGGGGGACGTTGGAGGCACCAGCAGCTTCAAAAACATGTCTGCTGCTATGACAAGGCATTTTTGAAGCTGCTCTTTTAACCTGACGTAATTGCCTGTTGGAAAGAGTCCTCAATTTTCCCTTATCAGCACGCACACGTGTGTGCTGTGAATCAGCTACATACTTCTTGATTGTGCGATGATCACGATGAAGTGTCTTGGCAATGTTGATTGTAGTCATGCCTTGTCCTAAACACTCCACAATTTGTTGCTTCTCAGCAGCCGACACATCCTTTTTCTTTCCTATTTTGGCTGAAAATGTAGGCTACTTAATAATGTGGGACAGCCTTCTTAAGTAGTCTTGCCTTTAATTGGACACACTTGCCAAACTAATTAGCACAGGTGTCTGCAATTGCTTTCAGTGATATAAAGAGCCCTGACACACATCACCATCAATGAGTTTAACTGACAAACAAAAAAATTCTTACCTTATCACTCCTAAACACTTTTTGCATAATAATTTGGAACACTGTGTAATTTACTAACTGACTAATCTGCTACTGTGTGAACAAATTTTTATCGTATGTTTAAAATAAAGTTTTTTTTGATCCATGAATTCTTCAAGAATTGAGTGCAGAAGTAATATTTTCACAATCCTTTGTTTATGCTGTGAACCTCACTTGAATACAGAATTTTGAAGACATGTTTGAGAAAAATAGAAAAATCTGTCTTGGAAAGTATTTGGAACCTTTCAATGTGTGTAACCATTGGAGGTGGTAAGAATAATTTTTTTTTCTTTTATTATTGTACCGTTATAGGATGTTTTAAGGGCTTTAGCTATGGATGCATGTTTTGCTTGCTTATGATACGGCGGTGTGAATGTTGAGACTCCTTGAGTGTACACTGGCACTGTGAACTAGGTTGCTGCTTGATCACCTAGATATTTAAATATTTTTATGATCTGTATTAAAAGTTAAGTTTTAATACATTGCTTCAACTACTTAGTTAAAGAGGTTGTCTGGAATAACCACTTTTTTAATATGAGGTAAAAAAAACAAAACAAAAAAAAAAAAACCATACTCACCTATCACCGCTGCTCTGGTGTCTCACAAGGTGGTTCGGTGCTGCTGCTCTGGTGTTTTCTTCCTGCAGAAGTCCCCGCCACACATAACTGCTGAGGCTAATAAGTGGCCTCAGTGGCCTAAGGAAAGGTATATGGGAACGTCACAGGTAGTGACGTCCTGTGCCCTTTCCTTAGGCTGCTGACCACTGCAGTCAAGTGACCATTGCAGTCAAGTGACCACTGAAGCCAAACAGTGGCCTAAGGAAAGGGACATGGAACATCACAGCGCAGCGACTTCCACTGGAAAAAAAATCACGGAGCAGCAGGACTGGAACGTGCTTGGAGACACTGAAGGATCGGGACTGGTGAGTGTGGTTTTTTTTATGTTTTTTTTTTTCACCTTCCCTGGCCTCATATTGGTGGTTATCCTAGACAACCACTTTAATAATCCATTCTTAAATAATTTCTTATTTTTTTATTTATACAGCTGTAATGTTTTCACATCATTGTACACAAACTATATTAACTCTTATCAGTTATTTACTATCTAATTATCAAACAGATAAACTATATTTAGATATTTAGGATACAGCTGTGGATCTGCTATAGATGTCCAGGATTTGTTTATGTTTGTTATTTTGTTTCACAAAATAGGCATATGTCACAAAGACAACCTTGTCCATAATGGCATATGGAAATCATAAAGTGGGTCCCACAGTTGGGATTCCCCTCTACAAGCCAGAGCTGGGAGCCACTAAATAGTAATAATAAATAGATTGTAGACAAGACAAATGAGACAGTCAACAGCCATGGTGCTATAAGGACCAATATGTTCCAAAATTGCTGTTCAATACGCAGCCTGTTGTCTGTGATGGAGTTGTTAAGTCCACTGCATTAAAAGGTTGTGTGACCTTTTAAGCTTATGAAAGCATTGTGACATCTGGGGGCAGTGTCTGAAAACAACCACAGCTGTATTTTTAAACTGAAATTGGCAGAACATGTTGTTTTAAATATACCAATCCTTTATAACAAACAGGCTTATTTAATAAAGTGCCTTTTGTGCAAATCTGCTCAATAAAATCAAAGTCATACAGCGCTGGTTCCATATTGTACTGTTAATTTAAATCCACTGCGCAATTCATCAAACCCAGACCCGGACAGTCATCCATTACATATGCCACAAGGTCATCTGGTGAGCTTCAGTCCTAAACAGGGTTGGAGAAAACACAATGAAAAATAGGGAAACTGACATATAAATATACAGTAGTGTTTTATAGGATAAGGATAATACAGCAATGCCATGAGAAAAGCAACGCAAAATAAAACACATCCAATCTATAAAGAGTCCATAACAAACTATTTTAATTATGTATGCAATAGGTACAGCTGTCATTGTAAAAAAAAAATTTGTGGAGTCTATTGTCTGTTGCCTTGAAGTCATCCTTTCATAAAAGCCAGGCAGTAATAGTTTACAAATGTCACAGTAATTTGTAGTTGTGTTCTTACAGACTGAGGAGTCACAGAAAAAGCATTAACCGAGCTTAGCAGAAAGTGAACTGTTAACCCCCAGAAGGCACAAAAACTAACACTAAAATAATCAAATGAAAAGTCACTACTGCTTATGAGTAGAATATGTTCTAATGAAAAAAATAAAATAAATATTTGGCCGATTTCTTGTTAGTTTATTTCTTTAAAGTCTGAAAAGACCATTGTACATGGCTTATCAGTGCTTCTTTGTATTGCCTTATACGGTCTGTCCATAACCCACTCATTGCCTCCCACAAAGCCAGCCAGTTCATTTTGCTCTGCACTGATGAGGGACAACAATCCTGAAACGGCGCTGTATGCAGATAAATGAAATTGGCTTGGCTAAAATCCCTTTTGCTGTCTCAAGACTCGGTGGGTCAAAAGCAAATTGAGGATCTGTTACATCCAACAGAGGGCGCATGAGCTCCCAGCTCCTTTCCCATAATGCCTTGTGACATGAAAACTGTGTCAGGTAAAAGCAATTCTACTGCAATCATTCATCCGTCATTCAGTTACATTATGTTGGCAGTACATGCACTTTTTTACAGAAGGTGATGTACTGGCAATGAACAATGATATCTGGTACTGCGCTCACAAACAAGCATTTTATCGTTTGTCAACTAATCCCTTAAGGGTGCTGCCACATAATGCAGCTTGCACAATGGGTCAGGTAACTGATGTTTTTACTGAACACAATGAAACATCTCTTTATTATTTCCTGGTACTTGCTAGTGGCCACACGCAAGTTTTGCAAGTTACCACATTCCCAGCAACGAGTGCCAGGCAATGAAAACTTTTTCACTATGTGAAGTGAAGCTAGCAGTGGCTGAGCTTTTGATCAGAGCGCATCATGTGATAGCATCCTTAACCATTGGCAGCAAATATTTCTATAATCGCTTGTTCAGCTTGTTATCAACCTATCACTACCCAAATAAGGAACTCCAGACAAATAGTAAAAAATATCATTACAGTATTTATTTATGTATAAAATATAAAGATATATATTATCAATGAGGGAAAAGCTGGAGAAGACACATAAATACTCACATCAAAAAGGAGTACATGTATATGGACATATGATATTACAGAAGCACCATATTAGGGTTTAATAAACATAGTCATAAGTTGCAAAAAAACATACATTGCATCATACAAGACCATAATCAATCATAGGAGGCTATACATAAGTGTGGAGAAACATAAAAACCACTTTCTTGCCTATACATCTACATATATATTAGGCCCTGATGCTAGTAATACAGATGTTAGTAAAGATACTAATACCCAAACATGGCTGCAGAAAACAATAAAAATCCTACAAACCAACCCACCACGATGCGACACGCCCCAACATGCGTTTTAAACTATGGGGCAGCTGAAGGGTGACATTAAACTATGGGGCAGCTGGAGGTTGACATTAAACAGTGGGGTAGTCGGCGGGGGGACATTAAACTATGGGGCAGCTGGATGGTGACATTAAACAGTGGGTGTAGTTGGAGGGGGACATTAAACTGGGGACAACTAGAGGCAGACATGTCCCCCTCCAGTTACTCCACATGGTTTAATGTCCTCCTCCAGTTGCCCCCAGTTTAATGTCACCCTCCATCTGCCCCCTCAGTTTAATGTCCCCCCTCCATCTGCCACCAGCTTAATGCCCCCTTCATCTGACCCCAGTTTAATGTCCCCCTTCATCTGCCACCAGCTTCATGTCCCCCTTCATCTGCCACCATCTTAATGTCCCCCTTCATCTGCCCTCAGTTTAATGTCCCCCTTTATTTGCCACCATCTTAATGTCCCCCTTCATCTGCCCTCAATTTAATGTCCCCCTTTATCTGCCACCAATTTAGTGTTCCCCCTTCATGTCACCAGCTAAATGCCCCTCTTCATCTGCCCAGTTTAATTGTCCCCTTCATCTACCACCAATTTAATGTCCCCCTTTATCTGCCACCAGCTCAATGTCCCCTTTATTTGCCACCAGTTTAATTGCCCCCTTAATCTGCCTTCAGTTTAATTGCCCATTCATCTGCTCCCAGTTTAATTGCCCCCTTCATCTGCCCTCAGTTTAATGTCCCCCTTTATTTGCCACCATATTAATGTCCCCCTTTATCTGCCACCAATTTAATGTTCCCCCTTCATGTCACCAGCTTAATGCCCCCCTTCATCTGCCCCAGTTTAATAGCCCCCTCCATCTACCATCAATTTAATGTCCCCCTTTATCTGCCACCAGCTTAATGTCCCCTTTATTTGCCACCAGTTTAATTGCCCCCTTAATCTGCCTTCAGTTTAATTGCCCATTCATCTGCTCCCAGTTTAATTGCCCCCTTCATCTGCCTTCAGTTTAACTGCCCCCTACATCTGCGTTCAGTTTAACTGCCCCCCGCAGTATCCAGAATAGCTCCACCCACACAAGAGTCTCATCACATGTTCATGACGTCATCAAAGGTCCTTTAGCCATTACGATTTAGCATCTACCATTTAGCCTTTACCCTACCCTAATAAAGTTTGTTAACAGCAAAACACTTCAGGGGAATAGCGGGACAAACTGTAAGCTATGTGGGACCGCGGGACAGCAGTGTAAAATCGGAACTGTCCCGCCAGATGCAGGACGGTTGGGAGCTATGGTTGTTTTAGGAATACCTCTTTGAGAAAACTATTTACAAATTTATAAATAGATAACATTTATAAATAGATAACACTGGTTTTACAGATTGTGACATAATAAAAAACATTTGATTCTTAGATGGTCTTAAAATTAGGTAAATACAACCAAAAAAGAACAACAACCCACAGACTAGATTAGGCTGTTTCATTATTTACAGTGCTGGCCAAAAGTATTGGCACCCCTGCAATTCTGTCAGATAATACTCAATTTCTTCCAGAAAATGATTGCAATCACAAATGCTTTGGTAATAATATCTTCATTTATTTTGCTTGCAATGAAAAAACACAAAAGAGAATGAAAAAAAGTCAAATCATTGATCATTTTACACAAAACTCCAAAAATGGGCCGGACAAAAGTATTGGCACCCTCAGCCTAATACTTGGTAGCACAACCTTTAGACAAAATAACTGCGAACAACCGCTTCCGGTAACCATCAATGAGTTTCTTACAATGCTCTGCTGGAATTTTAGACCATTCTTCTTTGGCAAATTTCTCCAGATCCCTGAGATTTGAAGGGTGCCTTCTCCAAACTGCCATTTTGAGATCTCTCCACAGGTGTTCTATGGGATTCAGGTCTGGACTCATTGCTGGCCACTTTAGAAGTCTCCAGTGCTTTCTCTCAAACCATTTTCAAATGCTTTTTGAAGTGTGTTTTGGGTCATTGTCCTGCTGGAAGACCCATGACCTCTGAGGGAGACCCAGCTTTCTCACACTGGGCCCTACATTATGCTGCAAAATTTGTTGGTAGTCTTCAGACTTCATAATGCCATGCACACGGTCAAGCAGTCCAGTGCCAGAGGCAGCAAAGCAACCCCAAAACATCAGGGAACCTCCGCCATGTTTGACTGTAGGGACCGTGTTCTTTTCTTTGAAGGCCTCTTTTTTTTCCTGTAAACTCTATGTTGATGCCTTTTCCCAAAAAGCTCTACTTTTGTCTCATCTGACCAGAGAACATTCTTCCAAAAAGTTTTTGGCTTTCTCAGGTAAGTTTTGGCAAACTCCAGCCTGGCTTTTTTATGTCTCTGGGTCAGAAGTGGGGTCTTCCTGGGTATCCTACCATAGAGTCCCTTTTCATTCAGACGCCGACGGATAGTACGGGTTGACACTGTTGTACCCTCGGAATGCAGGGCAGCTAGAACTTGTTTGGATGTTAGTCGAGGTTCTTTAGCCACCATCCGCACAATCTTTCGTTGAAATCTCTCGTCAATTTTTCTTTTCCGTCCACATCTAGGGAGGTTAGCCACAGTGCCATGGGCTTTAAACTTCTTGATGACACTGCGCACGGTAGACACAGGAACATTCAGGTCTTTGGAGATGGACTTGTAGCCTTGAGATTGCTCATGCTTCCTCACAATTTTGCTTCTCAAGTCCTCAGACCGTTCTTTGGTCTTCTTTCTTTTCTCCATGCTCAATGTGGTACACACAAGGACACAGGACAGAGGTTGAGTCAACTTTAATCCATTTCAACTGGCTGCAAGTGTGATTTAGTTATTGCCACCACCTGTTATGTGCCACAGGTAAGTAACAGGTGCTGTTAATTACACAAATTAGAGAAGCATCACATGATTTTTCAAAGGGTGCCAATACTTTTGTCCACCCCCTTTTTTATGTTTGGTGTGGAATTATATCCAATTTGGCTTTTTGACAATTCTTTTTGTGGTTTTCCATTGAAAACAAATTAAATGAAGATATTATTACCAAAGCATTTGTGATTGCAATCATTTTCTGGAAGAAATTGAGTATTATCTGACAGAAATGCAGGGGTGCCAATACTTTTGGCCAGCACTGTATTTAATAAAAACTAGGCCAAAATGCAGAAGCAGCGGGTGAAAAATGAAATGTATCTTACTGCTTCCATATAAAGAGGGTAGGTGGCAGTGAGGTGCTGTTAACAAAATGCCATTGTTTACTTAATCATCAGCAAGTGTGACCAGTTTGCTAGTCTGGAGTATTCAAGTGTGTGTTAACACAATACCAAATAGAAAAGACATCAGCAATAATCTTAAGGAAGCAAATATTGCTGTCCATCAAACTGGAAGAGTGGACATCCAAGCAAATTTACCTCTAGACCACACAATTCTTAGAGAAATTGCAAAAACCCAAGAATTACAGGTCTCAGTTAGCATGATAAATGTTTATGTTAACAACAGTGCAAGTAAAAAAACCTAAGCAAATGTGGCTTGCTTTGAAGGATTGCACAGAAGAAAGTCTAGTTCTAAAAAGAACATGGCAGGACAGGTTAAGCTTGCTTAATTGCATCTCTACAAACAATAAGACTTCTGTTAGGGTCTTGCTAGACGTACAAATACCCTCACACTACTGCAACGGTCTGGGAGGAAGGACAGAGACAAACGAGCCCTAATCTCACCCAGCCACTGTCCCTTCCTATTGCCTCAGTTTAAACGGTAAAAGGACAACTTGAAGACAAGCCCTATACTGAGTAAAGTGACACACAGAACAAGACAAACAACAGAGAAGAATGGTAAACAAGCCAGGGGTCACAACCAGAAAAGCAATAGTGGTACCAAATTGAAATCCAAGAGAGTAGTCACAAGGCAAGCGAAAGGTCAGAGATAATAGCAAGGTCAAAAACAAAGGTACAAAGAAAGCAGGCAAAGTCAGTGCAATAACTGGCCACTTGCTGAGAAAGTGCCATCCCGTATATAGAAAGTCTGGGCCCAGCCCCAGACCTGATAGGCACACAGGCTGTCAATCACACAGGCAAGGAAAAGATTAACTCTATGTGGTCCAGAGAGAAACAATGCTCAGAACACGAGTGTGGCTGGAAATCCATTACACAGCAAGGGAACTAGGACCGCGTTCAGACTAAGCATCCAGAATCCTAAGCAAAGAATCAAACTGAGGATGCCTCCTCCTAGCAGAGGGTAGCACAGAGACCCGAACAGGCACAGACATAACAGTACCCCCCCTTTTATGAGGGGCCACCGGACCCTTACCAGACAAACTGGTTTTAGAGGGCTTCAATATTTTCTCTGCCTTAAATTCAGTATCTTTTTGCACAACCACAGACACTGGTGGGCCAGGCAAACATTTTTTATTCACCTGGTGTTTCCCACTTTTAGCAGCCGAGACAGTCTCTTCAGTAACACAATTTAAAGTGTACAGAGCAATCATATCAGCAAATACCTGGTTGGCTGAGTGGTTCTTCTGATTACCACTCATGCACTGAAGCTTTTCTACTGGTCTGCGAGGTCTGATCGAGCAGTAAAGGATGAAATGACCGGAAGCACCACAGTACAGGCAGAGGTTGTTCCTGAGAAGATGCTCTCGTCACATCTTGGCGTCCATAACTCCCAGTTGCATGGGTTCCTCACTAGGAGTCTTGGGAGAAATAACAGGTTTTTCAGGAGAGAGAGAGGGAGAGACAGAAAACTTGGAAGAAGCAGACCCTATTCTCTCTTTAATATTTTCCCGGATCCCGGTTAATACAGACAGCCAAAGTCATGGCCTGCTCAAGAGTGAGAGGATCTGGGTGACCAACCCAGACCTCCTTAACACGGTCACACAGGCCTTGTTTAAAGTGACCCTTAAGAGCTGACACACACCAACCTGCAGTCACACTGCACTTGCGGAATTCTGCGCAATATTCCTCGGCAGAGCGTTTGCCTTGCTGCATCAAGAGGAGTTGCGATTCCGCAAGCCCAATGTGGTCTGGCTCAGCATAGATAGACCCCAGGGACAAAAAAATGTTTTCAAAGTCAATCCACTCCTCAGCCCCAGGAGGGAGTTTAGGGGACCAAGCTTGTGGATCCCACTGTAGGGGGGATATAACTACTCCCACCATTTGGGCCTGGGATGCGTGTGGATTAATCCGGAAATACAGGCGACAAGACTCCCGGAAAGTCTCAAATTTTTCTTGGTCCCCTGAGAAACGGTCGGGGAGTAGCATCTTAACCCTAAAAGGGGCAGAAACAACTGGGGATGCTGCAGCAGCATCCGGTACCTGTACCTGTTTAGCAAGCTCAGCTACCAGGCCTGCCAAACCTTCCAACTTGGCCGCAAGGCCCTGAATAGGATCCATGCTGATCCTGGGAGAAGCAATGGCAGAAGGTAATTGGCCGGTTATACTGTTAGGGTCTTGCCAGACGTAGCAATACCCTCACACTACTGCAGGGGTCTGGGAGGAAGGACAGAGACAAGTGAGCCCTAATCTCACCCAGCCGCTGTTCCTTCTTATTGCCTCAGTTTACCCTAAACGGTAAAAGGACAACTTGAAGACAAGCCCTATACTGAGTAAAGTGACATACAGAACAAGACAAACAACATAGAAGAATGGTAAACAAGCCAGGGGTCTCAACCAGAGAAGCAATAGTGGTACCAAATCGAAATCCAAGAGAGTAGTCACAAGGAAAGCCAAAGGTCAGAGATAATAGCAAGGTCAAAAACAAAGGTACAAAGAAAGCAGGCAAAGTCAGTGCAATAGCTGGCAACTTGCTGTGAAAGTGACATCCCGTATATACAGTAGAAAGTCTGGGCCCAGCCCCAGACCTGATAGGCACACAGGCTGTCAATCACACAGGCAAGGAAAAGATTAACTCTATGTGGTCCAGAGAGAAACCATGCTCAGTACACGGGTGTGGCTGGAAAGCCATTACACAGCAAGGGAACTAGGACTGCGTTCAGACTAAGCATCCAGAATCCTAAGCAAAGAATCAAATTGAGGACGCCTCCTACGCCGCAGCGTGCGAGTAGAGGGTGGCACAGAGACCCGAACAGGCAGAGACATAACAACTTCTGGAAAAATGTTCTTTGGACAAACATGACCAAAGTAGAGATGGTTGGTGAAAACTGAACATATTAGCACAAATACGTCATACTGTCAGGAATGGTGGTGGAGAGGTAATGATTTTGGATTGCTTTGCAGCCACAGAACCTGGGTACCTAGCAGTCATCAAGTTGACCATGAACCTATCTGCATACCAAAGTATTCTACAGTCAAATGTGACACCAGCTAAAGTGTTATGAGGAAATACAGTAACTTAGACATTCGTTAATTAGTTCCAGGAACCAGGTACGCTAAAAACTATGGTTAAGAGCCCCAAACACTCAGGTCCCACAACTGAGCAAAAACCAGCCTCAGGATGTATTCACCAGAGCCCCTAGTGACTCATAGTCGTTGGTCCGGTCTAGAAGGCAGCGCAGTACAGGAGGCAGAAGAATTGTCAACAGTCCGGTTTGGCAATGTGAAATCGGCGAGGTACTAAGTCGGGATCAGCGAAAAGAAGTCTAGGAGCCAAGAAGGGTTCGTAACTGAGAAGAGCGGAGAGACAGAATTGGCAGGCAGATACGAGGTCAGGTAACGAGTTCAGAAGTCAGATACCAAAACCGACGAGGAGCAGAAAACTAACCACCAGAGAACTGAATAGCCAGCGTTGAACACGAGACGGAAGTGTACGAATAAAGGCTCGGGACAAACAAACAAGCAGACCTTAAAGTGAAACACACAATAATACAGGACATGTTAGGAAAAGACTGGCAACCTCACAGTCACGACTGTAGAGGTCCCAGATCTATTTCTAACATAAAGTTTGGCTAAGACTTGGTCATGCAACAGAACAATGATTCCAAGTACGCCTTCAAATCTACAGCAGAGTGGCTAAAAAACGAAAAGAATCAATATGTTACAATGGCCCAGTCAGAGTTAAGACATGAACATAATAGAAATGATTTGGCGGGACCTTAAGAGAACTGTGCAAAAATAAATGTTCACAAGTCAAAATTAACTAAAGAAACATTGTAAAGAATGGGTCAAAATTCTTTGTGAGCAACGTAAGAGACAGATAAAATCATACAAAAAAACATTTCTTCATGTTATTGCTGCCAAAGAGTGTTCAACAAGCTACTGATTCATGGGGAGTGCTTAGTTTTTCACGCACATATTAGCTTCACTTTTGTTGAATGAAATGATGGAATCTGTTGTGTGTTATTGTTCATCTGAGGTTGTATTTATTCAATTTTAAGACCTTCTGAAGACAAGATGTTTGTTTATTATGTCATGATATGTAAAACCATAGAATGCAAACACCATGCACTTTGATTTTCTCATGACTATAGATAGATAGACTTAATGATCAATAGTTCATAGGTAAGTAACGTTGTAACAATTTAGTTTCTGTGCTGCAGATTTAGATTCTGTGCTGCATGGTCAAGATCTGCCAGAAAAGTGCATGCTAAATACAAATGTGGTTTTCAATATGTGATATGCAGGTTAGAGGATGTCCTACTTTGCTTTTGCTATTTTTTTTTTGTTTCTTTGCAGCATGGCAAACATGCACAAATGAATATGCAACATACATGAATAAGTAATAATAGCTTTTATACAAAGACATTAGGCATTTATTATACTTTTGCAAGTTGTAACAGTCAGTGAAAACACAGGTTTGTGAGCTGACCATTACCAACACTATGCAATATAATCTACCCTGGTTCCCATCTCTAAACAATATCCAAAATCTAGATTTTTTTTTTAAACAGTACTTGGTAGTATAGCCTGCCACGTTAAAGTAAAACTAAACTTTCAAACAACTTTTTCTGGAGTGATGTTTTCACCTTATTGGAATCTGATGTTTTGCTCTATGTAATTTCCAGGGCTATGGGAACATTTAAAATGCAAGAAGTAGGGGATATGACTAAGAATTTAATGAAAGCACATCATTATTTTGAATTTACACTGGTATAGTGGAGTTATAATTCAAAAATATAGTGATTATTATTATGTTTGGAAAAATGTTGGGTTGATTAAAAGATTTTGAAGTATTGGTTGAGGAGTTCCATATATCGGATAATGAAGTGTTCAGTAGGATACAGCATAGATGGCCAAGAGATGCTAATTTCATTACGATTAAGTAATGTAAATCTATATTTGAGAACATTAAGACAATGGGGGCAGACAAACTAATAGAATTCTTGCATAATTTGCTATGTGTTTTAGACAATTTCTAACATACTTTTGACATATAGAGCGGCTTGTTGAAAAGGCACAATTAGTAGCATATAGTTAGACTAGAAAGTCTAAAAGTACATTGGATTATCAAACAGCATCAGACACTTTGCAAAATCTGGTGCAGTTTAAGACTGTCTAGTCCAACTTTCCACTGCATGAGACTGCTTTCACATGGTCAGTGTTTGATTGGTGATTCTCATCAGTGATTGTGAGCAAAAATGAAGAGTTGTTTGAAAATACAGATCAAGTGCAAATCTTTCCAGTATACATGATCTTGTATTTTTCTACAAAACCTTTTTGCAAAATAGCCGCCATATGTATCTAACAAAACCACAGGTAAGGACCTTTCTCTAATAAAAGGTACATTTTTGGAGTGTTTTAAATGTTAAAATGCATAAAAGAGTGTCAGCACAGTATATGGTTAAAGACAGTGTTTGCATCCACTGCTTACCATCTGTTTTTCCATAGACATATATGTCACTTTCCCTTTGACATAACTTCAGCCACCTGAACCAGAGAGATTCACCCATCTCTTCTTATAATACACCTCATAGATGCAATTTATTTGATGCATCGTTATTAGTATGAAATATGCACAGCTACTAATGGTTGCTTTCATGTGATATTAAGAGGGAAGAAAAACTTGTAATATGACACCAAAAGCACACTTCTATGTTTTATAATACCAGAGATATAACTGTTTGAAGTGACCCTCTACCCTTATTTTCCCTGTATTACACACAAGAACCTACACCCTACATAGTGAGAAGCAGGGTATAGCTCTCAAAAGAGAAGCAAGGGAAAGAATAAAGAAATGCACAACCTCACTGAAAGGAGTCAAAATTTCTTAATAAAGTATATTACAAAATTTATTAATCATACAAATGCTGTCATAAAATCAAAAGTTCCTTGAAAGTTTAGTTACATTTTAACTATCCTGTTAAAAACATGGTCCTGACAAGTTTAATATATATATATATATATATATATATATATATATATACTGTACAGTATATACATTTGGATCCATTGACAAAGATGGCAAAAAATAAACCTTCAATTTTAAAAACAGATCTCTATATGGATGTCAACTATACAAAACTATGTTGATTAGTTTGATGGACCTGTCCAGATATTCATATATCTAACCTTAAATGTATTCATCATATTTCCCTAATTCAACTCCCCCTTTCAGAAAGAGCTAATCATTCCACACTTTGGTCTCATAAGTCTGCTGCCCACTGATTTTGTCGTATTTTCAAAACCACACATTATAGCTCCATGCTAACAGAAACAATAGCACATGCTCTCATCATATTAAGATTATTAAGTAAAACTTCCTCCTCTGTGACATACCCACTTGAACTTTGGCATCTCACATACTTTGTTGCCCAAATAATCTATCTCCCCCTTGTTCCTTTCCCCTTTTCCAGTACATTCACTGGCTACCCACTGCCTAGCAAATTCATTCCAAAATACTTATAATGACAAACAGGATGACAACCTGTTCTTTCCATTCTCCCTTTACCCACCCACATGTAATCTTAACTGTATAACAAAAGTATCATGTGGTTATTGCTGGTAACAAACAACCTGCTTTTTAAAGAGGACCTTTCACCACCTCCTACAAGTCCAGCTCTTTACATTAATTAATCACTGCTTCTCCACTGATTCTGAACCAGATGGATTTTTTCTCTAGCCCCCACCATTTCCAAGCAATCAATGCTGTTAGTTTTGATGTCTAACATGCTGTTTAGGCTCTGTGCTGTCAGAAGGGCGGTGTCAGACAGGATCAGGTAAGGGGTGTGATTCTGAGCTCTGACACGGGCTGCCTCTGATTGGAGTTCTAAATAACACACCCCTGCCTGACACTTCCCTTCTGACATTACAGAGCTTAAATAGCACATCAGGTACAAAAACTAATTGTGCTTGTCACTCGGGAATGGTGGGGGCTAGCGAAAAAATTTCAAATGCATTGGAATCAGTGGTGCACCATCTATTAACAGATGCTAATAATGTGAATTGGTGAAAGTTCCTCTTTAAAGTCTTTGTCAGGGTTTCCGAACACCCACTCACCACACAAGTATGTGTGACCCTGGATGCAACCCCAAAGGGGGATGCCACTTGCACACTCACCTACCACACTAGGCTATATTCACACATCAGCACAAATAGTTGCTCTCATCTGCCACTTGCGATAGATGAGACACCGATAAAAGACACACTCTCATATGCACTGTCTGACACACACTGGCAAACAAAAGGGTAACAAAGCAAATCATGTTTTTCTCTTTTTGAAAAGCCACGAGCCAAGGACAATCTTATTAAATTTTAAGATTTAATATAAACAAAAAAGTACAGTGCTTACAGGAAAACATCTAATTAAAAATACATAAATACAAGCAAACAATATATAAAGTAAAAAAGGGAATAAAAAAAACAGACTTCTTACAAGCTTGGGCGTGGATATTGGTAAAGGAAAAGGACAAATGGCAAGCTTGCCTCCCCAGGTAGCTGACTAAGGGGGTATTGTACAGCAGCCTTTTCTCAGCTTTCAGAGAGATATAACATATTTTGTGAATATGCCAGAACTCTTGGTAGGTACTACATATATGATAGCGGGTCATAACTACCAAAGACTGGGCCCCATAGCAAACTTTTGACTTCGGCCCCCTGGAGCATATCGCCCCCTTTCCTGACCCCCACACAGTATAACGCCCCATTTACAGATACTATAATGTCCCAAAGTGGCCTTCACACAGTATAATGTCCCATAGCAACCCTTCCTCACAGTATAATGTGCCATATCGGCCCTTGCACACAGTATTATATTCCGTAGTGCCTCCTCCAAACAGTATTATGTCCCATAGTGGCCCCTCCACATAGTATAATGCCCCACAGTGGCCCCTTCACACAGTATTATGTCCCATTGTAGCCCCTCCGCACAGTATTATGTCCCATCATGGCCGCAAAGTTTTTCGTTGCAAATATTTCAAATATTTCGGATTCAGCAGAACCCAAAATTTTTGGGGTACACTACCTACGAACTATTATTATACTGTGGGGTCTTTTTGTATCCCAGAGTATAATGATCGGAGGCCCAGCAGAGGTGACAAACTTAAAAATCAGTGGTACTTACCTACTGGGCTCCGCCAAAACTCCCTGCTGTTATCGGTCCTCTTCAATGACGTCACAGATGTGGGTTATGCCAGCATCATTATGTGGAGAGGTGAGTAACACTGATTTTTATGTTCACTCACCTCCCCTGGGCCTCCGATCATTATATTCGGGGTCTGAAGAGACCCCCGAGTATAATAGCGGTATTTGTTGGGGTTCGCTCAACAAATACTCTTGCCGCTGGCCCACGGCCACCTCCGCTTCCCATTCTTCCCTCCAGGGGGCCCCAGCGACATCATATGAGATGCTCGGGGCTCCGTAGAGTACAGAAGGGGAAGCAGATGCGGCTGTGAGCAATAATGGGGATTGGTAAGTAAATAGGGACTGTTACATGCTGGGGTTACGCTACAGCAAGTGATGCCACATGTTTTTCAAATCTAGGCATACCAAGGACATAGATTAAATCATACTCCTTTCCACAGCTACATAATTTGTGGTGCTTATTAAGATTGAAGGTCCAGATGCTTGACATCACTTGGATGGTTATAGAACATAAATTATTCCATGCATGTTTTTGATGTCAGATTTCTCCTTTGTCCTGCTGCTCTAATGTTTTCTTCTGGCGGAAGTCAGAAGTCCCTGCCACATGTGATTGCTGAGGCCAATCAGTGGTCGCAGAAGCCTATAGAAAGGGACACGGGACATAACAGTGCCGCAGTGACTTCTGCGAGAAGAAAACACCAAAGCAGCAGGAGCGGACAGCACTGGGAGACACCAGAGCCCTGGGGACAGGTAAATATGTTTGGTTTTTTTCACCTTCCCCGGCCTCATATTAAAAAAGTGATTATCCCAGACAAGCCCTTTAAGGAACTATAAAACAGTGTAGAGGTAAAACTTTGCAAAATAGCTGTACATTTATTACCAATCCTACATATGTGGCAAAATGTCTTTTCTCCAGTGCTATTCTCCAGTTGCCATAGATGTCTGAATGTTCAGCCCGGGGTAAGGTTCCATTTTAAGAAAATGTGTTTATAATAATCTTTCCTAAGAGAACACCAGAAATTAAACTTCAATAAGAAACGTCATATGTTATTTCAAAGAGAAATATTGTAACTTAATTAAAAAAAAATTGTTTTGGACTTTTAGTTTATAGAGCCTATTTATTAACCATTTCACTGGAGTATAACTATCACATAAAATTGAAGTCACTTGGATACTGGTAGAATGTACACATGAATTATATGATGTGATTTCAATGCACCCAGGATATCCATGTACTGAACAGTGATCAATACAAGAATCTCTATAGTGCAGGCTTCAGGCTTTGGCCCTGTAACTTCAAGCAATAATATTTTAAAATAGAAGACAGATATTACAATGAAAGGGGTAATACAGCTGTATGTATCCAATTTGTTCTAATGATATGGTGGAAAGCTGGGAAATATAACCCAAAGATTAAGAATATGAAATATGATTTGGACAAAAAAAAATGTCTCACATTTTGGGAGCAGATTCAAATCCAAATGTTTGGCTATTTCAATTATTACTTTATTTTAGTTTGTAACTGTTTTACGTGTTTTGCATCAGTTTAGTTAATCTGTTTTTGCATTTTTGTAAGCAATATACGTTTATATTAACTTTTCCCAACATCCACTATACATGTACAGTGGAAGTTGGTTCTTTAACTATGATACAAGCTTAGGAGATAAGACAGTGCCCTAGTCAGTACATGCCTGTTTTTCAAAGCAGACATCTACCGGTATTGCCGGTATCAGAAACAATTGCAGTCATGGACACTTAAAGGGGTTGTGCAATTAAGAGCACATTCCTTATCCCCAGGATAGGGGACAAGTGTCCGATCGCTGGGGGTCATACCACCAAGTTCCCCATGCCTTCTAAGCTATCATTGGAGCGTTAGTACACTTGCGTTCACTGCTATGGGGATGCCAGAAATTACAGTACTGGCAGTCTCATGACAGTGATTGGAGCACTGGTCACACAAGTGCACTGGTGCTCCATTCACAAGGTCACCCGTTCTCATACTTGCTTGGGGACTCTGAGCGATTGGACATTTTTCCCCTATCTTGTGGATACATATTTCCATTATGACCATGGCATCAGAGTGGTCATTCAGAGAAAGGGAACTCCCTCCACTTACCAAATGTCACCCCACGCAAAATAACTGGAACAGTTTGGTTGTTATGACTTCCAGGATCCTTGTAAAGTCTCCCATGCCTTACAGTGCAAAGTTACTATTAATCTCTGCTTGTGATAGGATTTATTAGTAACATAACGATTTTACCATAGACTGTAGTACAGAAGTATTGCAGTCTATGGCATGACTCATGAGCAATCTATTTATATTCATTGAAAGGAATAAAAAACTAAAATGCAAAAGTGGATAATGGTTGCAATAGAGAGCATTTATCACCTTAGAGTCACATTTATGTAACGTGTTAAGAAAATGTATACATGAAAGATATTGCACCTATGAGATTATTGAGATTATCCTCTTGGGACTAGTTAGAGATATTATGCCTACCAAATATGGAAGAAAACTAATTTGGCTACTTTTGTTTTACAGCAGAAAGACCATATTGTTGAACTGAAAATCTCCTAAGGTCCCTTCTTTTTTCCCAGTGGGTGCAAATATTCACTCACTACCCAAAAATAAAATACAAATCTGTGATTCATGGGTCAAAGCACAGATGGCTATTTCACTGTCATTGTCACAGACTGCTTCTGAGAGGGAAGTGCATGAATATGAAACAGGTGTGTGCTAGTATTGGAAGATGGATGCTACTGATGCTCAGTGGATCGGAAAGGCAATCTTTGCATTCCAATATGTATTTATTGTTGAAGATATCTCATTGCAAATTGACTGATTTCTGTCTATTTGCCACTTCTTGGTGTTGTGAGACTTGGTGCTGTGTGTACTGTTTAGTTATGCAGTTTAAAATGCAAAAACAAGAAGACTTAAAAAAAATGTTTGTTTTTTTTAATTTTTAAGATACAGTAAAGGTTCACTATACATTTCTTGTGATTGTTCTCCAAACTAAATGAAACGGTTATGCGCCTTGTGAAAGGAGGTTGTCCTCTCTAGTTGAGTGCCATGAAAAATTCAGCACTTATCCAGCTGTCTTCCTAGGTATAAGTATGCATCTTAGTGTTGTACATTGTACAAGGCTAACATAAAACAACTGTACTACACAGTGCACACCCCAGTATTACAATGCTCTCAGTTGCTAGCTAACAATACATTCAATCCTCTATCATAATAAAACCTACAGTGCCTTGCAAAAGTATTCATACCCCTTGAACTTTTTCACATTTTGTCACCTTACAACCACAAACTTAAATGAATTTTATTGAGATTTTAAGTGATAGACCAACACAAAGTAGCAGATAATTGTGAAGTGGAATGATAATGATACATGGTTTTCAAAATTTTAATAAAATAAAAATCAGTAAAGTGTGATGTGCAAAAGTATTCAGCCCCCTATATCAATACTTTGTAGAGCCACCTTTCACTGCAATTACAGCTGCAAGTATTTTGGGGTATGTCTCTACCAGCTTTGCGCATCTAGAGACTGAGATTTTTTTACCATTCTTCTTTGTTAAATAGCTCAAGCTCAGCCAGATTGGATGGATAGCATCTGTGAACAGCAATTTTTCATGTCTTGCCACAGATGCTCAATGGGATTTAGGTCTGGTCTCTGACTGGGCCATTCTGACACATGAATATTCTTTGATCTAAACCATTCCACTATTCCACTGTAGCTCTGGCTGTATGTTTAGGGTCATTGTCTTGCTGGAAGGTGAATCTCCTTCCCAGTATCAAGTTTTTTGCAGCCTCCAACAGGTTTTCTTCCAGGATTGCCCTGTATTTAGCTTCATCTATCTTCCCATTAACTATGACCAGCTTCCCTGTCCCTGCTGAAGAAAAGCATCCCCACAGCATGATGCTGCCACCACCATGTTTCACAGTGGGGATGGTGTGTTCAGGGTGATGAGCAGTGTTACTTTTCCACCACACATAGCACTTTGCATTTAGGCCAAAAAGTTCAACTTTGGTCTCATCTGACCAGAACACATTCATCCACATATGCTATGTCCCCTATATGGATTGTGGCGAACTGCAAACTGCACTTTCTTTCAATAATGGTTTTCTTCTTGCTATTTTCCCATAAAGGCCAGATCTGTGGAGTGCACGACTTATAGTTGTCCTGTGGACAGATTCTCTCACCTGAGCTGTGGATTTCTGCAGCATCTCCAGAGTGAAGATGGGCCTCTTGGCTGCTTCTCTGACCAGTGCTCTCCTTGCTTTATCTGTCAGTTTAAGTGGACGGCCATGTCTTGGTAGGTTTGCAGTTGTAGAATACTTTTTCCATTTTTGGATGATAGATTGAACAGTGCTCCTTGGGATACTCAAAGCTTGGGATATGTTTTTATAATCTAACCCTACTTTAAACTTCTCCACAACTTTATCTCTGACCTGTCTGGTGAGTTCCTTGGTCTTCATGATGTTGTTTGTTCACTAGTGTTCTCTAACAAACCACTGAGGCCTTCACAGAACAGGTGTATTCATACTGAGACTAAATTACACACAGCTGGACTCTATTAACTAATAAAGTGACTTCTGAAGGCAATTGTGCGCACTGGATTTTATTTAGGGGTATCAGAGTACAGGGGGCTGAATACTTTTGCACATCACACTTTTCAGATTTTTATTTGATTAAAATTTTGAAAACCATGTATCATTTTCATGTCACTTCACAATTATCTGCTACTTTGTGTTGGTCTATCACTTAAAATCTCAATAAATTGTAAAAAACAGGCAGCACTCCATAGTAAAGTGAAGTAAAAAGTGGGTTTATTGCCCCGTGCGACGTTTCGGCTCTATAGTGAGCCTGTATCAAGCAACACAATAGTGATGGTATGCAAATATAAATAGGGTGTGCAATATCAAACAATTATGAGTGAAAATCAAGCAATTAGATAAAAAAATATATAAAAATTTATATATAATATATCATACATAGTGCATTATAATATACTTGAAAATACAAGTGCTATCATAAAAAACAAGTGTAGAAGATAAGGTGTGAACCTGCATAACAGAAACATCTATGATAATGAATAATAAACACCAGGTGTGTAGATATATAGTATGCAAATACCTAATACCATCCAGAAGCATGTGTAACATAGTCCCCATGCCCTATCAGCGTGTAGTAACGTTTACTGCGCATATGCGGAAGTATAATGAAGTTGTATATGTATTGTATATTGCTTAATGTCTCATGAATGCGCAATAGCCGCTAAAAATAGCGTTCGCCTTCTTGGAAAAGGTAAAAAACCTCAAACCAGCGCTACTTACTATAAAGAATTGTTAAACACATGAATTGGATGGATTACCCCAAATTATAAGAATATACGTATAAAGAATGTACTGAAGCAAGAAAATATGTCCATAATGTATATAAAGATATGTGAGACCACATAAAAACTGCAAGATGGCCGCCTATCAGTGTGAACACGTGCCTACATGTCACCCTAAAGTTAGAAAATGGCCATATTACTGTTCATTATTCATAGAATATAATCTCATATTTATAGACACTAAGGTTCAATAGAGGGTGAAAAGGCAGTCTAGAGTAACTAGTGTTGGAACAACAACCCTGATCATGGGCTAGTGTCCATACTAGAGGGGGGACATTAGCACTCCAAATCCACGTTGTAGACTTGGTTGCTCTATATATGTTAACCCCACTTTTTAAAGTGATAATCACCCCAGAGAAACCTCTAATGAGTCAAGATAAAACAAAAGCAGTATGTGGAAATCACAAAAAAAACAAAAAAAAAATACAAAACGCAACTTTAATGGGGTCTCCATCTATTAAAATAAGAGAAAAGCATGTGAAAGAGACATAGCAAAATACGTGATAAAAAAAATAAAATAAAAAATTACATATACGCTGAGGGCATTAATAAAGGAATATACAGAATCACAAAAGTATGTAAAATTACATAAATCTGGATGTATTCAAGTAACAAGTATTCTTCCTTAGAGGTCATTCAATCCTATATATGGTGCGAGTGGTGAAGTTGTGATCAGTGAATAAGACGTCTCTAAAAAGACAAAAAACATAGTTGAAGAGACAATGATATAAAACCATCAATTCTATTAATAGGATACAAAGAGGAAGACCAAGGTAATTTATATGGGCAAGCCAACTAATCCAAAGTCATCTAAATCAGACCTGAGGTGGAAAAATCCACATTGAGGCCTTTAGGTCGCAGTGTGTGTAATCTATAAGTCCATTCAAGTTTCCTCAATTTAAGTTTTTTTGTGCGATCACCTCCCAGTCTCATTGGTGCCACATGATCAATAATATCAAATTTGAGTTGTTTCTCTGTATGGTGTGCATCTGTAAAATGCTTAGATACCGGTAAATCTAATTTCTTTTTTCTAATATTATACCGGTGCTGATTAATTCTTGTTTTGAAATCTAATGTGGTTTCACTGACATAGAGTAATTTACATGGGCATTGTAATACGTAGATGACATGATTGGAATTACAGGTCAAATGGTGACGGATTTGATAGACTCTATTTGTAATCGGGTGTGTGAAGTGTGGACCTTTCAACATTAGGCGACAGTTCACACAACCAAGGCACAGGTAACAACCCAGACTCTGTTTAGTAATATAAGTCTGTGTATTCTTTTTAAAAGAACCAATATCAGAGTGCACCAGTTTATCACGTAGGCTCTGAGCCCTACGATACAAAAACAATTGAGGAGCGCCAAATTCAGGGACATCCAAACTACAACGGCCTAACATAGGCCAGTGTTTACGTATAACAGCATTCACTTTTTTACTCTCCTCATTATATGTAGTTACAAATGGGATACGTGAAACTTTCTTATCCCTTTGTGTCAAATTCAATAACTCTAATCTAGAGATTTTATCTATCTTATGTCTAAGTTTCTGAATTACCTGATGTGGATATCCTCTCAAAAAATTTCCTCGCCATCATATCCAATGATTTATTAAGAGTATCAGGGTTACTCACAATCCTTTTAATCCTCCTTAATTGTCCAGATGGTTAATTATGTATCATGCCACGTGGATGTCCACTCCTAAAGTGTAACATGCCATTGACATCTGTTGGTTTAGTATATAGGTTGGTGACAAAGGAATTCTCTGTATATTGAACTAGAACATGTAAGAATTGTACACATTCAGTAGAATGTACCTGTGTAAACTTAACAGTAGGATCAATAGTATTAAGCGATCAGAACCAGCGATCAGACCTTCGCTTGCTCATGTCCCCTACTGGGATATCACAAAACAGTAAAAAAAAAGTGTGGAAAAAAAAGTGAAGTGTATTTAAAAAAAAAAAAAAAAATGAATAAAGCCTCAAAATGCCCCTTCCCTATATAAAATGAAATATATATATATATATATATATATATATATATATATATATATATATACAGTTGGCTGGACATTCCCATCTTGTTTGTACTTGCGTATAATTGTTTGTACAAATGAACGAGGTACCTTCAGGTATCTGGAATTTGCACCCAAGGATGAACCAGACTTGTGCAAGTCCACAATTCTCTTCCTGATATCTTGGCTGATTTCTTTAGACTTTCTCATGATGTTACACAAAGAAGCATTGTGTTTCAGGTGTCACTTAAAATACATCCACAGGTGTGTCTCTAATTAACTCAGATGTTGCCAATAAAGCTATCAGAAGCTTCCAAAGACATGACATCATCATATGGGCTGTCCCAAATTGTTTAAAGGTATAGTAATCTTAGTGTATGTAAACTTTTGACTTTGCAGAAAGTAATAAAAATGCCTTAAAAATTCTCTCTCTCATTATTCTGGCATTTGGCAAATATAAATAATTTTGGTAATCCTAATTGACCTAAAACAGGAAAGGTTTATTCTGATTTCATGTCAGATAGTGAGAAAAGCATGTATATGTGTCTTTTTATATAGTGTATATAAACTGGTTTCAACTGTATATTTATTAAAAATAAAAATTCATGAAAACAGTACATATTTGGTATTGCTGCATCTGTAACAATCCATACAATAAAACTGAAACATTATTTAACCTACACGGTGAACATCTCAAAAAAAAACCAGCGGAAGTAATGATGTTTCTCCATCTCGCCTCACAAAATATGCTATAAAGAGGGATCAAAAAGTGATATGTTCCCCAAAACAGTATCAATAAAAACCACAGCTTGCCCTACATGAAAAAAGCCCTCAACCAACTCTATCAATCTAAAAATAAAAATGTTATGCCTCTCAGAAGATAGCAATGCAAAAATAATTGATTTATAACTCCAAATGAGTTTTTGTTCTGCAAAATTAGTAACGCATAAAAAAAAAAATTATAAATTATGTATCGCTGTAATCGTACCGACCCGCAGAATAAAGGTAACATGTTACATGTTACACTGCATGGCAAAAAGTTTAAAAAGTAAAATGCAATGCCATAACTTTTATTTATTTAGTTATTTATTTTTTAATCCACCAAAAAAAATACATTACAAAATGCGTCTTACCCTGCAAAAAAACAGCCCTCATGTGGCTACATCACCAGAAAAATTTAAAAAAAATATAGCCTGCACAATGTGAAAACAAAAATCATCAAATCATTACAACAAAACTGGCTACAGCAGTAAGGGAATGTATATGTAACATCCTTGCCCATCCGGGCTTTGGCCCCATCCTCCGGTCGCATTCTGCGGTGCAGGAGGCATGTTCGGCTGTGATTCCTTCCTTTGGGTTCTTCTGGTATTGTCTGAACACTGTCCTATTCTATCACCTCTGTAATTGATTTTGCTCCTCTAATAGTTAATCTTAGCCTTACCTGTGTGATTGACAGCCTGTCTTCCTATCAAGTCTGGGGCAGGTTTTCCCTTCCTATTTATTGTTTTCTTACTTTCACATTGGTGCTTGCTATTGCCTTGTGTGTGCTGGCTATTTACTCTTGCTGTTACCTGTATTCTTATTCCTGACCTCTGGCTTTAACTTTGACTATTCTATTGGATTTTGATTCTGTACTGCGTTGCTCAACTGTTACCGACCCCTTGGTTAGCTGACTTCCCTTTTGTTGTTGTTTGTCCTGTCTGCGTTCTGTGTTATAACATATTAAGAAGGGATCACCGCCCAGTTGCTGGCTGTCGCCTAGGACAGTTCAGGCGAGTAGCCAGGGACAGTGGGGGGGTTCAGCTTAGGGCTCACTGTCTTGTCGTGCCCCTACCCCCAGGGTTTACCAGTAGCTATTGGGGAATCGCTCCTCTAGCAATTCCCTTACAGTATAAGCTGTGCGAGCATATATCAGGGGACCCCCAAAGTGACTCCTCCCCCAATAATAGGAGCTAATTGGAAAATAGTAGGGAATTTGATGTTTCCAATGTATTCTGCACAGCTTACATATTCACTTTCAACCATCCTCTGTGCATTCATGTCTGGGATTTTAATGCTAATTACACCCCTTGATAAATTCTTTCAGGGGTGCAATTTTCAAAATGGGGTCACTCCTTTGGGGATTCCACTTTATTGGTACCTCAGGGGCTCTGCAAACATGACATGGCGTCCAGATACCAAACATCTAAATCTGCACTCCAAAAGCCACATGGCGCTCATTCACATCTGTGCCCTGATGTATACCCAAACTGAAGTTTATGGTCACATGTATGACACTGTTGAACCCAGGAGAACATACTTAATGTCATATGTGAGTATAAACTGCTGTTTGGGTACAGCCGGGCACAGAATAGAATGAGCACCATGTGGTTTTTGGAGCACAGATTTGGTTTGGTTTTTGGACAACAACAACACTTTTGCAGAGCCCTAAAATGCCAGTAAAGTCCGCTATATGTGACCCCATTTTGGAAATTACACCCCTGAGGGAAAATATCCAGGGCTACAGTGATCATTTTTAAGCTCCAAGTGTTGCATTAATTTATTTTCCAGAAATGAATACGCAGCTGATTGTGAAAGGTGAAAGTGGAAATTTTTCTAGGAATACGTAATTTCAGTGCACAATATGTTGTGTCCAGCTTGTATTAGAGATGAATGCTGCAAAAACTGTTCTTCTCCGGACACCCGCTTAAGGCTAAGGCCCACGTAGCCAAAAAAGCGCTGCGGGAAAAAATGCGGCATCAACACATCGCGGTTTTTTCCTCCGTACTCTTCACAGAAAGTCCACAGAGGTTTCCAAACTTTCTGCTTCCATTATACCTATATGGAATCCGCCAGCGTTTCCATAGGTATAATTGACATTCTGCGATTTACTGTGGTGGATTATGAAATTGCAGCATTTCCGCTGCACGTATTTTTATGCAATGTGCGGATGGGATTCACTAGAACTCCACGTGGTGCCCCGGACTAACAGTTTTTGGAGTGCGAGTTTCTGCTGACAAAGGCTGGGCACAACATATCAGGCATTATCAGCTGCACATTTTCTGGAAGTTAAAGGGTTAAAAATGCTCACTATGCCACTTGATAAATCCGTTCAGTGTTGTAGATTTCATGTGTCTGCGGATTCCACTTTACTGGCAATTCAGGGGCTCTGCAAAACGGGCATGATGTCCAAAAACCAAACTGTACTGCAAAAACCAAATAGCGTTCCTTCTCTTCTGTGCCCGGTTGTTCCCAAATAGCAGGTTATACCCACATATTGCATTGTTAAGTACATTATCCTGTGTACAACAGTGTCATACATGTGGGCATAAACTGCAGTTTGGGTCCCCTCTGGGTGCAGATGTGAAGGTGCACTAAGTGTTTTTGGAGTGCAGATTTATATTGTTGTTTTTTTGGACGCCATGTCACATTTGCAGAAAACCTAAAATTGCCCCTACAAAATGAGCTCAATTCTGGGGAATTCCAATTTACTGGCACTTTCAGGGCTCTGCAAAAACATTATGGCATCCAGAAAGTCCCTCTTAAATCTATACTCCAAAAGCTAAAAAGCGCAGTGCTCTTTCCTGCTGTGTGCCCAAAAAGCAGTTTACGTCTACATATACAACTTTTTTGTACCCAGGATAGCCAACGTAATAGTTTTAGGAGTTCATGTCTCTGATAACACAAAGTGGGCGCAATGTATTGGGCGCTAAAATGGCATATTTCTTTAAAAATATCAATTTTTACTTTGTATGTTAATCTTTGGGAAGCACTCTTGGGATCAAAATGATTATACGATATTATATGATTATCTAAAATGGGGTCACTTTTGAGAGGTTTCCAAATACAGCATGGAACCTGAAAACTATTCCAGCAAATTGTGCCTTCCAAAAGCCAAATAGCGCTCTTTACATTCTGAGCCCCACTATGTACCCATACAGCAGCTCAGACCCCAGAGTATAATAATCGGAGGCCCAGGGAAGGTGATTAAAAATAACAAACACTCATACTCACCTTTCCTTGGCATCCTCGCTCCATCCTGCCATCTTCAGCGTCTTCAGGCCCTCTTCAGATGTCGGTGCTGAGGCCTGTGATTGGGCCTCAGTGGTCACGTGGGGCACACTGACGTCATTAGCGTGGCCTCAGTCACATGACGGAAGAGCACCGGAGACAACGTTGTGCCCAGGAGAGGTGAGTATATGTATTTATTATTTTCAGTCACCTCCCCTGGGATGCCATCCTGGCAATATGCTAGGGCCCCTTTCCAATAACAGTATGTATAGTGGTCAGGGAACCAGGCTTTCCCCAACCGCTATCATAGTGGTCCAGGGCCCCAGCCATCTCCAGCTGGCCACGGGCCCCATACCCCCTGTGACCGCGATCATTACGCCACTGGACAGAAAGGCTGTATACACTTGAAGACTACAAGAGCCAAAAAAAGGATCAAATATCAAGGTTAACCATAAAAAATCCCTGTCCCAAAGTAGTCCACAAAAAAAAACATTGACCTTATTACCGTATTGCAAACATAGAACAAACATAGCCAAAAAATGTTAGATATAAATTTTCTATATGCACTCACATAAATCACACCAAATAATGTCTGCTATACAAATCAGGGCAATATCTCCAACATCTCTAAAAATATAGACAGCAGGAAAAGATGACACCACACCCAGTGGGGGATTGTTCGTGTCTGACGTGTGTTTCACCACCACAATGGCTTCGTCAGGGGATAATACAACAATGGTGTCAGGGGATATACAGTACCTTGCGAAAGTATTGGGCCCCCTTGAACTTTTCAACCTTTTTCCACATTTCAGGCTTCAAACATAAAGATATAAAATTTTAATTTTTTTGGTGAAGAATCAACAACAAGTGGGACACAATCGTGAAGTGGAACGAAATTTATTGGTTATTTTAAACTTTTGTAAAAAATAAAAAACTGAAACGTGGGGCGTGCAATATTATTCAGCCCCTTTACTTTCAGTGCAGCAAACTCACTCCAGAAGTTGAGTGAGGATCTCTGAATGATCCAATGATGTCCTAAATGACTGATGATGATAAATATAATCCAACTGTGTGTAATCAAGTCTCCGCATAAATGCACCTGCTCTGTGATAGTCTCAGGGTTCTGTTTAAAGCGCAGAGAGCATCATGAAGACCAAGGAACACACCAGGCATGTCCGTGATACTGTTGTGGAGAAGATTAAAGCCGGATTTGGATACAAAAAGATTTCCCAAACTTTAAACATCCCAAGGAGCACTGTGCAAGTGATCATATTGAAATGGAAGGAGTATCAGACCACTGCAAATCTACCAAGACCCGGCCGTCCCTCTAAACTTTCAGCTCAAACAAGGAGAAGACTGATCAGAGATGCAGCCAAGAGACCCATGATCACTCTGGATGAACTGCAGAGATCTACAGCTGAGGTGGGAGAGTCTGTCTATAGGACAACAATCAGTCGTACACTGCACAAATCTGTCCTTTATGGAAGAGTGGCAAGAAGAAAGCCATTTCTCAAAGATATCCATAAAAAGTCTCGTTTAAAGTTTGCCACAAGCCACCTGGGAGACACACCAAACATGTGGAAGAAGGTGCTCTGGTCAGATGAAACCAAAATCGAACTTTTTGGCCACAATGCAAAATGATATGTTTGTCATTAAAGCAACACAGCTCATCACCCTGAACACACCATCCCCACTGTCAAACATGGTGGTGGCAGCATCATGGTTTGGGCCTGCTTTTCTTCAGCAGGGACAGGGAAGATGGTTAAAATTGATGGGAAGATGGATGGAGCCAAATACAGGACCATTCTGGAAGAAAACCTGTTGGAGTCTGCAAAAGACCTGAGACTGGGACGGAGATTTATCTTCCAACAAGACAATGATCCCAAACATAAAGCAAAATCTACAATGGAATGGTTCACAAATAAATGTATCCAGGTGTTAGAATGGCCAAGTCAAAGTCCAGACCTGAATCCAATCGAGAATCTGTGAAAAGAGCTGAAAACTGCTGTTCACAAACGCTCTCCAACCTCACTGAGCTCGAGCTGTTTTCCAAGGAAGAATGGGCAAGAATTTCAGTGTCGATGTGCAAAACTGATAGAGACATACCCCAAGCGACTTGCAGCTGTAATCGCAGCAAAAGGTGGCGCTACAAAGTATTAACTTAAGGGGGCCGAATAATTTGGCACGCCCCACTTTTCAGTTTTTTATTTTTTACAAAAGTTTAAAATAACCAATAAATTTCGTTCCACTTCGCAATTGTGTCCAACTTGTTGTTCATTCTTCACCAAAAAATAAAAATTTTATATCTTTATGTTTGAAGCCTGAAATGTGGCAAAAGGTTGAAAAGTTCAAGGGGGCTGAATACTTTCGCAAGGCACTGTATATATTGAATACTTACTACATGTGAACACACCTGTTATCCTACGTATCGTCGGGTCACATCACACACCGCACATCGCATGCTCAACCGGGGTTCTGGATCCAAATCATTTGACAACGTTGTCATGCACGAGTAATTCTGCGACATCATAACATAGAAAAGGAGCTCAAATTCAGATGCTGTCCACGTACGCGTACCTGCATGGCATCTTCTGCTCCATAGAACTACAAAAAGGTATACCATGGAGGCCTGCACATGCGCACGTATAACAATACCCGCAGATTGTATAGCGTGATAGATACTGTAATTAAATGGAGCAACAACTCTGAACACTAGATTCTGTATAAAAGAAATACATGTATGTCAAATTAAACTTGTAATAGAATCCAGAAAAATACATATAAAAGCCACTGGGTATAATAGTTGCATGGCTCAAAATACAAATCAATAAGTAACCATGTGTTAAGTGAAAATATATAAATAATACATACTCATACATATGATTTTAGTGAACATGCATTAATTAAATTAATAAAAACAATACAGACATAAATAAAATACATATAAATAAGTAATATCATGCAAATACAATATGACCAACATATAAATAATTAACATCATACAAATGCAATGGGACAAAAAATTATTGTTTATTAAAATAGTTATATATATTAAATCTTGTGTTCTTGTATCTTGCTGATTAATGCTCCATAACAGATGTACTTGATAGTTAGTGGAAGATGGTTTGGACAAGACTGTTAGACCATAGGTTCACATAACACATATATTACCTACAAAGACAATATAGTTAGTACTATAAAAGACAAAACACAACATACCAATAATTAACAAAATGAAAATAAAATAAATGTAAACTAAAAAAAACAACAATCCTGAGTCCGATTAAAATTTGCACATATTCACAAAAAGGTTTTGAAGCTGACAGCCTTATTAATATCAGCTGGGGAGATCATGTTAAAGGGGTATTCCCATATGAAGGATCCTATCTATACTGGTAGCTTATGTAAATTGAAGAGTTTTCCTAAATATATTGCTTTAGCAATGCTGCTTTGTTTTCCTGCTGTGTGAAATTATATCTCCCATTGTTTACACAGCGTTTCCATAGCGCTGAACCTGTGTGATAAGCAGGACAAGTGATGTCACTCACTGCTCTCACTGTTATCAACAGCTATGCAGCTCAGCTATTTGCAGTTTGCTGATAAAGCCCTGTCTGTTATCTCTCTCTCTGTAAACACACAGATAATATTGAATCCATTCTCTAGAAGATGTGCATATTATTTCATCTGCATTTATATTAGATTTCTAGTAATCATAATAAGTATTCTGATACTTCATAGTGTCCTGTTCAGTATGCTGGGGGAGGAGGGTGGCTTTGACTGCTTGATAATAGTATAATATTGTACCATGTTAGCCATAGAAAGTAGTGGAAGAGTGAAGAAATCAGGCGATACCTTTTAGAGGCTAGCTGAGTATATTTGATTGTAAGCTTTCGAGAGTCTAGCTCTCTTCTTCAAACATGCAAGAAACTGAAAATTCACACACTCTTTATACACACAAGACCTGGATCTTCAAAGGGTCTTAGAATCTTTAAAGAAAATCAAAATGCAATATAAGTAGAGAAGTTATTTATAACAGGTCAAGAAATAAACAATCTGGAAACTTGTGGGGCGTGACGGAGGAATCAGTAATTCTTGCTGTTATCTGTTTCCAATCAGCTGGTGATTTGTAACCCTCACAGTTCATACATAGTGTGACATGAAACTGGCATGAATATTAAGTCCAAATTGAAGAGTTTGAAATTTTTGCATTCACTTATATTAACATTCCTTTCACTCCCTCTGCATCTTAAAATGTCCCATTAAAACCACAACCCGCAAATCTTCAATAGAGTGGTCTTCTCCAGAGAAATGTCCTACCACTGGGAGATCTGTTCTGCTGTTATTAATGGTGAATCTGTGTGAGTTCATGAGTTGACTAAGTCTCTGCCCTGCTTGCCCCACATAGAGTCCTGTGGTGGGACATTGCACACACATAATGAGATACACCACATTGGAAGACCTGCAGGAAAATGTCCCCCTAATTCTGAGCACCTGTTGTGACTGTGGGACAGGTATACTGTCAGCGGTGTGGATGTACCTGCAGGTCTTGCACCTGTTTTGCAGGCAAGGTGAGGTGCCATTTTCAGTTGGGGCCTTCAGGGCACTCCGGACAATAATATGCCTCAGATTTGGTGGTTGTCGAAAGGAAAGGAGAGGGGGATCTGGAAATATGTCTTTGAGTCTGTTATCCCTATGTAGCACAGGTTGGAGCTCCTTGGCAATCCTTCGTATGATCTCCAACTGTGGGTTGTAGGTGACAACTAGGGGCACTCGGGCTTCTTTCTGGGTTTCTTTATATGTGAGCAGACTGTCTCTGTTAATGGCTGCCGCTTTGTTTAATTGGTTGTCTGTCACTTTTGGTTTGTATCCCAATCGGAGAAATTTTGTCCTCAGATCCAGGAGTTGCTTGTCCAGGTCTGCTTTGTCGAAGCAAATACGATTGTATCGTATAGCCTGGCTGTAAATAATAGATTGTCTTGTGTGCTTGGGGTGGAAGCTGTCGTTTCTCAAGTAGGCCGTTCTGTCTGTGGGTTTATGCTATATTGATGTGAGTAGCCGGTGGTCTTTAATGTATATTGTCGTATCCAGAAAGTGGATTTCACTCTCTGAATAGCTAAGTTTAAGGTTGATGGTAGGGTGAAAGTCTTTGAAGTCATTATGGAATTGAAGTAGGGCCTCCTCACCTGTAGTCCAGATGACAAGGATATCATCGATATAACAAAGGTAAATCATAGATTTGGTGGTGCATGTTGACAAATATGCTCCTTCCAGTTCTGCCATAAAGAGATTTGCATACTGGGGTACCAACTGCAAATGGCACCTCACCTTGCCTGCAAAACAGGTACAAGACCTGCAGGTACATCCACACCGCTGACAGTGTATCTGTCCCACAGTCACAACAAGTGCACAGAATTAGGGGGACATTTTCCTGCAGGTCTTCCAATGTGGTGTATCTCATAATGTGTGTGCAATGTCCCACCACAGGCCTCTATGTGGGGTAAACAGGGCAGAGACTTAGTTAGCACATGAACTCACACAGATTCACCATTAATAACAGCAGAACAGATCTCCCAGTCCGCACATTTCTCCGGAGAAGACCACTCTATTGAAGATTTGTGGGTTGTGGTTTTAATGGGACATTTTAAGATGCAGGGGGAGAGAAAGGATTGGGAATATAAATTAATGCAAAAATTTCAAATTCTGCAATTTGGACTTAATATTCATGCTAGTTTCATGTCACATTATGTATGAAATGTGAGGGTCACAAATCACCAGCTGATTGGAAACAGATAACAGCAAGAATTACTGATCCCACCGTCACGCCCCACAAGTTTCCAGATTGTTTATTTCTTGACCTGTTTTAAATAACTTCTCTACTTATATTGCATTTTGATCTAAGACCCTTTGAAGATCCAGGTCTTGTGTGTATAAAGAGTGTGTAAATTTTCAGTTTCTTGTACGTCTGAAGAAGAGAGCTATACTCTCGAAAGCTTACTATCAAATATACTCAGTTAGCCTCTAAAAGGTATCGCCTGATTACATCACTCTTCCACTGTTTGATAAGTAATACAGGAAGTGAGAAGAAAAGACAGCAGGCAAAGCTGCTGAAACAGGGAGATGGGAAAACCTCTTGAAGTTTGATCCAACGGGTCTCCTTACATAGAAGTGCTTGACGCAGATCACCACCTCTAATACCCAAATGTATCCTGTCAATGCTCCTTATTTGTAATCCACGTGGATCACAAGAATGACATTCATGAAAATGACTTGGTATAGGTTGTAGTTGTTCAAATTCTCTAACTTTTGCTGCTGCCATTATCTTGTTGGCATGCTCCAGAACTCATACTTTGAGGGCTTGATTCGTCATCCTGATATAAATTAGGCCACAGAGGCATGTGAAAGAATATATCACAGCCTCTGTATTACAAGAAATGTAATGTACAATCTTATACTGCCTATCAACTCTTGAATTCCAAAAAGTGGAATCACGTACAATATACTTACACGCAGCACAATTACCGCAGTTAAATGATCCTCAAGTAGGCCTGTGACTTCCAAACAAATATATATTCTAATATATTTGTTTAGAACAATTCTAATATATAGGCCTTTATAATCCCCTTCAGAACTGAAGTGGTCCCTAAAAAATGAGTTTGGAAATTTTTTTTGTAAATCTGCTAAATCGTTGTTACACTTGTAAGCCTTCTAACATTCAAAATAAATTAAAGGGTGATTACCATATTTTTCTCACTATAAGATGCATTGGACCATAAGACGCACCCAGGTTTTAGAGGAGGAAAATAGGGAAAAAAATTTTGAAGCAAAAAAATGTGGTAAAATATATATATAGGAGTTGTAGTTTTGTAACAGCTGCAAGACCACATTGACTTTCTTTAAACTTTTATTTTTGCCATTATATTGGCGGCAGTTTGTATGTATATTGGGTAGCAAAAAAAAAAAAAAACCCTTAATAAACGGAGATTTTTCAGATTAGAATGCTGCGTTTATTGAGTGAGCAAAAAAAAAAAAAAACCTTAATAAAAAGAGATTTTTCAGATTAGCGCATCCGTGTTTTGGTGTTAGAACAGCAGTTTGTGTGTATTTAACAAAAAAAAATAAACTCTTGCCCAAAAAACCCTTAAGAAAATGTTTTTCACTAACAGTGCTATCAGTGAAAAAATTATAAAACACTATGTGGATAGTCTCAGATCAAACTTTGCAAAACAGACTTAAGATAAAAATCTTCATTAGCAGGACTGACTTTGTCAAAAAAAATTAGGAAAAAAAAATTTTTGGGACAGTCACAGATCAAACTGCTCTTTGCAAGACAGACAAAATTAGATTATTGGCAATGAAGGGGTTAATGTTCCTTTGTTTCTATTACCATAGCAGTCTGATTTACAAAGCACAGATATTATTCCTCACTCCTATCTATGATTTATATCACTAATCTGCCTGTAATTGATTAATTCTAACTAAGCTTTGTTCTAATTCTCCTACTCCTAAGATTCTCTAGCTGTATTGCAAGCTTTGTCACACTCAGTGCTTTGTACTGCTGAAGAAAATGAAATAGATGCTTTGGATGATGTAGTGATGAATAACACATCCATCCTTTACTCCCACCATTACTGAAATGCCTGGTGTTCTTCTCCCACAGCATATTATATACTGTATATAACATCACCACTCTAAGGTGTCCACCTACCACTGACTATTGGCTGAGAGGCTATCAGGTAATGTCAGGTGATGCTAGAATGTCACAGTAGCTCACAGACATGTATGTCTTCTGTATTTTCACTGCGCAGTATATGTGGCAGTGGCAATTTTAGTTCGTCTGAGATGAATTGCCATTCATTGGGTTTTGTTAAAAAGCAAACAATTTGGAATATTTGGGTTTAATCCAACTTGGAAGAAATCGGTTTGCCCATCTCTACCTATAACCTATAATATTGTTCGATTTAAGAAAGGCATCCAGGCCCTTCTTGAACTTGCACAATGAATCCACCATCACCACTTCCTGTGTCTCACTGCTCTTACAGTAAAGAATCCCCATCTATGATGCTGGTGAATTGTTCTTACCTCTAGGGGTAGAAGATGACCCCTAATCACTGTCACAGGCCTAAGAGTATAAAGATCATTAGAAAGGTCTTTGTACTATCCCTTTATGTAGTTGTACATTGTGATTAGATCTCCCTCTAGCCATTTATTTTTAAGCTGAATAACCCCAAATTTATAAAGACTCTCTTACAACCACTCAAGCACTTAACATAATCTCTCAAATGCTCTCATTTATTTTCATCTTGGGTTCTGTCACTCATGCCCTTGCACTGTTACTTAAACACATTCACACAAAACCATATTTATAGGTGGTGCAGACGTAGTAGTCACTACCTTGCCATAGAGCCTGAGGAGGCCCAAAGGCCACATTGTCATAAGGCACATGGTAGATGTAGAGTCCAGGAGCTTTACGTTCAATGCCTCTGAATTGCCATAATGGGCTGATAAGTCCTCCCTTTCATACTCCGCAGCTGTGTCTCTGTTGGCCACAACTTCAAATTCTCCTCTTTGTCAATTAATCATCAGGAGTTCTAGGGAATCTAGGACAGAGAACAGTGGACAATTTTCTTGCACATCAAAGAGAAGACATTCTATAAAAAAGACTGCAGTCAACAATTGCAGTAAAATATATTTCTGACTCTAAAATTCACCAAACAGAGAAGCTAGTGAATTTTGGGTATCAGCTGCAAGCATCACTGAACCAAAATATATGGTTCTCTTGGGCATAGTTTTGATGATTTACAGTTGGAAGGAAGGAGTAAGATGGAGCTTGTTTTTTTTTTTTAAAGCAGTAAATTCTTTAGTGTGGAAACACAGATTCATTTAACCCTCATTCCCCTAAGCTTATTAAATGTGACATGATTAAGTGTTTTATTGCTTTGTCTTCAACTTTGGGTCTCACATGGTCAGTCATTTCATGATGATCCACTGCTTAAAGTCTTATTCTTGCTGCAAATGTCCAAATGCTGTTCAGAATGTCAATAAACATGACACGGAGAAGGCGGATTTGCCTGCCAATCCAAACAAACAGTATCTCTTTCTTTGAGACTCATGTATCTTTTTTGTTTTAAGCATGTTGAGTCATGAATGTTGCTACTTTGTCTCTTTGTCACATATTTTCCAATTTGCTGAAAGCCAAGAGGCATTTTGTATTTACTGGGATTTCTGTACACTATGAATTTGACAATACAAAAAAATTAGTATTGCAAGCAATATTTTGACACCAGGCATGGTACATGTACTCAATATTATACCAGTTAAGCCTTAATCTCCCGACAGTGAAAAATGGACGTGTGACAGACGTTTTTGCAATGTCCGTCAGATGTCTGTTTTGATAACGCATTGAATTCAATGTGTCTATTCAGAAGTAAATTTTTTTGACAATTTTTCATGGCCATCAAAACGACTGAATAACGGCTTTGTGATGTACATTTTTGTAATGGACGTCACACAACAGCATTACATTCAATGTCAGTGAATGGGGGCTATTCACATGATCATTATTCTGATGGTCCGTTGTAACAGACCATCAAGATATACAGTACAGACCAAAAGTTTGGACACACCTTCTCATTCCAAGAGTTTTCTGTATTTTCATGACTATAAAAATTGTAGATTCACACTGAAGGCATCAAAACTATGAATTAACACATGTGGAATTATATACTTAACAAAAAAGTGTGAAACAACTGAAAATATGTCTTATATTCTAGGTTCTTCAAAGTAGCCACCTTTTGCTTTGATTACTGCTTTGCACACTCTTGGCATTCTCTTGATGAGCTTCAAGAGGTAGTCACCTGAAATGGTTTTCACTTCACAGGTGTGCCCTGTCAGGTTTAATAAGTGGGTTTTCTTGCCTTATAAATGGGGTTGGGACCATCAATTGTGTTGTTCAGAAGTCAGGTGGATACACAGCTGATAGTCCTACTAAATGGAGTGTTAGAATTTGTATTATGGCAAGAAAAAAGCAGCTAAGTAATGAAAAATGAGTGGCCATCATTACTTTAAGAAATGAAGGTCAGTCAGTCCGAAAAATTGGGAAAACTTTGAAAGTGTCCCCAAGTGCAGTGGCCAAAACCATCAAGCACTACAAAGAAACTGGCTCACATGAGGGCCGTCCCAGGAAAGGAAGACCAAGAGTCACCTCTGCTACGGAGGATAAGTTCATCTGAGTCACCAGCCTCAGAAATTGCAGGTTAACAGCAGCTCAGATTAGAGACCAGGTCAATGCCACACAGAGTTCTAGCAGTAGACACATCTCTACAACAACTGTTAAGAGGAGACTGTGTGCAGCAGGCCTTCATGGTAAAATAGCTGCTAGGAAACCACTGCTAAGGACAGGCAACAAGCAGAAGAGACTTGTTTGGGCTAAAGAACACAAGGAATGGACATTAGACCTGTGGAAATCTGTGCTTTGGTCTGATGAGTCCAAATTTGAGATCTTTGGTTCCAACAACCGTGTCTTTGTGCGACGCAGAAAAGGTGAACGAATGGACTCTACATGCCTGGATCTCACCGTAAAGCATGGAGGAGGAGGTGTGATGGTGTGGGGGTGTTTTGCTGGTGGTACTGTTGGGGATTTATTCAAAATTGAAGGAATACTGAACCAGAATGGTTACCACAGCATCTTACAGCGGCATGCTATTCCATCTGGTTTGCGTTTAGTTGGACCATCATTTATTTTTCAACAGGACAATGACCCCAAACACACCTCCAGACTGTGTAAGGGCAATTTGACCAAGAAGGAGAGTGATGGGGTGCTACGCCAGATGACCTGGCCTCCACAGTCACCAGACCTGAACCCAATCGAGATGGTTTGGGTGAGCTGGACCGCAGAGTGAAGGCAAAAGGGCCAACAAGTGCTAAGCATCTCTGGGAACACCTTCAAGACTGTTGGAAGACCATTTCAGGTGACTACCTCTTGAAGCTCATCAAGAGAATACCAAGAGTGTGCAAAGCAGTAATCAAAGCAAAAGGTGGCTACTTTGAAGAACCTAGAATATAAGACATATTTTCAGTTGTTTCACACTTTTTTGTTAAGTATATAATTCCACATGTGTTAATTCATAGTTTTGATGCCTTCAGTGTGAATCTACAATTTTTATAGTCATGAAAATACAGAAAACTCTTGGAATGAGAAGGTGTGTCCAAACTTTTGGTCTGTACTGTAGGTCATGTTTGATTTTTGTCTGTTTTCACAGATCCCTCTATACACTGTAATGTATGAGAGATCTGTGAAAATGGGCACCCTTAGGGTGCAAGATGGCTGTGAAAAATCAACATATTGCAACTTGGTTGTCTGAATGTAGCCTTACATGCACTATCTTTGTCCGTCAAATGGATGTAGATAGTGTCATGTGAATAGACACATTGATATACATGGGATCTATTATGGCCATGTGATGGCCATTTCACAAGCAGCTGTCACATGGCCATGTGGCTATTTTTCACGGACAATAGGTCTATGAAAAATGGAACTACCGTGTGCATAAGGCCTTACACCTAAATACAAAAACAGTCTGTGCAACCCCTTCCCGCCAGAGGCATTTTTCGATTTTCATTTTTGACTCCCCACCTTCCAGGCCCCATAACTTTTTTATTTTTTCATTCACTGAGTCATATGAGGGCTTAATGTTTGCAGGACAAATTGTTCTTCTTATTGGTACTATTTATTATTCTGTTCACTGTACTTGGAAGCTGGAAAAAATTCAGAATGGGGTGGAATTGGAGAAAAAGTGCATTTAAGTGGTTTTCTTACAGGCTTTGTTTTTACGGTGTTCCCTGTGTAGCCAAAATGACATGTTACTTATCTTCTATGTTTCGCTACGATTCCCAGGGATACCAAATTTTTTATAGTTTTATTTACATTTTAACCCCTTAACAAAAACTTTGCAAAAAAAAAAAAATATTTTCTTAAAGTCACCATATTCTGACACCTGTAACTTTTTTAGATTTCTGTGTACAGGGATGCATAGTGCATCTTTTTTTCGTGGGGCCAGATGTAATTTTTAGTTATACCATTTTGGGGAATGTCTATTGCATTGATCAGTTTTTGTTAGAGGCGGAACAGTAAAAAAATGGTGGTTTGACACTTTAGATTTTTTTTTTCCCACTACAGCTACCTACGGGAAAAATATTTTTATAAGTTTGTAGGCCATGCGTTTTCGGACAGAGGGCATTGGTGAACCTAGTTTCTTTGCTGCCTGAGGCGGACTATAGAAAGACGCCCCCCCCCCCCCAAAAAAAAATATAAAATTGCTTTTACATGCTACTAGCTTCACACACTGTTATCGTCGTATAATAAACATACTGTACACAAAGTGATAAAACAGTTTTTAAGAATTCTTCTTCCTGCATTACTTCAGTATCAGATCAACAACACGGCATTAACAATGACAATAACTTCACACATCTTCTGCTTGGTGGATGGACGAGCCCACGTGGCCCCCATTCTCTATAAAAGGAGCACAGCAGATAGCTGAGAACTGGACTTCGGGTATCTTCGGCACTCCCATCAAAGTGAACGAGAGCCACGTGGGTTCGTCCATCCACCAAGCGACACGTCTACATTCAGCCGCAGCCAGGCTGAATTCCCACCCAGTGGGGGAAAAATCCCAATTCTCAGGCTCAGTGGGGGTCTCAGCAGACAGACCCCCATCACTCAGGTATTTATCCTTTATCATTTAGTTGTATACAGTGCAGTACCATTTTGTGAATTACAGGTGACGTCTGACTAATCGGTCACATTTCCCTTCTCTTCCCTTTGGACCGCCATGACCATTTCTTCCAGGTGTGACTTGTCTCTGTAAAGTTTGCAATACAGACATATTTGGCTCCTCACTTTTCCAGGCATCCGACCCACATTGTCCTCACCTGCAAAAAGCCCCCATCCGGCTGCTACCCCAATTATAAAATATATGATATAACCCCCCCATAATGAATAATACTCCCAAGTACATCTTTATATTAATAAGGTCCGTGTGTACCCTGTATAAATAGTACCCCTTATTAATCATGGCCCTGCGTACCCCCATAAATAGTGCCCCTTATCAATGCCCCATAGGTTTCCTAATTAAAAGGTTTTCCAGGTCATTAATAAAATGATCAGTGGGGCTCAAAAACCCAGGACCTCCACTGATCAGCTGTTTGCATGAACTGTGGTACCTGTGTAAGCACCGTGACTGCTTCTCTGTTTACATAGTGTCATTCATCTCATAGAGGCTATGTAATGTAACTACAGCCTCGTCCTATACACGTCTTTGTGACAAGGCTGTAATTACATCACATGGTCACTATAAACAGACAGGGTATGATATAAACAGGCACCATAGCCCCTTCATACAACTGATCAGAGGAGGGGTCCACTGATCTCTTATTGATAATCTGTCCCAAGGATAGATCATCAAAAAAATGAGCTGGAAAGCCCCTTTAATAAAGCCCAAGTGCCACCTTAAAGGGGTTGTCAAAGATAACCACTTTTTTAATATGAGGCTAGGGAAGATGCTCCGGTGTCTCCCAGCGTGTTCTAGTCCTGCTACTCCGGTGTTTTCTTCCCCACAGCACTGTGACGTCCCGTGTCAGCGACCTCAGTGGTCATGTGCGGCGGGGACTTCCACCAGAAGAAAACACCAGAGAAGCAGAACTAGACCGCGGTAGGAGACATCAGAGCATAAGGTACAGGTGAGTAGGTGTTTTTTTTAAAAATACAGCATTACACGGTATTATGGCCCACAGCGTCCCCTGCACCCAGTATTACAAGGTATTATGCCTCGCAGCGGCCCCTGCACACTGTATTATGCCCCGCAGCCACCCCTGCACATGGTATTATGCCCCATAGCGGCCCCTGCACATGGTATTATGCCCCACAACGGCCCCTGCACACTGTATTATGCCCCATAGTGGCCCCTGCAAATGGTATTATGCTCCATAGTTGCCCCTGCACACGTTATTATGCCCCGCAGCAGCCCCTGCACACGGTATTATTCTCCATAGTAGCCACTGCACACGGTATTATGCTCCATAGTGGCCCCTACACATGGTATTATGCTCCATAGTTGTCCCTGCACACGGTATTATGCCCCACAGCAGCCCCTGCACATGGTATTATGCCCCATAGTGACCCCCTGCACACGGTATTATGCTTCATAGTGGCCCCTGCACACGTATTATGCTCCATAGTGGCCCCTGCACTGGTATTATGCTCCATAGTGGGTTCTGCACTGGTATTATGCTCCATAGTGGACCCTGCAGACGGTATTATGCTCCATAGTGGCCCACCCATGAACTATTATACTCTAGGGTCTTTTCAGACCCCAGAGTATAATGATCGGAGACCCAGGTGGTGACAAACATAAAAACCATTGTTACTTACCTAGGCTCCGGCGCACTCCCTGCTTTCTTCCTTCTTCAATGTCGCACAGACCAGCGTTGCGACATAATTACGTCGGCCTGGCTCACGTGACGCCTGGGATGTCACCAAAGAAGGCCGAAGCCTGCTGGGAGTAACATCGGATCGATGGAAAGGTAAGTAACAATGGTTTTTATGTTCCCTCAACTCTCCTGGGTCTCCGATTATTATACTCCGGGGTCTGAAAAGTAATAGTAGTAGTGTTTGATGGGGCTCGCGGGCCCGTGGCCTCATTTACCATCCCCGCTGCCGCTCAAAGCCGCTTTTCATTCCCCCTTCTGCGTCCAATAGCAGAAGGGGAAGCGGAGGCTGCCACAACCAGCAGCGGGGTTACTCCAGCAGGTAATGGCATATATATATATATATATATATATATATATATATACAAAAAAGTGTAGCAGCACTCTGACACAGCACAAGGGTATATAGAGAACAGATATAGCATTACTGCTATTATTGGCACCTACAAATTAATATGGTGTATAAACTAAAATTTTGAGGTTCTTAGTTATACATATTTGATCAAACAGTAGGAAGCCCACCTGCCCCGACAAGGCAACCTCATTGAGGTGGGAGCCTATACTAATACCTCTATTAAACCCAAAATAAATCTACAATGTGAACACAGGGCAATAACATACCTCTCTTGGACCCAGAACAGGTCTACAATGTGAACACAAGGAAATAACATACCTCTCTTGGACCCAGAACAGGTCTACAATGTGAACACAGGGCAAATAGGATCCAGAGCATACTCAACTTAAAATAGCCTAGGGGCAAATGGGAAACTGAAAAATATCCTCTATTCAACTTAAAAAAACCTGTGCAATTGAATAGGAGTGCAAGTCCAATTAGAGGGAACCACACCCCCATGCAATACACACACAAAAAAGATTCAGAAAGCACATCCCAATGTGAACAGGTGCAAGCTACTGTGGTAAAATGTATAAAAACAAAAAAGTGTAGCAGCACTCTGACACAGCACAAGGGTATATAGAGAACAGAGTGTCAGAGTGCTGCTACACTTTTCCAAGAGAGGGTCCAAGAGACGTATGTTATTGCCCTGTGTTCACATTGTAGATTTATTTTGGGTTTAATAGAAGTATTAGTATAGGGTCCCACCTTAATGAGTTCGCCTTGTCGGGGCAGGTGGGCTTCCTACTGTTTGATCAAATATGTATAACCAAGAACCTCAAAATTTTAGTTTATACACCATATTAATTTGTAGGTGCCAATAATAGCAGTAATGCTATCTCTGTTCTCTATATACCCTTGTGCTGTGTCAGAGTGCTGCTACACTTTTTTGTTTTTATACATTTTACCACAGTAACTTGAACCTGTTCACATTGGGATGTGCTGTCTGAATCTTTTTTTTGTGTGTGTATATATATATATATATATATAAAGTTATCCTCCCCTACCTGAGATCCATTGATGGTGCCGCCGCCTCCTCTTCTTGTCTGCGTCTCAGCGTAGGAGGCGCGATGACACCATTGTATCGCCGCCTGTGCTGAGATGCAGAGGTCTCGTAAGCCAACCCAGGACAGGCCCCGCTCAGCTTTGTTTTTTTTTTACTTTTTAAGCGTCCTGTCCTGGGCTGGTTTACATTAAATAGATAATAAAAAATGCCGCCCCCCAGACAGTGATGGACAGTGCTGCCTGAGGCGGCCGCCTCACTTCGCCTCATTAGAGGTGCGCCCCTGACAGAGGGTGTATGTGTTTCACAGTACTTTTATATGTGTTCAAGGGAATTTGGGGCGATTTGGGGCGATCACTAAAGCAATGCATTTACAATGCAATGCATTGCAAAATACTGAAATCTGTATGACAGGCTGCATAAAGCCAAACTTTAAAGCCAAAATTAAATAAAAAACGTATTATTACACTTTATTATACATTTTCATAAGCAAGTTGTGAAACTCTTTTTATTTGCAATCAAGGACAGATATTATTACTTTTTAAATATAAAATATGTGAAAACCCTTTATCTATACACATTCATCTTAACAGCAAAGGCAATCTGCAATATTCCCTGCTGTGCACCCATATGATGTTCCATAAAGATTATAGTACTGTATATTTGTCATTGCGGTTTTCAGAATATCAGGTCATGACTTCATTAGCGTGTTCACCCACAATGCTTACTCATTTGTCACTATATTAGGTATGCCCCTCTAGTCTTCCTGTTTTTATTAATTTGCTTTAAAAAGAAGAAATTTCAAGCAAATATAGTAGTGATATTCCATATTCCCTTACATCCTACAGCAGATTTAGAACCCTGTTCCCTATAGCGGGATCGGCAGGGTCCCGGTGGATGATGGATCTAACCTCCAGGACCCCATGGATAGAAGCATAGAGAGTACTCTCTATGGCCTCCGGTCAGACTTCTGTGGCTATTGCCTCTAATGAAGTCTCAAGCAAGTTACGTGCTGATTTAGCCCAGCTTGCAAGAGACATCGACTCTGGAGTCTCCAGAGATGATCTCCTAGCTTTTTTGAGCTCAGTTTCCTTGTCGGCAGATTATTTAGCCGAAGCCTCCAAACATCATTTAAAGCTGGCGGCCAAATCTTTGGCCCTTTCTACGGCAGCTAGAAGGCCACTATGGTTAAAACCCTGGAGAGCAGATAATGCCTCCAAGTTCAACCTCTGTTCTCTACCCTTTGAGCCGGGTAAGCTTTTTGGCAGAGGCCTGGATGAGATTATGGAAGACCTTGCCGATAAAAAGGGTAAGACTCTGCCTCAGGCCTTTAGAGGCATGTCAAGGCCTTCCATCCGGGGTAGAGGTTATCAGCCTCAACCTAAACTTCAGTTCCAGAGATGTCCTAGACATTAGCCTAGGGGTTCTGAACGAAAGTTCGCCAAGGATGAGGACAAAAAGAAGCCTAGATTTTGACATTGGCTGCCTTCTTCCTGTGGCTGAGACTCCTGTCGGAGGTCGACTTTCGCAGTTCTATACTTTCTGGCAGGAAAAAATTCAAGATCCTTTGGTCTTGCAAGTTGTTCAGGGAGGTTATGCAATCGAGTTTCTTCATCCGCCTCAAGATCGAATCGTCTTAATCCGCTCCCTTCCTGCGGTTCAGCAGGATATATTGGAGTGCTGCATTCATGATTATATTGGATTACCTTGGAAGAGGTCCCTACCTTGGAAGAAGGATTCGGTGTCTACTCCCCAGTTAATCTGGTGCCAAAACCATCAGGCAGCTGGAGAATGATTATAGACTTAAGATATCTGAATTGCTATGGAGACCGTAAAATCTGTTACATCCTTTCTTAAACAGGGCAAAGTTTTTGTCACCTTAGATCTAAAGGATGCCTATCTGCATGTCCCAATATATCCTCCACACAGAAGGTTTCTCAGAATCGCCGTTTCAGTTTCCGACCACAGGAAGCATCTTCAGTTCGCAGCCCTGCCCTTTGGCATCACTTCAGCTCCTCATTCCTTCACCAAGGTTGTGGCTCCTATAGCTGCCTCTCTCAGGCTTCAGGGCCTTTTTGTAGTGCCATACCTAGACGACTGGCTAATAAAAGGCCAGAGTCTGTTCTGCTCCAGCAGTTACTGATAGCCGTATCCCTTCTCCAAAACATGGGTTGGCTAATAAATTGGGAGAAGTCAGAAGTAGTTCCCTCTACCCGGAGGAAGTTACTGGGGTATCTCCTGGACTCAATCCACATTGAGGCTTCCTTAACACCTGGAAGAAAGAAAAGATTGATCAAAGCGGTCCGGTTTCTCTTCAAGACACGTCTGGTATCCAACAGAACATCCATGAGAGTCCTAGGCCTGATGTCATCCTCAGCTATTGCAGTCCCTTGGGTTTTATGGCATTTGCGTCCTCTCCAGATGGAAGTACTAAAAGCCTGGAACTGTACTCCTCTCGCTCTCGACAAGAAGATGAAAGTATCTCCCAGTACCTGTCTTTCCCTCAGATGGTGGATACATCTGAAAGATGGAATGTCCACGGTCCAACCTCGTTTGACCCTGCTGACTACCGATGCATCCCTCTCAGGATGGGGAGCCCACCTGTACGAGAAGACAGTACAAGGAGTCTGGAACAGTCTAGAAGAAAAGACATCTTCCAATTGGAAGGAACTCAGAGCCGTGTATCTGGCACTACATCATTTTTCTCCTCTCCTTAGAGTGAGAGCGGTCAAGGTTCGATCAGACAACATGATGACCGTAATATACCTGAACAGACAGGGAGGCACCAGATCGTTATCTGTCCTCAGCGAGACAGATCTGATTTTTACCTGGGTAGAAAAAAATCTGATCCACTTATCCGCAGATCACATCAAAGGTTCCCTGAACATAGTAGCGGATGACTTGAGTCGGGGTCTTGTCATATCAGAAAAATGGTCTCTCAATCCAGATGTATTCCGTCAGGTTACCCTGATGTGGGGTCTCCCAGAACCCATGGTAACCAGACTCAACGCCAAGGTAGAGATGTTCTGCTTACTGTATCAGGAGGACTATCCCTTGGCAGTGGATGCCTTGTCCATCCCTTGGAGGTTCAGGTTGGCATACATCTTCCCTCCACTTTCCATGATACCAAAGGTATTGATGAAAGTCAGACAGGACCAAGTCTCTGTGATAGCCATCATACCATTCTGGCCAAAAAGGACTTGGTTTGCCCAGTTCATGTACATGAGTCATATGGGACATATTGGAGGCTTCCCCCCCACCCAGAACCTGGTTTTCCAAAGAACTCAGAAGTACCAGGATCTGAGGAGATTCAACCTGACAGCCTGGAGGATGACCAGTCCCTACGGAGATTTAGTGGACTGTCAGAAGCCGTCCTGACAGTGGGATCTCTCTGACTGTTCTTTTAGGTCTTTGGAGTCCTCCTTTTGAGCCTTTGGAGGATGTAGATCTTAAATTTCTTGCCTTTAAAACCACCATTCTATTAGCCATCACTTCAACCAAAAGGGTGAGTGAGCTCCAGGCTTTTTCTTCCAAGGAACCTTATATATAATTTTTTGCGGATAGGGTCCAACTTAGGATTCTTCCTGGGTTTAACCCTAAGGTGCCTTTCCGTGCCAATATTAACCAATTAGTCTCTTTACCCGTTTTTTTTCCAGCCCCTTCCTCTGAAGAGGAGAAAAAACTTCACACACTAGATGTTGTGAGATGTCTCCAGATTTACCTCTTACGTACAGTACATGTTCCTTTAGGAGAGTCAAGAATCTATTTGTCAACATGTATGGTAGAGACAAAGGTCTCATGGCTTCTAAGCCTACCTTGTCTAGGTGGATCAAGGAGGCAATCAAAGTCTCTTTTTTTGCTCAGGGGTTAGCTCCATCCGAATTTTGTAAAGCCCATTCAACCAGGGCTGTATCAACCTCTCGGGCTGAGAATCGGGCCTTACCGCTGGATCAGATCTGTGCAGCTGATTCTTGGTCGTCTCACCTAACCTTTGTAAAACATTATCGACTAGATGTTCGGAGTTCTGTGGCGGCTGTCTTTGGACAGTCAGTCCTAGGTGTTGTAGAGCAGGGAAACCCTCCCTAAGGGAATTACTTGCTATATCCCCATATTTTGCTGCTGTAGGATGTAAGGGAATAGTTGATTATGATGTTAATCTGTTTTCCCTTTGTCCTAGTAGCAGCACTAGCTTCCCTCCCTAAACTTAGAAATTTTTACTTTATAACTTACACAAGGGGGAGGTCTCTTTGCCCTCTTATTGGGTAGCGTAGTCATGCATATTTTATGTTAATTAAAAGTTCTGCCTGTCCTACCAGCACACAGGGGCAGGATTACCCCATATTGTGCTGCTGTTAGGACTAAGGGAAAACAGATTAACATCATAATCAACGAGAGTAGGAGACAGAGTAACCAGAAGGACATTAAGGCTAAGGTCCCACTTTGTGGAAAAGCTGCTTTTTTGTTGCAGATTTTGCTGCATTTTTTTGAGCCAAACCCTGGAGTGGCCACAGAAGTAATGGGAAATATAAAAGAAGCACTTATACTTCTACCTTCTGCTCAATCCATTTCTGGCTTTGGCTCAAAAAAACGCAGCAATACATGTGGGGCTAACAGAGCCGCTACCCCTATAGCTGTTTGTTCTGTCTTTGGCTGTAAGGTGCACAGCACTCCCAACCTATAGAGTGCTGGGAAAATTCCTGCTCAGGGATTGTGTTCCCCACTCCAATTAATAAATGTGATTGAGGAACAGAATCCCTGAGCAGGAATTTTCCCAGCACTCTATAGGTGGGGAGTGCTGTGGACCTTACAGCCAAAGACAGAACAAACAGCTACAGTGGGGAAAGAAAGTATTTAGTCAGCCACCAATTGTGCAAGTTCTCCCACTTAAAAAGATGAGAGAGGCCTGTAATTGACATCATAGGTAGACCTCAACTATGAGAGACAAAATGAGAAAACATATCTAGAAAATCGCATTGTCTGATTTTTTAAGAATTTATTTGCAAATTATGGTGGAAAATAAGTATTTGGTCACCTACAAACAAGCAAGATTTCTGGCTCTCACAGACCTGTAACTTCTTCTTTAAGAGGCTCCTCTGTCCTCCACTCATTACCTGTAGTAATGGCACCTGTTTGAAATTGTTATCAGTATAAAAGACACCTATCCACAACCTCAAACAGTCACACTCCAAACTTCACTATGGTAAAGACCAAAGAGCTGTGGAAGGACAGAAACAAAATTGTAGACCTGCATCAGGCTGGGAAGACTGAATCTGCAATAGGCAAGCAGCTTGTTGTGAAGAAATCAACTGTGGGAGCAATAATTAGAAAATGGAAGACATACAAGACCACTGATAATCTGCCTCGATCAGGGGCTCCACGCAAGATCTCACCCCGTGGGATCAAAATGATCACAAGAGCGGTAAGCAAAAATCCCAGAACCACACAGGGGGACCTACTGAATGACCTGTAGAAAGCTGGGACTAACGTAACGAAGACTACTGGCAGTAACACACTATGCCGCCAGGGACTCAGATCCTGCAGTGCCAGACGTGTCCTCCTGCTTAAGCCAGTACATATCCAGGCCTGTCTGAAGTTTGCTAGAGAGCATTTGGATGTTCCAGAAGAGTATTGGGAGAATGTCATAGGGTCAGATGAAACCAAAGTAGAACTGTTTGGTAGAAACACAACTCGTCGTGTTTGGAGGAGAGTGAATGCTGAGTTTCATCCAAAGAACACCATATCTACTGTGAAGCATGGGGGTTGCAACATCATGCTTTGGGGCTGTTTATCTGCAAAGGGACCAGGACGACTGATCCATGAACATCAGTGATTCCCAAAGCCAGTAAAATTTTGAAAGTGGTCTACGAGAAAAAAAAGTTTGGGAACCTCTGCTGTACATGAAAGAATGAATGGGGCCATGTATTGTGAGATTTTGAGTGCAAACCTCCTTGCAACAGCAAGGATATTGAAGATGAATTTGGCTGGGTCTTTCAGCATGACAATGATCCCAAGCACACCGCCAGGGCAACAAAGTAGTGGCTTCGTAAGAAGTAGTCCTGGAGTGGCCTAGCCAGTCTCCAGATCTCAAACCCATAGAAAACCTTTGGAGGGAGTTGAAAGTCCATGTTGCCCAGCGACAGCCCCAAAACATCACTGCTCTAGAGGAGATCTGCATGGAAGATTGGGCCAACATACCAGCAACAGTGTGTGTCAATCTTGTGAAGACTTACAGAAAACGTTTGACCTCTGTCATTGCCAACAAAGGATATATAACAAAGTATTGAGATGAACTTTTGTTATTGACCAAATACTTATTTTCCACCATAATTTGTAAATAAATTCTTTAAAAATCAGACAATGTGATTTTCTGGATTTGTTTTCTCATTTTGTCTCTCATAGTTGAGGTCTACCTATGATGACAATTACAGGCCTCTCTCATCTTTTTAAGTGGGAGAACTTGCACAATTGGTGGCTGACTAAATACTTTTTTTCCCCACTATATAGGGGTTGCGGCTCTGTTAGCCCCACATGTTTTGCTGCGTTTTTTTGAGCCAAAGCCAGAAATGGATTGAGCAGAAGGTAGAAGTATAAGTGCTTCTTTTATATTTCCCATTACTTCTGTGGCTACTCCAGGGTTTGGCTCAAAAAAACGCAGGCCTTCTCTCTCTACATTTTTCGGGTGGAAACCGGGTGGAAACCTGGCGGACCCTATTATAGTCTAGGGTTCCGCGGGTTTCCGTGGGTAACCACTTTTTAAGCGGATTGGGTTTCCGTTTTTGGGTTCCCAAGCAGACCAGAAGAACGGAAACCCAAAAGCAGGTGTGAACCTAGCATAAATGGAACAGAACGGCTGCACAATGGATGTAAAATGACCATTCACCCAAAAACGTAATTGTAGATGCACATGACAGTAAAAAAAAAAAAAAAAAAAAAACAGACATTAAAAACAGATAAAACTCAGTTTTTAATGTCCGTTTTCCATCAGTGTTTCACTTCACTTAATTTTTATTACTTTTCTGGATGTCTGTCTGTTTTTAATGTCGGTTTTGCATCACTTTTTCACCCATTTTTAACTGGCAGCTAAAAAAAATGAATGATGTTCATTGGTCTTTTTTGGTCCAAACCCACTAATACATTTTTAAAGATTGTCACATGAATGCAAATCTGTTTTGACAGGGGTTGAAAATCGGACCTATTTATGTTTTGACTTGCATTGATCCGTCCATTTGTGCAAACGATCTGTTAAAAAAATGGATGTGTGTATGTACCCATTGTCTGCTATTGTTCTAAAAACGGACATCTATTTTTCACTTTCATGTCTATGGGACCTTAATGATTTTGGCTATGCTAAAAATTAGACAGTATATGTCCAGATATATAGTTGTTCTAATGATGGTAAACATACGCAATGAAACACAGGAAGATTAAAAATATTAATAGCTCTATATGAGTATATAAGCATCAAAAGGAAAGAATTGGATGTTTTTCTCTGAAACAAATAGCTAACTTTACAAAATGCTCCCTATGAGAAGTGATATATTGAGATTATAACATTTTGGGGCAAAAATGCCAAAACTCAACCAGATATATATATATATATATATATATATATATATTTAGATACCTATAACATTTTGTGCACCCAATATTGCAATTGAACTATCTAACGGGCACAGATATATGGATGATATAGTATATATATATATATATATATATATATATATATATATACTATATATAGTAGTATATTTTTTGCTCCTAACTACTTTTTCCGCTTTCCGAAGCACAAAATTGGTTTTGTACCCCCCCCTGCTCTTTCTCCCCAGCCGGGTGTATCCAACCATAAGAAAAGGTATTTAAGGTGGCCATTGCAAGTTGCTCTCCTATTTGATCTCCTCTGCGTGGCGGCTGGCTCCTCAAACAACCTCAAATGATCTGAAACAAAGATTGTTCAACATGTTGTTCAGGGGAAGGTACACGTTGAAGAAGAGTGATTCTGAAAAAGGACCTTTGGCCTCCTCTACCAACTCCAACCATTTGCATTTATTAATAATAATAATAATAATAATAATAATAATAATAGTCCTTTAATAGTCCCACCATGGGGAAATTCAGTGTGTTACAGCAGCAAAGATAAGCAGATACAAATACAAATACAACATGTACAGGAATGTTCCAGGGTTTACATTGATAGTAGACAGACAGATAAGAAGTAGCAGTAAGATATTTCAGTTCTCTGTTTGTAATGATCTCCGCTTAGGTCGGTGTTGGTTGTACAGCCTAACCGCTGTGAAAGGGAGGAAAGCACTTTCCGTAGGCCACCCAAGCCAGACAACCCCAACCGAACGGACAGAAGACAGCCACACAAAAAAGGGGCCAACAACGCCCAAGGGACTAAAGCCCCCCCCCCAACCCCCCGGGGGGGCCGCGGCGAACAAAACAAAACACAGAGGACCGGGGACATTATAAAGAAAAAAAGAAAATTTTTTATGGGGGGGGGGGGTGGGGGGGGGCGGGGGGGGGGGGGGGGATAGTGCTCCTTCTCACGCTTAGGGTGGAGCAGTCGGTCACTGACAATACTGCCCAGTGCTATCATGGTCTCATGCATGGGATGGGACTTCTTCTTCCGCATGGAGCTCACCACGGACAGTATCCTTCTGTCACCCACCACCTGCACTGGGTCCAGTGGGCTCCCCAGGATAGAGCTGGTGCTTCTAATCAGCTTGTCAAGTTTATTTCTATCCCTGGTTGATATACTGCTCCCCCAGCAGGCCACTCCGAAGAAGATGGCTGATGCCACTACCGAGTTGAAGAAAGTCCTAAGAAGTGCCCCCCAGACTCCAAAGGCTCTCAGCCTCCTAAGCAGGTAGAGCCTGCTGTGGCCCTTCCTGTACAGGACCTCCATGTGATCTGCTCAGTCCAGCTTATTATTAAGGAGCAAACCCAGGTACTTATAGGTGTTCACAATCTCGATGCCGTCCCCAGGATGTCCACTGGTTTAGGAGGACATCTGCATTTACGGAAGTCCACTAACATCTCCTTGGTCTTTCCCGCGTTAATCTTCAGGTGGTTCCGCTGGCACCAGTCCGCAAAATCCCGGTTCAGTTCTCTGTACTCCCTGTCATCATTATCTGTGATGAGGCCTACTATTGCAGAGTCATCAGAATACTTCTGTAGGTAGAAGCTAGATGAGTTGCACCTAAAATCTTCAGTGTACAGTGTGAAGAGGAAAGGGGCAAGAACTGTACCCTGAGGTGCCCCCGTGTTACAGATCACGGTATGTGACACACCCACCCGGGCTCTCACGTATTGAGGTCAGTTTGTGAGGTAGTCTAGGATCCAGTTGGAGAGGTGGTGGTCCACTCCAGCAAGGCCCAGCTTGTCTCTAAGTAGCCCTGGCTGTATGGTGTTAAAAGCACTGGAGAAATCAAAGAACATTATTCTCACAGTGTTCCCTGGTTTCTCCAGGTGAGAAAGAGCCCTGTGCAGAAGGTGAATGATGTCATCATCTACCCCAATGCCTGGCCGATAAGCAAACTGGAGAGGGTTCATAGCGGGGCTCACTAGAGGGTGGAGATGTGTGAGAACCAATCTCTCTAAGATCTTCATCAAGTGGGATATCAATGCTACAGGTCTGTAGTCATTGAGGTCCATAAGGTGATGTTTCTTTGGAACTGGTACCACACAAGAAGATTTCCATAATTCAGGGACTATTTCCTGCTTCAGGCTCATATTAAACATATATGTAATTATACTACACAGCTGATCCCCACAAGTCTTAATTAGCCTTGCACTAATGTCATCTGGCCCTGCGGCTGTCCTCGCCTTGATCTTTTCCATCTCCTTCCTCAACTGGGCACTTGTTAAAGTCAGACTGTAGTCAGATAAAGATGGATTTCTGGATTTACTGGTCTGGTGGGAAGTAGCCGCATGTGGTGAAGTCATTGTGGTAGGGGGAACTGAAGAACATGCTGGGGTGGGAGGAGCTAGTGTGTGATCAAATCTATTGAAGAATAGATTTAGTTCGTTAAGCCAATTAGCATCTGCCTAAATCTGGCAGACAGACTGTCTATGACCCAAAATTGACTTAAGCCCCTCCCAGACTAATAGATGCTGCTCCATTGATTCTGATTTGTTTGGAATTTTTTCTCTAGCTCCTACCGTTCCTGAGCTATCATTTCTGTTACTTCAGGTGGACGGTCCCTTTCTGTCTGCTGCTGGACACCAAGCACCTGACTGAAGACAATTGGTGCTGCAACTTATAGCACCAATTTCTCTTGAATGGTAGGGGCTAAAAAAAAAAAAAAGAAATTCAGAAATTTCAACTATTTAGTGGAATGGCACCTATTAAAGGTTGGTTTTGAATATTTTTTTTTCTTTTAGTTTTCTGAAGATATCATTGCATTTTGGTTATATTGCTTCTTATATAACAAAAATGTTTAAGTTGGCTAATTTCCAAAAATCTCAAAAACATTTATTTTTTCCTTTTTCTTATTTCTCAGATGTGTATGAAAGCCAGATATTTAAGTATTAAGTGAATATAAAACTAACTCTTGTGTAAGACCTAGCCTGTACTCATTTCCAATGGCAACACTAGTTGTCATTAACAATTAGCATGTGACGACTTGGCACCCCCTCCATGATCATCTTGAAGACTGTACTTTCAGCGGTCAAGCAAAGTTTATTATAACTTAGTGAGCTATTTTCTGTTCCTGACAATTTGAAACTCTTTGAAAGTTCAATGAGAAGTGAAAATGAAAACTGAGGTGAAGGTAAGTAAACACAATAAAAGAAGTATTCAGTTTGTGGGTCCCAAGCTTATAAAGTTAGGGCTTTTGAAATGGATGAAAAAAATGCTTGGTCATTATGTCCCAAAGGAGTTAACTGAATGGGCTTAAGCCGAAGGCTAAGGCCCCAGGTTGCAAAAACGCAGCTTTTTTTGTTGCAAATTTTATTGCGTTTTTTGAGCCAAAGCCAGGAGTGGATTGAGCAGAAGGTTGAAGTATAAGTACTTTGGATATATTTCCCATTCCTTTTGTAGCCATTCTTGGCTTTGGCTCAAAAGAAGGCAACAAAATCTGCAACAAAAAAAGCAGTGTTTCCACACTGTGGGCCTTAAGGTATTCCAGCAGAAAACAAATTATCACTTACCTCTACATAGGTGATAAACATTAGATCAGTCTGACTGCTGGGATCCTCACCAATTGCTTGAACTGAGAAACCTGGTCCTTTTTCTTTCATAACCACGACTGAAGCAAAAAGGCTTTGAATGAGATGTTGGACAAGCAGTCTACTCCATTCAAATCCTACATCACTGATAGAAACAGAAAAAAGAGCTTTGTACCCCAATCAATCTAATATCAATCTTCTAAACAGGTTGGAATACCCTTTAACTCTCTAAAAAAAAATCTTAAAAAAATCTTGTCACCTCTGAGGCCCCCCTTAACCACAACAAACAAAAATGAATAGTTTAAAGAGTGAAGATTTCCGAACTGTAATTTTTATCCCTATATTAACTTGCATGCCTCTACTTTGTGAGCACAAACAGGCCATGATGTACAGAGATGACTTCTGTGCACAACACATAATGGAGAGGACTCCAGGATTCATCCAAGCATGTATCACATGAAGCACTTCCGGACAGTGAGGAAATGCAAGTGAGCATTAGGATAAAAATCACAAAATGGAAAACAACTCTCTATTTTTGTGCAGTTTCTGAGGCGATAGAGTTCTGATTTTTTTTTTTTTTTATGAAATCTTTAAACTTATTCCCTTCAGCTTTATTCATATAAGGCTGGGGTCAAACAGGCTATCATGGACACCACTTTGGGTGTTTTTTGCTGCAGTACACCTGTTTGAATGTAAGTGGTTCACCTGCTATTTTCAAAGTTTGTATTGCATCTCTGGTAAACCCTGCAGCATAAATTGACATGGTGAGGATAGTCATCCACTTTGATGCTACAGCACATCACAGTGGGTTATCCATAACTCCCAACTTTCAAAGGACTGTCCCCTCCAGTTTAATGTCCCCCTCCTTCTTCCCCCCAGTTTAATGTCCCCTTCCATCTACCCCCAAGTTTAATGTCCCTCTTCATCTCCACCCAATTTAATGTCCCCCTCCATCTGCCCCCAAAGTTTAACATGAAAAAACACTGATACTCACGGAGGATTCAGGGAGCTGCAGGCGTGATGTGAGTGACAGATGAAGAGGGACATTAAACTGGGGGGAAGTTGAAGAGGGACATTAATCTGAGGGGCAGATGAAAAGGGACATTAAAGGGAATCTGTCAGGGCAATTTGGGACCCTAAACCACCCACACGTCCATGTGGACCTGGGGTTTAGTGTCCCAAATAACCCTGTTATAACGCAATTATTGGCCGCATTAAAAATAAAAAAGCTTTATACTCACCCTGCCGCTGTACTCCCCATGCCTGCGCAGTTCTTCAATAAAGCCAGAGGAGTACACCTCGGCATGCCCCGCAATTACGTAGTGAAGCCAGGGTGTCCATCTTTGGCTTCACTGAAGAACAGTGCAGGCGCTGGGAGGCGTGCCAACGAAGGATCTCATGAAAAAGCCGGACTGTTCTCGCAAAACAGCGTCGATCGGACCCTTCTCTAGGTAAGTATAAAGGTTTTTTATTTTTAATGCGCCTGCGGATTGCATTACAACAGGGCGATCTGGGACACTAAACTTCAGGTCTATAAGGATCTGTGGGTGGTTTAGTGTCCCAGATTGACCTGACAGATTCCCTTTAAATTGTGGGGCAGATGGAGGGAGACATTAAACTGGAGGGGATGATGGAGGGGGACATTAAACTGGCGGGCAGATGAAGAGGGACATTAAACAGGGGGGCCGATGAAGAGGGACATTAAAAAAGGGGGTTCAGTTGGATGGAAACATTAAACTGGGGGGCAGATTAAGAGGGACATTAAACTAGGTGTTGCAGATGGAGGGGAACATTAAACTGAGAGCAACTGGAAGGGGACATTAAACTGGTGGTAACTGGAGGAGGACATTAAACCGTGTGCATACCTCCCAACTTTCAAAGGACAGAAAGAGGGACAAAATATGATGCGCTCCATGCCAAATTTATCTCCACCCACTTCTACATTGACGCCGCCCATTCACATCTATTTTTCCATGTGCCCCCACACAGTATAATGCTCCTACAGTCACCCTAACATTATATGCCCCCACATTATAATGTTCCCCTCCAATTGCCCCACAGTATTAAGTCCCTCTCCTCGTGCCCCAGTTTAAACTGGCGGAAACTAGAGGGGGACATTAAACTTGGACAGCTGGAGGGTGACATTAAACTATTGGGCAGCTGGAGGGTGACATTAAACAATGGGGGTAGTTGGAGGGGGACATTAAACTGGGGGCAACTAGAGGCAGACATGTCCCCCTCCAGCTATCCCCCATGGTTTAATGTCCTCCTCCAGTTGCCCCCCCAGTTTAATGTCCCCCCTCCATCTGCCCTAAGTTTAATGTCCCCCTTCATCTGCCACCAGCTTAATGCCCCCTTCATCTGCCCCAGTTTAATGTCCCCCTTTATCTGCCACCAATTTAATGTCCCCCTTCATCTGTCACCAGCTTAATGCCCCTTCATCTGCCACCAGTTTAATTGCCCCCTCCATCTACCACCAATTTAATGTCCCCCTTTATCTGCCACCAGTTTAATTGCCCGTTCATCTGCCCCAGTTTAATTGCCCCCTTCATTTGCCTTCAGTTTAACTGCCCCCTACATCTGCCCCCAGTTCCCCCCTCTTGCTCACACATGCTGTCTCTTCTCTCCTCTCCTTCAGTAACCATTCGCTCTCAGCTTTCTGTGTAACATCACACTGTCCCACAGTATCCAGAATAGCCCCGCCCACACAAGAGTTTGATCACATGGTCATGATGTCATCAAAGGTCCTTTAGCCCACTAGGATTTAGCCTTTACCCTACCCTAATAAAGTTTGTTAACAGCAAAACACTTCAGAGGCATAGCGGGACAAACTGTAAGCTATCCGGGACCGTGGGACACCAGTTTAAAATCAGGACCGTCCCGCCAGATGCGGGATGGTTAGAAGCTATGCATGGGGGAAGCTGGAGGGGGGCATTAAACTGGGGGCAGCTGAAGGAGGACATTAAACTGGGGGCAGCTGGAGGGGGACATTAATGTTCTCCTCTAGCTGCCCCCAGTTTAATGTCCCCCCTCAACTGCCCCCAGTTTAATGTCACCCTCCAGCTGCCCCATAGTTTAATGTCCCCCTCTAGTTGCCCCCAGTTTAAACTGGGGCACCAGGAGAGGGACTTTATACTGTGGGGCAATTGGAGGGGAGCATTATAATGTGGGGGCATATAATATTAGGTTGACTGTAGGATCATTATACTGTGGGGGGGCACAAAGAGAAATAGATGGGATTGGGTGGAGTCAACATAGAAGTGGGTGGGGCTAAGTTAGCGGCGGCGCCCTATGCACACTGCACATTCTTTCCCTCTTTGTATCCTTTGAAAGTTGGGGGGTATGATGTGGTGGCTAAACCACTGAAAGTACGCCCTGTGTGACCTCAGCCTAAAACATGATCATAATGTATCTAAGTTGAAGATTCATTATGCGCACAACGATAAAATGACATTAGCTACCTTTGCCAGACCATTGGCACTTGATGGAGATTTATTTTTAAAATAGAGTTGTATAAATCTACAGGAAGTAAGCACTCCCTAGTGGCACCAGATTTAATAATTAATACAGAAATACAGAAGATAGTCAAAATGTCTCTTACAATACTACAAATAACATTAATTTTTGAAGCCGATGTTCGTTTGACAGAGGATTGACCACGGTGACCTCACCAAACACTAGAGCAAAAGGTTCAGCAGTGCTAGAAAGATGCCATACCACATTTTCACCTAAAGGCACTTCTTAGCTTTTCTGCAGGTGAAATTGCGTTATATTAAAAAACACAAGCATTTCTGCAGGTGAAATTCACATGCTAGGTTTTTCAAAATACAGCTTTTTCACTGCATTTTTTACCATCATATGTGGATGGGATTAGTCAGAATCTTATTCACTTTGCTGGTATTGTAAAAAGCAGTGTTTTTTTCTGCTGCGTTTTCGCAATAGGAAAAACAATGCAATTTTGCTAAGTGGGGCCTTAGCCTAAAGTAGATACTTGAATTCAGAGTATACTAGTAGAACACACGCGGCTTCGCTCGTGGAAAATCTGTTAAATTGTTGGTTATGCTAGCTAAAGTAAAATTTTCAGTGTCACACTGAAATTGACATTTTCAAAGTGCTACAGTAAATCTTTTTTTTCCACTTGAAATTTTTCTTACTATTTTTGCATTTTACTTATTTGTCGTAACATTGATGTGAACAACTTTTTTTTTATTTTCAACATTTTTATTGATTTTACATATTCAATACATATTATGTAGTATAAACTATTACAACTATTTTTTGAACTATTTTTTATCAAAAATTTAAATTTATGCACCGTACACAAACATATAAAACATTTACACCCAATTAACAACATAGTGCAACCCTTCCCCCCTCCCTCCAGTGTAATCTATAAGTAGTTCACGGACAAAAGAGTAAAATTGGTTTACAGTTAAACAACTATCTATTGTAGTGCTTTTTGGTAAACAATGTTTCTGGTTTTACCTTCAGGTGCATATATGAAAAGATTTTTGGGGTTACCTACTCTAGAGCAAGCAACGTACAACTGTCCATGTGAAAAACGCGGGCTCTCCAAATTAATGCCGCCTACTTTAAGTGATTGACCTTGTGCTTTGTTTATAGTCATAGCAAATGCAAGTCGGATTGGGAACTGCAGGCGCTTAAAATTGAAGGGCATGTCGTTTAGTAGCAAGGGAATACACGGAATGAAAACATTTGCTCCCTTAGAGTTTCCCATAAAAATAGTGGCTTCAATAACATTGGGCATGAGACTTTTAATGCACAATCTTGTGCCGTTACACATTTTTGGTGGGTCAAGGTTCTGAAGCAAAATTATTGTCGCTCCTATTTTTAAAGTGAGCTTATGCAGTGGCATTACAGGAGGCTCCAAAGAATTCAGGAACTCCAATGGATACATTACGGCTTGTTCACTCTCCATGGCTGAATCAATGGAAATGTATGTGGTCGCAAGACCAGGCAGCCTTCCCTGACTTCCCTGATTTATGGAGCTGACACTGTCATTTTTAGGCGCTAGGATTGCACGTTCACAAAGCCACTGATGGATGTTAAAATTGTAACAAATATCAGGGAAACCTTGGTCAATAAGTTCCATTACCGAAGATGTCATTTTACAAAAATCTTCCGGAAAGGAAATGAGACCAGTAGTGGAATCAGTTGGGAACCTGTCATTTCCAAGGCATAGTAGCTGGTGTGTAAATTTTTCCGCAGTTGTATTTCCCATCAAATGAACCTGCATATTAGTAGTAAGAGTTTGCTTTTGAACATGTATCCACAGATAAGAAGATTTTAGACAGGCATTCAGCTCATCCTCTGGTGTTGCTCCCTTAAGAACAGGTAACGTCTGGCAGAAGTCACCTGCAAAAATTACAACAATTCCCCCCATTAAACAATTGGTTCCCCGCAGATCTTTCAAGGTACGATCAAGGGCCTTGACTGCTTTCTTGTGCGCCATGGTACATTCATCCCAAACAATTACTTTGCAAGTTTTGTAATACCTTAGCTCTTCCAGAGCCCTTAGTGATATTACAGACCGGAGTTTCTGACAGCGCTATATTAAAGTGCAATCCTAGTGCTGAATGAGCCATGTGCCCTCCATCTAAAAGAGTGGCCGCAATCCCAGATGATGCAACAGCCAAGGCAATGTCATTGTTTGAGCGAATTTCTGCAAACAGCAAATTAATTAAAAATGTTTTACCTGTACCTCCTGGTGCATCTAGGAAAAATAGCCCCCCATTTCCCCTGGAAATCTGACCCATAATTGCCATATAGGCCGATCTTTGGTCATCAACCAAAAGAGGCTTATTTAAAATGACAAATTCTTTACATTTTTCCAAATCATAGCTTTTTTCTTGCAGAATATCTCTGTTCATAATATCAAAGTCTGGTCGAAGTTGGTGCTGGTAAACCTAATTCTATTAGAGTTTTACTATTGATAGATATGCACTTTTATTCTAACATCAAGAGGGCTTTGCTGAATATCTCAGCTAGTGAAATTTAAGTATAAGTCTGGATTAACTCTCCTTTGCACTCTAAGAATATCTTCACTAAGATATTCTTTGTATTTGTCCCAAAGCACACTGGGATTGGAAGGTGCGCAGGTTGTAATTATTATAGCGAACAGGTCTCTTAGTTGAATTGGAAAGCGAGTGACAGATGCTTCCTGCAATGTCATGTCCCAGTGTTGATCGTCTTCGATCAGACCACGCTTTTGGCATGTTTCCCTGTAAGTTTGACACAGCTCTCCATCAACTATTTTCAAATCTGTGAAAGAAGTTGGCCCACGGACAGTGTGAAGCAGGAATCGGAGGTAGTAACACTCTGCGTTGTTTGGATGCACTGTATACACACGTCCAAGAGCATCATTGGAAAGTCCGTCCCATCCTGGGACCCTTGCACCTTGTTTCCTCTTGCAAAATACTTTTCTTGATTTATTCCATGTATAATATTTTGGAACATCTGAATATAATAAAGTCATTGCAAATGGATCTGCTTGACATAGGAGAAAGAAAGCTGTCAATGTTGTATTGGGTGGTCGAGCAGCTCTTTCCTCTGCATTCTTGGGAGTAAAATAAACTAGTTGTCCATTTTCAAGATGGACACTGAGATGAACTATAGTCGGATGTCTTTCATGGATGGGAAAATTTAGTAATCGCCACACAGCTTCATTACTACTTATATACCTTCCTATCTGATACAGCATAATCTCATCAGATGTACATTTTGGATTCTCTAGCTGGAAAACTGCCATATTACTGCCCTTCTTAACATACTGACTTAACAGAGTTACAATATTCTACGTTAATGTGCGCATCAAACATTTTTGAAAGCAGTGGAGAGTAGGGTCCAAGCCATCGATTATCTATTTCAAGATCGGTGTTTTGTTTAACTCGTTTTAATCTGATTGTTGCAGTATATCCTCCCTGTTCAGGTTTCCGTCTTCTGTAAAGAGGATAACCATCATCTCCAGTTTGTGTTTCTACAATCAAGTTGCGAGGATACTTTTTAGTACATTTTCCTTCCTTCATACATGGCGATCTTGAGTTAAGTGGCCTACATGGCCCATGGATCATATTTTTAGAAATAGTTTCAAAAAGTACCGGATCCTCTTCAGGATTTGGAAGCTCAGCAGAAATAACACTGTCAATTTGATCAGGGCATATCTTATCCTTTAGCCATATCAGTAAATGAGCATGTGGAAGACCACTTTTTTGCCACTCAATTGAATACATCCAACACTGACTTTCACCAAAAATGTAACACTTTGTAATTACATCCATGAGCTTGATCAGTTTTTGTTTAAAAACCCTTGCTATTAAATCATGTCGATCAGAGGGGCCCTGACCATTCAGAAGCTCTTCCTTTATCTCTGGCCAAGTTGGATTACATGTAACTGTAATAAACAAATCAGGAGGACCATATATCCGAACATATGTCATGGCGTCCTGAGCATACTCATGAATATGTCTGGGACTTCCAGTAAATGTAGCCAGTAAAATAAACATACGCCCAATGTCAGCCACGTTGCCATCATTAGCAACAGCATCCCTTAAATGAATGTATTTATCCACTCTAAGTTTTTGTTGGTTCAATCGTATGTACAAAAGACGCTCACTTTCCACCTTGGCATACAAATTGATGAAAAAGTTGCCTACATTGTAAAATGTGGTTAGAAGACCCATGTCTGATCATTATTTGGTAGGCATAAAAATCCATAGCTTATATTTTTTTATTGTTTGGCCTAGCAGTCTTGGGATCAGTATGTGTTAGATTAAGCGCTGCGGAATATGATGGCGCTATATAAGTAAGCATAATAAATAATAAATAAATAAAATGATAACCATCTTAGCCATTCCAAAATATTATCGGATATTGCAGAGCATCATATGATCTATGTGTTTCTGCAATTCGTTGAAGATTGTCGCTTTGTCGCTGAATAATTATAGCTCGGATATTATATCTTGAATGGTACATATTCTCTTCAACCCATTTCTACTTGCTGTGTCTAAACTTCAATTCATCCTGCAATCTTGAATGGTACATATTATCTTCAACCCATCTCTACATGGCTGTTCTCTGACCCCTATCCTAGAATTTCATCCAGGCTGTATTTTTTGCAATCCCATGTGTCCTTATCTGTACTAGTGTCAGTCTTTTGATGCTCAGTGATTTTATGGTAGTTCCCTGGTCAGTGTATTTGTAACTACATAGCCCAGTCTCCTCATGTGTCACAGTTTGTTGATTAATTGGTTAACGACTTAAATTAGTGCTAGTTTTGAAGCTCTGCATCCCTATATAAGTAGATACAGCTTATGGGGGAAGCATTTCCAATGCAGGGGGGCATTCCCTAAGGCAGAATCCATCTTAACCGAAGTGCAGATTAACTAAAGTGCACTTATACATGGCACTGAGACAGGGCACAAGACAGGCCAGCCATGGAAGAACACCAGGTAAACTTAAAACCAAAACAACAAGCTTTATCACATGGTTAGATATAGCTGCACTGTCACTTACTATGTTAGCAATTGTCTTCCTGCAGAACTCCCCTCCATCTTTACCACCAGTGCACACTATCCATATCAGTCCTTCTCTTCTGCCTTTTCCCATGTACAGCTCTCACACACTTTTCACTCTCTTCAACCACCCTAATCCCTAAACTGCTTTTAGCAGTCAAACCAAATATAAGCATCCACATAAATCACTGAACCACCTTCTGTCTCTGTCCATTTTGCTCCTCCTAGCTGCTGGGGACATCTCTCCAAACCCTGGCTCTCCTTCTCCCCAAAATTTTTCCTCTTCTTACACACACAGGAATCCTACAAACCTAATCAATATTTACCGTGTTCCCTCTCCTTATCTTTCTCCTATCTCTTTTAACTGTTCTCTCTGGAATGCCTGCTCAGTGTGTAACAAACTAGAATATATTAATGACTTATTCCTCAGTAACTCTCTCAACATGCTTGCCCTTACTGAAACCTGGATCCAGCAATCTGATACGGCCTCCCCTGCTGCTCTGTCTCATGGTGGCCTACAATTCTCACACACCTCTAGGCCTGAAAACAGGAAAGGTGGAGGGGTTGGGTTACTTCTGTCACCGCAGTGCACTTTTCAGGCCATCCCACCGGTACCCTCACTCACATTCCCCTCATTTGAAGTACATGCTATCAGACTTTTCCTCCCACTCTCCTTATGTGTAGCTGTGATCTACCGTCCACCGGGTTCACCCTACCAATTTCTGGATCACTTCGTTTCTTGGCTTCCCCTCTTTTTATCCAGTGAAATTCCTACCATCATCATGGTGACTTTAACATCCCCACTGACACTCCTGTCTCCCCAGCTGCCTCACAGTTTCTCTCAATAACCAAGTCTTTTGGTCTTTCACAACTTTCCTCTTCTGCCACACATGTAGATGGCAACACCATTGATCTTGTCTTCCATCGACTCCTCACAGTTTCTAAATTTAGTAACTCTTCTCTGCCACTCTCTGACCATAACCTTCTGTCTCTCACCATCAGTGCTTTCTCTCCTTCACAGGACACACCTACTCATCATGCATATAGGAATTTACGTGTTATTAAGACCCAGCACCTCTCAGATACTCTACATTCCTCTCTGTCCCTCATCTCTTCACTCTCCTGTCCCAATCTGGCCACCAGTCACTATAATGAAAGCCTTAAGAGTGCATTGGATGAGGCGGCTCCCCCTCCACTTGAAAGGTTAGACGCAGGAAGCAGCAACCCTGGCACACGCCACAGACACGTTTTCTTCAGCGGTGCTCTAGGTGTGCTGAACGTCTGTGGAGAAAATCACGTACACCTGCAGACTTCCTCCACTTTAAATTTATACTTAAAACGTATAATTCTGCCCTTCACCTAGCCAAACAAGCCTATTTCACCACTCTCATCTCTTCTCTCTCCTGTAACCCTAAAAGGCTATTTAAAACTTTTCATTCCTTACTTACCCCTAAGGTGCAGATGCCATTCACAGACCTTAGCGCAGATGACCTGGCCTCTTATTTCCATGATAAAATTGATAAGATCCGTCAGGTAATAACTGCCCAATCCCCAGGTGGCATTGACCTCCTCACCAGCCGCACTTCAGACTATTCATTCTCATCTTTTGAACCTGTTACAGAGGAGGAAGTATCTCGGCTACTTTCCTCTTCTCGCCCTACGACCTGCAGTAGTGACCCTTTCCCCTCACACCTTCTCCAGTCTCTGTCGCCTGCCATCATGACTTACCTTACTAAAATATTTAACCTCTCTCTTCTGGAATTTTCCCATCCTCTTTCAAACATGCTGTCATAACCCCACTACTGAAGAAATCCTCCCTTGACCCGTCCTGTGCTGCTAACTATCGACCTGTCTCTAACCTTCCTTTTATCTCCAAGATCTTGGAACGCTTGGTCTATTCTCGTTTAATCCGCTATCTTTCTGCTAACTCTCTTCTTGACCCCTTACAATCTGGCTTCCGCACTCTGCACTCTATTGAAACGGCCCTCACAAAAGTCTCCAATGATCTCCTGACAGCTAAATCCAAAGGTGACTTCTCTCTTCTTATTCTTCTAGATCTCTCAGCAGCATTTGACACTGTTGACCATCAACTCCTTCTCACTATGCTCCGCTCTGTCGGCATCACAGACACCGCTCTCTCTTGGTTCTCCTCTTATCTCTCTGACCGCACTTTCTGTGTATCATTTGCGGGCTCTGTTTCTTCCCCTCTTCCCCTTGCCGTTGGGGTTCCTCAGGGCTCGGTCCTAGGTCCCTTGCTCTTCTCCCTCTACACAGCCCCCATTGGACAAACCATCATTAGATTTGGCTTCCGGTACCATCTTTATGCTGATGACACCCAATTATATATGTCATCCTGTGACATCACCCCTGCATTAATACAAAACACCAGTGACTGTCTGTCTGCTGTCTCAAATATCATGTCTTCGCTCTATCTGAAACTGAATCTCTCAAAGACTGAACTACTGCTGTTTCCACCATCTAATAGATCTGTCCCTCATATCTCCATTGCACTCTCTGGCCTTACCATAACTCCCAGGCAGTATGCCCGCTGCCTCGGGGTTTTGTTTGACTCAGACCTTTCCTTCACCCCCCATATCCACGCACGCTCGTGTCATCTCCACCTCAAAAACATCTCCAGAATCCGCCCTTTCCTTACCACAGATACACTAAAGACACTTATTGTTGCCCTGATTCACTCTTGCCTTGACTATTGTAACTCCTTACTAATCGGTCTTCCCCTTACTAAACTCTCCCCTCTACAATCTATTCTGAATGTGGCCAGGCTCATCTATCAGTCTAGACGCTACAGCGATGCCTCCGGTCTGTGCCGGTCACTACATTGGCTGCCTATTCAATACAGAGTACAATATAAACTTATCACCCTCATTCACAAGGCTCTCCATAATGCTTCACCACCCTACATTTCCACCCTCATCTCTGTCTATCACCCAACCCATACTCTCCGTTCGCTCAATGACCTAAGACTAACATCCTCTATTATCAGAACCTCCCACGCTCGTATACAAGACTTCTCCCGAGTTGCACCACTTCTCTGGAATGCTCTATCCCAGACTATCAGATTAACCCCCAATTTCCATAGCTTCAAGCATAAACTAAAGACATATCTTTTCAGACAGGCCTATGACAACTCCTAATGTAAACCCTTCCGTAGTTAGAATCCCTAAAACGTACTCTCTGTTTATGCTTCAACATTACCTCACAGGATATGATGCCGTATCAGACTAGCTTTATATGTCCAGGCACCATCTGCATGTTAAAGGACATGACTGGTGACGGCTCATACAGCTTTATATATGTGTAATGACAGTAACCTCTATTACAAAATTGTCTGACCATTGTATAAGCAATGCTACGTCTGTTGCCGCCCCTGCTACCTCCTGTGTCACCCCATCTACCTCATAGATTGTAAGCTCTTGCGAGCAGGGCCCTCAGTCCCAGTGTGTGAATTGACTACTTCTTTGTAATGTATCTTTTTTGTCAGTACTTGAACCCTACAAATTCTACAGTGCTGCGGAATATGTTGGCGCTATATAAATAAAATGTAGTAGTAGTAGTAGTAGTAGTATCTCGGCTTTGAAAGTCCTGTCCAACCAGTACAATAGCTACTTCGTTAACAGTGGGAGAATTAAATCGCCTTTCATGCTCACCAAACGGTGTCTTGTCTGCTCTTATTACAACTTGATATTCATCACGTGGCATTCTGTCTAAGGCTGTTTTGAAAAGGTTTACTGATTGTGCTGATGTCGTACCAAAGGATGTCATCTGGAAAGATGAATTGTATCTCCTAATATTTTGCAGAAAATGCTTTGACTCGGGAGTTGTTCCTGACATGTATGAAAGATGTTGTTCAGGAGGTAGATCTAAAGGTGGCAAACTGACTTGGCCATTTGAGCAGCACATACCAGGCGATTCCAAGTTGAACTTCTTTGCTTGACAATGTTTGCATATTTTGTCCATTTTGCCAATTATGACTTTCTGATGTGACCTATAGTCTTGAATTGGGTTGTAGTGAAATGCTTCGAAACACAAATCAGCCTGTCTACATCTTTGCACACGTTGCATATGTCGTATGTGGTCATTTTCAGAACATTCATCATTTTGTTCAGATGTTTCCATATTCCTTGCTTCAGCCTGCCTTATCTGATTCTTGTGAAGATGACATTCCCATTTCTCTGATGTCTCAGCTGCGTTTCATTTAGCCTGTCTCATCCGTTTCTTTTCAATCTGCGAGTCACGTTGTTCACTTGTCTCAGCTCTTTGACACAATTTAGCGTTCTTAGCTTTTGGATGAACTTGTCCAATAGATGGTCATTTTTTGGGCGGCATTTTAAAAAACAGTCCTTAGTATTATGACCCTTTAGTCTTCACCTGACACTGATAAAAGATGTAATAGGATGAATAGTAAATACAGAGCAGCCCTCACACAGTATTACTATGACCTGAAGGAGCTCACATCTCAGTAATGAAAACCGCCTCACAAGCAGACTTGTGTAGTTGCCCATAGCAACCAATCAGAGCTCAGCTTTCACTTTACCTCAGCAGCTTCAGTGATGAAAGCTCCCTGTATAGTAAGCAATAATGACAATCTTACTATGAGGCAGTTTTCGCCTGACCAATACTGCTGCTCAGTAAGGCTGCTTGCACACTACAGTATTTTTCACGGGTCTCCGAGCCGTGGATTCTACAGCTCCATAAATTCTATGGAGCCTACAAAATTCACAGCTTTGTGCACAAAGAAGTCTATGGAACCGCCAAATCCATGTCCCGGAGGCCCGTGAAAAATACTGTAGTGTGCAAGCAGCCAGTAAGGATACCAGACGTGTTTTGTCAGTGCTTGTGTGTATGCGTGTGTGCATGCACGTGTGTGGTCCGTGTATATGTATGTATGCATGTGTGTGCGCATGTGATCCATGTGTTTGTGCGTTCACAGTGCAAGTGTCCATGCATGCGGTAGTTGTGTGTGAGTACATACAGTACAGACCAAAAGTTTGGACACACCTTCTCATTCCAAGAGTTTTCTGTATTTTCATGACTATAAAAATTGTAGATTCACACTGAAGGCATCAAAACTATGAATTAACACATGTGGAATTATATACTTAACAAAAAAGTGTGAAACAACTGAAAATATGTCTTATATTCTAGGTTCTTCAAAGTAGCCACCTTTTGCTTTGATTACTGCTTTGCACACTCTTGGCATTCTCTTGATGAGCTTCAAGAGGTAGTCACCTGAAATGGTTTTCACTTCACAGGTGTGCCCTGTCAGGTTTAATAAGTGGGATTTCTTGCCTTATAAATGGGGTTGGGACCATCAGTTGTGGTGTTCAGAAGTCAGGTGGATACACAGCTGATAGTCCTACTGAATGGAGTGTTAGAATTTGTATTATGGCAAGAAAAAAGCAGCTAAGTAAAGAAAAACAAGTGGCCATCATTACTTTAAGAAATGAAGGTCAGTCAGTCCGAAAAATTGAGAAAACTTTGAAAGTGTCCCCAAGTGCAGTGGCCAAAACCATCAAGCGCTACAAAGAAACTGGCTCACATGAGGACCGTCCCAGGAAAGGAAGACCAAGAGTCACCTCTGCTGCGGAGGATAAGTTCATCCGAGTCACCAGCCTCAGAAATCGCAGGTTAGCAGCAGCTCAGATTAGAAACCAGGTCAATGCCACACAGAGTTCTAGCAGCAGACACGTCTCTACAACAACTGTTAAGAGGAGACTGTGTGCAGCAGGCCTTCATGGTAAAATAGCTGCTAGGAAACCACTGCTAAGGACAGGCAGCAAGCAGAAGAGACTTGTTTGGGCTAAAGAACACAAGGAATGGACATCAGACCTGTGGAAATCTGTGCTTTGGTCTGATGAGTCCAAATTTGAGATCTTTGGTTTGTGTCTTTGTGCGACGCAGAAAAGGTGAACGAATGGACTCTACATGCCTGGTTCCCACCGTGAAGCATGGAGGAGGAGGTGTGATGGTGTGGGGGTGCCTTGCTGGTGACACTGTTGGGGATTTATTCAAAATTTAAGGAATACTGAACCAGCATGGTTACCACAGCATCTTGCAGCGGCATGCTATTCCATCCGGTTTGCGTTTAGTTGGACCATCATTTATTTTTCAACAGGACAATGACCCCAAACACACCTCCAGATTGTGTAAGGGCTATTTGACCAAGAGGGAGAGTGATGCGATGCTACACCAGATGACCTGGCCTCCACAGTCACCAGACCTGAACCCAATCGAGATGTTTGGGGTGAGTTGGACCGCAGAGTGAAGGCAAAAGGGCCAACAAGTGCTAAGCATCTCTGGGAACTCCTTCAAGACTGGAAGACCATTTCAGGTGACTACGTCTTGAAGCTCATCAAGAGAATGCCAAGATTGTGCAAAGCAGTAATCAAAGCAAAAGGTGGCTACTTTGAAGAACCTAGAATATAAGACATATTTTCAGTTGTTTCACACTTTTTTGTTAAGTATATAATTCCACATGTGTTAATTCATAGTTTTGATGCCTTCAGTGTGAATCTACAATTTTTATAGTCCTGAAAATACAGAAAACTCTTGGAATGAGAAGGTGTGTCCAAACTTTTGGTCTGTACTGTATGTACTCTGTTCATCTGTGTGTGTAGGGTACATCCATCTCAGTGTGTTTGCGTGCGTGTCTGGTCTTTGTGTTCGTGTGTGTGTGTGTGGTGTGCATGTGGTATTTATGGAGTGGTGTTGTGGTATTTGTGTTGTGTGTGTCTAGCGTGGTCTGGTGTTTGTGTGGTGTGTTGTGGCATTTGTAAGGTGTTGTGCTTGGGGGTTGGTGTACAGTGGGGAAAAAAAGTATTTACTCAGCCACCAATTGTGCAAGTTCTCCCACTAAAAATGATGAGAGAGGCTTGTAATTGTCATCATAGGTAGACCTCAACTATGAGAGACAAAATGAGAAAAGAAATCCAGAAAATCAAATTGTCTGATTTTTTAAGAATTTGTTTGCAAATTATGGTGGAAAATAAGTATTTGGTCACCTACAAACAAGCAAGATTTCTGGCTCTCTCAGACCTGTAACTTCTTCTTTACGAGGCTCCTCTGTCCTCCACGCATTATCTGTAGTAATGGCACCTGTTTGAAATTATTATCAGTATAAAAGAAACCTGTCCACAACATCAAACAGTCACACTCCAAACTCCACTATGGTGAACACCAAAGAGCTGTGGAAGGACACCAGAAACAAAATTGTAGACCTGCACCAGGCTGGGAAGACTGAATCTGCAATAGGCAAGCAGCTTAGTGTGAAGAAATCAACTGTGGGAGCAATAATTAGAAAATGGAAGACATACTAGACCACTGCTAATCTCCCTCGATCAGGGGCTCCACGCAAGATCTCACCCCGTGGGGTCAAATTGATCACAAGAACGGTGAGCAAACATCCCAGAACCACACGGGGGGACCTAGTGAATGACCTGCAGAAAGCTGGGACTAATGTAACAAAGGCTACTGTCAGTAACACACTACGCCACCAGGGACTCAGATCCTGCAGTGCCAGACGTGTCCCCCTGCCAGTACATATCCGGGCCCGTCTGAAGTTTGCTAGAGAGCATTTTGATGTTCCAGAAGAGTATTGGGAGAATGTCATATGGTCAGATGAAGCCAAAATAGAACTGTTTGGTAGAAACACAACTCATTGTGTTTGGAGGAGAGTTAATGCTGAGTTGCATCCAAAGAACACCATACCTACTGTAAAGCATGGGGTTGGCAACATCATGTTTTGGGGCTGTTTCTCTGCAAAGGGACCAGGACGACTGATCCATGTACATGAAAGAATGAATGGGACCGTGTATCGTGAGATTTTGAGTGCAAACCTCCTTCCATCAGCAAGGGCATTGAAGACGAAACATGGCTGGGTCTTTCAGCATGACAATGATCCCAAGCACACCGCCAGGGCAACGAAGGAGTGGCTTCGTAAGAAGCATTTCAAGGTCCTGGAGTGGCCTAGCCAGTCTCCAGATCTCAACCCCATAGAAAACCTTTGGAGGGAGTTGAAAGTCCGTGCTGCCCAGTGACAGCCCCAAAACATCACTGCTCTCGAGGAGATCTGCATGAAGGAATGGGCCAACATACCAGCAACAGTCTGTGCCAACCTTGTGAAGACTTACAGAAAACGTTTGACCTCTGTCATTGCCAACAAAGGATATATAACAAACTATTGAGATGAACTTTTGTTATTGACCAAATACTTATTTTCCACCATAATTTGCAAATAAATTCTTTAAAAATCAGACAAAGTGATTTTGTAGATATGTTTTCTCATTTTGTCTCTCATAGTTGTGGTCTACTTATTATGTCAATTACAGGCCTCTCTCATCTTTTTAAGCGGGAGATCTTGCACAATTGGTGGCTGACTTTTTTCCCCCACTGTATGTGTGCTGTCTGTGTGATGTTTGTATGGTGTTTGTGAAATGTCTATGTGTTGTGTGTGGTGGTGTGGCTCCTTTAGCAGCGACTCTTTGGCGCCGTCGCTATAATCCATCCCTGTCAGTCACAACTGCTGTTTTCCCCTCAGCACTGTCACTTTCACCTTCACATTTCCCCATTATATGTATAGGGCCTAACTTTGGGGGCCCCAATCTGATGACTGTGGGTAGAAAGGGAGCGTGCCAAATTTCACCCAAATCGGGAGAGAACTGTGGATTTGTATAGAGCGGGCTACTACAGATTTCACATTTCCCCATTATATGTATAGGGCCTATCTTCGGGGGCCCCAATCTCATGACGGAGGACGTTAGCGAGATATAACGTGTGCGGTATTCTGCTCCTGTGGGTGGAGAAGGGGCGTGCCAAATTTCACCCAAATCGGGCGACAACTGTGGATTTGTATAGAGTGGGCTACTACACATTTTGAGTTTTATATAAAGTGCCTTGCGAAAGTATTCAGCCCCCTTGAACTTTTCAACCTTTTGCCACATTTCAGGCTTCAAACATAAGGATATAAAATTTTAATTTTTTGGTGAAGAATCAACAAGTGGGACACAATCGTGAAGTGGAACGAAATTTATTGGATATTTTAAACTTTTGTAAAAAATAAAAAAATAAAAAGTGGGGCGTGCCAAATTATTCGGCCCCCTTAAGTTAATACTTTGTGGCGCCACCTTTTGCTGCGATTACAGCTGCAAGTCGCTTGGGGTATGTCTCTATCAGTTTTGCACATCGAGAGACTGAAATTCTTGTCCATTCTTGCTTGGAAAACAGCTCGAGCTCAGTGAGGTTGGATGGAGAGCGTTTGTGAACAGCAGTTTTCAGCTCTTTCCACAGATTCTCGATTGGATTCAGGTCTGGACTTTGACTTGGCCATTCTAACACCTGGATACGTTTATTTGAGAACCATTCCATTGTAGATTTTGCTTTATGTTTGGGATCATTGTCTTGTTGGAAGACAAATCTCCATCCCAGTCTCAGGTCTTTTGCAGACTCCAACAGGTTTTCTTCCAGCATAGTCCTGTATTTGGCTCCATCCATCTTCCCATCAATTTTAACCATCTTCCCTGTCCCTGCTGAAGAAATTATGGGAAAAGGAGCTGGAAAGCTCATGCGCCCTCTGTTGGATGTAACGGATCCTCAATTTGCTTTTGACTCACTGAGTCTTGAGACAGCAAATGGGATTTTAGCCAAGCCAATTCAAAACTCTACACACCTTCACTGGTGCTCTCCTCAAGGAGAGAGATTTCCGTCCCTGAGCCACTCATTGCCTCCCACAAAGCCAGCCAGTTCACTCTGCTCTGCACTGATGAGGGACAAAAATCCCGAAACGGCGCTGTATGCAGATGAGTGAAATTGGCTTGGCTAAAATCCCATTTGCTGTCTCAAGACTCAGTGAGTCAAAAGCAAATTAAGCATCCGTTACATCCAACAGAGGGCGCATGAGCTTCCCAGCTCCTTTTCCCATAATGCCTTGTGATATGTAGATGCTTAGTAGAGGGCAAAAGGCAATTCAAAACTCTACACACCTTCACTGGTGCTCTCCTCAAGGAGAGAGATTCCCGTCCCTGCTGAAGAAAAGCAGGCCCAAATCATGATGCTGCCACCACCATGTTTGACAGTGGGGATGGTGTGTTCAGAGTGATGAGCTGTGTTGCTTTTACGCCAAACATATCGTTTTGCATTATGGCCAAAAAGTTCAATTTTGGTTTCATCTGACCAGAGCACCTTCTTCCACATATTTGGTGTGTCTCCCAGGTGGCTTGTGGCAAACTTTAAACGAGACTTTTTATGGATATCTTTGAGAAATGGCTTTCTTCTTGCCACTCTTCCATAAAGGACAGATTTGTGCAGTGTACGACTGATTGTTGTCCTATGGACAGACTCTCCCACCTCAGCTGTAGATCTCTGCAGTTCATCCAGAGTGATCATGGGCCTCTTTGCTGCATCTCTGATCAATCTTCTCCTTGTTTGAGATGAAAGTTTAGAGGGATGGCCGGGTCTTGGTAGATTTGCAGTGGTCTGATACTCCTTCCATTTCAATATGATCACTTGCACAGTGCTCCTTGGGATGTTTAAAGTTTGGGAAATCTTTTTGTATCCAAATCTGGCTTTAAACTTCTCCACAACAGTATCACGGACCTGCCTGGTGTGTTCCTTGGTCTTCATGATGCTCTCTGCGCTTTAAACAGAACCCTGAGACTATCACAGAGCAGGTGCATTTATACGGAGACTTGATTACACACAGGTGGATTATATTTATCATCATCAGTCATTTAGGACAACATTGGATCATTCAGAGATCCTCACTGAACTTCTGGAGTGAGTTTGCTGCACTGAAAGTAAAGGGGCCGAATAATATTGCACGCACCCCTTTTCAGTTTTTTATTTTTTTACAAAAGTTTAAAATAACCAATAAATTCCGTTCCACTTCACAATTGTGTCCCACTTGTTGATTCTTCACTAAAAAATTTAAATTTTATATCGTTATGTTTGAAGCCTGAAATGTGGCAAAAGGTTGAAAAGTTCAAGGGGGCCGAATACTTTCACAAGGCACTGTATCTAAGATGACAACAGTATGCGTGCACTCATCCAGTGGTGCAGAAGCTGAACATGCTCCTGTCTAAGTTGCTGGTGCTGCAGTCACTCCCTTTACAATTGGTGGACTCTGCACCTTTCAGAGAAATGATGGCTTGCGCCGAGCCAAGGTGGAGAGTCCCAAGCCGTCATTTCTTTGCCAAGAAGGCAGTACCAGCCCTCCACAAATATTTAGAACAGAAGGTGGGCCAATCCTTGGCAAAAGGTTGAAAAGTTCAAGGGGGCCAAATACTTACGCAAGGCACTGTATATAGATTATTAATCTGGGGCCTTAGCTTTTTTTTTTTTTTTTTTTCTTACCCTATTAATTCTATAAGGAAAATGCCAGCATTTCCACAGGTAAAATTGACATGCTGCGTTTTTCAAAAATGTATGCGTTTTTGAAAACGCAGCTTTTTCGCAGCATTTATTTTCCTGCAATATTTGGATGGGATTGGTCAGAATCTCATTCACATTACTGGTACTGTAAAACATAGAGTGGGGCCTTAGCCTAAAGTAAATACCTGGATTTAGAGTACATTATGAAATTGATGAAAATAGATATTTTTTTTTTGGACTAAGATCCATCTTTCCAAGGCAGCAAAAAAAAAAAAAATGCTCAAAAAAGAATGACTTCTCTATGGCTATGGCCACACAATACAGAAACGCAGTGTTTTTTTTTGTTGCATATTTTGGTGCGGTTTTTTGGGCCAAAGTTAGGAATGTATTTAACAGAAGAAAAACATCTAAGAACTTCCTAGAAATTTCCCATTCCTTTTCAAGCCACTCTCCCGACTTTGTCCAAAAAAAACTGCAGCAAAATATGCAACAAAAAACACTGCGTTTCCGCAACGTGGGGCCGTAGCCTTATGCTGGAGTCCCACATGGTGTAACCAGTACAGCAAAATCCCATACACATATTCCAGAAACATACCTGCAGTGGAAATGCTGCGTTTTTCAAAATCGTTGCGTTTTTAGAAATCGCAGCATGTCAATTATACCTGCAGAAAGGCTGACGGTTTCCCTAAAGGCATAATTGATGCAAAAAGTCTGTAGCATTTTCCTCTGTGAATTTTCCTTTTCTATGAAAAGTGTGGGAAAAACCACAATGCGTTTCCGCCGCAGTTTTTCCCACAGCGCTTTTTTTTTTTATAAGAACAATGGCAAAAAGGTAGGTTTGTTTCAATCCCAATAAAACCTGGATCTTTTTGGCCATGATAATAATATTGCCAAGACCAAACACTGTTACTTTCAGAACTCACAGAATTCTTGCAATAAAATGTGAAAATTGTAAAATTATAGAATTAGAATTAAAATGTATGAGAAATAATTTGTCCATTTCTTCATGTCTAAAGATCCCTGATGTGTCCATTGGGGAAGGCTTCTGGAGACACCCCCCACATACTGATGTTTATGGTATGATGTATATTTTTTTTTTTGTTTTTTTTAATATCCTCATTTTTGTTCCAAAACTGATTTTCTTCACATTGTGTACCATAACCATAAATCAAACAATATGGTGTAATATAAAGAGAGAAAAAAAACACGTTCCTTGTAGCAGTTAAAGTGGATATCTCAAGAAAAAAAAATTCCTATATCACATTGGGGTTATCATTATTAACCACAGCAAACAGCTGGTTTTCTACAAAATTTGCCCCAGTGTACTGTTTATCTGTGTGTCTGAGACATAGACATTATATTGCATGCCCTATTAGGGATAGGGAATGATGTAAATGATGAAAATCTTTGCTCAGAGTTACAGAATATGTTGGTGCTATATAGAGATGGGCAAACTGATTTGTCACGAACTAGGTTCGACCCAAATAGTCTAAATTGTTTGTTTAATTAACAAAAACAAACAGAAAACATGTCTGTGACTCAGACTGTGACATTCTAGCACCACCTGACATCAGCTGACAACCTCTAAGGCAATAGACAATGGTAGTTGGACACCTTATGGTGCTTATGTCATATACACTATACAAAGTGCTGTGAGTATGATCACGAGGCATTACAGTAATAGTGGATAGATAGACAAGGATCTGTGTTTCAACTCACTGCATCCAGTGGTGAAACTAGCCTCTTTGCTGCCTGAGGCGGACTGGCTAGGAGTAGCCAGTCTTTTCAGACCCCAGAGTATAATGATCGAAGACTCAGGGGAGGTGACAAACATAAAAAACTGTGTTACTTACCTATCCTGGACACCGGTGCACTCCTTGCAGCTTTCAGCCCTGTTTAATTGCACGCATTTTCAGACCCCGGAGTATAATAATAGTAGTATTTGAGGCCTGCGGCCTCACTTATCAATGTCCGCGGCTGCTCACAGCGGCATCCACTTCCCCATCTGCGTCCCATAGCAGAAGGGGAAGCGGAGGCGGCCACGAGTAGACGCGGGGTAGGTAAATAAATAGGCCGTTACCTGCTGGGGATACTATAGCAGGTTATGGCCAATAAAAAAGTTATCCCCACCTACTTGCGATGCCTTGATGCAGCCTCTGCCGCCTCCTCTTCTTGTCCGCGACGTCTGTGTCTCAGCATAGGCGGCGTGATGACGTCATTGTATCGCCGCCTGCGCTGAGATGCGACGTCTCGTAAACCAGTCCAGGACAGTCCCTGCTCAGCTTAGTTTTTTTTAAAGCGGCCTGTCCTGGGCTGGTTTACATTGAATAGTAAAAATGCCGCCCCCCAGACAGTGACGGACAGTGCCGCCTGAGGTGGCTGCCTCACTTCGCCTCATTAGTGGTGCACCCCTGACTGCATCATACAGAGCATTAAGTTCTGTAAAACTTACAATTGCCAGCATAAGTTAGGAATAGGAGAATTTAGTCAGATTTCAGTAATTACAGGCAGATTAATGATAAAAAATCAACAGACTATGCTAATTAGAGATGAACGAATTGAAACTGCAGAAGTGGAATTCGATCCGAATTTCAGGAAATCTTCGATTCGCCTCGATTCCAGATTTCCTCATGCTTCGATGCATCAAATCGCATTTTTTTTAATAAAATGGCTGCTGCACATGTTAGGACAAGGGGCAAGGGATTCTGGGAACGCGGGATCACCCACAATGCCAAGGGTGCAGCTATTCAGCAGCCAGCCGACCCTGTGATGTCACAACCCTAAAAAAACCCTCAGTCATTTTAGGTACAGTCATTTCACATCGCTCTTACTGTAGGGACAGACGTCGGCAGGAGCTAGGGAAAGACTTAGAAAACAGATAGAAGTTCAGGGAAAGAGCCTTAGGACTGTAGGGAAAGGATAGCGAGGAATTGAAAGAAGAATTTGGGGTGGTTGCAGCGTCATTAACAGCAAAAATTTGAATATACTTTGCAGCACTCACTGCCTTTATACTGCTGCTCATTACTCATACCTGTGTCTTCAAGGTGGAACATAGCAAGCCTTTTGCAGTACAGTACAGGAAAAAACTGAATTATTAGTGAATTATCATCCACTAATATCTGCAGTTATCTGTTCTAACACCTTTTTCAAGGCGTTTATTATAAGAGGGCTTATTCACTATTCTTCCAAAGCATAACATTACAGGCCATTTGTCAGTACTACTGTGCCAAAAAGAACTGAATTCTAATCCAGTTATCTCTACAGTCATCTGTTCTAACTCCTTTTTCAAGGCGTTTATTAGTGTGGAAACAAATAAGGGGCATATTTGCCATTTTGTTCAGAGTATAAAATTACAGGCTATTTCTCAATACAGTAGTGGAAAAATTAAATAATAGCCACTCATCTGTGCAGTTAGCTGTTATTCTAACACTTATTTAAAGGTGTTTATTAATGTGGAAACAAATAAAGGCCATATTCGCCATGTTGTTCAGAGTATAAAATTACAGGCCATTTCTCTATACAGTAGTGGCAAAATTAAATAATAGCCACTAAATGTGCAGTTAGCTGTTATTCTAACACTTATTTAAAGGTGTTTATTAGTGTGGAAACAAATAAGGGGCATATTCGCCGCTTTTGTTCCAAGTATAAAATTAAAGGCCATTTTGCAGTACAGTACTGCCAAAAAAATCATAATTCTTATCCAGTAATCTCTGCCTTTATCATGCTTTTTTTAAAGGTCTTCATTAGAGGGGAAAGAAATAAGGGGCATATTCGCCGTTCTCTTCAAAGTAGAAAATTACAGACCTTTTTGCCCTGTATTTATTTCCTTTGCAATTAAGTTTTTTTCATCGAACAGTATGTCAGACAGAGAAGCGAGAGGCCATGCACAGGGGCGGGCCACAGACCTAAATGTTTCTGGCACAGGCATAGGTCGCAGCAGAGTGAGGGGGCGTGGCAGCAGGGGTCACTTACAGAGGCCTGAGCTCCCAGTGTCAGCTAGCAGTCGTGTCTCAACCAGCAACCCAACGGTTATAGAATGGTTGACTCGGTCATCCACTTCATCCTAAGTCACATCAGACATCCCCAGCCATGAGTCGGTGGGTTCGTCAGACACAACCCTTAGTTGACATGGCCTGAGAGCAGACCATGTACCCTCACCTGTCCTCAACCTGCCTCTGTTCTTTTCTGTTCCCTCAGCCAGAGAAGCACTCTATGCTGTGGGCTCAGATCCACTATATAGTGAGGAGGAGTTACTAGAGGACACTGAGCAGCTAGTGCCCAGTCAAGATGTGGAGGAGAAATCCACCACTTCCTCAGGTAGGCGGGCAAGTAGTGATGAGGAGAGTGGCGTGGGAGCTGGTGTTGCGAGACTCCTGGCTCAGAGACCGTTGAGGAGGACATCAGTGACCTGCAGACATTAGTGGATGACGATGTAGCCGATTGCAATTGGGAACCGGGTGACGAATGGGCTTCATCGTCATCGGGAGAAGAGTGTGGCAGCTTGCACACGAGGCAGTGGCGGAATCAGCAGGGTGGCAGCAGTGGGAGGTCAGGAGCCAAACGTGCCAGGGGTAGAGTACCCGCTTCGCAGCAGTGGTGCAGTGGATAGCAGTGGTGCAGGGGTTCACGGAGGCAGTGGCGGTAGCGGTCAGTTACTGCGGAATGTTGGGGGTATAATCACCTACTCAGCGGTCTGTCAGTTTTTTGTTAAGCCACCAGGGGGAGGTGAACATGGCCATATGATCAATCTATGGGCAGAAGGTTCATTTTCTTCAGTCCAGCTGGCATCTTCTTCTGTGGACTTCTTGCGCATGCTTGGTATACGCTCTTCGCTTCTGCCGGCAACTATACAATAAAGCTCTATTGGGCAGGAGCCGGCAGAAGCGGAGAAAGTGATGCTTCATGCCAGAAGACTAAAGATGGGTAAGTATGAGGGGGACGGGGACGGGGTGAGTATTGGTGATGCTTTGTTTCTGGAAATGCAGAAACTGAACGTCACCGGATCATCAGAAAATGTTCCTGGGGCGGCCACATGACATGGCCTCATTTTTAACCCCTTAATGACCCGGCCATTTTTTGTTTTTGCATTTTCGTTTTTCCCTCCCCACATTCCAAGAGCCATAACTTTTTCATTTTTCAGTTCACAGAGTCACATGGTGGCTTATTGTTTGCGAAACAAATTGTACTTTGTAATGTCACTATTCAATATTCTGTGCAATGTACTGGGAAGCTGGAAAAAAATTCAGAATGAGGTGCAATTGGAGAAAAACTGCATTTGCGCCAAATTCATATGGGTTTAATTTTTACACCATTCACTGTGTGGTAAAAATGACATGTTACCTGTATTCTGTGGGTCAGTACGAACACGGCGATACCAAATTTATATAGTATTTGTAATGTTTTGATACATTTTAAAAAATTAAAAACTTTGCTAAATAGAAAAAAAAATTTTGCGTCGCCATATTGTGTCACCTGTAACTTTTTCATATTTACATGTATGGAGCTGGGTAAGGTGTCTTTTTATGCGGGACAACATGGCGTTTTTATTGATACCACTTGGGGAAAGATCTGATGGTTTGATCACTTTTTATTCAATTTTTTATAGGAGACAAAGTGTTGAAAAAAACGCTATTTGGCCATTTTGATTTTTTTTTCCCCGCTACGCCGTTCACCGTATGGGATAAATATTTTAATATTTTAATAGTTCGGACATTTTGGAGCGCGGGGATACCTAATGCGTTTATGTTTACTTTTGTTTATTTACTTTTATATCTGATCTAGGGAAAGGGGGGGTGATTTGAACGTTTGTGATTTTTTTAATTTTTACATACTTTTAAAAACTTTTTTTTTTTATACTTTTACTTGTATGATCAGACTCCCTAGGGACCTTGAAACCTAGGGAGTCTGATCGCTCATACTATTCACTGCGATACTACTGTATCGCAGTGAATAGCAAAATGCCTTCACTGCTATTACACGATGCCTCTGGCATCGTGTAATAGCTATACTGAAATGACAGGCCTGGGAGCCTTCAATAGGCTCCCGGCTGTCATGGCAACCAAGCGCCGCCCTCCGATGATGTTCCGGAGGGCGGCGATGAGGTAAAAATGGCGGCGCCCTTGTCGGCTCCGCAATTTAGAGGCCACGGTCGCGTTTGACCGCGGCATCTAAAGGGTTAACAGCCGCGATCGGTGCAGGCACCGATTGCTGCTGTTAGCTGCGGGTCCTGGCTGTATTATACAGCTGGCACCCGCGGTGTATGGAGAGCGCTCAGCTCCTGAGCACTCTCCATACATCGTCATGCGACTCAGGACGTACTATTACGTCCTGGGTCGTTAAGGGGTTAAAAACATGGCCTCATTTTCCAAAACTGACATGTGTCACTTTATATGGCAATAACTTTAAGACTCCATAACTTACACAAGTAATTTTGATATTGTTTTTTCGTGACACATTGTATTTCATGTTAGTGGTAAACATTGATCAATATTTTTGTATTTATTTATAAAAAATTGTTAATTTGATAGAAATTTGGAAAATATCTCAATTTTCAGACAGATAAGCATAACACTCAAATGTATTAATAAATATTACAGTGCCTTGCAAAAGTATTCGGCCCCTTTGAACTTTTCAACCTTTTGCCACATTTCAGGCTTCAAACATAAGGATATAAAATTTAAATTTTTTGTGAAGAATCAACAACAAGTGGGACACAATCGTGAAGTGGAACGAAATTTATTGGATATTTTAAACTTTTGTAAAAAATAAAAAACTGAAAAGTGGGGCGTGCCAAATTATTCAGCCCCCTTAAGTTAATATTTTGTAGCGCCACTTTTTGCTGCGATTACAGCTGCAAATCGCTTGGGGTATGTCTCTATCAGTTTTGCACATCGAGAGACTGAAATTCTTGCCCATTCTTCCTTGGAAAACAGCTCAAGCTCAGTGAGGTTGGATGGAGAGCGTTTGTGAACAGCAGTTTTCAGCTCTTTCCACAGATTCTCGATTGGATTCAGGTCTGGACTTTGACTTGGCCATTCTAACACCTGGATACATTTATTTGTGAACCATTCCATTGTAGATTTTGCTTTATGTTTGGGATCATTGTCTTGTTGGAAGATAAATCTCCGTCCCAGTCTCAGGTCTTTTGCAGACTCCAACAGGTTTTCTTCCAGAATGGTCCTGTATTTGGCTCCATCCATCTTCCCATCAATTTTAACCAACTTTCCTGTCCCTGCTGAAGAAAAGCAGGCCCAAACCATGATGCTGCCACCACCATGTTTGACAGTGGGGATGGTGTGTTCAGGGTGATGAGCTGTGTTGCTTTTATGCCAAACATATCGTTTTGCATTGTGGCCAAAAAGTTTGATTTTGGTTTCATCTGACCAGAGCACCTTCTTCCACATATTTGGTGTGTCTCCCAGGTGGCTTGTGGCAAACTTTAAACGAGACTTTCTCTGGATATCTTTGAGAAATGGATTTCTTCTTGCCACTCTTCCATAAAGGCCAGATTTGTGCAGTGTACGACTGATTGTTGTCCTATGGACAGACTCTCCCACCTCAGCTGTAGATCTCTGCAGTTCACCCAGAGTGATCATGGGCCTCTTGGCTGCATTTCTGATCAGTCTTCTCCTTGTTTGAGATGAAAGTTTAGAGGGACGGCTGGGTCTTGGTAGATTTGCAGTGGTCTGATACGCCTTCCATTTCAATATGATCGCTTGCACAGTGCTCCTTGGGATGTTTAAAGTTTGGGAAATCTTTTTGTATCCAAATCTGGCTTTAAACTTCTCCACAACAGTATCACGGACCTGCCTGGTGTGTTCCTTGGTCTTCATGATGCTCTCTGCGCTTTAAACAGAACCCTGAGACTATCATAGAGCAGGTGCATTTATATGGAGACTTGATTACACACAGGTGGATTATATTTATCATCATCAGTCATTTAGGACAACATTGGATCATTCAGGGATCCTCACTGAACTTCTGGAGTGAGTTTGCTGCACTGAAAGTAAAGGGGCCGAATAATATTGCACGCACCACTTTTCAGTTTTTTATTTTTTACAAAAGTTTAAAATAACCAATAAATTTCGTTCCACTTCACAATTGTGTCCCACTTGTTGATTCTTCACCAAAAAATTTAAATTTTATATCTTTATGTTTGAAGCCTGAAATGTGGCAAAAGGTTGAAAAGTTCAAGGGGGCTGAATACTTTCGCAAGGCACTGTATCTAAGAGACAACAGTATGCGTGCACTCATCCAGCGGTGCAGAAGCTGAACATGCTCCTGTCTAAGTTGCTGGTGCTGCAGTCACTCCCTTTACAATTGGTGTACTCTGCACCTTTCAGAGAACTGATGGCTTGCGCCGAGCCAAGGTGGAGAGCCCCAAGCCGTCATTTCTTTGCCAAGAAGGCAGTACCAGCCCTGCACAAATATGTAGAACAGAAGGTGGGCCAATCCTTGAGCCTGTCGGTGTCTGCCAAAGCGCATGGCAGCGCAGACGTGTGGAGTTGTAACTACGGTCAAGGACAATATATGTCATTTACGACCCACTGGGTTAATGTGGTGCCTGCCCAGGCACACCAGTAACTTGGACAGGTGACACAGCTTCTGCCTCCATGTTTTTACGCCGTTGGTCCTGCAACAATGTCCGCCTCATTCTCCACTGTGTCCTCAGCCTCCACTGCAGGGACAATTCCCAATGCTCCTCCAGCATACCACAAGTGCAACGCACAGCGGTGTCCCGCTGTTCTACACCTCATTTTCCTGGGCGAACTAAGTCACACAGGAGAGGAACTGCTCCGTGTCCTCAATCAAGAAATCGAATCCTGGCTTTCTCCAAGAGAACTTAAAATTGGAACAAAGGTGACTGACAAAGGGAAGAACATGGTGTCGGTGCTGCATCAAGCAGGGATGAGCCATACGCCCTGCATGGCACACGTGTTCAATCTGGTTGTCAAGCGTTTCCTTAAGTGTTCCACCCATTTGCAAGACATCCTGAAAATGTCAAGGAAACTTTGCATGCACTTCAGCCACTCGTACACTACCAAGCACACCCTCCTTGAGCTGCAGCGGCAGAAAAGCCTCCCACAACATAGGCTGATATGCAATCTTTCCACCTGTTTGAATTCAACCCTCATATGTTGGATTGACTACATGAACAGAGAAAAGCCATAAACGATTTCTTGATGATCCAAGCGGACAGACGTACTCCCCTGTGTAACTTTAACGTTAGCCAGTGGCAGCTCATGTATGACACCTGCTGTTTGCTTGTTCTATTTGAGGAGGCCACTTTGTTAGTCAGTTGCCAGGACTACGGGATGAACAATGTCATTCCACTGATTCACATCCTGGAAAAGATGCTTTTCAATCTGGCTGGTCAAGGGACTGGAGATGTGGCATCTACATCTCACGGCCACATAAACCGTGTTGGGGCTGAACTGGACGAGGAGGATGAGGAGGACATTGGAGTACAAGCAATGTGTAGCCAAATGGGTGGAGAGGAAGAGCAGGAGCAACCAGAACAGCCAGAGGGAGATGAGGAGGATGAGGCAGATGACCCAGACACACCGTGGCAGTATGCAGTGGAGATGGATGCAGGGAGACCATCGCTACCAGTGAAAAATGTGGGCCTTTTTTACACTCGCTGAGAGGGAGGGCAAATTGAACTATCATAGAGACATCCTAAGTAGCAAATTTCCCTATGTGCGCCATCGTCCATCCTCTCGCATGTTCGGCTGGGGGGCTCTGAGCGCTCAGCTTGCACTAACCTGGCAACTGTGGGAGGGGTGGGGGTGGCAGGAGCAGTATCAGCTCCATCAGCATCAGCCTGAGCCTAGAGTCGCTGATGAGCAGCTTTCTTCAGCCGCATAGTGAAGAAGCTGCTCATCAGCAGCTAGACACAGAGCAGAACTTGAACCAGTAGGTGGCATTCTTAGAGTGCACCCTGCCATCCATCATCGAAGGTCTGCTGGACTACTGGGCAGCCAAACTGGATTTGTGGCCGCAACTGGCCGAGTTTGCCCTGGATAAGCTGTCCTGCCTGGCCAGTAGTGTGGCTTGAGAATGGGTGTTTAGTGCAGCGGGGTCCATAGTTACACCAAGGAGAATTCGCCTATCCACCCAAAATTTGGAGAAACTGACTTCTGTGAAGATGAATCAGGCATGGATCAGCCAGGATTTCCATCCACCAATGCCTGATGCAGCAGATTAAATGATTCATGCTGACTCACCACACTCTGCCACTGGTTCAATATGGCCTCCTAAGGCTGTTGCTACCTACACATTATATCACCTTGCCCCTCTGTGGCCTCCTCATGCTGCTGCCAACTCCACATTATGTCGTCTTGCCACTCTGTAGACATATATGTGGAATCGGCAGACGACAGTGTAAAAGGAGTGCGCTCTTCCACACTACCATAGGATGTTGGGCTCTGCACGGTTCTTTCTACCTGGCACTAACATGGACCTGTAAGGCTGAGTTCACACTCGAGTTAGTTGGTCAGTTTTGGCCCCGTAACTGTCCAAATAAGTGAAGTGTGCAGTGGGTCTAAGAGCGACGCCTGTCATGTGCGTGTCATGCTGACTCTCAGTATTGTTTCACTACCGCAATAGGCTCCCTATGTGTGTTACTGCAAGGCACAGTGTTCTACACCACTATACAGGCTCTTTGAAGCCAGGTAATAGGTGTTTTTTAATGATATTTGCTGCAAGTTATTCCGGATCGAAGCTAATTTTTTTGGAAATTCGAATCGAACTGCAGAATCGAACTTTTGAGAAATTCGCTCATCTCTAATGCTAATCTTTGCTACTAATGCTAATTTTTTTTGTTGCTGCTCATATATGCAGTATTGCAGCTTGTGCAAGTATATAAAAAATCTGTTATTTAAGCGTTTACTTTGTTGTTCACCCAATATACCCTCTAACAGCCTGTGCCAATCTAAAATAAAACTCTGTTATTAAGGGGTTTTTTTTCAGCCAGTAAACAGTGTGACACAGCCTGCTAATCTGAGCAAATCTCTGTTTATTAAGGATTTTACTTTTGGTTACCCAAATATATACAAACTGCATACAAAAAAAATTATAAGCTGACTGACGCAGTTTAACGATACTCACTGACCAGGTGACATTTATTGCTTTACTATGTTTATTGAAATAGTTTAAAAAAAAAAATACACACAGTGTGAATTGCTGCCAATCACTATTATGATTAAGCAATGTACAGTAAAATGCCTGGAAAAAACATGGCAAGGGACAGGTATAATAAGGGCAAGAAGGAAACACTTGTGCAGGTACTAATAATAAGAATGTGGATGGCAACAGCAACACTACTTTTGGTCTTCATAGACCCACCACTAGCCGCAGTGTTGTCACACTTTCTGAGAATAAAGATGTTTTTGAAAGCAGTGAAGAACGAATGTTAAGTTAGGGTTATGTGTGTTTCTTCTCAACATGTATGTGTGGGTGTGCAGACACATGTGTAAAAACTAGGTTTCTCCATACTCACATGAAATGGCTTCACCAACTCATTTGCCAAAATGGAATTGGCAGTAGCACCAAGTGAGCAAGACTATTCTATTCCTTCTTCCCAGGCCACATCCACACCTAGCATAAGGTCACTTTTATTATCATTCTTCTTTATCATTATCATCTCCATCAGCTTCTCTTACTCCTCCACGCCAATGTCAGTCATCATCCATAAAATAATGATTTTCTAGTAAACAGCAACCTGTAGCCAGTCATCCAATTGGTCTGCAACTTTAAATCCTAGCTGGCCAAGTTAATGCCACAGTCTCTGCCAGTCCACTGCATTTTGCCAACTGATAGCAGCACCGTCTTGAAATTATCTGAATTGTCATTACACTACTTGTTGCCACACATGTACCCACAAAAGGATCTTTTTTTGAGACACTCATTTATTTGTTACTTTTTAAAAGGACAGGTACACTGATGGTGTGTCCCTAATTTTTCTTCATATTCAGTATCCCTGCATGTGCTCCCATACAGTGATAACTAGCAGGATAAACCTGGTTCTTTTCTGCCTCCAAAGTGTTGTTTTCAGAGTCATAGAATCCTTTCCAGGTCAGAAGATATTCTAGCTTTTTCAGCTGGCAGCCAGGCCAGGCACGCAGATAGTGTGCCCCAAGTTTTTATTGTAATTCTGTAAATTGTCACTCTACCAACATGATGTCCATGTGGCATCCTCCATTACTGCCACAGTGGACCATCTATCACTCCCAACTTCACCAGGGCAAGCCGTTGCTTTTACCCCACCCTTTACCCCCTCATTTCATGGTTGTAAGGTAAAGCGCACATTGAGTGGCACTGTTGCACATACTGGAGCAAAATTAGTAACTCATAACAAAACTATATAAATTAGGTATCGCCGTAATCGTACCGACCTACAGAATAAAGGTAACGTAATGTTACTTATGCTGTACGCTGCACAGCAAAAAAAATTAAAAGGTAAAAAGTTATGCCAGAATTTATAGGGTTTTTTTTAATCCACCAAATAAGCATTAATAAAATTTAGTCAATAAGTTAGACACCCAAAAATGGTGTCATTACAAAATGCATTTCATACATTAAAAAACAAGCCCTCATATGGCTACATCACCAGAAAAATAACAAATATAGCTTGAACAATGTGAAGACAAAAACCCCAAAAAACGCCAAATCATTAGAGCACAACTGGTTGCAGCATGTAAGCAAATGTATAAGCTGGGTGAGCTTATATTAGGGTACACCCCAAACTTAGAGCTTACAAGGGAAAAGAAACCAGAAGTGATCCCCCAGAGTGACCCTCCACCCCCCAATCATAGGAGCTACTGGGGAAATAGTAGGGAATTTGGTGCTCCCAATGTACTCTGCACAGCTTACATATTCACTTTTCACTTTTCATTATCCACTGTGCATCCACGTCTGGGATACTAAAGCTCACTACACCCCTTCATAAATTCTTTGAGGGTTGTAGTTTTCAAAATGGGGTCATTCCTCGGGGACTCCACTTTTCTGGTACGTTAGAGGCTCTGCAAACATGACATGGCGTCCAGATACCAAACATTTAAAGAGGACCTTTCATGTCCTCATGTATATGCGGTTTTACATACAGTACCGCTAGAAAGCCGACAGCGCGCTGAATTCAGCGCACTGCTGGCTTTCCCGTTATATGCCCCGGGGCTGGAGATATCGGCGGTGTAAGTTTCACGGTTTACTGTCAGAAAGGCGTTCCTGACAATCTAGCTGTGCTGTGAGGAACGCCCTCCCTGACAGATCTTGTTCATAGACTTGTACTGGCGGGGAGTCCCTCACAGCGTCATCGCTGGGCTGTAAGGAACTCCCCCTCTCTCTGTACTCGTCTATAGCGCTGTACTGTCAAAGGGGGCGTTCCTTACTGCCCGGCGATGACGCTCAGCTGTGAGGAATGCTCCCCCCAGCACAAGTCTATGAACAAGAACTGTTGGGGAGGGCGTTCCTCACAGCGCAGCTAGACTGTCAGGAACGCCTTTCTGACAGTAAACCATGAAACTTACACTGCTGATATCTCCAGCCCCGGGGCACATACCGGGAAAGCCGGCAGTGCGATGAATTCAGCACGCTGTCGGCTTTCTAGCGGTATGTAAAACCGCATGTGCCTTAGGACATGAAAGGTCCTCTTTAAATCTGCACTTCAAAAGCTCATAGCACTCCATCACATCTGTGTCCTGCTGTACATCCAAACTGCAGTTTATGCTCACATGTATGACACTGGTGTACCCAGGATAACGTACTTAATGTCATATGTGGGTATAAACTGCTGTTTGGACACAGAAGGGAATGAGCGCTATGTGGTAATTGGAGCACAGATTTAGATGGTTTGGTTTTTGGATGTCATGACACTTGCAGAGCTCCTGAAATGCCAGTAAATTGGATTAGAGTTACCCCTGATCCCAGACATTACAGGAGACTGTCAACTGTATGTTACAGCTAACAACTACTAATAAGCTGTTGATGTGCCCAAAAGGCTGGCTGTCAGTCATAATACAGTGCAATAAATTACTATTGTAGTGTATTATATTTGCAAATCTTAAAATTGTATACTCCCCAAATGGGACTGCAAAAAAGCTGAAAAATATTTAAAAATATAGCAAATTAAAACCAAGAACCACTTTTCACCAACGTAAAAAAAATACATATTTGATATTGCTATATCTGTAACAATGTGAGCCATAAAATTAAATTAATTAAATTAGTAAAGACGAAGATAAAAAAAACTTTGTAATATATCTTATCAAAGAGAAATTCCTCTTTCTGGTCTTACCAGGCTGTTTCCATGCTCTTCCTCCCACTGCTAAAATGACTTTCACTGTAAAAATCACTTGAGATAGATTCCAGATCATGTGACTAAGATGACCCATTTCTATAGAAGTTTAACCCCGTAAAGACACGACCAAAAAACACGGCCCCATTTTTCAAAGTTGACATGAGTCACTTTATGTTGGGATAACTTTGAGAAGCTTTAACTTACACATGTGATTTAGAGAGTTTTTTCATGACACATTGTACTCCATGTTAGTAGTAGACATTGATCAATAATTTTGTATTTATTTATAGAAAAAATAGGAAATTTGATGGAAATTTTGAAAAAAAAATGCAATTTTCAAAATATGAAGTGTTCTGCTTTTCAGACAGATACCACCCAAACATATTAATAAATATTATCTACCATATCTCTGCTTTATATTGGCATTATCTTTTAATCATTCTTTAATTTATTTTGGATGTATGAAGTCTTACAAATGTAACAGTGATTTTCCAGATTTACAAGAAAATTTTCCACACTAATTTTTTAGGGACCACTCCAGTTGTGAAGGGGATTATAAAGGCTTATACATTATAAACCCCCATTAAGTCATTTTCAAAACTGCACCTCTCAAATAATTCAAAACAGTATTTGTGAAGGTTATTAACCCTTTAAGTATTTCACAGAAATTAAAACAATATGGAGGTGAAATTTAAACATTTCATTTTTTTGTTCAATAATACGTTCATTTAGCCCTAAAATTAACACATTCACAAGGGGTTAAATGAGAAAATGCATCTCACAGTTTGTTATGAAATTTCTCCCAAGTGCAGAAATACCCTACGTGTGGCTGTAAACTGATGTTTGGGCATACGGCAGTGCACGGAAAGAAAGGAGCAACACTGGGCATTTGAAAAGCAGATTTTGCTGGAATAGTTTTCAGGTGCCATGTCTCATTTACAAAGCCCCTAAAGTACCACTACAATGGAAAGCCTCCAAAAGTCTAAAAGTGACCCCATTTTGGAAATTACACCCCTCAAGGAATTTATCAAGGAGTATAGTGAGCATTTTGATCCCACGGCCGTTTCACAGATTTCATTAACATTGGGATGTGTAAATGAAAAATAACTAAAATGTCACTTTATCCCCAAAATTTTCATTTTCACAAGGGTTTAAAGGAGAAAAATCACCCCACTGTTTGTTAAAAAAAATTGCTCATTAACACAGCAATACCCCACATGTGGTCGTAATCTGCTTTATGGGTACATGACGGGGCTCGGAATGGAAAGTGCTCTATTTGGAGTTTGGAGGGCAGATTTTGCTGGAATAGATTTCTGGAGTCATGTCCCATTTGCAGACCCCTTAAAATACCAGTACAATGGAAACCCCCAAAAAGTGACCTAGTTTTGGAAACTACACTAAACTACTTGTTGGACACACAGCAGAGCGCAGATGTGAAGGAATGCTATATGGCTTTTGGTGCACAAGTTTTGATCTTTGGTATCTGGACGCCACCTTATGTTTGGAGAGCCTCTAAAGTACCAGTAAAGTGGAATCCCCTAGAGAGTGACCCCACGTTGAAAACTGGACCCCTTAAAGAATCTATCAAGGGGTGTAGTAAACATTAGTTTCCCAGATGTGAATGCAAAGCAGATGGTGAAATGTGAACATATCCCAGTAGCTCCTCTGATTGGGGGGTTACTCTGGGGGCTGTAAATCTGGGTTGTACCCTCTACCCTATACAGTACACTCTCACAGCTTATACATCCCCTTTCTGCCACAGCCAATTTTGTCCTAAAGATATGGAAATTTTTGATTTTTTTTTTTTGTCATCACATTTTACAAGCTATAATTTTCTTATTTTTTGTGATGTATCCATAAGGGCTTGTTTTTTATGGGATGAGATGCATTTTCTAATGACACCATTTTGGGGTGTCTACAACAAAATTTTATTTACTCTTTCTGGATGGATTAAAAAAAAAATCAATTTTGGCACTGCTTTTTAACATTTAAAATTTTTTGACCTTCGCCATACAACATAAATAATTTGTTACCTTTATTCTATGGGTCAATACGATTACAGTGATACCTAATTTTCATACTTTTTTATGTGTTACAAATTTTGCAGAATAAACATTTGGGGAAAAAAAATCAGTTATTTTCTGAGTGGCATAACATTTTTATTTTTCTATTGACAGAGCTGGCTGAGGGCTTATTTTTTATGGGAAAAGCTATACTTTTTGGTACCATTTTGGGCTATATATGACTTTTTGATCACTTTGTATTTAACATTATATGAGGCTACATAGCAAAAAATTGTTACCGCTCATGTCTTTCTTTCTGTTTCTTTTTTTTTGGATTGTTTACTGTGCAGGTTAACTAATGGTTCACTTTTATTGTACAGTTATGGATGCGTCAATACCAAATATGTAGTGCTTTATACTGTGTTTTGTGTTTTCATACTGTATAAGGGTAAAGGGGTATTTGATTGGGGGTTATTTATTAATTTTTACTTTTACATTTTTATTTTTTAATTTGTTTTTTTTTTGTTCCAATAGAGGACATGAACCAGCGATCTTCAGATCGCTGCTGTAGTGTTATACACTCCAATACAGAAGTATTGGAGCATATAACGGATGTCAGCCTATGCAGTCTGCACAATAAATCTTGAACACATGATTAGAAGACTGAAGCAAAAGATCACAGACCCGGGGCCATGGAATAGGCCCCGGGCTGCTGAATAAGGATCACACCAGCCACGACTCGCTGAGCTACCCGGTTGCTAGGGCAACCCCTTAGATGCAACGGTCATGATTGATCGCAGCATCTAAGGGATTAACGCCCGCAATCAGAGCTCAGCTCCAGCCATGGGCATTACATGCAGGTGTCAGCTGTTACTAAAGCTTCTGAGCGGGTTAAATTGCCATGACGTAATGACATGCCATGACATACTATTATATCATTTTGCAGGAATTGGTTAAAGAGGACTTTTCACCATCTCCACCAATTCAAGTTCTTAGCATCTGTTAAGAGGTGCCACTCCACTCAATTTTTTCCCTAGCCTCCACTGTTCCTGAGCAATAAGCGAGTTGGTTTTGCTGAATGATGTAGGAGATGTTGAGAGCCCATAGAGCGCACTCTGTTTGTGCTGGATTACGTGACGCTCCGGAATGGCTCGCTCACACAGGTATCGCCCCTACTTAAGGGCTCTCTTTTATACAAATTCCCTATACCACCAACACCTTAAGCAGCTCCTCTGGACCAACAATGGTATGTAAACCATATTAATCCGTTCTTGTACCTTGCACTATGCATTTTAAGTGTGCTCTACCTCCACATTATACATACTCTGCATCTTACTATTGTATAACTTCCTATCTTGTACCTTGTACTATGCTTTTTAAGTGTTTTCTACCTTCACATTATACATATTCTGCATCTTACTACTGTATAACTTCTTTCTCTCCACCCAAACTCTCTTCATTTTACAAACATATACCTCTGAACACATGTCCTTAAATGTATGCCTTTATGTATCTCTAGTATCATTGTATCTCATTGGTGCCTTTATGTATCTCTACTTTTGGTCTGTATTTTTAGTCTTTTCTTTTTCTCTCCCCTTTTTTCCCCCTCCTTACTTACTCTCAATCGTTATTTTTAAATTTTTACTTACCATGTCCATTTTCCGCCACATATTAGTTATTGTACATGTGTTACATATAAAATTATATGAGAATACTTATGTTCACTCTATTATTGTATCTAGGATCATGCCTGATGAAGTTCATATTTCAGAACAAAACGTTGCACGTTACTTTTGATCCTATAATAATTTGTGTCTAAAACTACATGGCGTTGTGATATATGGAATAATTTACCCAAACTGTGTTAAGAAAAACGGAGAATAAATGTTTACACTTTTTCATTAAAGAACCATATGGTGTGTGCAGTGATTTGGAAACACTATATAGCATGTCAGGCACCAAAATTAACATCACTGATTGCTCAGGAATAGCAGGGGATAGAGAAAAAAAATTCCAACTGTGACAGAATCAGTGGGGAAGCACCTATTAATTCATGTAAAAAGCCTGACTTTTTGGAGGTGTTTTATGGTCATCTTTAAGGAGAGGAGAGGGGGGATGAGTGAGCAGAAAGTGCAGGAGGAAAAGACAGGCTAAGAGCCTATTCACAGACAGATACCTCTGCCATGTTCTATAGATGATCTGTGAAAAAATACAGCATGCTTCCCATTGAGGTTAATTGGTCCTTGAGAATAAAACAGATTCTGTAAGAATTTGTTAAACACATGAGACTAAGCTTGGTTGTGTGAAAAAAGTATTAAGCTGATGTTGGAGCTGAATACTATCACAACCAAAGTACTTTAAACACATTAACACAGATCTTTTATTTATATATATATATATATATATATATATATATATATATATATAATGTTCTGTACGTTCCTGGGGCTTTTTCTGAGGGAGAGACAAATAGAGAGCAGATTCCCCTTTATTTGCTGTGTGTAGTATATGTCACCTAGTCTCTACCCAATCAATACAATGTAAAAGAATGGCCAAAAATTTACATTGCACACTCCTTAAGTCATTGATGTGTCACACTCCTTAAGTCATGAAGTCATCCAATTCACAAAAATAGCAGGACAAAAAAAATTCAACTTGTGTTACAAATCATTGTTATGTAGCCATAAGTAATGATACATGAGTCACTTACTAAAACAAAACACGTGTACAATAGTGCTCAAACTACAAAATAGAAGCAAAACAAATAGCACCAAAAAAAAAGTTTTTTTTGCTTAAAATTTAACTTTTAATAATGATATTTAAAACGGAATAAGCCACAAAAAAATTCAAATCCAAATTGAACCCAATCTATAGGTTCATCTAGATAGTGTATCCAATCAAAAGGACAGTATAGGGCTAGCGTTCTATGTCCCCAAGATTTATAAGAGGAAACGTGTCCATTAAATATAGGGTTAATGGGACCTAAGTCCATGCATATCAATGTTCATGGTCCCACCCCAATCCAATGATTGGAAGGAGTGTGATTCCTCTTAGGGATAAATAAACGAAAATGCCCAACCTCTGATCATTTTTATAATTCACCTTTTGGATATAAGAGTATCGGCTCATATATATATATAAAAACCATAATGGATAAATAAAGCTTAGTGTTCCCGTAATTGGTGGCAAAGATGAAAGGTAATGATATAACTGAACCTAACGCCAATAAGAGAGCAAAATGCCACGCAGTGTTAATAACGCAGACTTCTATTAATATGTCAGTAATAATTATATGAAGTCTGCACACCGTGGGCGCAAATAACAATGTGATCTAATGAAAATAAAAGATCACAACCTCAAGCAAAATGTTCACCGTGGTAATATAGAGTACAATGTCCTGTATAGCTATGTGAGGCTAGTTTTATGCCCAAACATTAGCTAATCACTATATAACCCACGGTAGAACTTTCCTATATATGCTGATCACCTAGGGCAGAATGCGCTCACCAGTAGCGTCTATATATAATATAGACATATCGACGCCACCAATATCAGGAATTCAATCTCTATGCGTTTCTCCCAGAGATTTATGGGTTCATCAGGAGAATAATTCAAATAGTAAGCCGATAGATATGAATAATGCAGTTAAAACTGCAGTTCCCGATGTCCTGAAGGTGGACACCAGTACTAGTATGAAGCCGGCATGATATTGGTGGCGTCGATATGTCTATATTATACAGTATATAGACGCTACCGGTGAGCACATTCTGCCCTAGGTGATCAGCATATATCAGACAGTGACCCTAGGAAAGTTCTACCATGGGTTATATAGTCACTTACTGTCTTGTAGCAGACTTCATGCATTTTGATCAAGCTGAAGTTGCAAAGCATTAAAGTTGATTATCTTAAAAAAAAAAAAAAAAACTGGGACTAAAAAAAAAAAAATTGGAAACTAACTTAGTGTTAGTGTCTAACACAATATCTGCATGTGCGATGAATTTCTAGAGGGTAAAGTACTATCCACTCTACTTTTCTACTAAATGATGTTGTGAGATTTTTTTTTCTACTATGCAACACTCACTAGATTTAGTGTTGTTGACAGCGCGACATCTTTAACTTGCTGTCGATGGTATACAGAAAAATATTGCCAAATTGGAGACTGAATTCAGAAGGTCTAGTACAGTAGAGGAATATGAAAAGGTGAATCAGGATCTGATTAATAAAAAAACACTGAAAAATTAAGTGTTAATTAAATTCAATTCTGCAAAGTCAGCTGATTAAATTTAAGAGAGACGCACATGATTATCTAAGGAGTAGAGTGTACTCATGGGCTCAAGAATGGCAAAAAGCCAGTAAAACATGGGATTATAAAATATTTGAAATAAGTAGTGATGAGCGTCAAACAGATTCAAAAAGTGGAAGTGAGAAGAAGGAATGGATGAAATTTTTATCTTCATAAAAATATTAAAAAGTCTAAGAATCATTTTTAACAGCAATCAACGACAGATTTGTCAAATAGAGGAAATTTGTCCCAAAAGACATAACACAAAGAGACAAATATGAAACAGAATGAAAATGAGAAGGACAATAAGAATTTGGTTACTAATATTTTGCCCTGTACATTAACCAAATCTGAATTGTCAATCATAAATAAAGGGTTGGGATTTGTTCCAACTCACACAATAGATACATTTGAATTTATTACTGATTTTTATTTCTTGTTTTTATGGTTTTTGTAGAAGTTTGAGATTGAAGATGCAGTTTTTAGGATATAAGTCAAAAAAGAAATAAAGAGGAATGATATGTCTGTTTCTTTAAAAGATAGAAGTCAGTTTGTTCTTGTAATTTATAATTGTGTTTTGGAAATGTTTCAGAAAATAGTAATTAATGAAGTAAAAGAAGAATGGGAGCATTGCGCTGCTCCATGCTGGACAAATATGACTAAAGAGGAGATCAAGGCTGTTGATTAATAACTTTGATAAGTAATGATAAGATCTTCAAAAAAGCAGACAAGGGGGAGGTGCAAGTATAATGATGGGTAAAGAGAAATATTGCCCCACGTGGCGTAAATGCTGCGGTTTGGCCATGGTGGAAACACCGGGGAAAAAATGCGGCATTTAGCGGTCACTGTGTAGTGGATGGGATTCTAGCAAATCCCATTCCCACAGTACGGTAAAATACATGCAGTGGACACACTGCAATTTCCAAAACCACCACGGTTTTGGAAATCGCAGCATGTCAATTATACCTATGAAAGTACTGGCTGTTTCCCTATAGGTATAATTGAAGCAGAAAGTCCTCAGAGGACACTTCTGTGAACTTTCTGTGAAAAGCACTGCGGGAAAAACTGCAATTCATTGCCTTTTTTGCTGTGGGACGCTACGTGGAGCCTTAGCCTTAGACTGATAGGTCTTTGCTAGATTAAGTGGTGATCCAAATAGTAATTTTCAAAAAGAGATTCTAGATATAGTTGAAAAGACTATAACAGCAGCTTAATAACAGAAAGCTTGATGAAATCATTGCTGAATAAATATTTTCTGAATAAGGTTGAGTTCCTAGATGTCACAGATGCTACATTTTTATGTTCCTTTGACATCAAGAAGCTTTATACTAATATTCCCTATGTGGGGGCATGAGAGATAAGTTGTGCCAGTATTCCAGTTTATCCAATTACAAAATTACAGTTACAGGGAATTGCAATTGGGTTATCAGTGGCCCTCTTTATTGTTAATATTTTTCGGTTATTTGCAGAAATAAGGACTGATGTTTATCCAATTAGAAAACTATGGTATTTTTTTGGCTCCTATTTATCTTTTATTATCCAAAAATTTCTATAGGTTTGGTATGGTATAGTTTTTCCTACAGTTACAAGGAGTTTCCATGGGTTTCCCAGTGGCCTCCAGTATTGCTAACATTTCTAGGTCTGCTTTTGAAGCCACCTGTGTTTAAAACTCCCCATTTGACAAGTGGATCAAAACCTGGCTTAGATATGTGGATGATGTTTTCATCCTATGGACAGGGAATGAAACCGAATTAGTGAAATTTGTAAGATCTTGAGCAAATGAGCAACATGAGCTGATTTCCAGAGTTCCCTCTGGAAAAGAATCCAAGGTCAATCCATTATCTGGATGTGAAAGTAAGTAAAAATGATAGTCGGCTAAAAACTAGTGTCTAGTCTAAACCCACAGATAAAAATAAGTTGCTAAATAGATAGAATTCATGCCCTTCTAACATTTAAAGGGATCCCCAGAAGCCAGATAACAAAAGTGAGAAGGATATGCAGTGACGAGGAGGAATAATCACTGCAACATGGAAAAAATGGTAAAAAAAAAACATTTTCAGAAATGGGTTATTCTGAGAGTGAAGTAAAAAAGATGGAAATTGAAATAGGCAGTACAATAGAATAGATACAGTGAAGGAAATAAGTATTTGATCCCTTGCTGATTTTGTAAGTTTACCCACTGACAAAGACATGAACAGTCTATAATTTTAAGGGTAGGTTAATTTAACAGTGAGAGATAGAATATCAAAAATAAAATCCAGAAAATCACATTGTATAAACTTTATAAATGTATTTGCATTTTGCAGAGAGAAATAAGTATTTGATCCCTCTGGCAAGCAAGACTTAATACTTGGTGGCAAAACCCTTGTTGGCAAGCACAGCAGTCAGACATTTTCTGTAGTTAATGATGAGGTTTGTGCACATGTCAGGAGGAATTTTGGTCCACTCCTCTTTGAAGATCATCTCTAAATCATTAACATTTTGAGGCTGGCGCTTGGCAAATCGGAGCTTCAGCTCCCTCCATAAGTTTTCTATGGGATTAAGGTCTGGAAACTGGCTAGGCCACTCCATGACCTTAATGTGCTTCTTTTTGAGCCACTCCTTTGTGGTCTTGGCTGTATGCTTTGGGTCTTTGCCCTGCTGGAAGACCCAGCCATGACCCATTTTTAATGTCCTGATGGAGGGAAGGAGGATGTCACTCAGGATTTTACGGTACATGGCTCCATCCATTCTCCTATTGATGTGGTGAAGTGCCTTTAGCAGAGAAACACCCCTAAAACATAATGTTTCCACCTCCATGCTTGACAGTGGGGATGGTGTTCTTTGGGTCATAGGCATCATTTCTCTTCCTCCAAATACGGCGAGTTGAGTTAATGCCAAAGAGCTCAATTTTTGCCTCATCTGTCCACAGCACCTTCTCTCATTCACTCGCAGAATCATCCAGGTGTTCATTGGCAAACTTCAGATGGGCCTGCACATGGGCCTTCTTGAGCAGGGGGACCTTGCGGGCACTGCAGGATTTTAATCCATTGCGGCGTAATGTGTTACCAATGGTTTTCTTGGTGACTGTGGTCCCAGCTGCCTTGAGATCATTAACAAGTTCCCCCCGTGTAGTTTTAGGCTGATCTCTCACATTCCTCATGATCTAGGATACCCCACGAGGTGAGATTTTGCATGGAGCCCCAGATCGATGTCGATTGACAGTCATTTTGTATTTCTTCCATTTTCTTACTATGGCACCAACAGTTGTCTCCTTCTCACCCAGCGTCTTACTTATGGTTTTATAGCCCATTCCAGCCTTGTGCAGATCTATGATCTTGTCCCTGACATCCTTACAAAGCTCTTTGGTCTTGCCCATGTTGTAGAGGTTAGAGTCTGACTGATTAATTAAGTATGTGGACAGGAGTCTTTTATACAGGTGACAATATAAGAGAGCTGTCTTTAATGCAGGTAACGAGTTGATTAGGAGCGTCTAACTGGTCTGTAGGAGCAAGAACTCTTAATGGTTGGTAGGGAATCAAATACTTATTTCTCTCTGCAAAATGCAAATAAATTTATAAAATTTATCCAATGTGATTTTTCTGGATTTTGTTTTTGATATTCTATCACTCACTGTTAAAATTAACCTACCCTTAAAATTATAGACTGTTCATGTTTTTGTCAGTGGGCAAACTTACAAAATCAGCAAGGGATCAAATACTTATTTCCTTCATTGTATAAGAGCTGCTAAGACAAAAAAACAAGATGATCTGCTGTCTTGATCTGGTGTATGATAAGCATGCAGGGGTGATCATAACTGTTTTCACCTTATTGTTTGGTTAGTGTCCACACTATATTGTAATGTTTTGCTGTCACTTGTAGCCTGCTAGGATTATTAAATAAGTCATAGCACCTGATTTAACTACCAGTGGCTACAAGATACAGTATACTAGCCAGACATTTATATTTGGTTAATGATCAAGTTTATACTTGAAAAAGAGGCAATGCCCTGAAATGTTACTGGGCGTGTGCATTCGTGTAGACCTCCCACCACACTAATGTTTGTTCAGCATTCCTACTGCACTGGTCTATGAGATATGTTATTGACATTGTGAGACTATGCATGAAGTCTACTACAAGAAAACATGAGTATGTACGGCAAATTCTGAGAGGTTTGGAAGGAGAGGCGACTTTCCTAACTATAACATCTACTATAGACCTCAGAAGGAAAATAGAGAGGGAAATAAGACAACTCACCACTTTGCAACTACATCTCACTACGTTAGGCGAATATTATAAAGCTAAAAGGATCCCAAGAGGCATGCAATCTCAACTATGCCCTAATCTTTTTTCACAAAGTTCATTGTTTTGTATTTGATTTCAACAACTGTCTAACAAGTACGCATTAGATGTAATATTACTGAATATAGAATTCTTACAACAAGAAATTGTGACTGTGCAAAAGAGTATTGAAGGCGTTGGAACTAAATTGTCTGAGTTAATGAATACCTAGGAAGTTTAAAACAGGAATTAACAACTTAATTCAAAAAGGTCAAACAGAACATTAAGAACATTAAGTGCAGAAAATAGTTTCACGACGCAGAGGACTACAATAAAGGGAAAATCTACGGCTGGCAACAAGAGGATTATTATCTTTCAGGCAGTCAACAAATAAGGACTAACAAATGGAAAAATCCATCAAATCAACAAAAGACATACCGGGATGATTCTTTTTTAGGACTGACCCCAGGTACGTCGACTCCTGCAAGAGACGTACCAGGAGAGTGGGTAGACGGAGACATAGACAGAACAAAGACTCAGCCAGTAATAAAAAAAGGGGAATGAAAGAACGCAGAAAACAATAGCGGTAAATATTTCCTCTAAACAGGTCACTAAAGCACAATTATCTTTGCTTAACAATTGTCTGTCTTTTTGTCCTGTTACACACACCAATTTGTTTAAACTTGAATTAGGCCTTATACAATTCTTTAGAGGTTTGAAATTAAAATGTTGGTTTAAAAAAGGTAAATCTAATGTATAGACGAGCGGTTTTGAGTTGACATTGAAACAGTTTAATCTGCATGTAAAAAGTGATTTTGTCCCGTCAAACACTCCCCCGACGATAGAAGCATTTATTTTAGTGGTCAAGGAAGATAGTAATCTGTTAAAAAGGAATACTGATGTAAACAGGTTTCACTATCCGAATTTGACTAAAGCAGAGAATATGTCTTTACAGGGACTGATCCATGATAGCAAACTGACGATAGAACCAGACGATAAAGGCGGAGCTGTCATCATCATGGACACTAGTTCCTATGCAAAAGAGATTAGACATCAACTTGCTGATGACATGGTATATAGAAAAATGTCTGGGGATCCAATATTCGAGATATTCAAAAATATTATGGGAATTCTGAACATGGCTAAGAATGTTGTTATCATTGACGAGGGTACTCAAGCAGAGTTATTTACAATTTGGAGTACTACATCCAAACGCAAGAAACCACGATGGGCCCTAATGTTGCGCGCGTCTATGCAAATTTATATATATATGCATGCCTTGAAAGAGCTCAAGATCTATGTGTCCTGCCATTTTGAATATGTACTCAAATGGTGGCAATACATAGATGATATCATCCTAATTTGGTTAGGGGACAAAGTTTCATTGATGAGTTTTCATAATTCACTGTGGTACATTCAAGGGAATGCATACAATTCCTTGATGTATCTGTACACTACACGGGTCCTTCTCGACCACATTATACACAAAACTGTCTGATGTCAACAATTTGCTTCTTTACAATAGCAGTCATCCCAGAAAAATGGTCAATAACTTACCTGTCGGCCAATTGATGAGGGTCAAAAAAAATTGTAAGTGACCTGTGAGAAGTGGATAAACCATTAGATGAGTTAGAACTTAGATTCACTTCTAGAGGGTATCCTTAGTTAAAAAACAGAGATCCAAGGTTGAAGTCCTTAAAAGGGATGACCTTTTACTGGAAAAACTTAGTAACGTTAAGACAAGGTGTATTCCCTTCATCTCCAGGTATACTGAACAGAGTAGGGATGTGGCTAGAATCATCCGCAGACACTGGCCGATGTTGAGCCACTGTATCACGGATGTTCCAGAGTTCTGCCACCCACCATTATTTTCATACCATAGATTGGCTAGCCTCCATGACAAATTGGTCAGATCAGATTTTGGGCCTATCAGAAAATCTATACAGACCTATCTAACAAAACCCAAATTGGCTTGCTTCCCCTGTCTGGGATGCATTATCTGCTCCCTTATGATTAAGGGGCCAAGTTTTGTGCACGCAGTACGGGAGAAAGTTTTCAGATATGTCATTTTCTTACCTGCAACACTGACCTTGTCATTTATGTACTGCAATTCTCATGCCATCTCCTCTATGTAGGAGAAACCATTCTGGACTTTACGGCTAGCCAGTGACCGTACCAAATGCCTGTAGATCAGAGGGTTAGAATGGATATATAAATTGGACACACTGAAGCCAAAGGGCCTCAATGTTGAGTTCACAACCACTGGGGTTGTATAAATAGTTTGTGAACAGTAGTTTGCTCTCCTTGCTCTCCTTTATCTCTTAGGATTCGCCAATAATCCTTTCTTTGTACTGACAATGGAATTTATTTAAATTTCATACTAGAATATGTATTTGAAGACTGATATGTCTCAATTCTTTTTTAGATATACTGAACACAGAATATTATCACAAGAAACTTGATGGAAAGCAGATTGTTTTGCTGGATCTGGGGATCTGAATTGTCATCAAACAGATAAATACACTAATAATAAATGCACTGCTGCAGAAACACAAAATTTCTGAAAACTTACAAAGAGGAGTGGATGCAGAGAAGTTGTACTTAGCAGAGTCAAAATCAGGAGAGCACGTATAAGCAGAGATGAGAGACAAAAGCAATATCCGTGAAATAAGCCAAGGGTCACAATTCCAGCCAGGAACGTCACAACAGAATTGAGACTAACTACAAACTAGTGAGCAACGAAAATTAGTCGGCACCTGAATCAAAAAAGAGTGATCATATAAAGGACTCTTCAGCTGCTTATAGGTCCAGGCATAGAAGTATACAACCTAAAAGCTTCCCTAAGTTGTCACGGCAACCTTAAAGAAGCAGCAGCCAAAGAGACACTCCTGATATGGACAATCTGAGTTATATAATTACCCATTTACTCTCTATGTTATCACATTAGGTATGTGTATCCAGAACCTTGTTTACACTAGATGCATTATTATTTTTGCTAGATTTCATTTTTTATTCCCCATTTTATCTTTATCTATAGTTTATATAGCTGTAAACTCAGTTCATGGGAGCATACTATATGCTATTCTATTCATTAATAGCAATCAGCCTAGTAATACTAGGTCTATGCCTGTTACATATAGCGCCCTTTTCCAAAATGGCACTTAACACTGTTAGCGATGCACTGCTCATACGTGGTATGTAACATGATGCGCATCACACTGCTCAGTATGAGAATACTCCTGCCCATGTGCGATGGAGAGCTGGAGAGACCACACACATTGTAACTTATACAGCTATGTATCTGGATGCCATTTAGGTAAGATTATTTGATTATGTGATACACCTGTAGCAATTATTCACTTCTTGCTGCATTTCTTATAGTGCTAATAACTCATACTATTGTTTTATGTCAAAACTTGATACCTTATATGCACACATGTATTTGGATCACATATTGATTTCATGTGCATTGTTACAATGTAATTATTCACTATTATGAGATGATTGATAGATTTATTTTCCATTTGATTGACTTTTGTACTATATAAACTTGCACTGATGTGCCATGCATTGCTTGAAAAAGGCTCATCTAATATGAGCTGAAACGTGGTATGAGGCAATAAATTCACCTCATTTTTTCACTTATCCGTTGGAATGCCTTATGTCTTTTTGGAATTAGATAGATAGATAGATAGATATTTAAAATCCCAATTCTCAAAACTTTTCTAAGAATATTGTAAGAGTGTTAATTGTGTCTAATCTCCTACTTTAGGTTCATTTTACTAGACACATGCATACCTGAATTCCAATAGACAAAAGCCTTGATAAGAGCAAAAAAACCAGCACTAGTCCCATTTTCTTCCAACTTTAATCGGCTGTTGGCTATGAGAAACAGCTATAATTTATATATTAATATATTCACCAGCCATAGTCTAGACATTTGAAATTGACCATTTTAACAGACCTTTATCTCATGCAGCCATGATGTGGTCATCTTTAGTGTTTTTGCTCTTAGCATACAATTCTTGCATTTGATTGTGCTAAGAATAAAAATTTACCACATATTTGGAATAAGACTATTAAGTTTAGTATTCTACTTTCTGAGCATTTGATCTACTGACCTAAGGAGCGGTTATCAAGGTTTGAACTGCTTGGCATGAAATCCAGGATGGGCCGCTTGTCTTCCTTTGAAATGAACATGTAGCGGATTCCTGTGGAGGGAGGTGATCCTTCTGCTTTGAATTTTAACCATCTGTGCAGATAGCCCTCCTCCCTAGAAGATGGGGACATTTTTGGGTTTGTTATTTCTACTATTTTAATAGGCTACAAATGTACTTTGACAGTCCAACAATATATTGCCAAAAAGACATGCAAGATTTCTAAACAAGAATACAGCTGTTCTTCCATCTCTTTAGACTGAGAATATACAAATAATCTTTCTTTTATTTTAAGGTAGAGGCACTCATATCTACAGCTTTCAAAGAATAGAACTGAAAATATGTTCTTCAAATTTAACATGCATTCTACTTGTAGGAAAGCAAAGGCAAAGTCATATAACATGTTCTATAAAGGGAATCTACCACCTCCCCCATGCATATTCAAGTGTCACCACCATGTTACAGAGCAAATTACAGTAATAAAGAACATACCTCTGTTATGTATGTCACTTTTGTAGAAATGGAGAAAAAGAACTTTAAAGTCTTATGCAAATTAAGCAGTTGGTGCTTTGGGGGCATGTCTTCTGCTACCTGGAGCACTGCTTTTGCTGCTTAGGTAGGATGGGTGATGACATAGCAGTGTGAGGATCAACTCTCACTGCAAAGGGTTGTGCAGGCAGAATTGGTAGGGGTCTGAGCAGCAAAGCCATGCTCCAGAGAGCTGAAGGACCGCCACCCAGTGCACCAACTGCCTCATTTGCATAAGACTTCAAAAGTTCTTTTTCTCCAAATCTTCAAAAGTGACATAACAAAGATGTATTATTTAGCACTGTAATGTGCTCTATAATACAGTATTGACAGTTCAGTATGCTTGTAGAAGGTGATAGACCATATAAAGACATTTTTTGCAACCAACAGGAAGCAGGACAGGTTATGTGGGACACTAAATGCAGAGAATGAAACATTACAGTAGTATTTCTACTTTACTGTACTTTTTATATCTGGCATTACTTGAAAAAGCATACAGTTGAAACCAGAAGTTTCGGTGTTCTCAGGCTTGGCCATAATGACCATCGTTACGTTTGGAGGAAAAAAGGAGAAGCTTGCAAACCTGAGAACACCATCCCAACTGAGAAACGGGGGTGGCAGCATCATGTTGTGGGGTTGTTTTGCTGCAGAAGGGACTGGTGCACTTCACAAAATAGATGGCATCATGAGGTAAGAACATTATGTGGCAATACTGAAGCAACATCTCAAGACAGCCAGAAAGTTAAAGCTTGGGTGCAAATGGGTCTTCCAAATGTACAATAACCCAAAGCATACTGCCAAAGTGGCTTAAGGATAACAAAGTCAATGTTTTAGAGTGGCCATCACAAAGCCCTAATCTCAATCCTATTGAAAATTTATGGGCAAAGCTGAAAAGGCAGGTGCGAGCAAGGCGGTGTACAAACATGGCTCAGTTACACCAGTTCTGTCAGGAGGAATGGGCCCAAATTCCTACCAACTATTGTGAGAAGCTTGTGGAAGGATATCCAACATGTTTAACCCAAGTCATACAGTTTAAGGGCAATGGTACCAAATACTAATGTTATGTATGTAAACTTTTGACCTTGCAGAAAGTAATAAAAATGCCTTAAAAATTCTCTCTCTCTGGCATTTGGCAAATATAAATAATTTTGGTAATCCTAAGTGACCTAAAACAGGAAAGGTTTATTCTGATTTCATGTCAGATAGTGAGAAAAACATGCATATGTGTCTTTTTATATAGTGTATGTAAACTTCTGGTTTCAACTGTATGCTTTTATTTTCTAAACTAGACAGCACTTTTAAAAAAATGGGGTGAATTTACTAAACTAAATGTGCCAGAATCCTGACTTATGAAGCTTATGCACACATGCTATGCATATTATATGTTATGTGCTTCAGGATAAGGCCCCAAGTAGCGAAAAGCAGCAAAAAAAACTGTGGAGGAGGAAGCGCATTGCTTTTTTTTTTTTATTGCATTTTTCCTCTGTGGACATTCTGTGGACCCTTTTATACCTATATGAAAATGCCAGTGTTTCTTCAGGTATAATTGACGTGCTGCAATTTTCAAAAATGCAGGTGTATTTGAAAAAGGGAGCTTTCTGCTGCGGATTTTCTTCTGCAATGTGTGGATGGGATTAGCCAGAATCCCATCCACTTTGCAGGTACTGTAAGACGCAGCGTTTTTGCAATGTGGGGTTTCAGCCTTAAACATTTTTTTGCTTTGCCCAACAAGGAGGTGGCACCTAATGTGTATTCCCTAAGGGAATGGGTCATAATCCACCAAATTTCTGTCATTAAATGGGTTGTTCATTTCTAATTTTGTCTAAGTTTAGAGACATGCGCAGAGAAGACCTTTATGGATCGAGTTTGTCAAGTTTAAAAACATGTGCAGTAAGCTGGGACTTAGGTTGCAATGTGAATGCACTGGAACTTAGAAGAATTATGAGGGGCATAGTAATGCACCTGTGCAGGGACCAGGAAGTGTTTCCAAGATGCCAAAAGAGGAAATTGGTAATGGTAATGGAATGGGATGTATGCGCATTAGAAGAGTGAGGATTGGTCTCCTCAGAGTATGCACAATCCCGCGGAGTGACAAGTTGTCTCCTTATTGGATGGACATCCAAAGGGTATGAGTAATGGCTATGGGTCATTGACGATCAAAGGAGTGGACGGACGTATACAGGGGCAGTATGATAAAGTTATATAAGATTGATCATTAGCCTGATATCGCTATTACAGCCCGATGCATTGCTGCGGAACCCAGTCAAATGACAAATCATATCGGGAGGCTGTTTGTTGTTCTTAATAATCTGTGGTTCTTCTCTGAAGTCACTTGCAATTATTGTATGAATATTAGAGTGAATTCGGTGGGAATAGTATCTTAGAGCATGATCATAAATTAGCCTATGCAATGGAATATCAAGGTGCATATTATATAATAATAATAATAATAATAATAATAATAATAGTCCTTTAATAGTCCCATAATGGGGAAATTCAGTGTGTTACAGCAGCAAAGATAAGCAGATACAAATACAAATACAACATGTACAGGAATGTTCCAAGGTAAGAGGCATTACTTTGATAGCCGACAGACAGATAGGAAGTAGCGGGGGGGGGGATTTAACAGGCAGAGAGATATTTCAGTTCTCTGTGTGTATTGATCTCCGCTTAGGTCGGTGTTGGTTGTACAGCCTAACCGCGGTGGGGAGGAAAGACTTCCGATAGCGCTCCTTCTCACACCTAGGGTGGAGCAATCGGTCACTGACAGTACTGCTCAGCGCGATCACAGTCTCATGCATGGGATGGGACTTCTTCTTCTGCATGGAGCTCACCACGGACAGTATCCTTTTGTCACCCACCACCTGCACTGGGTCCAGTGGGCTCCCCAGGACAGACCTGGCCTTTCTAATCAGCTTGTCAAGTTTATTTCTGTCCCTGGTTGATATACTGCTCCCCCAGCAGGCCACTCCAAAGAAGATGGCTGATGCCACTACCGAGTTGAAGAAAGTTCTAAGAAGTGCCCCCCGGATTCCAAAGGCTCTCAGCTTCCTAAGCAGGTAGAGCCTGCTGTGGCCCTTCCTGTACAGGGCCTCCATATGATCTGCCCAGTCCAGCTTATTATTAAGGAGCAAACCCAGGTACTTATAGGTGTTCACAATCTCGATGCCCGTCCCCAGGATGTCCACTGGTTTAGGAGGGCTTCTGCCTTTACGGAAGTCCACCACCATCTCCTTTGTCTTCCCCGCGTTAATCTTCAGGTGGTTCCGGTGGCACCAGTCCACAAAATCCTGGTTCAGTTCTCTGTACTCCCTGTCATCATCATCTGTGATGAGGCCTACTATTGCAGAGTCGTCAGAATACTTCTGTAGGTAGCAGCTGGATGAGTTGCACCTAAAATCTGCAGTGTACAGTGTGAAGAGGAAAGGGGCGAGAACCGTACCCTGAGGTGCCCCCGTATTACAGATCACGGTACCTGACACACAGTCTTGGGCTCTCACGTATTGAGGTCGATTTGTGAGGTAGTCTAGGATCCAGTTGGAGAGGTGGTGGTCCACTCCAGCATGGCCCAGATTGTCCCTCAATAACCTGGGCTGTATGGTGTTAAAAGCACTGGAGAAGTCAAAGAACATTATTCTCACTGTGTTCCCTGGTTTCTCCAGGTGAGACAGAGCCCTGTGCAGAAGATGGATGATGGCATCATCTACCCCAATGCCCGGCCGATAAGCAAACTGGAGGGGGTCCATAGCGGGGCTCACTAGAGAGCGGAGATGTGTGAGAACCAATCTCTCTAAGATCTTCATCAGGTGGGATGTCAGTGCTACAGGTCTGTAGTCATTGAGGTCCATAGGGTGGGGTTTCTTTGGAACTGGTACCACACAAGAAGATTTCCATAATTCAGGGACTATTTCCTGCCTCAGGCTCATATTATACATATATGTAATTATACCACACATATATACACACATATATATACTGTAGGTGTATATTATATATACTTATATGGAAGTAAATATCATTCTAGTGACTAAAGGTGGTAAACACTGGCTTTTAAGGTTATTATACGAGACACTACATTTTAGTCTATTAGCAAATATAAGGTAAGCTTTAGGGAGATGGAAAATGTACATCAATATTTCTTAGTAAATAACCCAAATGTTTCTAATCATTTTAGGGATACTCATCAGGGTTCATTACACAGTTTATCTTTTAGTGCCCCAGATTTACAGTATGATCTAGCATTAGCCACTGTGATAAACTTGACACATTTTAAGACTGTCTAGTCTAAATTTAAACTGTCAAAACATTAGGATTATAAATATGCCACAATGTGTGTCATATGTTCAGGGGAGTAGCTATAAGGGGTACAGAGGTAACAATCACTACCAGTCCCGGGAGTTTCAGGGGGCCCAAAGACCTCTCCACAAAATAAGAAGACAGCAGTTTTATAAATATGGACATGATAAGTGAAGGCCCAATTACATACTTTGCATTGGGACCCAGTAGCTTCAAGCTTCTCTGTCTGTTACGCCTCTGTCCATGCTTATTGTTTAAATACAGTATGTATAGCACTATGGTAGCAAGCTGACAAAGGTGAAAAAAGTATAGTAGTACACCAATAGTAAGGAATGCAATGCCGTAATATATCAACTGTTGCATGATGTTTAATAAATTTGGTGCATCTTGAGATATCCTGAGATGTTATTCCATTTTTTATGCCATCCCATCCCCCTACTGGAGTTAGTTACACTTAAAGGGAGTCTGTCAGCAGTAAATTGGATTTAACCTAATCACAATGTTTTGTAGAGGTGTTTCTGCAATTTCCAAATATGCCTCTGTTATTTAGATTTAGAGACCATTTTTTCCTGTAATTCACAGTTTTATTCACATACAAATGAGGGGAAAGTGCTTTGGGACATGCCTTAGCTTGCTGGGCTTTGACCTCAAGTCTAGATTCCCAGGCAAAGCACTTTCCCCTGGTTCGCACTGACATTGATGACAATGGGGCTTCAAAGTTGAATAACAGACATATTTAGAAACTGTACAAATACCATTACACAGTAGTGTGATTAGGTTTATAACAAATTTACTGATGATAAATTCCCCCTAATCAGTCTGATATACATAAGTTGGGTGGTCTAACCATGGTCCCTTTCTCACCAACTTTCCAAAAGTGGAATGAACAGCATGCTGCAGCCCAATGGAGGGAACCAGAGGATGGGAGTAGTAGTGACTGTGGTGATGTCACAGAGTAGGTCGAGTACGCTCAACCAAACATCTCTAGCCAACTTCCCAGGCCAGACACTGATGAGCATGGTACCTGATGGTGGTGGTAGTTGTTCCCCTGGGGCACTTCCAGTTGGGGAGGGGTCTTCTGTTACCCTGAGCTGTGTGGTGGTGTTCAGAAGGGTCCTGATGGTAAGAGCAGGAATGACTCAGGAGGCAGTGGTGCAGTTGAACCAAAGTGAACTTTAATCATGGAACTCAGAACAGTGAACTTGTGCAGCTTCCCAATAGGGGTAATAGTCTCAAGCTGTTAGGCTACACCCAGGCTTGGAATGTTGGATGCCCAGACTGTGGTGATGAAGGGCTGCCTTTACTCCACTCCAAACAAATAATATACTTTTGGCTCTCCCAGTGTTGAGACCTGGGGGCTGAACACAATGAAGTCCCAGGGGCCCAAATACCTATATGCCAAATTCGTCCCGGAATACAGCTTCTAGAGAAGCACAACTCCTATCCTCCCTGTAAGCACACTCACAGTCTTGTAAAGTGAACAGTTGAATCTTCCCTGTCTCAGGGCTGTCCTCTGTGGAAAGTTGGCTTTCGTTTTCACCTCTCCCTCAGGGGCTGTTGATAACACGTCAGAGTTCTTGTCACAATGCCAGCACTGCATACTACAACTACTTTTTGCACCATTTGTGCAAGTTCTCCCATTTAAAAAGATGAGAGAGGCCTGTAATTGACATCATAGGTAGACCTCAACTATGAGAGACAAAATGAGAAAACAAATCCAGAAAATCACATTGTCTGATTTTTAAAGAATTTATTTACAAAATATGGTGGAAAATAAGCATTTGGTCAATAACAAAATTTCATCTCAATACTTTGTTATATATCCTTTGTTGGCAATGACAGAGGTCAAACGTTTTCTGTAAGTCTTCACAAGGTTGGCACACACTGTTGCTGGTATGTTGGCCCATTCCTCCATGCAGATCTCCTCTAGAGCAATGATGTTTTGGGGCTGTCTCTGGGCAACACGGACTTTCAACTCCCTCCAAAGGTTTTCTATGGGGTTGAGATCTGGAGACTGGCTAGACCACTCCAGGACCTTGAAATGCTTCTTACAAAGCCACTCCTTCGTTGTCCTGGCAGTGTGCTTGGGATCATTGTCATGCTGAAAGACCCAGCCACGTTTCATCTTCAATGCCCTTGCTGATGGAAGGAGGTTTGAACTCAAAATCTCACGATACAGGCCCCATTCATTCTTTCATGTACACGGATCAGTCGTCCTGGTCCCTTTGCAGAGAAACAGCCCCAAAGCATGATGTTGCAACCCCCATGCTTCACAGTAGGTATGGTGTTCTCTGGATGCAACACAGCATTAACTCTCCTCCAAACACGACGAATTGTGTTTCTACCAAACAGTTCTACTTTGGTTTCATCTGACCATATGACATTCTCCCAATACTCTTCTGGAACATCCAAATGCTCTCTAGCAAACTTCAGATGGGCCTGCATATGTACTGGCTTAAGCAGGGGGACACGTCTGGCACTGCAGGATCTGAGTTTCTGGCGGCTTAGTGTGTTACTGACAGTAGCCTTTGTTACGTTAGTCCCAGCTTTCTGCAGGTCATTCACTAGTTCCCCAGTGTGGTTCTGGGATTTTTGCTCACCATTCTTGTGATTCTGGTGTCCTTCCATAGCTCTTTGGTCTTCACCATAGTGAAGTTTGGAGTGTGACTGTTTGAGGTTGTGGACAGGTGTCTTTTATACTGATAACAATTTCAAACAGGTGCCATTACTACAGGTAATGAGTGGAGGACAGAGGAGCCTCTTAAAGAAGAAGTTACAGGTCTGTGAGAGCTAGAAATCTTGCTTGTTTGTAGGTGACCAAATACTTATTTTCCACCATAATTTGCAAATAAATTCTTAAAAAATCAGACAATGTGATTTTCTAGATATATTTTCTCATTTTGTCTCTCATAGTTGAGGTTTACCTATGATGTGAATTACAGGCCTCTCTCATCTTTTTCAGTGGGAGAACTTGCACAATTGGTGGCTGACTAAATACTTTTTTTCCCCACTGTATGTGCCCCCTCTGCTAACCTCCAATCAATCCGTGAGCATGCTTGAGTAAAGGATAGTCTAGCTCTGCCAATGGACTCTCCCTCCCTTAAACCTTTGACTGGCCTCCCCTTCTCTTGCCAATAAGGACATGACAAGAGTTTAGTGGAAAGGCCACAGCAGCCATTTATTAACTTTAGTACAAACAACTTTATAAAAACATCCGCAAATACCAAAATATATAACTATATATCCCCTTCAAACTAGCTGTCAATAAAAAACATTATATAAAACTTACAGAGTATAAACACTGTTATAAACAGAAAGACTTGATCACAACATAAGGAGGGATCCTTGAAGGCACAAATCTTTGAATGATATCCCTAAAACATCCTCAGGCTTCTGATTATTTACCCCCAACTGTGCTCCACCTGACCCAAAGGCACCACCTTTGGAGACCCAATTCCATCCAGGGTACCCTAATTACAAGAATTCCAAACCAGACTGAGTAACCAATCCAGCCTCCAATTATCGATACCACAAATTATGTAGAGGTGAACCATTACTTCTCTCCTAAATTGACCACCACTTCTTCAAACCATGCTCCTGCCATGAGGAGCCTGTGTGACTCCTTATACATGTGGTGGAAACTTTTACACAAAACCAAGAGATAAGCCATCTCTCATGGATAAAACAGATGGAAGTTTATTAAGAAGTGAGGTTACAGCAAGAAGAGTATTATAGATAAAAGTATAATAAACAGAACAATGACATAGCTACAGAGACGTCTGGGCAGGGAAGTCTGGTATGTGTCCCAAAACACGGATTCTTAAGCCAAATTTCTGGCAGTCAGCCATCAGAAGATCCCCTTACGATCAACATCACTCTCATAGGACAGTTAGTATAATTATACATGTGACTTCTGGTTAACTTAAGGTTAACTCTAAAGAACATTATGTGGCCTAAACATCAAAGCTGTCTCCATCAGTGTGGCCCTTATCATCTGTTTTAACTCAGTGTACATATATACCATGGGATTACAATGTAAAAGTAATTAATTATTAGTAAAGTGTAAGGGAATCACTAGAGGAGCGATTCCCCAGAAGCTGCTGGAGAACTAGGGGGGAGGGGCACAACGAGACAGTGGACCCTAAGCTGAATCCCCCCACTGTCCCTGGCTAACTTGCCCGATCTGTCCTAGGTGACAGCCAGCAACCACGTCGACAGTCCCTCCTTATAATAAGTGATCACATAGAACGCAGACAAGACGCACAACAACAAAGGGAGGTCAGCTAGCCAAGGGGTCAGTAACAATCGAGCAATTGCAGCACAGAATCAAGATCCAAGAGAATAGTCAAAGTCAAAGCCAGTGGTCAGAAAATAAGAAGAGCAGGTAACAAATAACAAGAAGTAAAGCCAGTAAGCAAAAGCAATAGCAGGCGCCCATAGGAAAGTGGGCAAACAATAAATAGGGAGAAAGAACCCGCCTCAGACTTGATAGGAGGATAGGCTGTCAATCACCAAGGCAGGACCAAAGTTAACTCTTAGTGGAGCAGGGGGAGAGCAAGGTGAAGGAGAAGGGCGTGGTGGAAAATCAATTAAGGAGGTGAGGGAATAGGACAGTGTTCAGACAGTACAAGAAAAACCCAAAGAAAAGAATCACAACCGGGCACGCCTCCTGCGCCGCAGCGTGCGCCTGGAGGACGGTGCCAAAGCCCGGACAGACAAGGACGTTACATAAAGACTATAATTATTATTTTTCTTTTTCAGTTCCCTCCATTTGTTTATTACATAAACACTTTTATTATCCATAAACCATACTGCTGCTTTTATGAGCTTGATGTACACTGTTTTCAAATAACCATGAGAAAGTGAAACGCAAAAAACAAGCAATTAATGCATCAATTGGTTTCAGGAAAAAAACAAGAAACTCTCTTAACCAAACCCCTATGGAGGCATCCACTACAATGGATCGCATTCACCAAGCTTTAATTGTAACCTTTGAAGCTCCTGTATCTTTTTCAGATACCCAGCAACTATGCCAGTACCATCAGAAATAAAAGTGCAACATTCATCCTTCACCAGTGCACACACATCATGTGCAGCTAATAAGAAATCATCTGCTGATATACTTTGAAAATCTACTCTACATGCTTAGGCTAATTCTAGAGAAATCTCTGCTAAAACATCAGAAGTTTCATTTATGATCTGGTCTATTAGGTTGGCATATATATTAATACATATTTAACTTTTCTCATGATGAAAATACCCCAGACTTGTCAACCAGGACCTGTGATAAAGGCCATGTCAGCCATTGAAAAAAATGTCTCTAAGTCTAAACCTTAAATGATAAGGTCAGGTCTCTATCCCTATCCATCTCTGCCCCTGCACAATCAAAACTCTGAGGAATTACAGATTAGAAAATCAGAACAATAGAAAGCTGTTCACACTTTGTTTCTCGTTTTCCTTAACTGAACCTTAAAGGGGTTGTCCAGGCAAAAATGGACAACTCTTTTAACTTTTAAATCAGCTGGGGGGCATTGAAAAAAATAAAAAAAATACATACTCACCTTTCAACGGTGCTCCGGTGTACTCCCGACGCATCCCGGTTCTTCTGCTCCGGCGGCTTCTCTCGGGTCTCTTCCAGAGTTCCACTGAAGCCGCTGATTGGCCTCAGCCATCACGTGACTGATGAGGCCAATCAGCGGCCTCAGCAGGCCACAGGAAGAGGACACGTGATGTCACAGGTAGTGACATCACATGCCATTGCTGATTGGCCTCAGCAGTCACGTGACCTGGGAGAAGCCACCGGAGCAGAAGAAACGGGTGTGATGATCGAGAACTCCCGTATATGTATTTCTGTACAAATATGTATCTAGTCAACCCCTCCCATCCCCTTATGGACCATTTGTTTAAACTCCCCCTCAGCTTAGTTATTGTGAGCTTGATCCCTATTGCTGGTTAATTTCCGTCCCTCTGTTGTATTGCCCTGAGTAATTAACACACCTTTGCAAACATTCAACCTCCCCCCAGAAGGTTTCCTGTTGAACCACATTACAGCCAGCCATCCTGACATCGCTTATAGATCAGAGAGATCATAGTTTTACGCCCATATCTACTAAGGGGGGCACCCCACAGTTACCCCGATAAATTCTGTAGGTGCCCCAGAGAAAGACGCATGCGGTCAGTCCAATCATGACGCCGTTGTGAGCCCAAGACAGGTCCAGATGTTCAACTCCCTACCCAAAGGGAATTGGGGTGCCATCCTTGGTATTTATATGAAGAGGATCTCACCTCGAGTCCCCCCTTCCACTTGCCGGACAATCCGGTCACCTGATAAGGAATCAGGACCATTTTCTAGTCCAGGGGCTCCAAGCTGGTAGGTGTAACTTCCCTCCCCAGTCACATCACACTGGGCGGGGACAGGGAAAACACAAAAGCCTGCCATGTGAGGGCCACATGGTCTTTTGCCTTGTGTTCTGCTGAAAGTCACCCGGATAGTATTGCCCATGGTATTACCACTGGAATATCATGCCTGGATGCATGCTTTTGGACTTTTGAAGTACATGCCTTGAGCTCATCATCATCATCATCATCTGGAGCCAGAGAACCAATCACAGACTTGTGTTTGTAATATGTTCTTTTCCTGTTATTCCCATTTTTATTTTGTGCACCATGTCATGTTGCTTTCCACTTGTCTTTGCTTGCTAATCACTACATGTATTCTCTGTATGTGTTAAGTGTCTAGTACCAACCCATTTAGGGGTTACTAAATATATAAAATTTAGAAAGCTCATCTTTGTATTATCCTATCGGCCCGAACACTCACTAGAGGTGGGTGTGAGGTGATTGAAACGATCTCAGGTGTGTCGGAGGCGGCTTCGGCAGGACGAGATCCTTCACAGTGGTGGCAGCGTGGTGGGATATAGGATAAACAGCATTTGTGTGTGTGATATCACTCAGATGCTGGGGATTTGCGGCAAAATCCTACGAAGTGAACTCAGTACTAGGGTAGGCTATAAGATACAGTGAAAGTTTGGTACGGTGCTGTCCCTTCCCCTTTCTCTTTTTTCTATTCTGTCTTTTATTTGTCATTGGCTTCCAGTGAATGGCTAGTGGGCTCAGAAGCAGAACCAGAGGTCTGCAGCAACTGGCTTCTACAGAACTCCAGGAGATGGCTGATATGGAAGGTGCCACAGCCATGCAGAAGGAGGGGCAAAGTCCTGAGGTGTTGGGACAAGAAATCATTGCCAGGCCAGGAGTTGTAGCAACTAGCCCTGTCCCAGAGATCACTAGGCCTGGGACCAGTAGCCCCTGCCCTGTGGGGGGAATGGACTTATATTTGCAACTGGCCTTACAGGAGCTAGGCCACAATGACTCTAATAGTCGCCTGCAACTGATCCACCAATATCATCAGGGGGAGAGGGAGGTCCAGGAACGTGAACGGCGGGCCAAGAGGGAGGCCCAGGAACAACAGGCCGAGAGGGAGGCCCAGGAATGGCGGACTGAGCGGGAGCATCAGCTTGAGCTAAAAAGGCTAGAAATCTCCCAGCAGGCACAATCTGTGCCGCAACAAAGATGGAGGATACCGGAAGATGGGAGTAGTAGTGGCGAATGCTGTGCCACCTAGCAGGCCGAGCACGCTCACAAACCACCCCAGTCCCGCTCCTAGGCCGGACAAAGTCGAGGGGGGTACTGCAGCACTACCGGAAGATGGTGGTAGTAGTTCTTTCCCCCAGGGCACTTCCAGTTGGAGAGGGGACCTCTCCTCTCTGAGCCAGTGTTGTGTTGTTCGGAAGGGCCCTGATGGTGAAGCAGGCACGACTCAGGAGTCAGCGGTGCAGGTAAACAAGTAACAGCCTTTATTTGGCAACAGGAACAGCAAGGTAATGGCAGTTTCCAAATGGGGGTAGTAGTCCTACAGTGTCCAACCCCCAGCCTTGGTTCTAGGAGGGTGCCCAGGGATTTTATAAGCTCCACAGGGTGGCTTTCCACTACTCCTTCTCTCTGCCTTTCCCAGCCAGGTACACTGGGGATGGAGTTACAGGGAGTCCTGACAGGGATCTGGTTACCTGTATGCTAGGCCAGAATGAGTTTCTCCTGTCAGGGTCCTCTCCTGCTCCTCCTGGCACTGCACCGAATAAATCCAATAGTTCTGACAGCACTACTCCCTTGCTCTGGGCTGTCTATAGATGAGCCTGGGGCTGGTGATATCCCTACAGTCCAGAGGCTGGTGGCAGGTGAGCTCTGCATACCTTCTCTTGTCAACTGCATGCACTGAACTGAAGACCAACCGTCGCCGGGGAGATGAGATCTCCCTACAACCCGCCCAGTGGCCTGTGATAGGCCAGGGCTGAACCAAGGCAAGGTTTTGAACACTGCAGGGGGAAAAATGCCGAGGGAAAAGCTGCATAACAGTGACATATTACACTTAACATAGAACGAGACATACTAACATAAAACCCAGAGGCACAGGAAACAAACATATAAAAGCAGTAGCACTCTGGGATGCTGCATCTGCCCCTGTGCAAACTCCAGGAGCCCAAGCACCAAGGCCCCGATGCGAGGACTTTCCAGTCTTAGAACCAAATGGGGACTTGGACTCTTTCTTGCAGAGATTTGAGAAGGTGTGTGGACAGTACCAGCTACCACAGACAGACTGGGTCCGTTACCTGGCTCCTTGGCTGAGGGGAAAAGCTCTGAATACTTATACAGACTTACCAGCTGACCAGGACAAGGATTATGAGTCCATCAAAGCAGCGCTGATCCGAAGATACCAGCTCACCCCTGAGGTGTACCACCTAAAATTTTGGGGCCTGCAGAAAAGACCTAGGGAGAGCCACGAGGATGTAGTGGCCCAGCTTTGCCTGTGGTTCTGGCAGTGGACGGAGGTCCGCCACCACCCGAGAGGACCTCGCGGACCTCATGCTCCAAGAACAGTTCTTGAATATCTGTACCGAGGAGGTGCAGAAGTACATCCTGGATCAGGAACCCAAGGACGTTCACTCGGCTGCAGCTATGTTGGATCGTTATGTCGCCAACCAGATGTCACGGAAACCTGCCAGCGACGGCTGGAGAGGGGGTAAGACAAACTCTGCCCCGGCGGGCCCTTCTCCAGGCCAGAGGTCCCCACAACCTCCTGTTTCCAAGCAGGGTAAGACAAATTCTCTCCCCGGGGGGCCCCTCTACTCCCCCTGTCCTGTCCCTAGACCTTTGGGCACCCTGGCGACCTTCCCCAAGCCCCAAGGGGACGTCTGCCGGTACCACGGCTGTAACCAACCAGGGCATTTCCAAAGGGAGTGCCCCAACTGCCCTAAGAACCCCCCTGCTCCCCAAGCCACGGAAGGTGGCCCATCTTTGTATTTGCTTGGGAGGGTGGGGGCACTATCCAATGCCAACCGTCAACAGATCATTGTGGGGAATAAAGTGGTCATGGGATTTCGGGACACTGGGGCAGATGTTACTCTGGTGCAACCTGATTTGGTCCCCCCAGACAGTATTATCCCCTGGAAAACTCTAACCCTGAGGGGAATTGGACAGGAACATTTCACTGAACCCATGGCTTGTATCCATCTTGACTGGGGTGTGGGAAAAGGAATGTGGGATGTGGGGCTAATAGTTACGTATAGTTACATAGTAGATGAGGTTGGTTGAAGTCATCAGTCCATCAAGTCCAACTTATAACCCAACAGTCCCCTACAGTGTTGATCCAGAGGAAGGCAAAAAACCCCATGAGGCTTATGCCAATTGCCCCATTTCACATGAAAAAATTTCTTCCCAACTCCAATCTGGCAATCAATATAAAACCCTGGATCAACGTGCCCTTAAAATCTAGAACCCATAACCCGTAATGTTGTTCTGTTCGAGAAAGGCATCCAGGCCCTCTTTGAACTTGTTCCACCATCACCGCTTCCTGGGGCAGAGAGTTCCATAGCCTCGCTGTTCTTACTATAAAGAATTCTCTTCTATTTTGCTGGTGAAACTTTCTCTCCTCCAGTCATAGAGGATGTCCCCTTGTCACTGTCACTGGTCTAGGGGTAAAAAGATCATTAGAAAGTTTTTTTGTGCTGTCCCTTCATGTATTTGTGCATTGTTATTAGATCTCCCCGTAGACGTTTTTCTCTAAACTGAATAACCCCAAGTTTGTTAATCTATCGTTGTATTCCAATCCACCCATTCCCCTAATAATTTTGGTTGCCCTTCTTTGCACTCTTTCTAGTTCGATTATGTCTTTCTTGTATACTGGGGCCCAGAATTGTGCACAATAGTCTAAGTGTGGCCGTACCAGTGATTTGCATAGAGGCATAACTATGTTCTTGTCGTGAGAATCTAGACCTCTTTTGATGTATCCCATAATTTTATTTGCCTTGGCAGCAGCTGCAGGGCACTGGTCACTAAAGGTAAGCTTACTGTCCACCACAATCCCCAAGTCTTTTTCATTGGCAGTCTTACCCAGTAATTTACTATTAAGTACATAATCATACATTTTATTTATTCGACCAAAATGCATAACCTTACATTTGTCAATATTAAACTTCATTTGCCAAGTCTCGGCCCATGCTTCCAGCTTCCTTAGATCCCCTTGTAATATTCTATTATCCTCCTCTTTTTTCATTACCATGCAAAGTTTAGTATCATATGCAAATATGGACACCCTGCTTTGCAAACCGTCTACCAGGTCATTAATAAAGATATTAAACAGGAGAGGGCCCAATACTGACCCCTGTGACACCCCACTGGTGACTGTGACCCAGTCTGAATATTTCACATTAATAAGCACCCTCTGTTTCCTATCAGTGAGCCAGTTGCGAACCCAAATGCATATGTTTTCCTCCAGTACCAACATTCTCATTTTGCATACCAACCTTTTATGTGGTACAGTATTAAATGCCTTTGAAAAGTCCAGATACACCACGATCACTGCATTACCCATGTCCAGTCTTGAACTGACCTCTTCATAGAAGCTGATCAGATTAGTCTGACAGGACCGATTCCTCATAAACCCATGCTGATTGGGTGTTATAAGATTATTTACATCGAGGTACTCCAGAATAGTATCTCTTAGAAAGCTCTCAAATATCTTACCAACCACAGAAGTCAAACTTACTGGCCTATAGTTTCCAGGCTCACTTTTAGACCCCTTTTTGAAAATTGGCACCACATTTGCTATGCACCAATCAAGTGGAACAGACTCAGTCATTACTGAATCCTTAAATATTAGATATGAGGTTCTGTCTATCACCGTGCATAATTCCCTCAGAACTCGGGGGTGTATGCCTTCTGGACCTGGCTATTTCTCTATTTTAGTGTTTTGAAGGTGGCACCGCACTTCCTCCTGGGTTAAACAGGTGACATTTAATAGAGAGTTAACATTACCCCTAATCATGTTGCTGGCCATTGGATTTTCTTGTGCAAACACCGTAGAGAAGAAGGCATTTAATAGTTGTGTTTTTTCCTCATCCTCCTCTACCATTACACCCAGATTAATTTTGAGAGGGCCCACATTGTCAGTTTTTATGCTCTTGTTATTTATGTAATTGAAGAATAATTTTGGATTATTTTTACTTTCCTTGGCAATTTTTCTCTCAGCCTCGATCTTTGCCTCCTTTATTTGTTTTTGACACAATTTTTTCTTCTCTTTATATTTTTTTAATGCTGTGTCACTACTTTCTTTTTTTAGCACTTTAAATGCTTCCTTTTTATCCCTCATTGCACTCCTTACCGTTTTAGTTAGCCATATTGGTTTTCTATGATTTCTGGCCCGCTTATTCCCATAAGGGATATGTTTTTTTAGTAGTCCTATTTAGAAGGCTTTTGAAAATGTCCCATTTTGTTTATGTTCCGGTCACTTTGACGACATTGTCCCAGTTTATGCTGCTAAGCTCCTCTCTCAGCTGGTTAAAATTGGCCTTCCTGAAGTTTAGTGCTTTTATTCCCCCTCTACTTAACATTTTTTTAGTGTGTACAAGAAAACTTATTATGTTATGGTCACTATTACCAAGATGACCCCCAACCTCTACTTTTGACAATGTGTCAGGTTCATTTGTTAAAATTAGGTCTAAAAGTGCCTCGCCTCTTGTTGGGTCCTACACTAGTTGCGATAGGTAATTGTCTTTTATTACTGACAAAAACCTGTTCCCTTTGTTGGACCTGCAGGTTTCTGCCTCCCAGTTGATATCCGGGTAGTTGAAATTCCCCATAATAATGACTTTATTATGCTTTGTGGCCTCATCTATTTGTTTTATTAGTACATTTTCAGCTTCTTTCAGTATATTTAGAGATTTATAACAAACCCATATCAGTATTTTATTATTCCCTTAATTTCCACTCATAAGGACTCCATCTGGCCACTAATGTACTTACCGCTAACGTACTGTTGGGAACCCCAACTTACTGTGATAAACTGTTTATGAATAATGATGATGTTAATTTTGATGACTGGTCCCCTAACCCCTCCTCTGAGATGTTTCCCATGGCAGTCAGTGTAAATGCTAATGAGTTGCCCTCAGCTGAGAACAGGGAAAATGTTAATGAGCTGCCTGCAGCCCAGCTCAGCCAAAATGCTAATTATGCATTGTTTACTCCTGTGCCAGAAGCTAGTAAGGCCTGGCCTGTAGACCCGCCCACATCTGTGGGGGCCTTTCCCTCCCAGCTTGTGACCTTGTCTCCCCCAGACATCACTGAAGCTCAGTGTGAATTAACAATTGCTAATGAATGTACTGTCAATGTAATTGCCAATGCTTGTTGTGAAAATGTACCAGGTAACTCCTCTGAGACACTGAAGGCAACTTCAATCACTTTCCCCAGTGCCTCAGATCAGCGCCCAACTGCTGACTATGTGCCCGGTGGTCAAGTGGGTCATGGGAATCTCAAGGCCGATCCGGGAGGGGATGGACTGCTGGTATTGCGGTAGTAACCCGCAGTCAGAGTGCTAACAGGGTGGAAGGCGCTCCGACCCTTGAGCCGTCCCCTATATCACCCGGAGACGGGACTGAGACCGCCGTGAGTAACCTTCCCACCCTGGAGCTGGAATGGTCCAGCAGGTATGTAACATGTATTCCAGCCAAAAGTTCAGGGACCCCAGCCTGGACGCATTGAAGGAACGTGCCGCTCAACCTCCCTCGGAGTCTGACAAGAACATGGTGTACTGGGACCATGGGAGGTTGTACCGGGAAATGATCTCCACCAAGGGGGAGGAAAGTTGGCTTAGGGAGAAACAGTTAGTGGTACCCCAACCCTACTGGGTGGAGTTGTTGCGGGTCGCTCATGACATTCCACTGGCAGGTCACCTGGGGATTGCTAAAACCAAAGCTTGCCTCAGCCACTTATCCTACTGGCCTAAGATGGGGAAGGACATAGCTAGATACTGCCGTTCATGTGACATGTGTCAGAGGGTGGGCAAGGCGGGGCAAAGCTCGAAGGCCCCGCTGATACCTATGCTCATCACAGTCGAACCTTTCCAGAGAGTGGCTGTGGACCTCATTGGACCCCTATCCATCCCCAGCCGCTCCTGGAAACGTTTCATATTAATGGTAGTCAACTACGCTACTAGGTACCCAGAAGCTGTCACTCTGTCCTCAACCGGGGCTGTTGTAGTGGCCAAGACCCTGGTAGGCATCTTCTCCCGTGCTGGGTTTCCTAGAGAGATGCTCAACGACCAAGGTACCCAGTTGATGTCTGCCTTGATGCAAGGCCTGTGTAAGGTAACAGAGGTGCAACATCTGGTGTCCAGCCCATATCACCCACAGACCAATGGCCTGTGTGAACAGTTTAATGGCATCCTGAAGCAGACGTTAGTCGAGTCCCACAGGAGCGACTGGGAGCCTTTACTCCCACACCTGCAGTTTGCTTACCGGCAAGTGCCTCAAGCCTCGACGGGGTTCTCCCCCTTCGAGCTCTTGTATGGGCCCCTAGCTCTCAATGAAAGAATCCTGGGAAGGAGACACAGCCATCCAAGGTGTGCCAGTTGTGGAGTATGTCCTGAGATTCCATGACCAAATGCAGACTATGGCACAGCTGGTGCATGACAACATGGTCTAGGCTCAGGCCAACCAGAAATGCTGGTATGATCAGAATGCCTGCGAGTGAACATACCAGCCGGGGCAGAATGTATGGGTCCTAGATCCTGAGCCCCAAGACAAGCTTCAGGCCAAATGGGCTGGTCCATATGTTGTGCACCAGCAGGTCAGCAGTGTCAGCTACCTGGTCACAGTTGATCCAGACCGGAACAGGCATAAGGCCTTCCTTGTCAACATGTTGAAGGATCATCATGACAGGGAAGCCAATGTCTTTCCGGTGTGCAGTTTGTTAGAGGAAGGGGAAGAGGAAGACCTTGTTGACCTGCTCACTCATTTTGGGGAAAGGGGATCCCCCGAAGAGGCCCAGGTAAACTTCCAGATGACTGAGACTCAGAGGTCCCAACTGAACGATGTTCTATGCACCCTACCAGGTCTGTTCTCACGTGGATACAGGAAATCATGCCCCTATCCAGCGGCCGCCATATCGCGTCTCCTCGGAAGTACGGGCCCAGATGCGCAAGGAGATTGGCGAGATGCTGGAACTGGGGGTGATTCAATCCTCTGTAAGAAGGTGACAGGCAGAGTACTGGAGTCTCGCTATATTAGCCCCCGTGTCTTGCAGTCTATAGTACTGAGCCAACGATCAAAGTATCGTTGGCTCAGGTGTCCTAATGGGACACATGAAAAAATAAAAAAAAGTGAAAAAAAAATAAAATAAAAGTGTGTGAAAAAAATTAATAAAAGAATAAAGTCCCAAAAATTCCCTTTTTCTATATAAAATGAATTATATAAAAAAAAACTAAAAATTAATAAAAACAATGTATATTTGGTATTGCTGCGTCCGTAACAACCTGTACAATAAAACTGAAACAATATTTAACATACATGGTGAACGTCGGGGAAAAAAAAACGGAAAAAACCCTCCGGAAGTAATGATTTTTCTCAAACTCACCTTACTCCACTCTAGACATTTAACTAGCCTATATTCACTTTAAGACAAAACACCAGATTAGGGCGGAGTCCACGGATTTTGAAAAATTGCTTTTGGCACCCCTTCCGAAACTCAGAAAGGTGTCCCACGTTTACCATACCTATGGTGTACAACGAGAGCTCACGAGACTGGTTTTCCTACACTCTTGGGAGAAGGAGCTTGGAATCTCTCTAACGGATGACCAAGTTAAGACTGTTCTGTCCAACTAACATGGTTTTTCTAACTGTGTTAGAGTCCAGGAGAAGCAGTACAAGTTATTGACTCGGTGGTACAAAACACCGGAGTGGTTACATGCCTACAACCTGTCAGATACCGACCTATGCTGGCGCTATAACCAGGCTGCTGGCTCTCTTTCTCATATATGGTGGTCATGCCCGGTCCTGGCCTTCTATAGGAAGTAGGTTGAATCCGGAATACAGACTATTTTCTCCTCTAACTTTCAGATATCGCTCACCCAGATTGCATTGACTTTACCTGATGCTGCTTTTACACCCTCCAGGCAAGACTTAACCACACACCTGCTTGCAGCTGCTAAATTTTTGATTCCCGAGAAATGGTTGTAAACTGCGCCGCCAACTCATGCAGAGTGGTTAGCCCATGTAAATCAAAATTGCAGATTCAAGGAGCTCTCTAGTTGGGCCACAGGCTCCCGTAGCAAATTTCTGAAGACATGGTCCCCTTGGCTCAGGTTTACCGGTCGAGTATAGATTCTGCCTCTTTTTCTCTCCTGGAGCCCTGGATGCCCTTTGGTGAGCTCTCGTTCCAGAACCCTATGTCAAATTTCTCTTACACTTCTGTTAAATTTATTTATATTATGCTTATTTGTTTTCTTCTTGCCATTGGTCTGGAGTTTGTGACTGTTCCTGTCTGCTGTGTGCTGTTGTTCCGGCAATTTGGGGCTATGAAGTGCGGAAGCGACTGTCTACTGTTTATCGTTTATTGCTTACTGCTTTCTGTTGCTTAACTTCGAGTTCCTGACGTTGATTTGTTCCACCTGTCCCTCTCTCCCCCCCTCCCCCTAGCCCCTCCCATCCTTCCTTTACTACCCCTCTCCTTTTAAATTGAAAATTACTTATGGGTGGCTCTAATTCACGAGGCCACATTTAGTCCGGTGTCGTGTCATCCTTAAGCTTTCGATCACAAGTTGTTTTATTGCTGTGTTTGCCACATATACGTTAAATAAAGATTTGATAAAAAAAAAAACAAAGTGGTTAAAAAACGAGACATGGGCTAGATGGCACAAAATAACCCCAAAACTGGAGATGCTAACTGGTAAGGATGAATAAACTAAATCTCATATGTAATCCTTTAGCTCAACAGAATACATAAATCATCAAATATATAAAAACAATATATGTGGAGTAATTAGTATATCAATGTTGTGTCAACTAGACCTTAAATATGAAATGTATAAATCACCATGCACATAATGTATAATACACACAAGGTGAATGCTGTATTAATTATAACATAGATTTAGAGTATATAGAACTCCAACATATTAGACACTGAAATGGCATACAGTGGGTATGGAAAGTATTCAGACCTCTTTAAATTTTTCACTCTTTGTTTCATTGCAGCCATTTGCTAAAAGCAAAAAATTCATTTTATTTCTCATTAATGTACACTCAGCACCCCATCTTGACAGAAAAAAAACAAAATGTAGATATTTTTGCAAATTTATTACATATGTATTACATAAGTATTCAGACCCTTTGCTGTGACACTTATATTTAACTCACATGCTGTCCATTTCCTTCTGATCCTCCTTGAGATGGTTCTACTCCTTCATTGGAGTCCAGCTGAGTTTAATTAAACTGATTGGACTAGATTAGGAAAGGCACACACCTGTCTATATAAGACCTCGCAGCTCACAGTGCATGTCAGAGCAAATGAGAATCGCTCGGAAGTCAGCGCATGCGCGCCATGTGTCCCTTTAACCAACAGGTATTCTCTGAACCACAATATTGGCTATTATATTGGCCTAAAAGTAATATGTAAAAGATGACAATAAGTGAAAATATAGTAACACCACAATATTGGCTGCTATAAGCCAATATATTGGCTGCTATAAACCACAAAAATATAATAAAACCACAATATTGGCTGCTATAAACCAATATATTGGCTACTATAAACCACAATATTGGCTGCTATATTGGCCTAATAAATATATTGACAATAAGTGAAAATATAACAAGAATGACATTAAGTGACAGTTTAAGATGCTATGCAATATAAGATTATCAACAATGATAAATAAGTGAAAAATATATAAAAGATACAAAAATACATAGAATGATGTGTAACATGAGTGTAAAATAAGATACAGATAAAATAATATTATAACAATAAATGGCCAGCAACTTTATACAGGGAACAAAATGGCGAATATGGTCCTTATGGCTTTCCACACTAATAAACACCTTTAAATAAGTGATAACCTCTAAGAATTATTGAATTATTGATTTTTGACAATATTGTATTGATAAATGGCAAGCAACTTTATACTGGGAACAAAATAGCGAATATGGTCCTTATGGGTTTCCATACTAATAAACACATTTAAATAAGTGGTAACCACTAAGAATTATTGAATTATAGATTTTTGACAATACTGTATTGATAAATGGCCAGAAACTTTATACCGGGAACAAAATGGCGAATATGGTCCTTATGTCTTCCCCCACTAATAAACACCTTTAAATAAGTGTTAGGATAACAGCTAACTGCACAGATCAATGGCTACTATTGAATTCTGCCACTACTGTATAGAGAAATGACCTGTAATTTTATACTCTGAACAAAATGGCGAATATGCCCTTTATTTGTTTCCACACTAATAAACGCCTTGAAAAAAAGCGTTAGAACAAATAACTGCAGATATTAGTGGATGATAATTCAGTTTTCTTTGGCACAGTAGTGCTGACAAATGGCCTGTAATGCTTTGGAGGAACAGTGAATAAACCCCTTATAATAAACGCCTTGAAAAATGTGCAGATATGTGCAGATATTGGTAGATGATAATTCACTGTTTTTTCCTGTACTGCACTGCAAAAGGCTTGTTGTGTTCCACCTTGAAGACACAGGTATGTATATTAAAATTCTTGCTGTAAATGATGCTGCAACCACTCCATATTCTTCTTTCAATTCCTCCTTATCCTTTCCCTACAGTTCTAAGGCTCAGCCTCTTTCCCTGAACTTTTATCTGTTTTCTAAGTCTTTCCATAGCTCCTGCTGATGTCTGTCCCTACAGTAAGAGCGATGTGAAATGACTGTACCTAAAATGGCCGAGGGTTTTTATAGGGCTGTGACATCACAGGGCCGGCTGGCTGCTGATTAGCTGCACGCTTGGCATTGTGGGTGATCCCGCGTTCCCAGAGTCCCTTGCCCCTTGTCCTAACATGTGCAGCTGCCATTTTATAAATAGATGCGATTCGATGCATCAAAGCGTGAGGAAATCTGGAATCGAGGCGAATTGAAGATTTCCTGAAATTCGGATTGAACTCCACTTCTGCAGCTTCGATTCGCTCATCTCTAATCACTTATTATTGTAAGAGGACATACAGTGGACGAAGCGATGAAGGCAGTGCCTCCCTTTCTTTAAGACCTGGGCCCATGTGGCATAAATGTCACTGAAGCGGATGTGGCGTAAACAGTCACTGCAAAGTAGATGGGATTCTAGCAAATCCCATCCACACATTGCGGAAAAATACGTGCAGTGGAAATGCTGCGATTTCCAAATATGTTGCGGTTTTGGAAATCAAAGCATGTCAATTATACCAACGGAAACGTCAGCGGTTTCCCTATAGGTATATTTGAAGCAGAAAGTCCGCATAGGATTACTTTCTGTGAAAGGTTTTTCCTGCAGGGATTTTTTGCTGTGGCCTGCTACGTAGGGTCTTAGCCTAAATTTTCCATGGAACAGCATTTCCTCATATTTCTTGTACAGGTCATTTATATATTTATGTGGGTTAATCATGCCCCTCTTACATCTCTTCTCAAGACTAAATAAATGTAATTCTTTTAATATTTTCTCATCACTCAGGTCCTACGCACCACTTATCAGTTTTGTGGCTCTTCTTTGTATCTTTTTTAACTCCAAGGTATCCTTTTTTTCTTAAAGGGGTATTCCCACAGCAACAATCATATTTCACATAAAAGTACTTTGCGACATATCACTGTCACCCATTGAAAGCAATTAGCAAAAGTGTATATATCGTTAGAAAAAGCCCAATGAGATCCCCCTTTCCCTACCATTCAGTGGCATAAATACTGGGGTAGCAGCAGTAGCGGCTGCCACAGGGCCCAGAACATTAGGGGGCCTGGTGGGGCCCTGATGTTTTTTTGTCTTTTTTTAATAGGCCACTACCTGCTGGAGTAACCCCAGCAGGTAACGGGCTCTATTTACTTACTGATCCCTGCTCCTGATCACGGCTGCCTGTGCTTCCCTTTCTGCAGAAGCGGAGACAGCTGTGAGCAGGAGTGGGGATCTGTAAGTAAGGTCGCGGGCCCGCGAACCCCACAAACACTGTTATCATTATACTCTGGGGTCTTTTCAGAGTTTGTCCAGGGTAGGCCCTATGTCAAATGTTCGTCTTGGGGCCAAGCCATTTCTAGTTACACCACTGTTACCACTGTATGTTAACTGTTGCCAATGGAAACAACCTGTAGTCCATCTTCATTCAGGACAAGCATGCTCTGTTTGACTTTTCTTTCCTGTAGCTGCTTATTAGATCGATGCTACATAACCATGCATGTTCCTTCCTAAAAGATGAATCATGTGCAGTGCAGAATGATTTCTGTTAGGGAGAATGGACAGTTAGGGAACACACAGAGGAAAGTGCACCTGGGAATTGTAGTTCTCACTACTAACATTATGCACAGTAATCGCCACCCACTCTGGCCATTGCAAGCTAAACATGTAATGGTGCTTATGGGGTGCAGATCTTGAGACAGAGGGCATATAGGAGGTGGGTGAAGTAACAGGTATATTGCAGATGGTTTATCTGAATGCTCAAGTTTTAAAAAAGAGTTGAATGTTGAGAAAACCCTTTAACTGGTGCCTGGAACTGAATTGCATATTCTATTCTATATGTGGCCGCACCAATGCTGTCTAAAGTGACAATATTATATCCCTGTTCTGCAAGTCCATACCACTTTTAATACAATACAATATCCTGCTGGTCTTAGAAGCAGCTTATGACATTACATGCTGTTATAAAATTTATGATTTACATGTACATCCAGGTCTTCTTCATCAGTGATTACTCTCCCTAGAACTTATATAGCATGCAGATTATTTGTACCCAGATGCATGAACTGTAACTACGTTGATTCTCATACATTTATCCACATTGAACTTCATTTACCAATTGTATGCCCAAAACTCAGTCTGTTCAAGTCAGTTGGTAACCTATACACATATTTTGTTCCATTTTTTAAAAAAACATTAGAACACAATGGGCTTGAAGGTCCAAAAAGTTTCCATACATAGACTCTTGTTTACCACGTTTAAGATAAGCATAATTATTCCTATTCAACTAAATGCTGATATGTTGACAGACAAACAGTTGAAAGAAAGTTGTTCTGTTTCCTCTGAGTTACAGTATGTTACTATGAAAGCTCTTCACATCCAAAAAATGTTTCACTGTTAGAGTATTTCTTCTTTTTTGTCTCTGTTTTTTCATAATGTAGCAGGTGTTTCAACTGTTCGTCTACCGGCATCAATATATCTGGACATCTAGGCTGGTTAAGTAATATGTTATTCACTTTGTTGGGGATCAACTGACCAAACCTCCCCCACCTAACACTGTCAAATGCTTTCTCAGCATCAAGAGCGACCAGGACAGGTGTCCCCTCCAATCTCTCAACTACTTCGTCCAATTCCAATAGCACTCGTCGTAAGTTAGTGACTGCAGATCTCCCTTTAACAAAGTCCACTTGATTTACAGATATAAGTGAGGCTGCCAGTCAATTCATCATTAATTTCAACAGTATTTTGAGATCCTGACTAATGAGCGAAATACGATAAAATTACCCTTCTTCCTTTGGTAGCAGTTTGATGTGTGCTACATTGGCCTGAGGGAAGAGTTCCCCATGTAATTTAATGAATAAGCTGGTGAGGATTGGTGTAACATGAAGTGTCTTGGCCTTATAAAAATCCTCTGTATAGCCATCTGGTCCAGGTGACATCTCTGTTGGTAACTTTAATAAGTGCCTGAATTTCCTTGGCTGTTAAAGAGGCATTAAGGGCCTAAAGTTGTTCTTCAGTCAGTCTGGGCATAGAGACTCTGCTTAAAAAAAGAGAGTCTCTTTGAGAGGCTTTTTGGTCCATTGTGATACACCTGGGATGGTTATTGCCCAGCATTTTGGTAATCTCTCCTGGGCCCGTTGTTAAGTGTCCCATTGGTATCCAAATTTTATGTGATGGATTGCTCTTCAACCTCTAGGCTGAATAATAGTCTTCCTATCGTATATTCAAAGCGATAGAAATCTGCCACTTGTGACTTGATAAAACACTCCTTTTTCTCTGCCCAAAAATCAAAATCCCACTTAGCCGGCAACCATTTTCTGGAATTGTGATGGAGAGGATAGAAAGGCTGCATACGCCAAACGAAGATCTAAACTTGTTTTCATATGTTGGTCTCTTGCATCTTTTTGCAATCCACTGACATAAGTGATCATTCTCCTCAGTACAGTTTTTGTATTGTCTCCCAAAACAATTGGTGTTCCTTAATGTGCTCCAAATTGGCCTGTTAGAACTCCAACCATCAACCAGTCAAGAGGTTAGAAAACTTTTCCTCTGACAAGGTTGTTGGGAAATCTCAAAATGATATCTACACCCCTGGGGTAGGAATCCAAGAGATGCAGAAGTACCGAGGCATGGTCAGATATGACTATTTATTCAATGTGAGTTGTTCGGATCTGAGGCACTAAGGGGCTTCTAGGACAGATGTAATTAGTCCTACACCATGTGGTAGGTCTGCTGTGTATCCAACTCTTTGTTGTCCCACAACCCTTCGATCCCCAGAGAGTCACTTACACAGGCCTTTGTTTACATAACAGTGCTACACTCGTTAACACAACAGGAGGTCCTGCAGAAAGGATGTGCTGGGGGGGCTCTCTGCACACAGCCAACAGACAAGATGGATCCAGCTACAGATCAAACGGGATATGGTTTTATGACAATATCTGCCCTGGAGAACCTCTTACAGTTGCCCCGCTAAATTCCCCAGATGCACCAGGCCTAGGCACACGTTTAGAGCCCACACATGTTACGGTTCAAAGCCCGGAAAAGGTCCAGACACTGATCTCCTTACCCAAAGGGGATTGGGTTGACATCTTGGGTGTCTGCACAATGGGGATCTCGCCATGAACCCTATCATACCTCCTGCCCGACTCTACAGTCATCGGATGAGGAAATATAACGAAGCATGGTTATAGAGATTTTAGGAAGGAGGGCGGGGCTCCTCCTCCTAGTGACATCACGCACTGGGGATAATTATACAGTCTCGTCTGGGGCAGAAGAGGTCTTCTTGTTCTGGACAGCATGTAGGAGACACATGCTCACCCGCTCTGTAACTTGCTTAAGGAAGAACCCTGAAGCCTACCACATGGGCTCAGAGAAACAGACTATCTACTTGTTCTGGTATTTTTCTATCTTTTATTTCCCTTTTTATTTTGTTGTGCTGTATTTTACTTTAATCTGTATTTGCTTGGCAATTGATATATATTTCTGTATATGTTAATGCTTAGTACCGACCCACTGGAGTTAATAAATATATAACATTTAGAAAGCTCATTTCATATTATCCTAGAAACCCGGTCCGCTGACGGTTTGTGAGTGGGAGGTTAAGAAAGAAGGTTGGTCACAGGTGTGCCAGGTAGCGTGGCAAGGCGAGATCCTTCACACCCATGCGTTTTAAACAGCCTCTACAGCAACAATAAAGATATCGTTGACTTCCCTTTTTTTTAGAATTTTAGCAGGGGTGACTTCTTCCCCACAGAGTAGACCTCCCCATGTGTAGTGTTGTAGAAGTCCCCAGTTGGTATAATACCCGAAAGAATACTGATTATCATTGTCTCTGGCCTATAGTAGACATTTTAACCAGTTAAGGACCGGGCCTAAAAGTGCCTTATGGACCAGGCCTCATTTTTCAAAACTGACATGTGTCATTTTATATGGCAATCACTTTGAGACACTATAACTTACTCAAGTGATATTGAGATTATTTTTTCATGACACATTATACTTCATGTTCGTGGTAAACATTGATCAATATTTTTGTATTTATTTATAAAAAATTAGGAAATTTGATGGAAGTTTGGGGAAAAAAAATCGCAATTTTTAAAATGTGAAAAGTTCTGCTTTTCAGACAGATAGTCATACCACCAAAATACATGAATAAATATTATCTACCATATCTCTGATTTATATTGGCAATATCTTTTAATCGTCCTTTAATTTATTTTGGACGTTAGAAGGCTTACAAGTGTAACAGCGATTTTCCAGATTTACAAGAAAATTTCGCAAACTCATTTTTTAGGGACCACTTCAGTTCTGAAGAGGATTATAAAGGCCTATATATTAGAAGGAGCGCTATTATGGTTTTTGAATCATAGTTTGCTTTTTGGACGTCATGCCACTTTTGCAGAGCCTCTGAATTGCCAGTAAAGTGAAATCCTCAGACTTGTGACCCTATTTTGGAAACTACACCACTGAAGGGATTTATCAAGTGGGGTAGTGAGCATTTTTAACTCTTGAGTATTGCATTTATTTAATTTCAATGAAGGAATGCGCAGCTGATAATGGAAAGGAAAATTGAGATTTTTCCAGAGATTCGCCATTTCATTGCCCGATATTTTGTACTCAGCTTGTGTCAGCAGAAACACACACTCCAAAAATTGTTAAGTGGGTATCCCTGGCACAACAGCTTTTGGAGCGTTCATATCTGATACAAGCCGGGCACAACATATTATCCATTGAAATTACATATACCTGGAAAAATTGCCATTTTCACCTTTCACAATCAGCTGCGTATTCATTTCTGGAGAATAAATTATAGCAACACTTGGAGGTTAAAAATGCTCATTGTACCCCTGGATAAATTCCTTCGGGAGGGTGTAGTTTCCAAAATAGGGACACATGTCAGGGGATTCCACTTTACTGGCATTTCAGGAGCTCTACAAAAGTGTCATGACGCCCAAAAGCTAAACTGTCTAAATCTGTGCTCCAAAAACCAAATATCGCTCATTCCATTCTGTGCTCGGCTGTGCCCAAACAGCAGTTTATACCCACATATGACATTAAGTACGGTATCCTGGGTACTCCAGTGTCATACATGTGGGCATAAACTGCAGTTTGGGCACACAGCAGGGGGCAATTGTGAAGGAGCGCTATGTGGCTTTTGGAGTGCAGATTCAGATGTTTGGTATCTGGATGCCATGTCATGTTTGCAGAGCATCTAAAGTACCAGTAAAGTGGGAGTAACCCCATTTTGAAAATTGCACCCCTCAAAGAATTTATCAGGGGGTGTGATAAGCATTAGTATCCCATACGTGAATGCACAGCGGATGGTGAAGAGTGAATATGTAAGCTGTGCGGAGTGCATTGGGAACACCAAATTCTCTTCTATATCCCCAGTAGCTCCTATGATTGGGGGGGGGGTCACTCTGGTGGTCACTTTTAGTTTATTTTCCCTTGTAAGCTCTAAAATTGGAGTGTCCCCCGATATACGCTTGCACAGCTTGTACATTCCCTTCCTGCCACAGCCAGTTGTGTTCTAAGGATTTGGTGATTTTTGTCTTCACATTGTACAAGCTATATCTTTTTTATTTTTCTGGTGATGTGGCCATATGAGGGCTGATTTTTTGCGGTATGAGATGCATCTATTTGGCAGTGAAATTGCTGAATACAGTAGAAGTACTCAGTTGCCCTGAGCTTGTAGCTGGTCTTTTCTTGAGCACTACGCCCTGAGGACTTCCTCCTTACCATTAAAGTCCAAGTATTTCATTATAACTTTTCTAGTCCTGTTGTCTCTTGGGTTTGAGAGAAGTCTGGTGCAGGACTACGAGATTCCACTATTTTTGCCCTCCCTACTCTTTTAAGATGTTGCAGGCCCAGCGCCTGAGGTAGATCTACTTTGCACAGTTGTTGCAGCTCTCTGATTGGGACTCTGGAAACCCCAAAATATACAAGTTGCTTCTGCAGAACCTATTTTTGATACAACCTACAACCTCGCCCAGTGGCCTGTGATAGGCCAGGGCTGAACCAAGGCAAGGTTTTGAACACTGCAGGGGGAAAAATAAGGGAAAAGCTGCATAACAATTACATTTAACATAGAACGGAAAGTACCAACATAACCCAGAGGCATATAAGACAAACAAATTAAAGCAGCAGCCTCTGGGATGCTGCACTGAGGGGGCCCACTTGGCTGCTGTTACATACACATTGCCTCTTTGGCCATGCAGACAGTTTTTGCAAGACTCCAGTATGCAATTAAAACTGCATGGCTGCTGTACCTTCCTGGGGCTGAACTTCTCCAGTCTTTGCTGCTGCTCTTGCATGGCCCTTTTCCCCTGAGTATCTGGCCCCGCCCTCTTGTGTAGTACCTGGCTCAGCACCCCTGAGAAATGACACGTGATGTCCTGAGAAGAATCATGAAGAGAGGAGACGATGTAATTTGTTCCTGCTGAATCCACAACAAGTGTGTGAGGGAGAGAAAGCTCACTGACTGTTCATGGAAGTGAAGAACCTGCTGCCTTCCCCTGCAATTTGAGTGTCGGCTGTGAGGTGAGAAGTGAGTGAGGCACTGACTGGCTGCATCACCATCACCATTTTATGCTGCCACTGCCAGTGCTATGTCTCCTCAGTCCCCACAGTGCCTCCTGCTGCTGCTGCACACCTTCCCATTCTCAGCTCCTCAGGTAGGTGCCTCCCATCACCTCAGAAACCCCTGCCAGTCGCCCCTTTAGAATCCTCCTGATAGTAGTGACCACCTGTCTCTACAGTACCTCTCCCTCCTCCCCCAGTCTTGTTCTGGTTAAATAGAGTGGTTATCCAGCTCCATTATGATTTTTCATACTGATGACCTATCCTGTTCATGAGTATATGAACTGCCCAACACCTGGACCCCTCACACATCAGTAAGGGCCCATTCACATCACGTTTTGATCATCAGTTTAAGGCTGGGTTCACACCTGCGTCGGGTCTCTATTCGGGCATTCTGTCCATGATTCCAGGACTTTTCTCTCCAAATTTTAATGAATTTTTTGGGTGGAAATCGGGCAGAAACTCGGCAAACCCCATTATATTCTGTGAATACTTTTTTAAACGGATTAGGTTTCCATTCGTGGGGTCGCCATGCGGACCCAAAGAATGGAAACCCGAATGCAGGTGTGAACCTAGTGTAACTAATTAGTTTTGCAGATACAAAAAACTGATGCGAATAACGAATGAAAAAGGATGGAAACTGATGGCCATGCATTTACATAGTCAATCAGTTTCTGTTCAAAAAAGTTCGGTTTGTACTACTGTCCTACATTAACTGATCTGTTTTTATTTAACATTGACTCAACCCCACATGCCCACCAGTTTCCATCCTTTTTCATCCATTATTCACATCCATTATTCAAGAGCCGCTCAGCTCTTTACTATTATGGCAGATGTTGAGAAAGGGTTAAACCCTTCCCAACATCCATCGTAATACTAAGGCGGATGTCGGGTATTTAAATATGGGGGCCACTCAGGAGCTGAACGGCCCCCATAGCCACCGAGTCTTTGCTGTATAATGATCATGGGCATTAAGGCTCCTGGCGCCTCGGTCAAAGGTGAGCGAGATCCGGGGCCAGCATCCCATTGTTATGACAGGCAGAAGCCTATTGAAGGCTCCCAGGCTTGTCTGCCTTACATTTGCCAATATTTTGCAATGCAAAACATAGAATACAGGAAACTTGTCATTTTGGCTGCAGAGTGAACGCCGTAAAAATGAAGCCCATAAGAAAGTCACACAAATGCACTTTTTCTCCAATTCCACCACATTCTGAATTTTTGCCAGCTTCCCAGTACATTGTGCAGAATAATAAATAGTACCATTATGAAGAACAATTTATCCCGCAAACATTAAGCCCTCATATGGCTCTGTGAATTGAAAAATAAAAAAGTTATGGGGTTTGGAAGGCGGGGAGTCAAAAATGAAAATCGGAAAATTCCTTCGGTGGGAAGGGATTAAAGGGAACAACTTTTATATATATAGTTTTGGTAGAAAATTCAAGTATAATTTATCATTTTTTAAATCTAGCTAGCTCTGTATGCAAACTCATGTAGGGAGGGCTGGCCACTTGCTACTTATCCCAGGACATGCAGGAAGACAACTTTATACTGAAATATTTCTACCAAAACTATGCAGACACAGACACATCTCTCTACTCCTAGCCATGCTACAGATATGTCCATTTGTCCTAATGCACTGCATTTTAAAAGTAATGGAATGGCTTTAAGCTGCAAAACTTTACTATATCTATCACATGGGTAAAATCTAAATGCCTTCTTGTCCTCATATGTTTTGAAATATAAGTGAAACACTAGTTACAGTGCCTTGCAAAAGTTTTCATAGCCCTTGAATTTTTTCACATTTTGTCACCTTACAACCACAAACTTAAATGTATTTTATTGAGATGTTAAGTGATAGATCAACACAAAGTAGCAGATAATTGTGAAGTAGAACAAAAGTGATATATGGTTTTCAAAATTTTAATCAAATAAAAATCTGAAAAGTGTGACGTGCAAAAGTATTCAACCCCCTATAGTAATACTTTGTAGAGCCACCTTTCAGTGCAATTACAGCTGCAAGTCTTGGGGTAGGTCTCTACCAGCTTTGCACATCTAGAGACTGAGATTTTAGCCCATTCTTCTTTGCAAAATAGCTCAAGCTCAGCCAGATTGGATGGAGAGCGTCTGTGAAGAGCAATTTTCATGTCTTGCCACAGATGCTCAATGGGATTTAGGTCAGGATTTTGTCTGGGTCATTCTAACACGTGAATATTCTTTGACCTAAACCATTCCACTGTAGTTCTGGCTGTATGTTTAGGGTCATTGTCTTGCTGGAAGGTGAATCTCCTTCCCAGTCTCAAGTCTTTTACAACAGGTTACTTTTCCGCCACACATAGCGCTTTGCATTTAGGCCAAAAGTTCAGCTTACAAGTTTGTGGTAGTATGGTGACAAAATGTGAAAAAGTTCAAGGTGAATGAATACTTTTGCAAGGCACTGTAGTTTCAGATTTTCTTACGACATGTTTTTCCAAGAAATACATGATGAATGTGATGTGTCTAAAATAGTGTTGTATTCACTAGTTCTCACTAGTGATTTTGCACTTTGCATTTAGACCAAAAAGTTCAGCTTTGGTCTCATCTGACGAGAGTCCCTTTTTCCACATGTTTGCTGTGTCCTCTATATAGCTTGTGGCAAACGGCACTTCTTATTATTTTCTTTCAACAATGGTTTTTTTCTTGCCACTCTTCCATAAAGGTCAGATTTGTGAAGTGCATGACTTATAGTTGTCCTGTGGACAGATTCTCCCACCTGAGCTGTGGATTTCTGTAGCTCCTCCACAGTGACCATGGGCCTCTTGGCTGCTTCTCTGACCAGTGCTCTCCTTGCTCGATTTGTCAGTTTAGGTGGACGGCCATGTCTTGTAAGATTTTCGGTTGTAGAATACTTTTTCCATTTTTTTTGTGTCAATAGTTTTTATTAAATTTGCACATGAATGCAATACAGAAAATCAAAACAAAATAGGAAACACGGGATACATTCATGGCTTCACAATCTACATATACAAAGGGGGGAATACAGAATACTCAGGATAAGTACATCATGAGCAAGGATACATATGAGAATGCATACTAATAATATGTATTAATGGCTGGATGAGGGGGCAGTGCCAAAACACGTGGAACAATGAGCCGATCCCTCCGTAGCCTCTCCAACAGCAAGAGGGACAATTAGGATAGAACTTGGCTAGACGAAGGGGAGGGTAATACCAGCGTAAAAGCAATTTGCTATATTGCTCCCAGTGTGAGGCACATACCGTGGATTTCTTAGCCCATCTAAGCGCCTCCTGCCAGCAGCTGGACTCAAATCTGCAGCCCAAATCGTCTTCCCAAAGACACATGTGTTTGGTCTTCCGAAAGGTACCCTCCATGTTGAAAGAACGATACAGAATTTTAGTGTTGTAAGCAGCTAAAGAGGTCTGTGGGTGTAAGAGGTCAGCGGCCGGCTGTGGTAAGCGCAGCTGAGCCGAGGAAGTATCAGACAGATATGAAACTAATCTAGCATATGTAAAGGTCTCCCTGGCAGGTAGATTATGCTTCTCCAAAGCGGAGAAAGGCAAAATGGTATGGCCTCTGTAGAGGTCGGAAATATACCTTATCCCACAGCTGCGCCAAGTATCTAGGGATAAATGAGGTATTTTGTGAGTGAGCGTTGTAAGAGGCAAATTCAACGTGACCCCGGGGATATCACTGTCCGAAACAACACAGAAGGCACGCCACGCCCCAACCGTAGCCTGTACAGCCAGTGGAGCAGAGAGGGGTGCCTGTTTGCTGGGTCCTGCCGCTAACAAGAAACCCTTTCAGTCAGTGACCTGAGCCATTTGAGCCTCCATATCCGGCCATAATTTGTCATGGTTCGATTTAAGCCAGAATTTAAGTTGACCCAAAGTTATGGCTAAGTGGGTCTACAGCCATTCCAAATAAAGGCCATCATCTGTTTTTGGAAGCCCTGGAAAACAGACTTGGGAATCGGGATCACCAAAGTCCTTAAATAATAAAGTAGTCTAGGAAGAATCAACATTTTATACAGTACAATTCTCCCCATCCAGCTGTGCTCGAATTTAGTCAGAACATCAAGCTCTTTCTGAAGGGTAGCCAATAAACCTGGAATATTGGCCTTGACCAAATCTTTTGGGTTGGAGGTCAGCTGAATTCCCAGATAGGGTAGAGAATGTGGGCACCATTGGTAGAGTGATGAGTCTTTTATATGACGTATGCTATGTGCTGTTAGGCCGATCCCCAAGATCTGGGATTTTGATTCGTTAACTTTATAAAAAGACAGTGCTCCAAAATCTGATAGGATCTGGGATACAGTGCGTAGTGTGTTATTAGAATAAGAAAGAGACAGGATCATATCGTCCACGAACAAATTAATTCTATGGTCTGTCTGGCCCAGCTTAACCCCAGTAAGCCCAGGGTGTGACCTAATTGTTGCAGCTAAGGGCTCCATCACTAAGGAAAATATTAAGGGGGACAGCGGGCACCCCTGTCTCGTGCCATTTGTGATAGAGAAGGGGCGGGATAGGACACCATTCGCCAGCACTCGTGCAGATGGGCCAGAGTAGAGTGCGGAAATCGCAGTAGCTATGGGGCCCGAGAGACCAAATTTATGTAAAACCTCAAAAAGGCATCCCCAATGTACCCTATCGAACGCCTTCTCCGCATCCAAGGACAGGAGCAGAGAAGGCATCCTCCGGATCCGGACCGCCGCAACCAGCGCGATCACGCGTCTTGTACCGTCCGGGGCCTGTCTCCTTTTGGTGAATCCCACCTGGTCACGGCCTATCAATGTAGGCATAACATCGAGGAGTCAATTTGCAAGTACCTTGGCAAATAACTTGACATCAGCATTTAATAATGATATGGGCCAGTAGCTAGAAGGAAGAGATGGATCCTTGCCTGGTTTAGGTAACGTCACAATCGTTGCAGATAACATCTCTAGGGGAGATTTAGCTGTTGACCTAGCTAGGTTAAACACCTCTGTAAGGTGGATAAGGATAAGCGACTTAAATAGTTTGTAATATTCCCCAGAAAACCCATCTGGACCATGGGATTTATTAAGTTTCAAGCCATCTATCGCCTTAGCCACTTCCTGAGTAGATATAACGGCATTTAGTGACTGAAGCTGAGTATAGGTGACGGAAGGAAGGTGCAAGGAATTTAGGAACTGATTAATATCTGACTTAGAAGGCTGCACGGTGTCCAGGTCTTCCCTCAGATTGTACAGATCCTGATAGTATTTACTGAATTCGTCAGCAATATGCTGAGGATGGAGAAGTTTTGTATTGGTTGATTTAGAGAAAATAAATGGAATTTTGGATTTGATTCTCGCTGCCTTAACTCGTTGTGCCATTAATCTGCTCGCTTTGTTATACGACCGATAGTAAGAGGCTTTCAAGCGTTTGGAATGTTTTTCAAAATCCACCAGTAGGTGAGCTCTCAAGTCATCTCTAGCTTTCTGCAGAGCAGTCAATAGGGTGGGGCTAGGGGCAGTCTTATGTTGTTGTACAAGAGTTGCAATAGAAGTGAGTAGCTCCTTCATTGTTTGCAATCTCATGCGCTTAAAGCGTGAAGTATGCTGTATCAACAGGCCCCTGACAAAGGCCTTGTGGTCATTCCAAAGACAAAACTTGTCTTCTACCGAGGGGGAATTGATATTAAAAAATTCAGTAATGTCAGCAGTCAATTTCTCAGACACCGATGTCAGGGACATAACATAGGTGTTATTGCGCCATGACACAGAAGGGATTGTCGTAGCACCAGAGTGGATTGTAAGAGAAATAGGTGCGTGGTTAGACCACGTAATATTACCTATCTCGCAACTTTGCACTGTAAGGAGCATTTTAGTCTGGACCAGGAACATGTCTATCCTGGAGCAGGAGTGGTGCCTGGCAGAATAATAGGTAAAGTCTTTCTTGGAGGCGTGTAAGCACCTCCAGGCATCATGAAGCTCCTCTTGCTGGAGCCAGGATCCCAATTGCTGGGGCGTATATTTGCCGTGACAGGTAGAATCTACAGCAACATCATGCACAATATTAAAATCACCGCATAAGAGAACCTGGCCCTGTGCGTGCTTCCTAACCTTTCTCAATACCGAATTTAGAAAGGATATTTGAGATGAGTTAGGACAGTACAAGTTCAAGATAGTAAAAGGACAATTATCAATCAAACATATAATAGCTACGTAACGGCCCTTAGGATCTGCAAGGACCTGTATCAGTTGAAAGGAAACTGTATTTTTAATTGCTATGAGAACACCCGCAACCTTCCTACTAGAATTGGAGCAATAAATATGAGGTAACAATTTATGAGAGAACCTCGGTGGACGAGGGTCACAGAAATGTGTTTCCTGTATGCAAAGTACATCTGCTGCAGATCTGAGAGCCTCATTCCACAACAGTGAGCGCTTAAAGGGACTGTTCAAGCCCCTTACATTAAGTGATAAGATTTTAACTCCCATTGATACATTCAAGGATTAATAACACGGGAGAACTTAAGTGTTAGAGTGATTCCTATAATAAAACCATAAGGCCTAAGGGGGAGAAACTGGTTAAGAACATTGTTCAACATACAACTTTTCAGCAATAGGAAAAAAGGTCGTACAGGACCGGGCAGTATAATAGTGCGTAAACTTGGGGGAAAGTTTGCCATAGGGTAGGGACACATACCACGCCACGAGTGACTCGCAGTGTGTCCATTATGGGCAATTCACTCGGCTGAGACAGTAGATTTCCATGGAGGATCCAATTTGGAGGATTAAGGCCTTGAAGCTTTCTGGACATCAGGGGCAGGCAGTGTCAGGTTCCACTTTAGCAACAGACTTTTCCCAGTTTCGAAGGAATTAAACGTGTGGGTCACCCCATTTTTTATGACAAGAACTTTAGTAGGAAATCCCCATTTGTAGGGAACATTGTGCTAACGTAGGATCGCCATTATAGGATAAAGCTTCCTTCTGGCAGCGATGGTTGCCTGAGAAAGGTCCACAAATAGTTGAATCGCCTTGACCGGTTCAGGCAAAGAAGATCTTTTCCTTGATTCAAACATGAGATGGTCTTTGACATGGTAGAAGTGTATGCGGGCGAGAGTGTCCCTAGGAATATGGTCAGGCATACCTTTCGGCTTAGGTAGGCGGTGAGCCCTATCTATAATCAGGTCCACATCCAAGCTATGTGGCAGGGTTGCTTTCATTAAACGTTGCAAGAAAGGAATCAAGTCCCTGGCAGCGACTGACTCCGGTATGCCACGGAACTTAACATTGTTCCGTCTGCTTCTGTCCTTCATATCGGCAGGCTTAAGTTTGACTGCTGCCAATTCCTCCTCAAGATCATTGTGGGGGCTGAAGACTTTTGCACGTCACACTTTTCAGATTTTTATGTCATTAAAATTTTGAAAACCATGTATCATTTTCCTTCCACTTCACTATTATCTGCTACTTTGTGTTGGTTTATCACTTAAAATCTCAATAAAATACATTTAAGTTTGTGGTTGTACAGTGACAAAATGGGAAAAAGTTCAAGGGGAATGAATACTTTTGCAAGCCACTGTAATTATTCTCTATAAGTGAAACACTGGTTATTTTCATTTATATATCATTACTGTCCATGCGCTGACAGCAAAAAAATTCATCAGTGTTTCACTTATAAAGTAGTGGCTTGGAGATTGGGTATGGCTATAGTATCATGTAGAACCACTCTTATAAAAGTGATTAACTTTCAATTCTTCTTTTAATCTAGACTTCTTCACAGGAGAACATTTTTCTTGGCTGCAGTTATTCAAGTTTGACAAACAGTGTCATAAACAATTCTGGCAATCAAAAAGTAGCAGGGCCATGGTTTATCTCAGGGGTCGGCAACCTCTGGCGCGCGTGCCACTCTTGGCTTATTCCCCTGGCACGGCAGCGGACTCCTGATCCAGCAGTTTCGATCGGACCAAACACGGCCGAAACGAAACTGCTATTATTATACTGTGGGGTCTCTTCAGACCCCCGAGTATAATAAGCGGAGCCCCCGGGGAGGTGATCAAACATAAAAACAATGTTACTCACTATTCCACACTCCACAGCCGCTGTGTACTCTTCAGGCGCTTCTGCCTGAAGTCAGCTGACAGGGCCTCAGGTGTCACGTCTGCGTCTGACGTCATTACGCATAATGATGCGACGTGACCCCTGAGACTCAATGAGCGGTCGCTGACTACAAGCAGAAGCGCCCGAAGATACAGAGCGTCTGCGGAGCGTGGAATAGTGAGTAACATTGTTTTTTATGTTTCATCACCTCTCTTTGCCCTCCACTTATTATACTCTGTGGTCTGAAGAGACCCCACAGTATAATAATAGCTAGTGAGTGGCACAAATTGGAATATTATAAAAGTTAGAATATTATACCGTGTGCAGGGGCCACTATGGAGGATAACACAGTGTGCTGGGGCCACTATGGGACATAATACCGTGTGCAGGGGCCACTATAGAGCATAATACTGTGTGCAGGGGCCACTATGGGACATATACCGTGTGCAGGGGCCACTATGGGACATATTGCTGTGTGCAGGGGCCGCTATGGGACAAATACTGTGTGCAGGGACTGCTAAGGGACAAATACCGTGTGCAGAGGCCGCTATGGGACAAATACTGTGTGCAGAGGCAGCTATGGGACAATTACTGTATGCAGAGGCCGCTATGGGACAAATACTGTGTGCAGAGGCCGCTATGGGACATAATACCGTGTGCAGAGGCAGCTATGGGACATATACCGTGTGCAGAGGCCGCTATGGGACATATACCATGTTGCAGGGGCCGCTATGGGACATAATACCGTGTGCAGGGACCACTATGGGACATTATTCTGTATAACGGTGTGTTTTCTATATTGAGGATGTGTTTTTGCACAGAAAACTCAGGCTTTGTTTTTTTTTTTTGTTTTTTTGTGCAAAAATGCACCAGTTTTACATCGAATGAAAAACTTCCAGTGGCCTAAGAATATAGCTGCATCCAGATACATAATGTGTTTTCACCATAAGGATGCTGCCATACGGTGCTCCTGGACACATTTACCACTATTTGGGGGCTGCACATGGACTTTCATTGCTTCTAATCAGAAAGTACAGCTGCGTCCCAGGAAATAGCAGTAAACACATGTGTCCTAAAGCATCTTGTGGCAGCACTTCTGTGTTATGGTTTGTGGTATATGACTTTAGTTTAGGGGTCGTCAGACTTACAATTATTGACCGGCACTCCGAGTACTTCATCTTTGATTTTTTTATTAAAATCGGCACGCCGAACATAAAAGGTTGCCTACCCCTGGTTTATCTCCTCCATCAGTAAACCAGACTGCTTCAATTCATGTTCCAGACAAACGTTCCAGAAAAAATATCAATAGTTCATAACCAAGGAAGGTATCTGGAGATAACAGCAGGAATACCAGGTGTCTTTGCAAATGATCTGCAATGTTTTTTTAATTAAATGTATTTTTTAGGATGCTATTTTGTGGGTGTTTAAGCTTTGAGGGTAAGGACACTTGTTCAGGTTTATTTAATGCAGTTTTTAAAGGCAAAACAAGGAATGGATTGAAAAAAAGGAAAAACAACATCGGTCTTCTATAGATTCTCATCCTTTATGATTCACACGTGCTTCTGTCTTAAAATACTACATGCACAAAACCTGAACTTGTATGTTTACTGTTAAGGTGGTGCCACATATGGTTCTGGCTGCAACACAGTCATAGTCAGTACTGCAGCCGCTGGTATTGTCACTTAAGTAAGTGTACCGACCTTACCAGATTTTCTTCATTACAACCCATGCGGTTTTCCAGGTTACCAGGTGGCCAGTAATGAGGTAAAGCCAATAATCAGTTATTGCGTTCCGTTACTTGAAGGGGTTGTCCAGGACTATTATATTGATTACAGTGGCCTCCTCACTACCTATCGAACACAGTGCCATAAATCATATACTGGGTGGGCTTGGTATTTATACAGGAAGTGTCTAAGATGTCCCACAGCAAGCCCAGAGTAGCAAAGACCTAGTTTGGGGGAACCTGCTACAGGGCATCAGATAATCTGAATGCTTCAACAGATGAAGATCCCTTCCTTAACACATCCTCCTCTGACCAAGCAGCACCTGAATCGTTCATTAAGGACAATGGAAGCATTAAAGAACTCTATACACAAGGATTTATCGAGATATAATGCAAAAAATAATAGACCTATAGATATAAGAGAGACAGAATTGAACATATGGAAAACAAGATGGGGGAGATTGTAAACACATTATTCTCTGAAGGAGGACATTATGTCTTTTAAAAACATACTAATCAATATGGAAGATAGGATTAGGAAAATAATGTTAAATTCAGAGAAATATCAGAAGATGCCTCTACTCCGAGCTGCACCCTTTTCTACAAAAGTTTATGTGAATACATTCTCCATTTGTGCAACCCCAATAACTCATTATAGACAGAGCAAATAGACTTCTAAAACTGAAGTATTTATTTACCAACATTGAGATGTCATTGTAAGAATCCACTTTTTCATGTTAAAAATATCTTATGTTTGCTGCCCAACCCTTTACTTTCCCATATGAAAAGATACATCTGTATGTGAACTTGTCACAGACCACCATGCGATCTAGAAAGAAGTTTGTGCCTATTACCACCTTGCTGCATCAGTTTCAAACAATGGGGATTCCTTACAAAATTACTAATCCACGAAGATGGATCAACTCATTCTTGCCAAGCTACACAGTTGGGGACTAACTCTTTAGGACAAAGTACCAGGTAAACCATCAAAGAACCCATCTTGCCTGATTCCAGATAAGGAGAAATTGACTTCTGCCCCCTCAGGTACCAGATCTAACAAGAATTCAAACAGAGGTCTGGCTCACCTGGAACAGAGAGCAGGTAGCATTCTCCTGGTAGTTATTCAATATCTTCTTATTGATTAGTTTATTTATTTGTATGTTTAACTTAGTTGTGTTAGTATTTATTATTTTCTCCGATGTATGATACTAGGTTTGGTCTTTTTATAAAAGCCAACCTTCATGCCCCAAATTCTGCCCAGGTTCACTTTCTGAACAAATTGATAAATCATATCTACAAAATCCAGAAGGTTAGTTTATTAATAGGGGGTGACTTCAACATTTCCCTGATGATACCTACAACTCCACAAATCCAAACAGATTTTACCAACTGCCCCTAGTCTCCTGGATACTTATGGAATCCCTGTATGAATCTTTCTCATGTTTAAATGTATCCTCTACAGAATATTATTTTTATTCCTCTAGACATAGGTCTCCCAGATACTCCCAACTTGGTCACACCAATTCCCTATTTACATCTCTATTAAAACATCACCCCCCCCCCACACACACACACACACTGCAACCTAATGCATGGTGTTATAATACTTTTTGATGTCTCTCCCTGTCATAAAGAAAAAAATGTACTGTAATTTGTAGTTTTGGAATGGGATGACTAGGGCTCAGTAGTGAAATTGATTCTAGGGACCCACCTTACTGCTATTGCAATTCAAGCCATAAAAAAGCCATGCCACTTTCTATCAGATTTAGCATTATTTACTCCAGTTTTCTGTCATAAATGAGGCCTGAATTCTACGTAAGGAGCTGGTGTGTAGTCCTATTCAGGCATATGTACCCCGGAGGATGAGCCTAATTTATGGCGAGGTGTGCATTTAATTAAAAATTAGGGGCAAACTTTGGCAGCTGGAAAACATTGTTCATGATAAATCAGCCCTTATATTTTCTATGTTACTCTGTACTGACTGTGGCATCTGAGGGGTTAAGTGGCTTAGATTGTGGTCTCAGCCATTAGAGCAGGCACTATCACGGCAGAATAATGGTACATAATAATGGTTGGCAAGAATAAAATTACAACTCTCAGAAGGTCAGAGTGTCAGGGAACAATAAGGGCCTGTTCAGACAGCAGAAAATGAAAAAGAATTAAATTGAACTTCTACCTCAGATTCCTCTTCATTTTCCATTCCTCACAATTCTCTTACTGATCCCCACATCTTCCTCTGCTTCCCCATCACCCTTCAGCCCAGTGGCGTAACTAGTAATGGCTGGGCCCCAAGGCGAACATTTGACATGGGCCCCCCCGAACTGCCGCCCCCCAACCCCCCCCCCCCCCGCATAAAACGCATTCCTGCACACACTATTATGCGACATAGTGGCCCCCCTGCACACAGTATTATGCCCCATAGCGGCCCCTGCACACGGTATTATGCCCCATAGCGGCCCCTGCACATGGTATTATGCCCCATAGTGGCCCCTGCACACGGTATTATGTCCCATAGCGGCCCCTGCGAACTGTATTATGCCCCATAGCAACCCCTGCACACAGTATTATGCCCCATAGTGGCCCCTGCACACAGAATTATGCCCCATAGTGGCCCCTACACACAGTAGTATGCCCCACAGTGGCCCCTACACACAGTAGTATGCCCCACAGTGGCCCCTGCACACAGTATTATGCCCCATAGTGGACCACGCATGGACGATTATTATACTCTGGGGTCTTTTCAGACCCCAGAGTATAATGATCGGAGACCCAGGGGAGGATACAAACATAAAAAACAATGCTATTTACCTCTTCCTCGTTCCGCTGCACTCCCCGCTACTTCGGCCATCTTCAATGTTGGAGCAGATCTCGCGTGAGTGAGGCCGACGTCGCGATGCATAATGACGTCTGAGACGTCACCAAACATGCCCGAAGCCTGCGGAGCGTAGGAGAGGTGAGTTACAGTGTTTTTTATGTTTGCTCACCTCCCCTGGGCCCCCGATCATTATACTCCGGGGTCTCAAAAGACCCTGGAGTATAATAATAACAGTGTTTGTGGGGTTCGCGGTTGCAGCTGCCACAGGGCTCCGGGTCCCGGGCCCCATAATGTTCCGGGCCCTGTGGCAGCCACTATCGCTGCTACCCCAATATTTATGCCCCTGCTTCATCCTCCAGGTGGCCCTGTGTGCCGCACATCATATTCTGATGCAATGATGTAATGTGTGGTGCGCGGTACTCTCTGGAGGCCTAAGGCTGAAGAGGACATAAAGGAGGCTGTCGTGAGCAGGAGCAATTATCAGTAATATCAGTTAATAGCTGACCAACTAAAAAAGCAGTAGGTGGTCGGCTGGCCCTAAAAGTTTGGGGCCCTCCAGGGGTTTTACTGGAACCCAGTTGGCCAGTATGAAAATTTGCAATATTAAATGTCTATATTTATTTGGGGTGAGGCCAAACCCAGAATGACTGCATCTATGCTATTCAACCACTGTAACCACTGTGATAAAGGGGGTTTGGGAGTTTCCAACTTGCTAGAATATCCATATTCCCCCATGGTTCACCACCTTCTCGTGCTCTTCTTGGTCCACAGTCGAACAACATTTTAATAATGAGTGCTTCTTGCAGTCCTTACTCCTGGCACATGTACAGTATATAAACCTGACCTATCCATCCTTTGAAATCCTACTTTACAAACTTCCATAATGGCATGGAAGAGCTTGCTAACAAGATTCTCCTCCCTCTCTTCTGTAACTATTATCCAGACACCTTTAGAAGTCTTGGCCTATTTGATCCCCAACTTAAACTTTAAACCTTGCTTACATAAGGTGTACTAGACATCTCTGACCTCATGGATAATGGACAACTTGCCTCATTTCCTACTTTACGATCACTATACACCAGTGGCGTAACTAGGAATGGCTGGGCCCCAAGGCGAACATTTGACATGGGGCCCCCCCAAGCCGCCGCCCCCAACGCCCCCAAACTGCCGCCCCCAACCCCCCCCCCCCCACACACAAACCGCATTCCTGTGCACACTATTATGCCCCATAGTGGCCCCTGCACACGGTATTATGCCCCATAGTGGCCCCTGCACACGGTATTATGCAGCATAGTGGCCCCTGCACACAATATTATGCCCCATAGTGGCTCCTGCACATAGTAGTTTGCCCCATAGTGGCCCCAGCACACAGTAGTTTGCCCCATAGTGGCCCCGACACACAGTAGTTTGCCCCATAGTGGCCCCTGCACACAGTAGTTTGCCCCATAGTGGCCCCTGCACACAGTAGTTTGCCCCATAGTGGCCCCTGCATGCAGTAGTTTGCCCCATAGTGGCGCCTGCACGCAGTAGTTTGCCCCATAGTAGCCCCTGCACACAGTAGTTTGCCCCAGAGTAGCCCCTGCACATAGTAGTTTGACCCATAGTGGCCCCTGCAAACAGTAGTTTGCACCATAGTGGCCCCTGCACACAGTAGTTTGCCCCATAGTGGCCCCTGCACACAGTATTATGCCCCATAGTGGACCACCCATGAACGATTATAATGATCGGAGACCCAGGGGAGGATAGAAACATAGAAAACACTGCAACTTACCTCTTCCTCGCTCCGGTGCACTCCCGTGTGCTACTTCGGCCATCTTCAATTTCGGACCGGATCTCGCGCGATCCAGGCCGGCGTCGCGACGCATAATGACGTCTGGGACGTCACCAAACAGGCCCGAAGCCTGCGGAGCGGCGGAGAGGTGAGTTACGGTGTTTTTTATGTTCGCTCACCTCCCCTGGGCCCCCGATCGTTATACTCCGGGGTCTCAAAAGACCCCGGAGTATAACGATAGCAGTGATTGTGGGGTTCGCGGTAGCGACTGCCACAGGGCTCCGGGCCCCGTAATGTTCCGGGCCCTGTGGCAGTCGCTACCACTGCTACCCTGGTAGTTACGCCCCTGCTATACACCCTGTCCTCTTTGTGCGTCTTTACTTAGAAATACAGCATCTATTGTTAGTATTAATTCAAATCAAAACTCTGAACTCATAGGGGGTTATTTATCATCAGCCCCTTTTTTGGCCATACTTTTTGCAGGGTGCCTTTTTTTAGACTAGTTTTACTGTGGTGCTTATTTATGATGTAGGCACACCTCCTTATTAAATGTTGTGCACATGTTAGTTAGTGTAGATGTGCCTTTTTAGGTCATGCGCACTTTGCCCTTTTTTTGTTCAAAAAGGCAAAATTGCCCCTTTTTATTGCTTTCTAACCTGACGGGCTCTTTTACGCTGCCCATGGACTGTAGTGCATTTTTGCCTTTTTTTTCCCCCTTTTTAAAAAGGCGCAAGTCATAAATACAGCGTAAAAAGGATCTCCATTTAGGCTACGCCCCCTTTTTCTCGCCAAAAAAAGCAAAAGTGGCAAGAGCAGCATAACATCTGGAATAAAAGGCGTCAAATAATGCAATGCCTTGGACAAGGTATTAAAACATTAGATATTTCACTGAAACTTAAGTGTGATCATTGTACTGTGAAGAGATTAGTGGCTGATTCAGAGCACAGACGGTTTCATGCACATAAAGGCATAATAAGTAAGGTTTCTGCCAGACAAATTCATCAGCTGCTAAAAAACCATTACAAAGCAGCAAACATGTATTTGAAGTTGCTGGTGCCTCCCACAATCCTCAATGAGTAGGATCCTCCAATGGTGTGCAGTTGTACATAAACCTACTATTCAGCTACCCATAATAATAATAATAATAATAACTTTATTTATATAGTGCCAACATATTCCTTAGCACTTTACAAATCAGACAATATGAGACATTACAATGTGACAAAGAAATAAACAAACTATAGGAGTGCGTGCCCTGCTCGCAAGAGCTTACATTGTATGAGGAGATAGGGGGACACAAGAGGTCAGAGGGCTCGTTTACTACCATGAATTTAATAGAAAAGGTGGTGAAACTGAAGTTGTATGAACCCATCACCAGCTAGTATCTGTGAATAAACAGATACTAAGTGCAAGGAGTGCAGTGTAACATCTAGATGAAGGGGCCAGGATCTGAGGAACAGCGGAGGAAGGATAAAAGGTGTTATTGTTCTACACCTCCGCACACTACACTGTGATCACGTGATAAGCCTGACCATACAGATGTGATTTTAGCTCAGTTTTGAAGCTGCTGTAGTTGGGGATTAATCGTATTGTCTTGGGTAAAGCATTCCAGAGCGCCGGTGCAGCTCGAGAAAAGTCTTGGAGACGGGAGTGGGATGATCAGATAACAGGGAATGCAAGTCTAAGGTCATTGGCAGAACGGAGAGGACGGTTAGGGCGGTAGACAGTGACGAGAGAGGAGATATAGGGGGGTGCAGCGCTATGGATGGATTCGTGGGTCAGTGTGATAATTTTATATTGCATTCTGTGATGGATGGGCAATGGGCAACCAATACAGAGACTGACACAAGGTAGATGCATCTGTGTACCAGTTTGACAAAAAGATGAATCTGGCGGCTGCATTCAGGACAGATTGTAGTGGGGAGAGTTTAGTAAGAGGAAGCCCAATTAGAAGAGAATTGCAATAGTAAAGATGAGAGAGAATCAGAGCGACAATGAGGGTTTTTGATGTTTCCACGGTGAGAAAAGGGCGAATTCTAGAGATGTTTTTAAGGTGCAGATGGCAAGAGCATGCAAGTGTCTGAATATGCGGGGTAAAGGTGAGATCTGAATCAAATACAACCCCCAGACAGCGGGCATGCCGTCTCGGGGTAATAGTAAGGTCACAGACAGAAATGGAGATATCAGGGTTAGGTCGGTTAGTAGATGGAGGGAACACAAGAAGTTCAGTTTTTGAAAGATTCAATTTCAGATAAAGAGAAAACATGATGTTAGAGGCAGCAGAGAGACAGTCACTGGTGTTTTGTAGTAGTGCAGGGGTGATGTCACAGGATGAGGTATATAGTTGGGTATCATCTGCATAAAGATGGTATTGAAAGACAAATTTGCAAATGGTTTGTCCAACTGGGGCTGTGTACAGAGAGAAGAGGAGGGGACCTAGGACCGAGCCTTAAGAAACCCCAACCGCAAGGGGCAGAGGAAAAGAAATAGAACGAGCGAATGATACACTAAATGAGTGGTCAGGGAGATAGGAAGAAAACCAAGAGAGAGTGTTATCCCTGAGGCCAATAGAATGGAGCATAGTGAGGAGGAGTTTGTGGTCTACAGTGTCAAATGCTTCTGAGAGATCCAGAAGAATAAGTAGTGAATAGTTCCCTTTAGATTTAATCATCAGGAGATCATTGGAGACCTTTGTGAGGGCCGTTTCTGTAGAGTGTAGTGCATGAAAACCTGACTGTAAGGGGTCCAGAAGAGAGTTAGCAGAGAGATAGTGGATTAAGTGGGAGTAGACCAAGCGTTCCAATAGTTTAGAGATGAAGGGGAGGTTAGAGACAGGTCGGTAGTTAGCAGCACAGGATGGGTCAGTGGAGGGTTTTTTCACGAGTGGGGTTATGACAGCATGTTTGAAGGAGGAGGAAAAAATTCCAGAAGAAAGAGAGAGGTTAAAAATTTTAGTAAGGTGAGTTGTAACAGTAGGGGAGAGAGACCGGAGAAGGTGTGCAAGTAGTGGGGCGAGAAGAAGAAAGGAGCTGGGAGACGTCTTCTTCTGTTACCGGGTCAAATAATGAGATTTCATAAGGAGGAGCAAGGGGGGGAAGGGGACTGAAGCCACTTGGAGAATGGGTTATTTCCTGATGGATGTTGTCCCATAAACAGTGCTCACAAGCAAAAACAGATGCATTGGTCCCAGACATACATGAAGACTAATTTTGAAACAGTCTTGTTTACTGATAAGTGCCATGCAACCCTGGATGGTCCAGATGGATGGAGTAGTGGATAGTTGGTGGGTGGCCACCATGTCCAAACAAGGCTGCAATGTCAGCAAGGAGGTGGCGGAGTCATGTTTCTGGCCGGAATCATGGGGAGAGAGCTGATAGGCCCCTTTAATGTCTCTGCAAGTAAGAGCATGACTTCTGCAACGTATGTAGTTTCTGACTGACCACTTTCTTCCATTGTACAAAAAGAAGAACCATGCCTTCCGTAGCAAAATCGTCTCCCTACCTGACAATTCACCATCTCATGCAGCAAAGAATACCTCTGAGTCATTGGCTGTTATGAGCATAAAAGGAGAAAAACTCATGGTGTGACCAACGACCTCCCCTTACCTCAAACTATTGAGAACCTTAATAGCATCCTCAAGCAAAAGCTATATGATGGTGGGAGGCAGTTCACATCAAAACATCAGCTCCAGGAGGCTATTCTGACATCCTGCAAAGATATTCAAACAGAAACTATCCAAAAAGTCACAATTTCAATGGATGCAAGAATTGTGAAGGTGATATCAAAGAAGGGGTCCTATGTTAACTTGTAACTTTGCCTGGTAAGCTGTTTTTGATTGAAATAGCTTTTGATTTCAGTAAATTATTATTGTTTATTTGTTTAAATGTGACCTTGAATTCTGCAAATTCAACAAATTACCATTTTCAGTTCTTTAAAACCTATAAAATGTTTGGAAACTCTGTGTGTAATAATTTGTAACAGTAGATTTAGATTTTTTAATTTGTGAAAAAAAAAGTTATCATTGGGAGAGTTTTCCAATGAAATTTGATTTATACTATAAAGTATACTAAATAGTTGAAGATTTGAACATTATACTGTCATTTGCATTGAGCACTTAGGAAAATCAAAGAAAAATTATCACTTGCATATTAATTTGGAATTTGGGTAGGTCATCAATAAGAGATCGGGGGGGGGGGGTCAACACACAGGACGCCTGCTGATCAGCTGTTTGAAGGGACCGTGGTGCTTTTGCAACTCCTTCACTATTTACATCACACAGTATCTGTTTCATAGTGACTGTGCAATGTAATTACAGCCTGCAAGAACATCAAATGGCTGCCATAAAATAGATAGCATGCAATGTATAGTAGTAGTAATACTGAAGAGGTCATGGCACTCACACAAGCTAGGTTCTTTCTAATCAAAACTAAATGTCCTGATGTAACTAGAAGTCAATACATGTTAATAATTTGGCAATCAATCGTTCATGTGTATTGGAAAAAGAGCTTAGATTTCAGAGTAGAGCTTGATACAAGAAACAGGCATCAAGTGGTGTTCCTAAGTATAGGTGTAATTTCTCATAAGGCTAGCTTCACAAGCGCATATTGGTATACGTCTGGAATACAGACATTTGATGAAACAGGATGCTTCATCAGTATTTCATCTGGATTTGCATTCATTGGTTTTATTTTCTTTTAGGCAAAACAGGTCTTTTTTTTTGCCCAATAGAAAATAATATCAATGAATGTAAATACAGATGAAATACTGATGCAGCACTGATAAAACATTGATGGGATACTGAAGTTTATGTTATTAAGGTTTCCTTTAGACTATAATGGGTGGACTTATCTCTGAATATGGATTGTAAATATGCCTGTGTGAAGCTGGCCAAAGTCAAATTTAACCCCATCCCACCACAGACATTTTTAAATTTTTATTTTTGACTTATTGCCTTCCAAAATCCATAACTATTTTATGAGTCGCATGAGGTCTGTCAGAAGTGTTACATCTGTCGTTGCTGCTTTAAGGTTGCCGTAGCTTCCTGTTAGGAGTTATTGTTGCTTCTTTAAAGTTGTCACGGCAACATATGGAAGCTTCCTGTCCTAGACCTTCAGGCCTTAATCAATCAGGGCCTGAGCAGACCTTTATTAACTCCTAACTGGGAAGCGGGAAAAAAATTCAGAATGGGGTGAAATTAGACAAAAACAGCTTTTGTGCTACTTTCTTATGGGCTTCATTTGTACGGCATTGACTGTGCAGCCAAAATGACATAGTTTTGTTTTGTTGGGTTTTTTTACATTTTAACCCTTTAAAAAATCCAAAACTTTCTTGGAGTCGCCATATTCTAAGACCATATTTTCTTGTATGGGGCTGTGCAAGGCATCTCTGTTTGCAGGGCTAGATGTACTTTTTATTTATACCATTTTGGGGAATGTCTGGTGTTTTGATCACTCAAAGTTTTATGAGAGGTGAAAGAGCAAAAATGGTGGTTTCATTTTTTTTCACACTACGGCATTCTCTGTATAGGAAGAATATTTAAAAGTATATTTATAAGTTTGTATCCCTGTGTCTGACCATTTTCAGACACAGGGATACCTAATGCATATGTGCTTAACTTTATTTATGTATTTTTATTTTTAACCCAGGGGGTCTGATCACCAATTACTGTATAATGACAATTCTGGGAGCCTTAATAGGCTCTTGGCTATCATACTAAAAGATCGTTAGCAGTGGATCTCACTCACAAGGCCAGCGGTTAGATTTGACTGAGTCTTAGTTAATGCCTGCGATCAATACCGCCTGTTCTCTACTGTGTTATACAGTGGAGACTCGCTGGCTGTGGTGGCTGCTCAGCTCCTGAGCAGCTGCAATATTTAAATACCTAACATCTACAGTAATTGTATGGTAGATGTTGGGAAAGGGTTAAAGCAAGCCTGTCAACAAGAACATCTACCAAATATAAGGAGAGTCACTTCCTACTTAGGACGTACAAAAATAACAATAACAAAGATAGGGGAAGAGTGATAATAGTGTTGTTCTTATTTGCACTAAAACAAAAAGCCCATAATATAGCATCCAAACAGTGGCTAGCCGTATTTGTGTAATGCATCCAGAACTAACTATATCCGAACTATATACCTAGCAGTCCAGAATAGCTATATTCTTGCTTTACCTCCCCTCTATTCCTTTCTGAAAAAGGTGTTGCGCTTGTTTGCACAAAGCTCGCTAATCGCTACTGAGTATATGCCAGTCCCACCTGTTCCTATATACACACAGGACTAAACCAAATGAGGAACGAGCTAAGTAAATTTCTCCTCAGCGCTACCACCCTAATTACAAAAAACAGAGACACCTAGTATCCACAATGCTTGCTGTCATGAATACTCCAACAACACACTAGGTGTGTCCCTGCACCCGTAGGTGCTGACATATTCATCAGAGCATCGTGTCACAAGTTTTTAGAGCTAAGGTAAGTAGATGCTTAATTTTCGCAGGTTTTTGCTTGTCCCAACATATGTTCCCCACACCCCCCATCTGCACTGATATTGGCGGCCATTGATAGTACTGCATTATAGAGAAGATGAACTATATGCCAAATACTGTAGGTCTTAACCTCATAACTGATCCCTAACAAATGCTAAGATGTTAGCTGTGTTCTACAAAAAAAAATATTAGAATTTATATAATGAAGAGTATAAGCCCATATGTTACATACGCTACCGTTCAAAAGTTTGGGGTCACCCAGACAATTTTGTGTTTTCCATGAAAACTCACACTTTTATTTATCAAATGAGTTGCAAAATGAGTAGAAAATATAGTCAAGACATTGACAAGGTTAGAAATAATGATTTTTATTTGAAATAACAATTTTCTCCTTCAAACTTTGCTTTCGTCAAAGAATGCTCCATTTGCAACAATTACAGCATTGCAGACCTTAGGCATTCTAGCTGTTAATTTGCTGAGGTAGTCTTGAGAAATTTCACCCCTGCTTCCAGAAGCCCCTCCCACAAGTTGGATTGGCTTGATGGGCACTTTTTTGCATACCATACGGTCAAGCTACTCCCACATCAGCTCAATGGGGTTGAGATCTGGTGACTGAGCTGGCCACTCCATTACAGATAGAATACCAGCTGCCTGCTTCTTCCCTAAATAGTTCTTGCATAATTTGGAGGTGTGATTTGGGTCATTGTCCTGTTGTAGGATGAAATTGGCTCCAATCAAGCGCTGTCCACAGGGTAAGGCATGGCATTGCAAAATGGAGTGATAGCCTTCCTTATTCAAAATCCCTTTTACCTTGTACAAATCTCCCACTTTACCAGCTCCAAAGCAACCCCGGACCATCACATTACCTCCACCATGCTTGACAGATGGCGTCAGGCACTCTTCCAGCATCTTTTCAGTTGTTCTGCGTCTCACAAATGTTCTTCTGTTTGATCCAAACACCTCAAAATTCGATTTGTCTGTTTTTTTTGGAGCCAATCTTCCTCTGTCCAATGTCTGTGTTCTTTTGCCCATATTAATTTTTTCCTTTTATTAGCCAGTCTCAGATATGGCTTTTTCTTGGCCACTCTGCCCTGAAGGCCAGCATCCCTGAGTCGCCTCTTCACTGTAGACATTGACACTGGTGTTTTGCGGGTACTATTTAATGAACCTGCCAGTTGAGGATCTGAGGCACGATTTCTCAAACTAGAGACTCTAATATACTTGTCTTGTTGCTCAGTTGTGCAGCGGGGCCTCCCACTTCTCTTTCTACTCTGGTTAGAGCCTGTTTGTACCGTTGTAGGAAACCTTCAGTTTCTTGGCAATTTCTCGCATGGAATAGCCTTCATTTCTAAGAACAAGAATAGAATGTCGCGTTTCACATGAAAGTTCCCTTTTTCTGGCCATTTTAAGAGTTTAATCGAACCAACAAATGTAATGCTCCAGATTCTCAACTAGCTCAAAGGAAGGTCAGTTTTATAGCTTCTCTAACCAGCAAAACTGTTTTCAGCTGTGCTAACATACTTGCACAAGGATTTTCTAAACATCCATTAGCCTTCTTACACAGTTACCAAACACAATGTACCATTAGAACACTGGAGTGATGGTTACTGGAAATGGGCCTCTATACACCTATGTAGATATTGCATTAAAAACCAGACGTTTGCAGCTAGAATAGTCATTTACCACATTAACAATGTATAGAGTGTTATCTTAATTGAAAAAAACTGTGCTTTTCTTTCAAAAATAAGTAAATTTCTAAGTGACCCTAAACTTTTGAACGGTAGTGTAATAACAACACCAAAGCAAAGAGTAATATGCCATCTTTCTACAATATGATATTTTCCTGTGTCAAAAAACAAGCAAACCAAATGATGAAAACCAGAGACATAGTTCTTCCTGGAGGCATGTGTTCAAGGACAAACATTTTACTACCACTCACATTCCTTTTGACTCACACAAAATCTTCATTTCTTTATCTTTTTATTAAACACCAACAGCATGATCCTTGTAGGTGCAAAACTGAGTGAAATTAAAGAAACATTACATGCCTGTCTGAGACTACTGAAAGCATCTGATATAGCAAACATGTACAGATGTTTCCATCCTTACCCTAGCTTGATGAAAATAAGGATGATCTTCTCTGGGAAAAAAATGTATTCAGCAATGGGATTCGTTATGAATGGGTTGGGAATGGTTAATAACTTCATTAATACCAAATAGTATCAGAATAAATATATATATATATATATGTGTGTAAGGAAAAAAAAATTAAAGTAGTGGCCTAATTGTTTCCCACTATCAACACCTCCAAATGCATGAGAAATGTCAAATGTCATGCAATATGTTATGAAAATGCAAGGGATTTTAAGGCCAGGACCCCAAGTGGCGTAAACTCCGCAGTTTGGCTGTGGCAGAAATGCCATGGAAAAAAAAATGCATCCTTTTACAGTCCCTGCAAAGTGGATCTAGCAAATCCCATCCACACATTGCAGGAAAATACGTGCAGTGGACACGCTGTGATTTCCAAAACCGTTGCAGTTTTGGAAATCACAGCATGTCAATTATACCAATGGCTACGTCGGCATTTTCCCTATAGCTATAAATGAAGCAGAAATTCTTTCTGTGAAGAACGCTGTGGGTTTTTCCTGCAGTGCTTTTTTTTCTGCGGCCCACTACATGGGGCCTTAGCCTAATGCAGTTTTTATTGGCGTTTTAGAAGTCAAAACTAGTAGTGGAGGGTATGTTCACATATAAATTTTTAAATGTATTTCAGAGCATAAGACCCTCACATTATGCACAAAAAAACTATGCCAAAAAAACTCCTGGACTTGCAAGGTTGATTTCTCTTGAAATCAGTTCCATATTTTTGTATTATTCCATACATCCAAATAAAAATTTATACTAATGTATGGCAGCTGATGGAGGCCAAAAGGACACTCTGTGGGAATTAGGGCCTATATATACATTTTTGACCAATGTGTCCATGTGATCCAACTGTCAAAAATTTTTTACTTTTTAATTTATTTTTATTATATCTTTTGTTACTATGTTGAAGGGAAAACACTATCATATTATGATTATGTATCCATAATATGGCATAAATACCAAGCTACAATGTAGCAGCAATGTCGGAGCACTGCAGCTATGCTCCTATACTCGGCACTACCACTATACAGTGGATGGAGCCTTCTGGTTCTAGCTATGTTCCCTGTATAGATTCCACTGCAGGATGTTGCCAGGAACAGCTCATCTCTGCTGGGCTCAGATGCATTATAGTTCATAAGTATCAAAATTGTCCCCCAGCCCAGAAAAACCCTTTAATACAAACCTACAGGATTCATTAGATTTTTTTTTATAATTCTTTATGTGTAGAAAAAACATTCATATATTGAAAAATATTTTACTAGAAATATAATGAGTTTCCAAATCTAACAGCTCATCTTTTCTTTTGGGACCTATCAACTTGTAAAAGAATTTCAATAACTAGCAAAATTGAATTATGACATGGGAATGAGAAAACAGAGATGTGAACTTTTTTAATATTCACAAGATTATATTTCCATAATACTGTGAACAGTTCTAGACATCATATAAGAAAATGAATGAATACCACATGAATAAGGAGGTGGTAGACAGCTTGCATCAATCCTTGTTCAGTGCCTGGTGGTATACATCTAAACAAACAGTGACTACAGTAAGTGCGCGTGAAGTAAGATATAACCATAGAGTATGGATATATATCATAGTGTATATATACGAAAATATAATTGTATGCATAACAATCTGAAGAGGCAGTGATATACAGTATCTTCAATGTTCTGAATATGGTTTCTATAGCATATCTGGCATCAGATTAATGCTAACTAGATGAATAGGAGATTGTCTAGTAGTCTACATTTTAAAAGCTCCTGAGACCAAAAGAGTCTCCCATTCAAATGGAAGGATGAAGGGTGTAAACAAATTTTAGCAGCATGAGGAGGAAATACAGTGACCCAGTGGCAGCAGCATGAGGAGTAGATACAGTGACCCAGTGGCAGCAGCATGAGGAGGCCATACCGTGACCCAGTGGCAGCAGCATGAGGAGGAAATACAGTGACCCGGTGGCAGCAGCATGAGTAGGCCACAGAGTGGCAAGGCGACATAATGTGGAGTTGGCAGCAGCATGAGGAGGACATACCGTGAGCCGGTGACAGAGTGTGGAGGTGGGTGGCACAAACAGTACCCGCTGACGGTGGCTGTAAGAAGGAGCACTTGGCATCAGATGTGTAGCATCAGGTGGGCGGCAGCATCAGAATAGTAGCTGAGGCAGGTAACCAGAAGAAACTGGTCTCTTTTGTCAAGGTTTGGGTGAGGCAGCATGGATGACTTAATCTGATGCATCAGGCATTGGTGGTTGGAAATCCTGGCTGATCCACGCCTGATTCATCTTGACAAAGGTCAGAATCTCCACATTTTGGGTGGACAGGCGAGTTCTTCTTGGGGTAACTATGGCCCCGCTCTGATGCCACACTACTGGCCGGGCAGGACAGCTTTTCCAGGGTAAACTTGGCCAGTTGCGGCCCCAAATCCAGTTTGGCTGCCCAGTAGTCCGGCGGATCTTCGATGATGGGTGGCAGGGTGCACTCCAAGTATGCCACCACCTGCTGGTTCAGGTTCTGCTCTGTGTCTAGCTGCTGATGAGAAGTTTCTTCCCTTGTTTCTTCACATGTGGGTGAAGAAAGCTGGTCATCAGCAACTCTAGGCTCAGGCTGCTACTGATGGAGCTGATACTGCTCCTGCCACCCCCACCCTTCCCCACAGCTGCCATGGCAGTGCAAGGTGAGTGCTCAGAGTCCCCCTGGTCAGACCTGCGAGAGGATGGATGATGGCACAGATAGGTAGCAGCCAACTTGCTATATAGGATGTCTCTATAGTAATTCAGTTTGTCCTCCCTCTCAGCAGGTGTAAAAAAAGGCCCACATTTTTGACCTGTAGCGAGGGTCTAACATGGTGGAGAGCCAGTAGTCATCCCTCTACCAAATGGTGAGAATTCGGCTGTCACTACGCAAGCAAGTGAGGATGTATCAGGCCATTTATGCAAGTGACTCGGAGGGACTCCCTGCATCCATCTCCACTGCATACTGCCACAGTGTTTCTGGATCATCTGCCTCGTCTTTCTCATCTCCCTCTTGCTCTTCTGGCTGCTCCTGCTTCTCCTCTCCCGTCACCCGTATGGAAAAACCACCCATTTCACTACACATTGCTTGTGCTCCAATGTCCGCCTCCTCCTCCTCCAGTTCAGCCCCCACAGGGCTCATGTGGCCGTGAAATGTAGGTGCCACATCTCCAGTACCCTGACCAGCCAGATTTACAAGCATCTTTTCCAGGATATCAATCAGTGGAATGCAAAGTTTTTTTGCTGTTTTTAGGATGTCTTGCAGATGGGTGAAACACCTAAGAAAACGCTTGACAACCAGATTGAACACGTGTGCCATGCAGGGCGAATGGCTCAAGCCTCCTTGACGCAGCTACATCATGTTCTTCCTGTTGTCGGTCACCATGGTTACGATTTTAAGTTGTCTTGGAGAAAGCCAGGATTCGATTTCTTGATTGAGGACACAGAGCACTTCCTCCCCTGTGTGACTTCATTCACCCAGGCAAACGAGGTGTAGAACAGTGTGACACCGCTGTGCCCTGCACATGTGGTATGCTGGAGGAGCACTGTGAATTGTCCCTGCAGTGGAGGCTGAGGGCACAGTGGAGGATGAGGCAGACATTGTTGCAGGAACAATGGCATGAGAACATGGAGGCGGAAGTTTCTGGTGTGTCTGAGCAGGAACCACATTAACCCAGTGGGCTGTAAAGGACATATATTGTCCTTGACCGTAGTTACAGCTCCACACGTCGGCGCTGCAGTGCACTTTGGCAGACACCGACAGGCTCAAGGACTGGTCCACCTTCTGTTCTACATATTTGTGCAGGGCTGGTACTGCCTTTTTGGCAAAGAAATGATGGCTTGGGACTCTCCACCTTGGCTCAGCACAAGCCATCAGTTCTCTGAAAGGTGCAGAGTCCACCAATTGGAAAGGAAGGGACTGCAGCACCAGCAACTTGGACAGGAGCACGTTCAGCTTCTGCACCGTTGGATGAGTGCACGCATACTGTTGTCTCTTCGAAATCCCTTCGGTGATGGATTGCTGATGCAATGACTGACTAGGAGGAGGAGCAGGAGCATCACGAACAGAAGATGATGGGAAGGACAAACAGCTTCCTTTGGCTGAGGTGGTGGAGCCTTGACTTGCTGAATTAGGGTGCGTGCCAAAGGGTGATGCAATGGTTGCTGTGGCAGGCTGGACCACCACATTGGAGCCACGGTTCTCCCAGGCCACTTTATGGTGACGCTGCATATATTGATGCAGGGCTGTGGTGCCAACATTGGCACCCTGGCCACGCTTCACCTTCTGCCCACAGATTACACATATGGCCATGTTCACCTCCCCCGGCGACTTAACAAAAAACTGCCACACCGCTGAGTAGTTGATTTTACCCCCAACATTCTGCACTAACTGACTGCTACCTCCACTGCCTCCGTGAACCCCTGCACCACTGCTTTCTGGGCAAGTAGGCTCCTGCGAAGCGGGTGGTCTACCCCAGGCACATTTGGCTCCCGACCTCCCACTGCTGCCACCTTGCTGACTCCGCCACTGCCTCTTTTGCAAGCTGCCACCCTCTTCTCCCTATGATGACGAAGCCCCTTCGTCACCCAGCTCCCAATTGCGATCAGCTACATCGTCATCCACTACTGTCTGCAGGTCACTGGTGTCCTCCTCAATGGTCTCTGAGTCAGGAGCCTGACTGCTCGCAACACCAGCTCTCACGCCACTTTCCTCATCACTACTTGCCCGACTACCAGAGGAAGCGGCGGATGTCTCCTTGGTTGGGCACTAGCTGCTGACTGTCCTCTAGTAGCTCCTCCTCACTGTATAGTGGATCTGAGCCCACGGCATAGAGTAGTTCTCTGGCTGAGGGAACAGAAAAGGACAGAGGCAGATTGAGGACACCTGAGGGCACAGGGCCTTCTCCCGGGCCATGCCAACTAAGGGTTGTGTCTGATGAACCCACCGACTCTTGGCTGGGGGTGTCTGAGGTGACTTGGGATGAAGTGGATGAGCGAGTCAATCATTCTACAACCATTGGGTTGCTGGTCAAGAAATGGCCTCTGGGCGTGGCCTGGACGCGCATGGAGTAGCACGCGCGCAGGTCCTTCTCCGCTCCTCCGCTCGCTACTGAGACCCGTGGACCCCTCAGCAGGCGCAGTATGGGCAAGCGCTTACCGAGGAAGGTGGCCCCGGGCACCCCAGCGCCCGTGGAGAGGTCTGGGGGGGCCACCCTGGACGCCTTTCTGGCCCAGCGGCCTTCTCTACCGGGCCAGGCTGCTGCGGGGCGGCCATCTTGGATTTCCTCCGCTCTCCAGGCACAGGGGTCGCAGCGCAGCTTCTCTCCTCCCGCGCTCCCCCTGTCAGCCAGCGGAGCGCCGCTTCAACAGAGATCCCTGTCGGCGCCTGGGCAACCCAGAGTTTCCCCAGCACGAGTGCTCCCACAGTCTCCTCACCCTGGGATGTCCCAGCAACTACATTCTGCTTCACCAGCACTCCTGGCAGAGCGGCATGAGAGGACCCCGGATGTCTCCAGCTTCTCAAGGAGTTCTGAGGTCAGTGGCTCTGCTCCCTCCTACACCGCTGATGAGTTGCAGCCTGTGGCCACAGAGCTGGTCTCTGTGGCCCCCCATCTACTATCTTCCCCCATCGCCCCTCCCCTCCATAGCTCAGGGGGGGATGGCGCGGTGGAAGGCGCTGGCGTAGGGGCTCCTCCGCCCCACACTCCCAAGGATTATGCCTCCCCCCCTCCAGTCCTGCACCCCCAGAGCTGCATTCCAGGCCCATCTTCAGCACCATCATCCATGGCGGACCTTCTTCCTCAACTTCCTACTAAACAAGACCTTAAAAGTATGGTTGCGGAAATCACAGCATCCTTCCGATCTGAAATTGCTACCCTCCGCACTGATTTACACTCCATTGCTAACCGAATGGACACGCTGGAGAATGACCATGACACTACCAGAGACTATGTTGCCTCACTGCATGATACTACCACTGAACAGGGTTCAGCTATACGGGACATGCAACGCCACTTGGAGGATCTTGACAACAGGGGCCGGCGCAACAATATACGCATCAAGGGACTCCCAGAGGCTGACCAATCTGAGGATCTGCCTGTTCTGCTGGAGGCTGTCTTCAACACTATACTGCAGGAGCCCCCGTCCCACAAAATTAAGTTTGATAGGGCACATCGAGCCCTTCGACCCAGAGGATCTTCCGCAACACCCCGTGATGTCATCTGCTGCCTCCACGACTTCACCCTTAAAGAGGCTATAATGAGCAAAGTGCGCAAACTCAAAGACTTCGAGTTTCAGGGAGCTCCACTACAATTCTATCAGGATCTGTCGCTAATCACCCTCCAGAAACGCCGCCATCTCCGACCCCTCCTCCAGATTCTTCAGGAGCACCAAATTCCTTACCGGTGGGGATTTCCGTTTGCTCTCATTGCTCGTAGGGATGGTCGCTCCGCTACGCTTCGCTCCTTTGCGGATTTGCCTCTCTTCTGTGACCTATTGGATGTTCCCCTGCCGGATTTAACAGACTGGGAGCTATTCTCTCCACCCCCTCCCCCACCACCGGTTTGGCAACGATTGGAGCCCAGACGACGTCATGCATCCTCCGCGGTGGTGACCACTCGGAGGCCCCGGCTGGAGACTGATCCCTGAGGAGGCTGCCCCCCCTTGAGACGTTCTCCCTTTTCTCGGTGGTGCTTTGGAATCTGCATGCCTTAATGTTATGTTTGCTTCTTTTTTTTTCTTTTTTAGGTCTACGGGTCTCATCTATTATGCTTATTATTGGATTGTTTTAGCGGAGTGGGGCGGGGTGGGGTTCCGGTGACTCCCCTTCCTTCCTTCTTTTTACTGGTGATTGGGGATCCACCGCCTCCCCTCCGACCTCCTGTCCACGCTCTCCCCCCTAAGGGGATACTTGGACTGTGCGGCCATTGATCCTGATTGGACCTCTGGCTGCCCTCATTGGTCCCCAGGCGAGTGACTTAGCCTCGCCCACAAAGTATTGTTTAACTGTTTTTATTTTTACTTTGTCATTTATGATGTCTTTTGCCTCCCTCCCTCCCTCTCTTTCCCCCCCCCCTCCCTGATCTAGAGACCCTGCCTCGACTTTGGGTTCCTGTTTGTGGATTGCCCTTTTGCCTCTCCGAGGGAAACTTGCCAGCGTCATGTGAGATGGGTGAGCTTATTGCAATCCGCCACTGTCCTCCAATCCTGGGTCCCAATGGTTAGGTGCGTGACAATTAATGTCAAGGGCCTGGGTTCCAACATTAAAAGGCGCCATGTCCTTAGAGAACTCCGCTCCTTACGAGCGGATGTGGCGTTTCTTCAGGAGACTCATTTTGACCGCGCTGGTACTTTTGCCTTCGCTAAGCATTATTTTCCCGTAGCTTTTTCAGCCTTCCACAATCGACGCAGAGCTGGGGTGGCTATCCTTCTTTCTCGATCCTGCCCAATTACAGTGACGACTTCCCACATAGACCCAGGTGGCCGGTTTGTTATCTTGGAGGGGCTCCTTTATGGTGCCCCGATTGTTTTATGCAATGTCTATGCCCCCAATTCAGCACAGATCCCGTTCTTGCGCCGGGTATTCTCCCGTCTGCGCGCTCTCCCACCATCAGCTTGGCTGGTGGGGGGAGACTTTAACATGGTCTTCTCTGAACGGGCGGATCGTCTGGCGTTACCCCAGGGCCCAACCCCCCATAGGTTGGCCCAACTTGCAAGGGAGTTCCGCAGGCTGATCCGCGCCCACTCTTTGTATGACCTTTGGCGAGTGGACAATCCTACGGCGCGCTCCTACACCTTCTTTTCTCACCCTCATAACACTCACACCCGCATTGACTACTTCTTTGGAAATGCTCCCGCTCTTCGTTTGCTTAGGGACACGAACATTGGCCCTCTCACCTGGTCTGATCATGCCCCAGTCGTGGTTACCTTATCTACGACTCCAGTGCCTACTCGCCAATGTCATTGGCGTCTTAACGAAACACTGCTCAATTCGCCGACCTCCCTCGAGACCCTGCGCACACACTTGATAGATTATTTTAGGGACAACTTAGGCTCGGTAGACTCTCTTGCCATTCTCTGGGAAGCCCATAAGGCGGTCATAAGAGGATGCTGTATCGCATTGGCTTCTAGGCTTAAAAGGGACAGACAGGCCCAGGAACAGCTCCTCCAAGCCCGTATTCGGTCCCTTACGACGACTTTGGCAGCGCATCCATCCCTGGGGGTTCTTCGCCGTTTGGTCCTGGCCCGGGCGGACCTCCGTGATTTGGAGACCCGCCATGTGGAACGACTTCTCCTTTATACCCGTCAGCGGTTTTTTGAACGAGGTAATAAATCTCATACCCTCCTGGCAGGAACCCTCAGGGATCATCGGGCCTCTTCCACACCACACTCTGTCCGTGACCCCGCGGGTACTCTTCAACATCACCCTGATGCTGTGGCGCTGGCGTTCCACTCTTACTACTCTAAGCTGTATGACTTACCCCCCCCACGAGCACTACTCCCTGGGGATGACTCAACACTACTGGAAGACTATTTAAAGGATTGTTGTCTCCCACGCCTTCCTCCTGAGGCCCTAACCTCCCTGAACACCCCCATCACCAGGGAGGAACTAGAAGGGGTCCTGAGGGACCTCCCAAATGGGAAAGCCCCAGGCCCAGATGGGTTCACTTACAATTATTATAAGGTTTTCCAGGGTGAACTCTCTGCTCATCTATTGTCCCTCTTCAATTCCTTCCTTTCAGGTTCCCCTATACCCCCGACTATGCTCTCTTCACTACTCACATTGGTCCCTAAACCGGGTAAGGACTTGCAGGATTGTGCTAACTACCGACCGATTGCTTTGCTGAACACGGACCTGAAACTTTTCACCAAACTCTTAGCCAATAGACTGAATGCTTGGCTCCCTCTGCTTGTCCATAAGGACCAGGTGGGATTCATCCCCTGTCGTCAGGGTGGTGACAACACCAGGAGGACTGTGGATTTGGTGGAGGTGGCCAATCATTATTCTACCCCGGCCCTTCTCTTGAGCCTGGACGCTGAAAAGGCTTTTGACCGCATAAATTGGTCGTTTATGCATACTACGCTTAAGGCGTTCGGGCTTACGGGACCTTTTCTCACAGCTATCCAGGCCCTTTATTCCTTACCCTCAGCAGCAATCAAGCTTCCCCATGCATCTTCGCCCTCCTTCCCTATTCGAAATGGCACTAGGCAGGGTTGCCCCCTGTCACCCATCATATTTGCCCTCTGCATTGAACCGCTAGCGGCCAAGATTAGGCGAGACCCTAATATCAAGGGCATCATGGTCCAAGATAAGGAATTTAAGATATCTCTCTTTGCGGACGATGTACTCCTCACTCTCACCTCCCCTCATACTACCCTTCCAAACTTGCTGCGCTCGCTAGAGACCTATGGTGATCTCTCAGGGTATAAGGTGAACCCCGCGAAGACTGAGGCACTCCCACTTAACATCCCACGGGACCTTCTCCTTCTCCTCCGCAGTAATTACGATTTCCAGTGGCGGGAGTCCTCTATCCGCTACCTGGGAGTCCATATATCCACTTCCTATGCGACCCTCTACTCGGCAAACTACCCGCGGTTGTTTTGTGAGCTAAGAGCCCTATTGGACAAATGGCAACCCTTGCCTATCTCCCTTTTGGGGAGAATTGCTGCGGTCAAGATGACTCTCCTCCCGAAGCTACTGTATTTTTTCGAGACTCTCCCAGTCGCGATACCTCGGGGAGAATTACGGAACCTACAGAAAGCTATCTTCCAGTTTATCTGGAAAGCAAAACGACACCGAATACCTAGATCTGTTATGCTGGCGGATAGGGGGTCTGGGGGTATGGCTGTCCCACATCTGTTACATTATTACTGGGCGGCCCACTTACGCCATATCCCATTCTGGGCGGCTATGCCAGCATACACCAGATGGGTGCAGGTAGAGAAGCTATGGCTGGCACCCATGCATCCTAACGCGCTTCTGTGGGTCAGCCCCCCCCCCCACCCCCCCTGCCTCGTACCTGTTGGGCCCCATTCGGTTTACTAGATCTATCTGGTCTACCTGTTGTGCTAGATTCTCCCTGATGTCCCCGCGCTCATCTATGGTCTCCATACTATACCACCCCCTTCTCCCAGAGAGCCTGACTTCTGCCATGACTAAAGTGTGGTCTGAAGCTGGCCTTTACCGGATTGCTGATATGGTTGACCCTGGAACCTTGGAACTCAGGTCCTTTGCTTATCTTACAGCTAATCAAAACCTGCCAAGTACTGAATGGTTCCATTACTTGCAGGTGGTTCACTTTGTCCGCTCCCTCCATGGGTCTCTTAAGGTGTCACTCCCCACCGCTTTTGAAAAGATTTGCCGTGCAGGCACGTCCACTAGGGGCTTTATATCCTCTATTTACCAACTTCTTAACTCACAAACTACAGGCTCTCCTGTTAATCATCGCTATATGCTTAAATGGGAGGAGGCGGTGGGTAAACCCATCTCCCAAGAACAGTGGCGGATTGTATGGTCTCGGGCCCAGAAATCATCTCAGTGCATTACGTTTAGGGAAACGCAGTATAAGCTGTTGATGCATTGGTATCATACTCCGGCTCTCCTTCATACTTTAAACCCATTAGTTCCCCCATGGTGCTGGCGCTGTGGAGCTGCGGTGGGTACCCTGCACCATATCTTTTGGACGTGCCCTCTCATCCTCGGTTTTTGGAGGGAGGTCAGGACTCTGACGACTGCTCTCTTTTTGCAAGAGGTTCCTCTTGACCCTCTTCTTTATCTCCTGAACCTTCCCCCCAGACACCTGAGCAATAAGTCATCCAGGCTTTTCTTGCATCTTTGTACTGCAGCTAAAACTCTCATAGCTAGAAACTGGAAGAAGGTGAGTCCCCCATCTAGTCTTGAGCTTGTGGCTAGAATGAAGGATGTGAGGAGTCTTGAATACCTGACTGCTGGCCTACATAATTCACGGGAAGCCTTTGGGGCTATTTGGGCACCCTGGGACATGTATTGTACATTACAGGGTCTCTGATCTCTAGTCCTCTCCTTCCCTCCCCCCCCCCTTCCCTTTGGTCCTACCCTTGTCTTCTTAACCCCTCCATTCCCCCCTCCCTTGTTCACTGCTTAATTTAAATGCATATTGCTTAAGGGGGAGGAGGCAGATAGCCTCTATTTACCTCAATGCTTCCTGTTTGTTTGATTATTATTGTTTTTTTGTTTTTTCTTTATTCCTTGTTAATGAAAAATTTTTCAATAAAATTACAGTTATATAAAAAAAAAAGAAATGGCCTCTAGCTGACACTGGGAGCTCAGGCCTCTGTAAGTGACCCCTACTGCCTCGCCCCCTGTGCCTGTGCTGCGACCTGTGCCTGCTTCAGAAACATTTAGGCCTGTGCTCCTCCCCTGTGCATGGCCTGTCGCTTCTCTGTCTGACATACTGTTAGATCAAAAAAGTAATTGAAAAGGAAATTAATACAGGGCAAAATGGCCTGTAAATTTCTACTTTGAAGAGAACAGCGAATAAGCCCCTTATTTGTTTCCTCACTAATAAACACCTTTAAAAAGGAGTTATAACAGATTACTGCAGAGATTACTGGATAAGAATTCAGTTTTTTTGCACTACTGCACTGCAAAAGGCTTGTAATGTTCTACCTTGAACACACAGGTATGATCTATTGCAAACCTGCAATGAGCAGCAGTATAATGGCAGTGAGTGCTGCAATGTGTAGTACGATTGCTGCTATTACCGATGCTGCAAACACCCCAAATGAACCCTGTTCTGCTTCAATACTCTTCTGTAAATTCATAACTATCCTTGCCCTCCACTTCTAAGGCTCTTTCCCTGAACTTCTAGCAGTTTTGAATTGTTTTCCATAACTTTCCCTAGTGCCTGCTGAGGTCTCTCCCTGCACTAAGTACGATGTGAAATGACTGAACCTAAAATGGCAGAGGGTATTTATAGGGCTGTGACATCACAGGGCTGGCTGCTGATTAGCTGTACGCTTGGCATTGTTGGTAATCCCGCATTCCCAGAGTCCTTTGCCCCTTGTTCTAACATGTTCAGCAGCCATTTTATGAAAAAATGCAATTTGATACATCAAAGCATGAGGAACTCCGGAATCGAGGCGAATCAAAGATTTCCTGAAATTCGGATCTAATTCCACTTTGTCAGCTTGGATTCGCACATCTCTCGTCAAAATGCTCAGTATACACCTTGAAAAATTCTGTAAGGGGTGTAGTTTCTAAAATGGGGACACTTTTGGATGGTTTTCATTGCATTGGTACTCTAGGGGTTCTGCAAATGAGACATGGTACCTGAAAACTATTTCAGCAAAATCTTCTTTTCAAATGTCCAGTGTCGCTCCTTCACTTCCATGCACTGTTGTGTGCTCAAACATCAGTTTACACAAACATGTGGGGTATTTCTGTGCTCTGGAGAAATTGCATAACAAACTGTGAGATGCATATTCTCCTGTAACTCCTAGTAATTTATTAATTTTAGGGTTAAAAAAAATGTCTAAATTTCACCTCCATATTGTTTTAATTCCCGTGAAATGCTTAAAGGGTTAACAAACTTCCTAAGTGCTGTTTTGAATTGTTTGAGGGGTGCAGTTTTGAAAATTGGGTAATTTAAGGGGGTTTCTAATATATAGGCCTTTAAAATCCCCTACAGAACTGAAGTGGTCCCTAAAAAATGGGTTTGGGAAATTTTCTTGTAAATCTGGAAAAATCGCTGTTACACTTGTATGCTTTATAATGTCCAAAATAAATTAAAGGGCAATTAAAAAATGATGCCGATATAAAGCAGAGATATGGCAGATAATATTTATTAATGTACCGTCATGGCCAAAAGTTTTGAGAATGATACAAATATTAATTTTTACAAAGTCTACTGCTTCAGTTTTTCTAATGGCAATTTGCATATACTCCAGAATGTTATAAAGAGTGATGAGCTTAACAGCAATTACTTGCAAGGTCAATATTTGCCTAGAAAATGAACTTTATCCCCCAAAACACATTTCAACATCATTGCAGCCCTGCCTTAAAAGGACCACCTAACATCGTTTCAGTGATTGCTCCATTAACACAGGTGTGGGTGTTGATGAGGACAGGGCTGGAGATCAATCTGTCATGATTAAGTAAGAATGACACCACTGGACACTTTAAAAGGAGGCTGGTGCTTGCCATCATTGTTTCTCTTCTGTTAACCATGGTTATCTCTAAAGAAACACGTGCAGTCATCATTGCACTGCACAAAAATGGCCTAACTGGGAAGAGTATTGCAGCTAGAAAGATTGCACCTCAGTCAACAATCTATCGCATCATCAAGAACTTCAAGGAGAGAGGTTCCATTGGTGCCAAAAAGGCTCCAGGGCGCCCAAGAAAGACCAGCAAGCGGCAGGACCGTCTCTTAAAAGTGTTTCAGCTGCGGGATTGGGCTACCAGCAGTGCAGAGCTTGCTGAGGAATGGCAGCAGGCAGGTGTGAGTGCATCTGCACGCACTGTGAGGCGGAGACTCTTGGAGCAAGGCCTGGTCTCAAGGAGGGCAGCAAAGAAGCCACTTCTCTCCAGAAAAAACATCAGGGACAGACTGATATTCTGCAAAAGGTACAGGGAGTGGAATGCTGAGGACTGGGGTAAAGTCATTTTCTCTGATGAATCCCCTTTTCGATTGTTTGGAACATCTGGAAAACAGCTTATTCGGAGAAGAAGAGGTGAGCGCTACCACCAGTCTTGTCTCATGCCAACTGTAAAGCATCCTGAAACCATTCATGTGTGGGGTTGCTTCTCAGCCAAGGGAATCGGCTCTCTCACAGTCTTGCCTAAAAACACAGCCATGAATAAAGAATGGTACCAGAATGTCCTCCAAGAGCAACTTCTCCTAACCGTCCAAGAGCAGTTTGGCGCTCAACAATGCCTTTTCCAGCATGATGGAGCACCTTGCCATAAAGCAAAGGTGATAACTAAATGGCTCAGGGAACAAAACATAGAGATTTTGGGTCCATGGCCTGGAAACTCCCCAGATCTTAATCCCATTGAGAACTTGTGGTCAATCATCAAGAGACGGGTGGATAAACAAAAACCAACAAATTCAGACAAAATTAAAGCATTGATTCTGCAAGAATGGACTGCTATCAGTCAGGATTTGGTCCAGAAGTTGATTGAGAGCATGCCAGGGAGAATTGCAGAGGTCCTGAAGAAGAAGGGTCAACACTGCAAATATTGACTTGCTGCATTAACTCATTCTAACTGTCAATATAAGCTTCTGTTACTCATAATATGAATGCAATTATATTTCTGTATGTGATAAAAACATCTGACAAACACACATAAAAACCAGAGGGCAGCAGATCATGTGAAAATATAATATTTGTGACATTCTCAAAACTTTTGGCCATGACTGTATTTGGGTGGTATGACTATCTGTCTGAAATGCAGAGTCAAATTTTGTATTTTTTTTTAAATAAATGCATACAATATTGATCAATGTTTACCACTAACATGAAGCACAATGCGCCACGAAAAAAATAATCTCAAAATCACATGGGTAAGTTAAAGCGTGTCAATTTTGAAAAATGAGGCCTGGTCATTAAGGTACTTTTAGGTCCAGTCCTTAAGGGGTTAAATGATGTATTTTATACAGCATTGTTTTATGTAAGTTTATATGTAATTTGTAGTAATGCCTTATTAAATATTTTTGGTTGTAGAAGTAAAAGTGTGAACACTGCTTTCTCACTTAAATTATTTTATCTAGCAGGGATAAAATAGGGAATGAAGAGGACCTACTTACATAATACATAATTTTTATTTGTCAAGCCCTTTTACAATGCACCAAGTTGCAAAATGCATTAAGGCCCCACGCTGTGGAAACGCAGTGTTTTTTGTTGCAGATTTTGCTGTGTTTTTTGAGCCAAAGTCAGGAATGGCCTGAAAAGGAATGGAAAATATAAATGAACCTGTTAGATGTTTCCCTTTATGTTTAATCCACTACTGACTTTGGCTGAAAAAAAAAATCTGCAACACAAAACAATGAGTTTCCCCAACGTGGGGTCTTAGCCTAAGGTGACAAGGATGAGATAGAGATGAGCATAAGATGTGCTTCATCACTAGCGATCAGATGTGATTTCAGGCTGTCTGAGGAGTCTACAAACTGATAGCATGCTGAGTAGAATACATAGTATATGACTTCAATGTCAAAAAGACAGGACAGGACAAAATTACAAAATTGTATGAAATTGTTGTTGGCTATTAAAAATCAAATTAATAAAGCAATAATGGGTCATTTCTGCAGCATGAGTAGAGGATAACGACAAAGGTAGTGGCAGTTGTCCAAATTTGGTCTATATCCAGAATATGTGAGCACCCTTGAGGAAAACTTATTACAGCACTTATTGTAGCTGCATATTCCCCAAAAATGGCATAAGATGAGGAGGGGGAAACCCCACACACAACAACCTCTAGAGCTATAAGGGACCCTCCTATACTGCTAAGAGAGCATAAGATCAACTCTCCTAAATCAACATTGCGAATTTTAACAGATACAATGATGACATTGGTGGGCAACAGCAAATGTGAGTTGGGAAGAGCATATTGAGCTGAGTGTGACTCCCCATCTTCCAAACCTCATAGCTTTGTTACTTTTCTGTTCACAGAGCCATATGAGGGTTTAATGTTTGGAGGACAAATTTTACTTTGTAATGGTACCATTTAATATCCTATACTTGGATTAGAGAAAAACTGTGGTTGTGTAACTTTTTTAGGGGCTTTGTTTTTATGGAGTTAATGGTGCAGCCCAAATGACATGTCACCTGTATTCTATGGGTCAGTACAATTCCGGGGACTAAAGCATCAGGTAGCGGGCCGCAGCAAAAAAGCGCTGCAGGAAAAACTGCGTCAACACATTGCGTTTTTTCCTGCAGAGCTTTCTGCATCAAATTTATAGGGAAAACGCCAGCATTTCCATCGGTATAATTGATGTGCTGCGATTTCCAAAACTGCAACGCTGCGCATATTTTCCCGCAATGTGTGGATGGGATTTGCAGGGACTGTAAAACTGCATTTTTTTTCACATGGGGCTCCAGCCTTAAATAGTTGTTTGTTTGTTTTCTTTTTTTTTGGAGTTGCCTAATTCTGTGTATGGGGATAAGGTGGCTTTTTTGTGGGGCCAGATGTATTTTTTAGTTATACCATTTTGGGGAATGTCTGATGTTTTGATCACTTTTTATTCAAATTTTTATGGGAAGCAAAACGATGAAAAAACAGCAAAAAAAAAACATTTGCTGTATGGAAAAAATATTTTTATGTGTTTGTAGCCTGGGCGTTTTCGGACGTGGGGATATATAATTTATTTATGTTTGTTTTTGTTTATTTATCTTTATTTCAAATTTAAGGAAAGGGGAGTGATTTGAAATGTTATTTTTTTTTTTTATTGCTTTTTTATATTTTTAAAAAGTTTTTAAAGTTGTTTTTTTTTTTTTGTTTTTTTTTTTAAACTATTTTATCTTTTAAATTGCAAGTCCCATAGGACTAGTTTATAGGAGATTCACGATATAACTATTGAGGCTGGTCATTAGGCTCGCCACATGGAGCGATCTTGCCACATGGAGCCGTCCTGCAATGTAAAAGGTAAGGGGGCTTGGGGGGCTTTTTTCACCTCAAGGGGCTACAGCTAAGAGCAATGCCTGTGATCAGAGTTCCAGGGCTCACTGTACATTACAGTGGACACCCGGTGGCTATGGCGGCCACTTTGCTGCAGAGCGGCGGCCATCTTTAAAGACCCAGCATCTGTCGTAATAGTACGACAGATGTCGGGAAGGGGTTATAATGTTTTAGCTATTGTTATATAATTTTTTTTATTATTGTTATTACTGAGCATATATAGACAGGACAATTTTTTACTTTTTTTTTTAACTCAGTATGTGAAGATACAGTATGTTGCCCAATGTTAATGTATATTGTATTGCATGTATATGTTTATATTTATTATTACTACTGTTGATTTCTTTTAAATATTTCTAAATATTTTTTATGTTTAATTTTTAATCTTTTAGTTACTTTGCAAGTGGAGAGTTTCGCTTCCCTACATTTCCAGTTTCGGTTAGGGAAGTCAATAGTGTGCCTCATTGTCCGGGACACTTGCCAAACCCTGTGGCACGTCCTTCATGATGCATTCATCCTTGAACCATCACTGCAATGACGCTGCAGAAGCCTTTTGGCAAGTCACACAATTCCTGAACTGCTTTGGCACTGTGGATGGGAAGCACATACAGATTCAGAAGCCTCTATGAACTGGATCTGAAATCTACAATTATAAAAAGTACTTCTAAATCATCCTCATGGCCATTGCAGATGTCCAGTACCAGTGCATCGCTGTGGACATTGGAGAATATGGCTGAAGCAATGACTCCAAGATATCCAAGAACTCTGCTATGAGATGGAGACTTTACTCTGGACAATTAAAACTTCCACCACCAAGACTCTTTCCTGGAAATGGTGGACCTCCTGTGCCCTTTGTTCTTGTTGGTGATGAAGCCTTCCAGATGTGTGGCAACTTGCTGAACCCATACGCAAATCATGGGCTAAACTATTCAAAAAGGATCTTTAATTACAGGATTTCCAGAACCAGGCAACAAGTGGACTGTGCATTTGGCATCCTGACTCAAAAATGGTGGATCTTCACTAGGCCCATTCAGCTTGTACCACGGGGACTTGATATGGTCATGCATGTGTTGTACTCCACAACTACTTTCTTTCCAGCGAGCCTCTTGAAATAGACCAAGAGGAGATTGACTCTACACTGGAAAGCCTTGAATCTGCTTGACCAAAGTCAACAGTTGAAGTAACCAGATGCAGGACCAATTTGCAGAATTCTTTCCAATGCTGGAAGGGTTGATTGGCAAGAGCGAATGATTTGAATTCAAATTTGACTTGTTTTATATTTTAATGCATGTACTTTTCATGTGTTACTTTTTTTTGGCTCATCAAAATTAATGTGTGTGTTTTTTGCCTTTTAATTTATTGGTTTTTTTTTTTTACGTCTTCTGTTGGACTCTGGTTTCTAGTCCATATTCACTGCTAGCCATATTGTGCTAAGAATAAGTGGACTATCAGAGAGTCTGGACTTGAATGCAGAGACAAATGTAGAAGTGACAATATAGTACATTTTTGTGGTTTAGCATGAAAAGTATAGTGTGATTAATTTTTATTCTAAAATGTAATTAATAATAATCATTTTAATTCATTTATTTTTTCATATGTTTGTTGATGTTGATTATTGCTGTTTTGTCTTTTTTTTTTTGTAGCTCTTTGGACCAACCTTTCTGTAAGCCAATTATGCTGTGCATTCACATGACACTTTGATATACAGATAGGAAAGAAGAGAAATACAATTTCTTAATACTGTATGTACACACACTTGGATTTTGTCTCTGCAGCTCTGTAGAGCAGGCCCTGCTATTGCGCAGGTATGTACTTAATCCTCTGGAGGCTGAAGAATGCAGTGAGCAGGAGGTAAGTTAATAGATGCCATTACCGGGCCCCCACTGCCTATTAAAAAAAGCAATAGAAGTCTGGTAGGGTCCCCTAAAGACATGGACCCACTGGGGGATTCACCACTACCTAGTGAGCCAGTCTGAGCCCGCTTCATGCTCAACCAGTAGCAGAACAGTGCCTGTCACACGGACCTCTACTGGAGTCAGCGATAACTTTGATAATGGAATGTGGCAACTAAGTGCTTAGGAGTTTGGTCTGTCAACCCACTACCCAATCCCCTCCCTTACCCCTACCCCAGCACTTTGGCAATGTGGGGAGCCATTAGATTGCTATGGCAGATGAGGGCCTAATAATGGTCCCTAGATCTGTTATGTTAAGGTGCTGTCTCACATAGGGGTGCCTTTTTTAACTTGGCCAGCATTTTCTGATGAAAAAGATGGCAAACCTAGGTTCCAGTAGTGGAGGGGGCTGGGTGTGGGGCCACAGTCACGCAATCCTGTACTTCCTGGGAGCAGGAGTCCCAAATTATATGGTGAGGAAGTTAGTTTCGGAGGAATGGCACTGGTAACTTGCTGAGAAATATGTGTGGGGGTGAGGAAGGTGACAATGGGTTGGACTTGGGGACAAAGAGCACTAATTAAATGGATAGTTCTGTGGCTTGAATTCATTTTGGAGTCTGTTCATTGCTTTTGAATCCTGAATCCAACCCTGTGTGCAGAACTTGCACGTGTGAATGATCCAAGCAATTGGCTACCTCTATTTCCTACGTCTGATTTTTTTTTTTTTTTTCATTAAATTTTTATTAAGTTTCATCAAAAATACAATCCAGTAAATAAACAGATGACAACTGGGTCCAGGTGCAGGGATTAGGGGAAGGATAGAGGGGGAAACAATACTCAGGGAAAGCGCCATAAAAAGGAAAGTACTGTCAAGGAGAGAGCCTCCTATTGCATAATAAAGTACAAATAAACTTGTGGTAGAGGAGCTGGGGGGAATGAGGGGTGGAAAGGCGAGTAATGGAGAGTACAGAGAAGGGGATAGAGTAGGTAGACTGTATAAAACAATTTCAGGAAGGGAAAGAGAGGAAATAGGTTTAGAAATTGGTTTAGTAATAGAAGGTGTTCCGCAGTAGCCACACCTGCTGATGTGCAGTTTCGTTTGACCTAAGTTCTGCGACCAACTCCTTCATACGTTGGATGTGAAGGATCTCCTGAAGCCATGCCAACATAGATGGGGTGGAAGTAAATTTCCACAATCTGGGTATGATGGATCTGGTTGCAACCAACAGAAAGCCAACCAATTTGCGGGTCTATTTTCTGAGTTTGTGAGGGAAGATAGAGAGGAGTAAAGGGGCTGGGTCATCTGCCAGGATAGCACCAGTAACCAGATGGATTATTCTGTGGCCCTCGTGCCAGAAGGAGTGTAGGAGAGAATAGTTCCATAAAGATCTCTTGTAAGACAGAGGGAACGCTATACCAAAAGGAGAGAATTTTGTAGTTCGTCTCTTGAGCTCTGCAAGAACCTATGACACAGCTGGCAAGCAGAAAGCCATGTATCTGACGGAAAGGAGGCCTTAAATTTTTTTTCCCAACTGGTGACAAAGGTCGGGAAGGAGTCGCATCTAGTGTAAAAAAAAAAAAAAGCCATAGATAACTGAAATATGATGGGGGTCATGGATGTGGAGGTGCAGAGGAGTTCGTATGGAGTCGAGGGTCTGTGCAGGTTCTGCTTTTTTTTTTTTTTTTGCTTTTTTTTTTCCAAGGATGTGTAGAAACAATGGAGCTGTAAGTATTGCCAGTGAGAGGCTGTGTTCCGGTTACTGAGAGGTACCAGATCCGCATAAGGTGTTAAGTAGTGTGAAAGATCCTCATTGCGCCAACACCGCGTTGGCTCACACCTGAGTCTTCTTTCATATAAAACCACACTCACCGCCAGTGAGTGTTGGGTTCACAAGATAAATACAAGACAAGTTTTCTAAATTTTATATATTTCTTAACCCCTAAATGGGTCGGTATTAACATCTAACACATGCAGTTCAGAACAGATATGTAGATATATACAAGCATTAACAGTTACTAGTTACAAGATACAGTGCAATTAAATAAAAGGGCATAAAAGTGAAATAATTACTTTACCACGCATCTCCTTGATGTAGCTCTATAGTCCAACACTCACACATGGCATGTGTGAGTAACCAGTGGAGGCAGCGGCATTAACTCCAGCATTTCAGCTTGCATGCTCCTCACAGTATAATCCAATAGTCTCTCTCAGTGGAATTCTGTCTCTAATCTCCTCATAGTGTTCTCTTGTAGTCCCAGCACAATCTCCTCCCACTAACCTCTTATCTCATCTTATATACCCTTTATGACACCACCCAGAATGAGATCATCAACAACAGCAAGTCTGATTGATTAACGCACTCAAGTCAAGACTTTTTGTAAGGAGCTGAGACCAAGTGAAATGATACAATGTTATCAGCCATATCTGATCTACCAGCCCAGACTGATCAATGCATGTTTCTTTGATCATTCAGGGCTGTGTATGAATTCAATGGAGCCCTGCTGGGATGGATACAAAGCCCTATTGTTCCAGTCCGGCCACTATTGGCAATATACCTATGAGTAGGCTGTGCACATTATGAGTAAAGAGAAGTAAGAGAGAGGTACGCTACCCAGAGATCAAAATACAGCTTTGAGTTATAGCCATATTTAAGTGGAACCATCACACCTCCCCCTTTAGATGGGGCTTGCAGGAAGTAGGGGCCTACGCCCCTCTTCTGAAAGCACCTCCACCTGCAGCTTCTCAGACTTTGGCCCCAAGGCTCCCTCACCTCCCCCCGGGGTCCCAGCAGACTCGGGCCTTGTCAGACTCCGAGGGTGGTTGAGCGCCACGCGCCTTCAATATGTCCAGACTAGGGTCAGCTTGGACAGCATCTCTGAACTCTTGGCTGGAGTGAGACAAAAGAGAGGTGCATGTTACATAGCTGCTGGACCATTCTGGCTCTTTAGTCTGACTAGGGACGCTTCTAAGGCCCAGGCTCTGAGCCACGTACACTTGACTACCTCCTGCCTGTTCTGGGTCCGCTTTCTGAGTGCGGGCATCCCGTAGCTTTACACTCATGACCTCAGGCCCTTGGGATACTATTCCAGAGATCCCATCCCGGCAATCTCTGCTCTCCTGGCTACCCTTGGCCTGCTCTCTCAGGGTCTTCCCCACACTAGCCACTAGTTGGGAGAGTTCTAGGGGGTTCTGCACCTCCCCCTTTGCTTCCAAACCTACATCCTGTTCCTCCTGTATTTGGGTGGCTGATGGTGATACCTTGGGCAAATGACTGAGATCATGCTTCCCCAAACCATCCCCCCACAATACATTGACAGGTAATACATTTGACATACCCCCTTCCTGGGTCACACCTCCAGTACCCCATGCCATCTGCACTTGGGCCATGGGCACTCCTGGAATAGAACTGGACAGAAGAGACGGGTATGTCCAATACCGGCCGGACTCCTCCGGATTCAAGGGAGTGAGGCTAGTCATGGCGGTCTCAGCACCGACTCCAGGTGGTGTAGGCAACGGTTCAAGGGTCGGAACGCCCTCCACCCTTGTAGCACTCTGGCTGCGGGCTAACACCGCACTACCAGCAGTCCGTCCCTCACCTGGATCGGTCATGAGATCCACATAGCCTACCTGACTACCTGGTACATGGTCAGCAGTTGGGTGCTCATCGGATGCACTGGGCGAAATAGTAGAAGTCACTTCCAGTGACTCAGAAGAGCTATCCTGTACACTTTCACAACAAGCATTGGCAATTACATTGACAGTACCTTCATTAGCAATTGTTAATTCACACCGGGCCTCAATGAGATTTGTGGTAGACATATTAACAAGCTGGAAGGGAGACACCCCCGCAGATGTGGGTGTGTCTACAGACAAGGTCTCATTGGCTCCTAGCACGGGGGTGAACAAAGCATCAATAACATTTTTGCTGAGCTGGGTTGCAGGAAGTTCAGTTGCATCTTCCCTGCTCTCAGCTGAAGGCAACTCATTAGCATGTACACTTACTGCCATGGGAAGTATCTCAGAGGGGGGGTTACGGGCCCTCTCTGCAGATATGACAGACACATTATCAGCATTAATCATAGACAGTTTATCACAGTAAATTGGGGTGCTCCCCACCCCATATTGGGACATCGTAGGTCCTAAATCAGTTCCCAACAGTACATTAGCAGGCAAATCAGTCATTAGTCCCACAGTCCGCATTCCTTTTCATGAACCCCAGTCCAGATACACAGATGGGCCACCTGCTGTGGCTTGGGAAGCAGGGAAGTTCTTAGGGCGGTTGGGGCACTCCTCCTTGAAATGTCCTGTCTGGTTACAGGCATGGCCCCGCCGCACCTCCCCTTGGGGTTTGGGGAAGGTCACTAGGGTGCCCAGAGTTCTTGGGACAGGGGAGGGACCATCCGGGGCATAGTTTGTCTCACCCGACCTGACGACAGACGGCTGTGGTGAACTCCGGCCTGGCTTCTCCTTCCAACTTGAGGGTCTCGGCAGGGTTGTTGGAGTTTGCGCATGGGCGGTTTGTGCCCGCTGGGAGAGCTCCATTCTTTTGAGCTCAAGCTGATATTGCCACTCTCGTTCTGCAGCTTCACGATTGGCCTGCCGTTCTCGTTCTGCAGTTGCACGATCGGCCTGCCGTTCTGCGACCTGCCGTTCTCGTTCTGCTGACTCACGATCGGCCTGCCGTTCTCGTTCTGCTGCCTCGTAATCGGCCTGCCGTTCTGCGGCTTCCTGAAAGTGGCACAACACCTGCAGGTATGTGTTAGGGTCACTAGTGCCTACTTGCTGTAGGGCCATTTGCCAGTATGAAGCCATTCCGCCGACAACGCTGGGGCTACTGGTCCTTCCTGGTGAAGTAATCCTTGGGACCGGGCTGCTTGCCGCACTTCCTGGCCTAGCCCCAAAATCAGGACTCTGCTCGATTCTCTGCATAGCTGTGGCTGCCTCCATTTCAGCCATACGCTCAGGATCTCCAAAAGCCTGGTTCAGCAATTCTTGAGCTCTGCTTCTGAGCCCACTAGCCATCCACTGGTATTTGCCAAATAAAAGATAGGATAGAATACAAAGAGTAAGGGAGGGGAACAGCACTGTATCAAACTTTCACTGTAGCTTAATGCTTGCTTTAATACCGAGCTTGTCTCATAGGATTACTACAATCCCCAGCGCGTGAGTGATAAAGGTCACCAACGCATGCTGTTTATCCTAAGATCCCACTACGCTGCCACCAATGTGAAAGATCCTCATTGCGCCAACACCGCGTTGGCTCACACCTGAGTCTTCTTTCATATAAAACCACACTCACCGCCAGTGAGTGTTGGGTTCACAAGATAAATACAAGACAAGTTTTCTAAATTTTATATATTTCTTAACCCCTAAATGGGTCGGTATTAACATCTAACACATGCAGTTCAGAACAGATATGTAGATATATACAAGCATTAACAGTTACTAGTTACAAGATACAGTGCAATTAAATAAAAGGGCATAAAAGTGAAATAATTACTTTACCACGCATCTCCTTGATGTGGCTCTATAGTCCAACACTCACACATGGCATGTGTGAGTAACCAGTGGAGGCAGCGGCATTAACTCCAGCATTTCAGCTTGCATGCTCCTCACAGTATAATCCAATAGTCTCTCTCAGTGGAATTCTGTCTCTAATCTCCTCATAGTGTTCTCTTGTAGTCCCAGCACAATCTCCTCCCACTAATCTCTTATCTCATCTTATATACCCTTTATGACACCACCCAGAATGAGGTCATCAACAACAGCAAGTCTGATTGATTAACGCACTCAAGTCAAGACTTTTTGTAAGGAGCTGAGACCAAGTGAAATGATACAATGTTATCAGCCATATCTGATCTACCAGCCCAGACTGATCAATGCATGTTTCTTTGATCATTCAGGGCTGTGTATGAATTCAATGGAGCCCTGCTGGGATGGATACAAAGCCCTATTGTTCCAGTCCGGCCACTATTGGCAATATACCTATGAGTAGGCTGTGCACATTATGAGTAAAGAGAAGTAAGAGAGAGGTACGCTACCCAGAGATCAAAATACAGCTTTGAGTTATAGCCATATTTAAGCGGAATCATCACAAGTAAGATCCGGCAAGTACGTAAAAACTTGATAGGAGCTTGGTGAGTGGGATAGCTACTTCTGATAATAGTATGTAATAATACGGCGGATGTCAGGTATTTAAATATGGTGGCCGCTAAGGAGCTGACCTTACAGATCGCGGGCATTAACCACCCAGCACCTCGGTCAAAGCTGACCGAGGCGCCGTTTTGTTCAAAACCCCTAGGGGGTCTAATAAATGCAAGAAAAAAAGTGAAACACATTTTTTTTAAATATTTAAAAAAAGTAAAAAAATATTAAAAATTCAAATCACCCCCTTTTCCTAAAACACATACAAAAGTACTTAAATACTGTGAAACACATACACATTAGGTATCCCTGTGCCTGAAAACACCCGGTCTACAAACCTTTGAAAATATTTTTCCCGTATGGTGAACATCAGAGCAGGGCAAAAAAAAAAAATCTAAAGTACTGAATTGGCTTTTTTTCCGCTGTTTTGCCTCTGATAAACATTTGAATAAAAAGTGATCAAAGCAATAGACATTCCCCAAAATAGTATAACTAAAAAGTACACCTGACCCTGCAAAAAAAGACACCCTATGCATCCCCGTACAAGAATTATAAAAAAGTTATGGGTGTTAGAACACGGCGACTTTAACAATTTTTTTTTTTGCAAAGTTTTAGATCTTTGTTAAAGGTTTAAAATGTAAATAAAACTGTATAAATTTGGTATCCCCAGAATTGTACCGAAACATAGAAAATAATTGACATGTCATTTTGGCTGCAGAGTGAAAGCCGTTAAAAACAAAGCCCATAAGAAAATCTCACAAATACACTTTTTTTTAAAATTCCGCACCATTCTAAAAATTTTTCCAGCTTCCCAGTACATTATAAGCAATAATAAATGGTACCATTATGAAGAACAATTTGTCCCACAATCATTAAGCCATTATTTGGCTCTGTGAATGGAAAAATTTAAAAAAATTATGGGGTTTGGAAGGCGGGGAGTCAAAAACGAAAATCAAAAATAAAGAAATGTCACCGATCGGAAGGGGTTAATGGAGGGGAGGGGGTGCCATTTCAGTTTTCACCTCAGGTGGCAGAAAAGCTAGAATTGACCCTTGCCTCTCATTCTCTAGACCAGAGTTGGATTGTCGCACACTGCAATGTGAACGATGTCAGTGTTTGTGCGGCATGCTGGAGTGGCGGGGAGTGTGGTGTGGCTCTCTGTCTCTGTCCAATCAATTTGTTGTGGAGCAGCTCTGTTAGCAGGGGAGGATGGCTCGTCTGCACAGCGTCTGGAGGCAATGCTACCAATCATGCCTCACACTGCTGCAGCCAGTCGACCAGCCTTTGTTTCCATGACAGATCCTAGTGGCAATTTACTCACCCAGCCAGCTGCCTGATTCTGAACTTTCTGCCTAAAGCGCTGTGGGAAGAACCACGATGCGTTCCCGCCGTGGTTTTTCCCACAGTGCTTTTTTGCTGCGGGACGCCACGTGGGGCATTAGCCTGAAATATTTCTCCTTCTCCGTTCCGATAATTTTTATTTTGCATTGTTGCGTCAGGGGTTGTTGCTCATGCGTTTACTGCTATTTCCTGGGGCACACCTGTATTTTCCGATTAGAAGCAATGAAAGTACATGTGCAGCCCCCAATTAGTGGTAAATGTATGTGTCTAGGAGCAACGTATGGCAGCATCCTTATGGTAAATATACATTATGTATCTGGATTCAGCTACATCCTTAGGCCACTGGAACTTTTACTTCGATGTAAAACTGCGTTCACATCCCTATGTTTTCTGTGCAAAAACACATCCTTAATACAGAAAACACACAGTTATATAGAATAATAATAATAAGAATAATAATAATAATAGTCCTTTAATAGTCCCACAATGGGGAAATTCAGTGTGTTACAGCAGCAAAGATAAGATAAGATAAGCAGATACAAATACAGATACAATATGTACAGGAATGTTCCAAGGTAAGAGGCATTACATTAATAGCAGACAGACAGACAGGACGTAGCAGAGGGGGGGGGGGGATTTAACAGGCAGAGAGATATTTCAGTTCTCTGTATGTAATGATCTCTGCTTAGGTCGGTGTTGGTTGTACAGCCTAACCCCGGTGGGGAGGAAAGACTTCTGATAGCGCTCCTTCTCACACCTAGGGTGGAGCAGTCGGTCACTGACAGTACTGCCCAGCGCAATCACAGTCTCATGCATGGGATGGGAGTTATTCTCCCGCATGGAGCTCACCACGGACAGTATCCTTCTGTCACCCACCACCTGCACTGGGTCCAGTGGGCTCCCCAGGACAGAGCTGGCCTTTCTAATCAGCTTGTCAAGTTTATTTCTGTCCCTGGTTGATATACTGCTCCCCCAGCAGGCCACTCCAAAGAAGATGGCTAATGCCACTACCGAGTTGAAGAAAGTCCTAAGAAGTGCCCCCCGGATTCCAAAGGCTCTCAGCTTCCTAAGCAGGTAGAGCCTGCTGTGGCCCTTCCTGTACAGGGCCTCCATATGATCTGCCCAGTCCAGCTTATTATTGAGGAGCAAACCCAGGTACTTATAGGTGTTCACAATCTCGATGCCCGTCCCCAGGATGTCCACTGGTTTTGGAGGGCATCTGCCTTTACGGAAGTCCACCACCATCTCCTTGGTCTTCCCCGCGTTAATCTTCAGGTGGTTCTGGTGGCACCAGTCCACAAAAAACGGTTCAGTTCTCTGTACTCCCTGTCATCATCGTCTGTGATGAGACCTACTATTGCTGAGTCGTCAGAATACTTCTGTAGGTAGCAGCTGGATGAGTTGCACCTAAAATCAGCAGTGTACAGTGTGAAGAGGAAAGGGGCGAGAACCGTACCCTGAGGTGCCCCCGTATTACAGATCACGGTACCTGACACACAGTCTTGGGTTCTCACGTATTGAGGTCGATTTGTGAGGTAGTCTAGGATCCAGTTGGAGAGGTGGTGATCCACTCCAGCAAGGCCCAGCTTGTCTCTCAGTAACCTGGGCTGTATGGTGTTAAAAGCACTGGAGAAATCAAAGAACATTATTCTCATCGTGTTTCCTGTTTTTTCCAGGTGAGACAGAGCCCTGTGCAGAAGGTGGATGATGGCATCATCTACCCCAATGCCCGGTCGGTAAGCAAACTGGAGAGGGTCCATAGCGGGGCTCACTAGAGGGCGAAGATGTGTGAGAACCAATCTCTCTAAGATCTTCTTCAAGTGGGATGTCAGTGCTACAGGTCTGTAGTCGTTGAGGTCCATAGGGTGAGGTTTCTTTGGAACTGGTACCACACAAGAAGATTTCCATAATTCAGGGACTATTTCCTGCCTCAGGCTCATATTATACATATATGTAATTATACCACACAGCTGGTCCCCACAAGTCTTAATTAGCCTTGCACTGATGTTATCTGGCCCTGCGGCTTTCCTCGCCTTGATCTTTTTCATCTCCTTCCTCACCTGGGCTCGTGTGAAGGTCAGACTGTGGTCAGATAAAGACAGATTTCTGGATTTACTGGTCTGTTGGGAAGTAGCCACAGCTCCTGTACATGGTATTATGTCCCATAGTGGCCCCTGCACACAGTATAATGTTCCAACTTTTATAATATTCCAATTGTTGCCACTCACTAGCTATTATTATACTCGGGGGGTCTCTTCAGACTCCCGAGTTTAATAAGTGGAGGCAGGGTCGGACTGGCCCACCGGGGAACCAGTGAATGCCCCGGTGGGCCCCGAGCCCCCACTATTGGTCCGAATTTTGCCAATACAAATGCATTAGTCAGGGGCCCGATCGGGATGGTCATGGGCCTGATCATGCCCCTGACCATCCCGATCGGGTCCCTGACCAATGCATTTGGGCAAGGCTGCTTTAACCATAGGGCCAACAGTGCACTTGCAGCGGGTCCTATGAGAGCGGAGGCCCCCTTTGGACAGCGGGACAGTCCTACATTTGCTGTCCCGCGCTGTCCCAACTTCAGCTCATCAGCATTCTCTCAGGACACCGATGAGTTGTAGAAAGTGATGTATCTAGCGGGGGGAAGGGGGGGCCGTCTGCACGCAGGATGGCGCAATGACGTCATAGCATTGCGCTTCCTGTGGTGAGACGTCCTGTCTGTGCACCTCACAGAGAAGATAGACGGCGGCAGCGGAGAAGCAAGGTGAGTATAAGTTTTCTTTTTTTTTTTTCAGCTCTTATATATATGGCATAAAGGGCCATTAGGGGTCATTATTCTTATAAGGAGGAGATTATTTATATAAGGGGCATAGAAAATATAAGGGGTCATTGGGAGTATTATTACTATAGGGGAAAGATAATTTATGTAAGGGGGCTTAAAGAATATAAGGGATGCCCCTAATGACCCTTTATAGGGGGAATTATTACTGGGGGAGATTATTTATATAAGGGGGCTGGAAGAATATAAGGGACATTATTTGTAAAAGGGTCATTGGGGACTTTATTCTTATAAGGGGGAGATCATCTATATAAGGGACATAGAGAATATAAGGGATTATTGGGAGTCTTTTTACTAGAAGGGGAGGATAATTTATATAAGGGGGCTTAAAGAGTATAAGGGGCTGCATTATATATATATATATATATATATATATATATATATATATATATATATATATACTGTATATATATTAAATGTGGCCCCTTACACTCTTTAAGCCCCCTTATATAAATTATCCTCCCCCTTATAGGGGGCATTATTACTGGGAGAGATTATTTGTATAAGAGGGCTTAAAGAATATAAGGGACATTATTTATAAAAGGGGTCGTTACTGGGGTCATTAATACAAGGAGGCATTAGGGGAGCAGTATTTATGTCAGGAGGCATAATATAAGGGGGCAATTGGGCAGTGTTAAATTAACCCCATAACTTTTTGTATTTTTCCGTTCACAGAGCAATATGAGTGCTTAATGTTTGTGGGACGAATTATTCTTCATAACAGTACCATTTATTTCTCTCTACAATGTACTGGGAAGCTGGTCAAAAATTCAGAATGAGGTGGATTTGGAGAAAAAGTGCATTTGTGTGACTTTCTTAAGGGCTTCGTTTTTAAGATGTACACAGGGATACCTAGTGTATACGAGTTTCACAGTAATTTTTTTAGTTTTATATGTATTTTAGGGAAAGGGGGTGATTTCAAGTTTTAGTTTTTTATAGTTTTTTTTTTTTGTAATATAACTGTATTGCAGTCTATGGTAGATTCGCTACATTACTATTGATATAATTTTTTAAGTTTGGGGGGCCACAGCGGAGACCTGGTAGCTATGGCAGCTGCTCTGCCATATTTAAAGAAGAGGTTAAAGAGAACCTATCAAGTCGTGTTGGGACACTAAACCACCCACGGGTGCTTATGGACCAGGGTTTACCATCCCAAATGGCCCTGTTTTAAAACCATCCGTGTCAGCATTTATAAAGAAAAAAAAGCCTCTATACTTATCTAGAGATGAGTGTCATTGGGTACATCTCTGGTGATCCCGAAGCCTGCGCAGTTCTTCAGTGAAGCTAAGCTACACAAGTGTCTGAGGTATCACTCATGTGCACCGAAGCCAAGGTGTATTCCTCTCGCTTCAGTGAAGAACTGCTCCAATGTGTATGGGTTTATAACAGGACAATTTGGGACATGTGGGTGGTTTGACGTCCCAAATCGCTCTGACAGGTTCCAAATTAAACTCCTAACTACTTTGCTTTCATAAAAAAGGGTCAAGTTACAGCCTGGTTTGTGAACTTTTGCACCACTGTACATTGTTTCTAAAACATTTTGCATTCATACTGTAAATGCACCTTAACATTTTAGTCAGTGGTGAAAAATTATGTAATGTACCAATTCAATGGCAAAGGCGTACCTAATATGTCATGATTTGTTCACTTGATACAGTTTGCATATAAGGTTACATTCACATCTGTGCCACAGTGGAGACTCCATCTCATTGTCCAAAAAAAATGGTGGAGGAAGAAGTCCTTCAATGAGAACTTTTTCCTCCACCAGTTTGTTTTAAAAGGACAGACACCTGCCAGACCCAATTATAGTCAATGGGGTCTGTCGGGCTTCACGTGTAGCCGCTATTAAAGCAGTCCGCTTCTCCATTGTTGTCCTCTCCAACAAACAGAATAATGGGGAGCCAGTGCTAGTGTTAACCTAGTGTAAGGCCTAGAGTTTTGATAATGGTATTAAAAGATAAAATAAGCTTTCAAGTGATACTTTTACTGAATGGGGCTGATATATTAAGACTAGACCAGAACCTGAATATGGACTGCACTAACCTAAACCACCATTACGTCAGTATATGAAATGACTGCTAAATAATATCACAAGTTCTAAGACCATAAACATTCATCATACCATAAAATGTCACTTTTTCGCATTTGATAGAATCAAGTCAGTAGGGATATATTTAAAGAATAGAAAGCATTGTGCCCAGACAACATGTCATCAGTAGTTTACATACATCATAGTTTTCACACTATGCAAGTACATCTATAGTATATTATCATCGTGGTGGATTTATTTGTAAATATTTCATGACCAGGCCATTTTCCTTGGTTCATGATCACATCTTTAGGTTTTTTATTAGTCCACACGGTTTCAAAAACTAGCACTTTTTCTGGGTTTATAAAATAAATTTTTTAATATTTTTAAAGTAATACCTAGAGCTTAATTTTTTTAATGTCATTTTTATATTTGAAATAACCAGGATAATGTGAGGGGGGAGTTTGTTTTTTACATTTTCACAAGATACAACAAGCAGAAAGAGACTAAACGTACATTCATCGTAGGACTTTGCCACAGATTGGGGGTGGATTCCGCATCTGAATCTGCAGCAGATTCCACCGAGAATCTGCGGAAGATTCCACCGGGAATCTGCCTTCCATGAAAAAATAAGGGTCCTGCTCAACCTTGCCACGGCTTCTGCGGCTCAAGACTCCCTGCTGATTAGGTCCATTCACCTGGGCCTAATCAGCGGCAGAAAGCTGCTATACAAAGCCGACGCCCTGCATCGCCATCCTGTCGCAGGTAGCCAGTGGTCAAGTATGGCAGCAGACATTCCTCTTCATTTTCCACCGTGTGGGAATATTGATTGTGTGGATGGTAGCATAGGTCATCAATATCATAGTTTCAGAAAAAACAAATGAGATGACATAAAGGATATCATACCAAATCTATCACAATGCATACACCACTCTGATGAAGTTGGCTAATTTTCACAGTGTGCACTACCTTTTTCTAGTAAAGAAAGTGATAGCAAAAACTGATGGTAATGAGAACTGATAGTTTTGGAGTAGAAATTTGTGAAAAAACCTGATGAAAACTGATGCATTTTTGCATCAGTTTTTAGTATCAGTTGTAATGACTTAAGGGACAAAAAAACTGATACTGATGCAGCTGATATATGCGAACATACCCTAATGAGGTAAATAGGAATAATAAGTCAGTCTGCAGTCACACTAGCGTTGGGTGACCGTTCGAGGACTCCGTCCCCCTTTCCGCTTAAAATATGCGAAGAGAAAAGTCCTGCAAACCTAGCTTCAAACCTACAAAGTAGTAAATGCAGTCTGCGCTTTTATATAGATACAGAGCTTAAAATTCTGTATTTTTTTTCTTATTTTAACTGTAATATTTATTAATTTTCCATATTATCAACATACAAATATACTATGAGAAATCAAAGAACAAGGTCTTCAAGAATAAACAAATAAACAATCATAAGGAGAAATAATCGTAGACCATAGAGACAAAGGACGAAGGGAAAACACAGAATGAGGTAGGAAGAGGGGGGTCAGAGAACTTGATACAATAGATATCCCACGGAGACCAAATAACTCGGAAGGCATCCACTGTGCCATTAAGGGTATCGGTCAAGTATTCCAAGCTGCGGACATCTCTCATGCGAGCCATGAGGGTGGACCCTATAGGAAGATGGACACTTTTCCAGTGAAGAGCTATGAGGGTTTTAGCAGCTGTACACAGGTAAAGGAAGAGATTGTCTATTTTTTTTTTACTGAGATGCCTAAGAGGAAGGTTGAGCACATAGGTTAAAGGGTTCAGGGAGACACCTTGCAAAAAGAGGGCATCTGTCAACTCCTTCACCTCCGTCCAAAAGGATCGGATCAGAGGGCAATCCCAAAAAATGTGATGCAATGTTCCCAATGCTGATCTCCAACAGGTAGGTTGGGGGATTGCAGGGTTGAGGGTGTGCAACAAAGCTGGGGTATGATACCAGTGCATTATAATTTTGTATTCAGTCTCTCGGAAAGTGACACCATATAAGCTGCCACTGACCAGGTGAGATCTGTCTGCCGAGGGCCTCATTCCATTTCAACATGTACTTGTTTTGGTTGGGGGGGGCCATCCCTAAAATTCTGTATTGTTTTTATATAAGGGTAACGGTTGTGTACTTTTTTTTTTACAGCTGTAATCAATAAAAGTCAAAAGGAGTCTACCACCACTACTGATATGCTGTTGTAGGGCTGGTTAGTGGCATATGAACATACTTTTTATGTCAAAGTGCAATCTTGCTGCTGAGAAAATGAATACATATGCAAGTTAGCTGTTGGGTGCACCTGGGGCATGGCTGCATCTGCCAGAGCACCCCTTTCTACTTTTTCACATTGCACCTTGTCAACCCTTAATGATAGGGGCCAGCAACAGGTGGTGACAAACAGACAAAGAAGGGTGCTTCATGAGGAATGGCCAAGTATGGGTGCACCAAATATCTGATTTGAATATGGATTAAAGATCAGCAGCAAGATTGCACTTTGACACAAAAAAGGTGTGCTCACTATACAACTAACAGTCTCTGCAACAGCATATAAGTGGTGAAGGAGAACGTTTGGTGGTAATAGAATCTCTTTCAAGGACAATAAACTAATACAGGACACAGTCCTTTCCTCCAAAGGCCAGGAGTGGCAAGATTGCTACAGACAGAGGTTCATCTATGTGTATAGCTTTGCAATCTCCCCAATTTAGATATCAAGCAGTACAATGTAATTATATAGACTGTCTATTAATGATAATGACATACTGTAACTCTGCTGAGTCTACCCCAGTTTGTAAAGCTGAAAAGTTAGTAACTACAGTGGTCACATATTATCTCCTTGAGATGACACTGGGGCAGATTTACTAATAGTGTGTAAGTTTTGTACATTGTAAATTTAAATTAAAGTATCCCAAACTGTGCTGGATTTATCAAAGTGTCTGATGCTGTTTGACAATTCTGACGTATTGTTAGACTCACAGTGTTGAAGCTTGCACCACATTTGCTGATAGACCGCGTCCATTTTTTTTGTAAAAGCTGTAAGAATGTCTACAACACTTGATAAATGTGGCACACGGCATTTTAGGCTAAGGCCCCACTTGGTGGGCGTCAGCAAAAAAGTGCTGCGGGAAATACCACAGTGGCAACGCATCAAGGTTTTTCCAGCAAAGCTTTACACAGAACGTCTGCAGAGGTTTCCTCTGTAGCCTTTCTGTTTACATTATACCTATAGGAAAATCACCAGCATTTCTGTAGGTATAATTGACATGCTGCGATTTCCAAAGCTGCAACAATTTTGGAAATCGCAGCGTATCCGCTGCGTGTATTTTTCTGCAATGTGCGGATGGGATTTGCTAGAATCCTATCCACTTTGCAGGGGCAGCAACTGTAAAATGTTTATGCCACGTGGGTCCCTGGCCTTAGACAGTTTTCTGCCGCAAATTACACCACAATTCTAGTGCATTTTGCTTAACAAATCACCCCCATTGTTCTCTTTACATTAGACTGCACAAACCTTTTAAAGTTAAAGTTACAGGAGCATCTCAATAAAGTAGAATATCTTTGAAACGTTTATTCATTTCAGTAATTCAATTCATAATCAGCGTCTTCCCTGATTGTGTGTCCTACTGAACCAGACTGAGGGACCACTTAAAGGCTTAGGAAACCTTGGCAGGTGACACACTGAATTTACAATACTGAACTTTTTTACAATATTCAAATTTTCTTAGATTTGGGTTTTCATTACCTGTAATCTATAATCAACATTTACAGAAATAAAACACTTGAAATAGAACACTCTGTGTGTAAAGAATCTAGAAAATATAGGAGGTAACTTTTTTAATTTAATTACTGAAAGAAATAAACGTTTCAAAGATATTCTAATTTATTGAGCTGCAACTGTATAAGAGGAGTTTAGTGTAACCACTCTTACCATATACAAATATAGGTGATAAAAATGAGATTAGACATATTAATAATGTTATGTATTAGACATAAATTACATGTATATATTACATTGTAAAATATAATAATAGCTGTGATTCTTTCCTGCTATAAAGTTAGATAGAAGTGGAGCACCTGTTCTACCACAGCTAGGCTTACGCTGGATAATAATGCATAATGAATTCTTCAAAGCTGGTATTTCATTACCAATATAGAATGATTCCCAGGAACTTCGGCCATGGGCTATTTATAAAGCATAACATGACCATTTTGTGAAAAGCATAACACATAAACTGATGGCAGTCATCCTCTTTTTAGAAAGTGCTTACTTGGATGTGATTAGAAGAAAGAGCATAGCTACTGAATGTGGACATGTATAATTAAATAGCAGCATTGGCCTTGGAAATCCTGGTCAGCACTGCTAATGGGAAAGCAGTTTTTGCACATATTATTCAAAGTAATACTCAGAAACCTGGCTCCCACCAGCAGGATGTAGAATGAAGAAAGACATGGAGGCAGCAGGGAGCGAATTAAATCAATTAGATCAATGTATTTACCATGAGACCTAATACACACAGACTATTGTGTGCCTATGGTTAATATTAAGGCTGTACAATGTAGGGAAAAACATGCTGTGCTCCGGCTGCAACACATAACAAATGTGTCACATATACTGGTGATAAGTACTGACTTCACACAGTGACAAAGTATGGAGTTACTGGTTTTGCTCATTTCACAAGAGCTTTTCATCTCTTGGGGTTTCCCCGTTATGTTTTGTCTGAGGTGCACCTTTAATACTATGGTATTATGTCTTTGCGTTGGTCTTTTCTGTGGTCCAGCTAATCCTATAGTTAGTCTTTCATAGATAGACTATCTATCTGCAGAATTTTTTTTGTTAATGAACTCCTTTGACAGGTAATAGACTATTCACCATGAAAGTCATAAAGACAATCATTTCATTCTTCCTGTATGGAGAGTTTTAACACATTCAGTGCATGTTTATATTCAGTACAGGCAGCTGTTGATATGAAATGACTATGCTAAAAATTACTTAAGAATCTCCAAAATACAGGTTTTTGGAAATTCTTCTTTCTTTATAGATTTGACACTTTTGACCACTGAAACACCGGTAGGGAGCACCAAAGCAGTGCAGAGGAACTAATAGGTAGGTAATCATTGCCTCATTTTGTTGATCCCACACAACATCTTTAATTACCAAGGGCCATCTGTATATTAGGGGAATTGGTCAGAATTATGTAGCTGCGCTAATGCAGCAAGCATGTGAACAGGTTTTCAACATTTTTACTACAGTCCACAGGATAGGGGATAACTGGTTGATGAAGGGCTAACTTTTGTGACCCCCCTCCCCCACCAATCATGAGAATGAGGGTTCTAAATCTTTCCATTTGAATGGAACAGCGTTGCAACTGGTTGGACAGATCAAAACTTTAATTAGTAGTTTTTTTGTTTTTTTTGTTGCAGATATTGCTGCAGGGGTATTTTTTGAGCCAAAGCCAAGAATGGCTACAAAAGGAATGGGAAATATATAGGAAGTACCTATACCTCTCTCTTCTGCTCAATCCACTTCTGGCTTTGGTTCAAAATAACACAGCAAAATCTGCAACAAAAAAGCTGCATTTCCTAAAACGTGGGGCTTCAGCCTTAATCTCACATTAGTGTTGGCTGCAGGTAGAACTGTCCATGCAGGGGATTTAGAACCCCATATCAAAATGGAAAACTCTGACCATGATAAAGATATATTAAGAAATAAATCAGATTCAGAAATTAAACACAAAAAAACAGGTTTCCCAGGGTTTGGCTGGGTTCCCTTTAAAGCCTAAGTTCAATGATAAAAAAAAAACAAAACAAAACATATGTTTTATGCAACCAATACAATACACCAAGTAATATGATTGTAGGCATTCTCCTGTCATGTCTCTTCTGCTCCAAATTACGTAAATTCTGTCAAGCAAATTTCATCATCTCCTGTCTCAGTGACCAAGGAGTCTACAATCCTAAAAATTTAACTGTTGTGGTCTGAGATAATTATATAAATAGGGACCTGAGCAGGAACAGGGCAGTGAAGCTCAACCCTTAAGAGTCAGGAACAGTTAAGGAAGATCAGTCCCAGTCCTGGAGGAAGCATGCTTGCGCCAGGCAATGAATGCATATAAGTAAAAAGGACAGTAATGTACAGTACATACAGAGAGAGGTTTCTTTTAGAGGGTTTAGAATGGAAATTTGTATAGTAGAGTTTGGCTTTAAGTTTTATTTGCCTGTGGTGGTCTGACCATCAAACGGTTGACCCAGCGGATGCAGCTATGTCAGTGAGCATCTGAGCAGGGCTAAACTGTCTATTTGTATATTCATACCAAGAGTTTTATCTGTATGTACAGTATAGCGTGTTATCTTGCTGTCCTGCATTTAATAGGTATCTAGAAATACAGCACAAATGCCATAAATTTACCTATCATGTAATCATTATAAAATGACTCTTCTTGACCCAATCTATACAGCTAAGTTAAACAAAACAGGAAGTGTGGTATCTACTCAAGTAGCTAGCAGTACTAAAAATGTTTAAAAATAAAAATTAAGTTTAAACAATATTTCATTTTCTCATGATACTCTAACATTGCCATACATTCACTTGAATTGAATTTTTATGAACCAAAAGCTAAATATGGCTGTACCTGGGATCTTCAGTGCCAATAAATAATCCATTAGTAATTAAGAATTAATTTAGCAAGTGAATACAGGTTCTTTGCAAAGATGACATTTTATTTTATTTATAGCATATGTCCTGTGGTTTTCCGATTCTGGATGTATCAGTGAACAAAGGGGAATGTCATTTTAAAGTCAAGAAATGATGAATCCTTTGAAACTGTCCATTTATAATAAGTGACGATTACAAGCACTGCTGTACATTCCTAGACAGGCTACTACTGAGTAGAAGGAAGGATGCTTTCAAACATCAGTTTACAATGACTAAGTTAAGTTAGAACAAAAAAAAAATCAAACATTCTATTAAGAATGAATCATGATGTTGCAAACTTTTTTTTTGTACATACTTGACTACTCATTGTGACTCACAGTGATTTATCAATAAGGGAACATCAATGATATGAAAAACAGTAATATGCAGTGTTAAGCTTAATGAAGGGACTGAAGGGGCAGCTAATAGTATATTTCTATATATAGTGCCCACGCTGGGACAGCCTTAGACATAGCACTATGTCTCAGTTTTGCCCAGAGTGTTCTTTCAATGATTCCTCGATGTCACCACAAATATTACAAAAATATACTGGATAAAATATGCGAAAGGTCTTATACAATAAAGCTTACAATGTGTAATTCTGTTTGTAGTACAGCTATAAACATTTTTACCAACTAAGGTTCTATTGTCTGAAAAATGACTGTCTATGGCCAGTTTAGGGTATATTCACACGGGAAGGGCATTGGCATTCTGTCGCAGCTTTCTGCTGCTGATTAGGCCCAGATGAATTAGCCTAATCAGCAGGGAGTTTCAAGGTATGGGATCTACAGCAAGATTGAGCAGGACGTTTATTTTTTCAGCATCCTGCTACGATCTTTGCCTCCCTTTGAAAACAAAGGGAGGCAGATTCTGGACGAAATCTGCCACGGATTCGGGGGCAGAATCCGCTCCAATCTGCAGCAAATTCCTCCATGTTAACGTACCCTTAGGCTAAAAAAACACTGCAAAAAAAAAATGCAGTGGAAACACATCGCATTTTTTTTCCTCCGTGTTTTTCATTGCATTTTTGGAGAGTTTTTCTCTGTGGATTTTTTGCCCTTATTATACCTATAGGGAAAACGCCAGCATTTCTGCAGGTATAATTGATTGACTGATTTTCTTCTGCCATGTGTGGATGGGATTAGCCAGAATATCATTCACTTTGCAGGTACTGTAAAACGCAGCGTTTTTTGCCTCGACGTTTCCGCAATGTGGGGCTTTAGCCTTAAAGTGGTTGCCAACTCATTTGTATTGATGGCCTATCTTCCTGGTACCCATGCAAGTGTTATAGCCTCTTCAAACAGATGATCGGTGGGGGTCCTGGGTGTTGTACCCCCACTGATCTCTTACCAATGACAATCCTGAGAATAGTTAATTAATAAAAATTAGATCGACAGGCATTTAAATCTAGTCATTTCAGACACATGTAAAGGTATACAGTATTCACATCTGTATCAGAGGCTTTGTCAGAAACCTCCATTGTAGAGTCTGTCTAAAATTGCTGTCAAAAAAGGGATGCTTTGACATCATAATTAGAGATGAGCGAATCGATTCTGCACAAGTGGAATTCGATTTTCAGGAAATCTTCGATTCTCCACGATTCCGGATTTCCTAATGCTTCGTGATAACGAATATTTAGTAAGGACCTTTGTGACATCAGACGGTCACAAGATAATCTCTAGTGATGTGATTGGGTAGGCGTGTCTTTGCTTGTTAGCAGATCCTTCCACATGAATAAAAGTTGTCCATGCTGAGAGAGAGAGAGAGAGAGAGAGAGACATGACCGCGGCATCCAAGGGCTTCCAGCATTTTGCCACCCACCCCGGCTCTCTGTAGCCCAGAAATAGCTGTTTATTTGCTGCGAAGTAATTCGGATTGAAGCAAATTTTTTTTGGAACTTCTAATCGAACTGCCGAATCGAACTTTTGAGAAATTCGCTCATCTCTAATCATAATCCTGATTGACCTCATTAGAATACACGGTTTTTGTCAGGCTCTGTTGGTGTCCATCACTAGGCAGTTTAGTCTTTACCATTCATTCTGCTCTTTTCCTATGGTGAAACAGAGGAACACTGTGGTCAAGTATGTTTTCAACTGAATTGTGAGCACAGGATTTTTATAACTACAAGGGAATATCTGAATGCTGAATTCATGAAGGCAAAAACAGACAATTTAAAGAAATAATAAACAAAACAAATTACATCTACAAAATTAAGAAACAACAGAAATACAAACATATATAAATAAAATGAGTCAGGGTGCAGACACATGATCCTGCACTAGCCACACTCCAGTATCTACACCTATATTTATTGATTATAACTTGTTCCACTGTTACTGGCTACATGCTTTTGCATGTTTTCCTGCCAGAATGCTTGGCCAACAACAAGTTAGGGTGGGTTCACACTTGCGCCAGAGTCCGTCTGCCGCGAATCCGCCTGAAAATCTAGGGAAACTGTATAGGGACTGGATAGCGAAAGGTTAGCGACACATTGCTTAAATTCCCATTCATTTGAATGGCTTTTTAAAGCAATGCGTGGGTGTGCGCTTACACCCTCTGCACCGTGAATCCAGTTTTTTTCGCTGGAAACAAAGTCAGACATGCAGGACTTTGTTTCCAGCGAACAAAAACTGGATTCGCAGCGCAGAGGGTGTAAGCGCACACCCGCACATTGCTTTAAAACCCATTCAAATGAATGGGATTTTAAGCAATGCGTCGCTAACCTATCGCTATCCAGTCCCTATACAGTTTCCCAAGATTTTCTGGCGGATTCGCGGCGTACAGACTCCGGCGCAAGTGTGAACCCACCCTTAACATACCATAATTAACAAATAGAAGTGGTATGTGGCAAGCAATGCATCGTGTATCTGCACCCTGATAGGGGCACAAGACCCCCGGGATATGTTGTCGTAGGCCTAATTGGTAATAGAGGAATCAATGAGCTCAGAGAACACAATGACAGACACGAGGTGTATCTTATTCAGGTGTTCCGTTTATTTGATGCATCCCTCACATATTTATAAGGCATATTGCGTCATTCACCTTTAACAATTACATTTCCTTTTAAGGCAATCTTCTAAGCATAGGCAAACATCTTTAAGCATAACTTCCCCTTTAAGGTGGCAAACATCTTTAAGCATAATTTCACCTTTAAGTATAAGTTTTTTTGTCTTCTAAAATATATGTCAGCTCTTTTAGCTGAAGCCTCGTGCGTTTTTCTTACATCCTGTTATTGTACCTGCAAGACAGGATGTAGGTTCTGTCTTTGCAAGCAGATTGTCTAGTTACAAGATATTCACTTATATTTCTAATAATGTGCAAAAGCTTAATTAACCCTTTGATATCTCCCCCATTTTTGACATGTTATGTCGCCTTCACCTTGGGTACATTCACCTTGTTCCAGGTGCTGGTCTAACCAGATTCCCCAAGGTGTGAACGCTTCATAACATGTCTACCACTTATTCTTGTTTCTGTCACAATGTTTCAATCCCTTATTAATACAAAATAGTACAAGCTTTATCCCACAGTATATCAGCAAAGCTATCATAGCGACTTGTGTAACCATCTGTATTAGCCCGGACACCCACCCACCAATACCCTTGAACCAGTTACCAGGGTTCAAGAATGAGAAGGCATCGGACCACCAACCATCTCCTTTTTGTGCAGCCTCCTTCTCGTACTCTTCCCTTAGTTTATACACCTCCTCTAATTTTCGTTTTTCTTTGATGTTGCCTTCTGGGTCAATGTAGTGGCAGCATGTAGGTCCCACTATCTGGCACATTTCTTCCATGAGCTGCAGTTATATAGTCTAATACTAGTGTGTTGATTAGTGACTATTATCAATTGATTCTGTACTGCAATAGTGGTATTAAGTATCTCCAGAATTTCCCATATTTGATCATCAAGATAGTCAGTACTTTGCACTAGCTTGTCCCACATCTGCATTATCCTAGGATATAAGAGTATTGTGCTTACTATCTTATTCCCAGTGCTTGACTGTACCAAGTGAGGTCTACCACTTTTCCTAGGAGTGTTGTCTGCAGCTCTCTTGTACAGAGTGTGTTTAGGTATGGATTTCGTATTTAATTTATCAACAACAAAGGTAGCAGGAGTAAGTCTTACTATTGTACATGTGCCCTTCACTCCCACTGGCAACCACTTATACGCACTGCTGTCACATGCCCAATACATCTGAAGAGGTAAATCGAATAAGGCTGAGTGTTGTGTAATAAGTTTGTATACAAGATCCACAATCTTTGAGGGCATTATTGAACCCTTCTACCATTACAAGATGGTGTCTAACAAATTTATTGTCCACCTCTTTAAGTCCCTGGAGGGATCTCCAGGTTCCACTGGTTGCAAGTCCTTTAAGAAAGCATAAAACAAATAATGCCCATCTTTTCATTCTTGCTGTGGTTCAGGAACCTTTTTTTTTTTTTTTTTTACAATGGGAAGCGTGTATCCAGGTAGATTTTCCCTCCAATTTGACTGAAGTGGCAGTTGTCAGCAGTACTTGGAAGGGACCATCATATCTGGGTTCAAGAGACTTCCTGTTGTGTCTTTTCACGACCACCCAATCACCAGGCTGCAAGCTATGTGTTCCTGAAAAATCAGAAGGGTCTGGAATAGAAGAGAACACTTGTTTATGTGTTACTTTCAGTCTTTGACACAAGCTCTGAACATAGCTGGCAGTGCTGTCATAATTGAGTTGTAAAGTCTGAGGAAAATACAACCCCAACCTGGGCACACTTCCAAACAATATCTCAAATGGTGATAACCCTGTCCTCCTGTTAGGAGTAGTCCTTACTGAATATAAGGCTAAAGACAGGCATTCGGGCCAGGGCTTTCTTGTCTCTGCCATGGCTTTCTGAATCTTCAGTTTAAGTGTGCCATTTAGCCTCTCCACCTTGCCTGAACTCTGAGGATGGTAGGGCGTATGGAAAGCTTGCTCAATCCGCAATACAGACATTATTTCTTTCATTATCTCACCTGTGAAATGTGTACCTCTATCAGATTCTATTACCTCAGGTATCCCGAATCTACACACAAGTTCAGACATCAGTTTCTTGGCAGTCACTTGTGCAGTTGCTTTGCTCACAGGGTAGGCCTCAGGCCATCCTGAAAACAAATCCACACAGACCAACACGTACTCGTACGTTCCAGACTTAGGCAACTGTATGTAGTCTATTTGTATTCTCTGGAATGGGTACAGGGATTTTGGTGTACATTTGGTAGGTGTTTTAACTACCTGTCCTGGATTGTGTAGAGCACATATGTGACATGCTTTTACGTGATTACTAGCAGCCCTTCCAAAACCTGGGGCAAAACATAATTTACCCACTAATGACTCCATGGCATTTCGAGAGGCATGCACCTTACCGTGGGCCAAGCCAGCCATTTGGGGGTATACCGCTGCAGGTAGACACAGTCTATCCCCCATTTTCCACGTTCCTTCGTACTCTCTAGCACCAGCCTTTTTCCATTTCTCAGTTTCCTCGCTGGTTACGCTAGAGTACAGCCCCTTGGGGTCTGTTAGGTCAGTATCCATTTTGCTCACCTGGTTGAGACCCTTCCATGGCAGCAGTGCTGCTGCTTTGGCTGCTGTGTCAGCCTTCTCATTTCCAAGACTTTCAGGGTCTCTTCCTTTTGTGTGAGCTCTGACTTTCACAATTGCCAACTGCTTAGGGAGCAATATGGCCTCCATTAATCGACTTACCGAATCTCCATTCTTGATTGGCTTGCCCTGTGCCGTTAGGAAGTTTCTTGACCTCCATATAGGACCATAATCATGCGCAATGCCAAAAGCATACCTGGAGTCAGTGTAAATGTTTGCTGTGCTATCTTTAGCTATCTTGCAAGCCTCTGTAAGGGCTTTCAACTCAGCCTCTTGAGCGGACATGTGCGGTGGAAGGGCTTCTTGTACTATGATGTCATGTGTAGTGACTACAGCATACCCTGTAACAAATTTGCCTTCATCTGTTAAGTACCTAGAACCATCCACAAACATCTGATAGTCAGGGTTCTGTAATGGGATATCCGTGACATGGCTGAAGCCCACCGTCTCTTGAGACATTAGGGCCACACAGTCATGCTCATGTTGACTGTCAAACAAGTCATCTTCAGAGAGGGAGTTTAAAAATATCTCATCATCTACTCCCCCCTTTGAATCATGAACTCCTACTGGTAGAAGAGTTGCAGGATTTGTTGCATAGTTGTGTCACAGAAGAAGCTTGAGAGTAGATTATATGGGTTAATCAGCATTTACTTCTTAGAACATGAGGTAAACAGCATCAAAACGTTAACACAGCAAAACTTGAAAGTAAAAAAGACCTTTTACAATAGAGAGATAAAAAGCAAGGTACAGCAAGTCTCACATAGCATACCATTACACTCTATTCAGCATATAACACTAATAACATCGCCATCTACTGTCAGATAGATGTAAACTTCTCCTGCAAACAAATAAGTCTATCTGTTGCATATATATGTATATAGTATATACCAACACCCTTTCTCAACAGTAAGAACTTATTCAGTTAAATATAATCTCTTCATCAGTCTCTGGTGTCTTTCAGCACTCAACGCCTTTGTGAAAATATCTGCTGTCATATCTTCAGTTGGGCAGTATTCTAAATTCAGAATTCCTTGTTCCTGATGATCCCGTAAGAAATGAAACTTCACATCAATGTGTTTAGTTCTGGGATTAACTCTTTCCATCTGAGCAAGAACAAGACATCCTTGATTGTCTTCATGTAACGTTGTTGGTCCTAACTGTTGTTGTCCTAAGTCTCTTAGTAGTTGTCTTAACCAAAGAACTTCTTGACTCGCATGAGCAGCGGCTACATATTCTGCTTCTGTAGACGATAGTGTTACTATAGATTGTTTTTTACTAGTCCAACTAATTGGTCCGCCCGAGAGTAAGAAAAGATAGCCACTGGTAGATTTTCTATCAATTGGATCTCCAGCCCAGTCTGCATCAACATATCCAGTTAAAACGCATTCATCACTTGCAGGTAGTTTCAGTTTAACGTTGCTAGTTCCTTTCAGATAACGTATTACTCTCTTTACAGCTTTCCAATCCATTTCATTGGGGTTTGACACTTTTCTGCTCAAAATTCCTACTGCTGCTGCAATGTCTGGCCTTGTAACAGTCGCTAAATATAGTAATTTTCCCATTGCTTTTCTGTATAGCTCATTATCTGGTAACATATTTTGTTCACTTTTAATTTCCTTCAGATAATTAGTTTCCATTGGAGACTTTACTGGTTTCGCATCTTTCAGTCCAAATGTTTCTATTATATCTTTGATCATGTGATTTTGGTTAAGTTGGAAACTCCCATCTTCTTCTCTTTCTATCTGTATCCCTAGGTAATGCTTCACATTTCCCAGATCTTTGATCTCAAAGTGTTGATCCAAAATTTTCCGTATTTCGGCTTCATCCCTTTCTCTTTCAAAACAAACTAAAATATCATCAACATATATCAGTACATAGATCCATCTGTCATCTAGTTTCTTTGTGTATAGACAGGGATCCGCTTTGCTTCTTAGAAAATGTTCATTTATGAGCACTTCAGTGATTTTATCATTCCACGCTTTAGCGGCTTGTTTTAAACCGTATATACTTTTCTGTAGCTTACAAACCATGTTTGGTTTCTCTTTATCTTTGAATCCTGGAGGTTGTTCCATGTAAATTTCTTCTGTTAAATCTCCATTCAGAAATGCTGTCTTTACATCCAGATGTTTCAATTCCATTCCTTTAGTAGCTGCAACCGCAAGCAAAGTTCTGATTGTAGTATGCTTGACAACCGGAGCAAATGTTTCATCATAGTCTTCTCCGTATTTTTGAGAATAACCTTTAGCTACGAGTCTTGCTCGGTATTGTTCAGCGGTGCCATCTGTTTGGTATTTAACTTTAAAAACCCATTTACATCCTATAGCTTTTCTCCCTTTTGGTAATTCTGTCAGTGTCCATGTCTTTGAATCATGCATGGATTTCATTTCTGTTTCTGTAGCCTTTATCCACTTATTGGCCTCTTCTTCTGAAAGTTGAGATATATCCTCCCAAGATTTAGGTTCATATACTTTATTTGTACTTGCCTTGTATGAAAGACGTATAGGCGGTTTTCCTTTGTTTTCTCTCATTGAACGTCTTGGTTCTGTGTCTGTCTGTAGTTCTATCTCTTCACTTTCAGTATTTTGAACTTTATCAATTTCAACTTCTTTTTCATCAGATGTTCCTGCACTTATATCACTGTTGTCTCTCTCATTTCCAGTGATGTCATAATGTTATCATTTAGATCTTCAATGAATGTTACACTGTTACTCACCGTAACTCTGTCTTTCTTAGGATCTAGGATTCTGTATCCTTTGCAGTTGTCACTATATCCAACAAATATTCCTTCTATGGCTCTGTTTTGAAGTTTGGAGCGTTTCTCTTCTGGAACAAAAACAAAAGCTTTGCAACCAAAAACTCTTAAATGATTCACACTTGGTTTCTTACCATGCCACAGTTCATATGGGGTTTTTTTCAGTTTTCTTGAAAAAAGTCTATTTTGCAGATAAGTAGCTGTCATTGCTGCTTCACCCCAGTATTTCTCTGGTAGTTTGGAATCTGTTAGCATGCATCTTATCATTTCAGTCAGAGTTCTGTTTTTCCTTTCTGCTACGCCATTTTGTTCAGGTGTGTATGGAACAGTTTTGTGATGCTCTATTCCATTCTGTCTTAAATAGTTCTCTATTTGGTGTCCTGTGAATTCACCTCCATTATCACTTCTAATGATGATTGGCTTCCTCTGAAACTTATTATACGACTTTGACACGTATTCTTCTAATTTACTGAAAACTTCACTTTTGTTCTTTATTAAGTACGTGACTGTGTATCTTGAGTAGTCATCTATAAAAGTCACCATATATCTATTACCTCCTGATGTGGTTACTTTCATGGGTCCACATACATCAGTATGCACCAAGTCAAGTGGTTTTGTGCCTTTTGTTTCACTCTCTTTAGGTATAGACACTCTTGTAGCTTTAGATTTTATACAACATTCACATCTTACAATAATTGAGCAATCAGATATCAACAGATCTTTTGTCAAATTTTTGTTCTGTAATGCCATGATACTCTCAGGATGTTTGTGTCTTAAGCGTCTATGCCACATGTGAATACAATTCTTGTGATCATGTGTACATAACTTCATCTGTTCCTTTAATGTGTCTAGATGATATAATTGTTCACCTGCTTTTACATTTATTATTATCTTGTCTCCTGCTAGGATTGTACATTCATCATCTTTGAATTTTACAGTAAGTCCTTTAGCTGTTAGACGTTTTACAGATAATAGTCCTCCATCTAGTCCTGGAACATATAACACATCCTTTACTAGTATCTTTGAATTATGCCCAAATTTATCAGAATAGATTAGCATTCCTTGTCCAGTACCTTCCGCGGATATTTTGCTCCCATCTGCAAGGTAAATAGCTTCCTTCTTATTTAGATCAAGTTCAGTAAAGAAGCTCTTATTACTTGTCATGTGACTTGTTGCTCCTGAGTCAATATACCAACTCAATGATAACCTTTTATCGGTTACTTTAAATGTACCATTCCAGTGATCTGCATGTGGGTTAGATATTGTGCTTTTCACCTTCTGTTTACTTTCTTTATGGTATAACTTCTGTTCTGCTTTCCATATAGTACAGTCTTTCTTTAAATGTCCCTTTTTCTTGCATCTGAAACATTCTCTTGTTTCTGTTTTATAGGTCCTCTTATCTGTAATTTTAAGAGCATTTACACTGTCCTTTTCTGTGGAATCATTTGTTTGTTCTTTCCTTCTCTGGTATTCATCTATGAGTCGTGTTTTTACAAACTCTAGTGTAATGTCTGCTTCAGGTCTTGTTTCTAGTGCATTTATCAAAGCAGTGTATGAATCCGGCAAGCTACACAATACTATTGCTGCTACATGACTTTCTTTAATATCTTCACCAACTGATCTCCGCTGTGTTATCACTTCCATCATGGAGTTTATGTGCTCCTGCATGTCTTCCTGTGCACTTAATCTCATCTTGTAAAGTTTCCTTAGCAGAAACAATTTGTGATTTAAGCTGGATCTTTCATGTAACTTTCTCAATGCTTCCCACATTCCCTTTGCTGTATTCTCATTCCTTATGTGGATTAACTGATCATCTTCCACTAATAAGCTGATAGTAGCTCTTGCTTGTCTGTTTTATCCCATGTCTCATTATTATCATTGGGTCTATCTGTAGTGATTACATCCCATAAATCATCTTTAGACAATAACATCTCCACTTTGAACTTCCATAACTGATAGTTCTCATTGTTCAGCTTAGCTACTGTAAGTCTGAGTTCTGAATTGCTGGTCATTTTAACTTGTCTTACTTGTTTGGAGAGAATTGTTCTGAAGAATCCTTTTGCATTCACTGGGTCTTTTTGTCTTCTATGCCTGGGCCCATAACCTGTTGCATAGTTGTGTCACAGAAGAAGCTTGAGAGTAGATTATATGGGATAATCAGCATTTACTTCTTAGAACATGAGGTAAACAGCATCAAAACGTTAACACAGCAAAACTTGAAAGTAAAAAAGACCTTTTACAATAGAGAGATAAAAAGCAAGGTACAGCAAGTCTCACATAGCATACCATTACACTCTATTCAGCATATAACACTAATAACATCGCCATCTACTGTCAGATAGATGTAAACTTCTCCTGCAAACAAATAAGTCTATCTGTTGCATATATATGTATATAGTATATACCAACAGGATTCAGGGTCAAACAATGCTGAAATGAGATGTTGGAGGAGGATTGCAGAGCAAATTCCATTTTGCTCTGTCTTGCCAAGGAGAGATGACGTCTGTCTACCTGTATGAGGATTGCATGGATGTCATGTAGTGTATATACCACCAAGGGGTGGTCTAGGACAATGTCTGAGCTCTTTTCAAGCAGAGCCTGTACTGAGAGTACGACTCGTACACAAGAGGGTGTGCCTCTTGCGACAGCATCTAACCTGGCGCTATAGAAGGCTACAGGTCGCTTTCGGTCACCATGCTGTTGGGTGAGGACTTCAGTGGCATGCCCCATTATCTCAGTGACATAGAGTTGAAAGGGCTTCTGGTAGTCAGGCAGGCCTAGGGCAGGTGCGCTGACTATCTGGAGCTTAAGTTGGTAAAATGCATCCAGAGCCTCTGGTGTGAGACTGAATGGTTTAGAAGAGAGACAGTCATACAAAGGCTGCATGGTCAGGGATGCAGATCTGATCCATGGCCTACAGTATGAAACTAAACCTAGGAAGGTACGTAACTGAGCATGGGACGTTGGCACTTGCATCTCCCTTACCACTTTGGTCCGTTCATCTGAAAGATGTTTGGTACCTTGGCTGAGACAATGACCCAGAAACACCACCTTTTGCTTACAAAATTGCAGCTTGTCCTTGCTGGCTTTGCAGCCGCTCTGGCAGAGGAAACACAACAGGCTTAGACTAGCAGCTTCACATGTCTGTTTATCTGGGGCACAAAGAAGAAGGTCATCAACATATTGTAGCAACACAACATCATCAGAGGGTGGTTCCCAGGCATTCATGATCAGAGTGAAACATCTCATAAATTAATTTGGCCTAGATCTGTTTTACTTGTTGCTCAGAGACTTTCTGGGACCTGTGACAATAGTATATTCTCTTCTTCAGTGAGGGTGAACACAAAATGTGGAGTATTCACTATAGCAGATACTAGGCAAAGTATCTCATGGTTTGTGTGTGTGGTCCGCACATAAGCTTCACCAGAGGGATGTAACATGATTTTACAACCTAAGATCCCCATCACATCCGTACCCAATATATTATCTGAGGTGTCAGAGACAAGGTATCTAGTTAGAATTCTACATCCTTGAAATGATGTCTCTATGGGGTCTGTTTGGACAAGGGTAACAGGGAGACCTGACACTCCCTGAACCATCTGGCTATCTCCTGACAATGGTAGGTTAAATTTGTTAATGTCTTTACTGACACAAGATTTTGTGGCCCCAGTGTCTATTAAAAACTACACCTCCTTTCCATTAATCAATACAGGTTGAAAGATTTCTATACCTCTCTCTGCTGAAGATAAGAGGGACACTGGGGCAGGAGGGCCTAACCTTCATTGTGAATTACCCTGGCCTTGGTCGGGGCCAGGTGGGCAGTTTCTAAACTGTCCTCTGTTATTGTCACTTTGCTTGGGACACCAGCAATCTCTGGCCAAGTGTCCTTGCTTTCCACAATTAAAACACTTCCTGTTTTCCCTCTGTCCCTGTTGTCTAGGGCGGGTACCCTGTTTGCCCTAATTACTCTGGTTACCCGGATTTGGAGTAACTGAATTAGTGTAACTCTTTACTGGGGCTGCTGCCTTTTTCTCTCTTTCATCTACAGCAAAACCAACAGCTTTGGCATACAAATTATCAGGATCTACACATCTCCAGTCTGGGGTACAACCCTTAATCTTTTCTGCTAGGGTTGATCCGATTCCTTGCATAAAGGCCTCAGTGACCATAGTATTCCTTAAAACATTTGGGGCATCCCCCCCATCCGGACTCCACTACCTTTGTGAGCAATCTGCCATAATATGCTTCAACAGACTCTCCTTTCTCTCGTTTACAAGTGGTTAAGTCAGTTCGTCTAGTCTCTGCTTGTCTATCACACCATTCTTTTAGCCTAAGAAGGTGTCTCCACTTTCTGTGGTTTCTGGGTTAGGGGGTTCATATCTACCAAATCGAGCAGTAATATTTATAGTCCCTAATAGTCCCTCAGTACATTTAACTTGTATGAGGGCCATAAGGTCCCTCCAACTGGCTTTATAATTTTGTTGAATCCGTTTTCCTGAATTTGTCCTGCATGGTCTAGTCTCCAATGGTCCCAAAATCTACTATCGAACAGTCCTGTCTTGTGAACCCCTGCTCTCTTAAGGATCGTTTTTACTTGGGCGGCAACTTCTTTCCCTTCCCTTATCTCTATTAGTTCATATGGGGTGTACCATATCTTAGAGGGTCCCTTCCCCATACTGACTGATAGCTAATCAGCCGTGAGCTTCCCACTCCTCTAGGGCAATTAAGACAATAGAGGGTCACTTTTGACTTCTTCAGTGAGAACTCCCAAACAGACACTTCTGTTTTCTTTGAACTAATCTCTAAATGTGCAGGTTCTGGCGTAGTGCTCAGGGCAAAACCTCATTCGGCTTCCACAGACTAAACTTTCTGTCTGTGTCCCCTTACCAAAACACGCCTGAATTATTGCACGTACTCTGCGCGGATTCTACTCAGTCCTTCATGCTACTACTCGGGTCTCATTTGACCCTGACCGTCCAGGCACAGCTGGAGGCTAGTGTTCCAAAACAAGGACTTTTCAATCACTCAGTACTTTTCTTTCCGGACCTTGTCCGCAACTCTAAGGGTTAAGGATGGAGAATGTCGCTGCCTTATACACTTTATAACAGATGTAGTAACCAAATGACAGTATGACCAGCAAAGAACAGTATACTTGATCTACCACAGACAACATACCCTTTAATTAGGGTTCTTCCGTACTATATAACATGGCACCAAGTGTCACAAAAACATGCAGCAACTAACCTCACTCATCGATACACAGGATCAAAGACACGTAGGAGCTCAGATAAGTTATTTGGCAAGACAAGGGCTTACCTTACAGCGCTGTTTTATTTATTGAGGTCCTCCGGTCCCGCCTCCAAATCGATCGGTGAGTGGATCAGCACACTATCGACTGCACATCAGACAATTATCGATGCCCACACGTTGGTGCGCCAATTTCTGATAGGGGCACAAGACCCCGGGATATGTTGTCGTAGGCCTAATTGGTAATAGAGGAATCAATGAGCTCAGAGAACACAATGACAGACACGAGGTGTATCTTATTCAGGTGTTCCGTTTATTTGATGCATTCCTCACATATTTATAAGGCATATTGCGTCATTCACCTTTAACAATTACATTTCCTTTTAAGGCAATCTTCTAAGCATAGACAAACATCTTTAAGCATAACTTCCCCTTTAAGGTGGCAAACATCTTTAAGCATAATGTCACCTTTAAGGTATTTCCAAGTATAAGTTTTTTTGTCTTCTAAAATATATGTCAGCTCTTTTAGCTGAAGCCTCGTGCGGTTTTCTTACATCCTGTTATTGTACCTGCAAGACAGGATGTAGGTTCTGTCTTTGTAAGCAGATTGTCTAGTTACAAGATATTCACTTATATTTCTAATAATGTGCAAAAGCTTAATTAACCCCTTGACAACCCTTATGCCCCATTCAGACGATCCATGTTGTTTGTTGGATTTATCAGCCTGAACAGTTGGCTGAGAGAGGAACTCCTAGCATAACAGTTATCTATGCTGCTAGGAGCACCTGCCTCTCAGCGACATACTTTCCCGTACTATAATCAGTACAGGACACTATGTTAATGGGAGACAGAGACTCCTAGCAGCATAGATAACTATTATGCTAGTTCCTCTCCCGGCCTACTGTTCAGGTCGGTAAATCAGGCCAACACACGGACCGAGTTTCATGGAAAAAAGGGATCGTGTGAATGCGGGTTTAGAGTTTGTCCCCTTATGCACATGCCATATGATAATTTATTTCTATTTTCCTAACACGTAATCCATTTTAAACAAGGGTCGTATTTTTCCTTGATACAGTGGATATGGAAAGTATTCAGACCCCTTTAAATATTTCATTCTTTGTTTCATTTCAGCCATTTGCTAAAAGCAAAAAAGTTCATTTTATTTCTCATTAATGTACACTCAGCACCCCATCTTGACAGAAAAAAAACAGAAATGTAGATATTTTTGCAAATTTATTAAAAAAGAAAAACTGAAATATCACATGGTCATAAGTATTCAGACCCTTTGCTCAGTATTGAGTAGAAGCACCCTTTTGAGCTAGTACAGCCATGAGTCTTCTTGGGAATGATGCCACAAGTTTTTCACATCTGGATTTGGGGATCCTCTGCCATTCTTCCTTGCAGATCCTCTCCAGTTCCGTCAGTTTGGATGGTGAACCTTGGTGGACAGTCATTTTCAGGTCTCTCCAAGAATGGTCACAGAGTTGTTCCGAAGTCACTCCTTTGTTATTTTAGCTGTGTGCTTAGGGTCATTGTCTTGTTGGAAGGTGAACTTTCGGCCCAGTCTGAGGTCCAGAGCACTGTGGAAAAGGTTTTCTTCCAGGATATCTCTGTACTTGGCCGCATTCATCTTTCCTTCAATTGCAACCAGTCGTCCTGTTCCTGCAGCTGAAAAACACCCCCATAGCATGATGCTGCCACCACCATGTTTCACTGTTGGGATTGTATTGGGCAGGTGATGAGCAGTGCATGGTTTTCTCCACACATACTGCTTAGAATTAACGCCAAAAAGTTCAATCTTCGTCTCATCAGACCAGAGAATCTTATTTCTCATAGTCTGGGAGTCCTTCATATGTTTTTTGGCAAACTCTATGCGGGCTTTCATATGTCTCGCACTGAGGAGAGGCTTCCTTCGGGCCACTCTGCCATAAAGCCCCGACTGGTGGAGGGCTGTAGTGATAGTTGACTTTGTGGAACTTTCTCCCATCTCCCTACTGCATCTCTGGAGCTCAGCCACAGTGATCTTTGGGTTCTTCTTTACCTCTCTCACCAAGGCTCTTCTCCCACGATTGCTCAGTTTGGCTGGACGGCCAGGTCTAGGAAGAGTTCTGGTCATCCCAAACTTCTTCCATTTAAGGATTATGGAGGCCACTGTGCTCTTAGGAACCTTGAGTGCTGCAGAAATTATTTTGTAACCTTGGCCAGATCTGTGCCTTGCCACAATTCTGTCTCTGAGCTCCTTGGGCAGTTCCTTTGACCTCATGCTTCTCATTTGCTATGACATGCACTGTGAGCTGTGAGGTCTAATATAGACAGGTGTGTGCCTTTCCTAATCAAGTCCAATCAGTTTAATTAAACACAGCTGGACTCCATTGAAGTAGTAGAACCATCTCAAGGAGGATCAGAAGGAAATGGACAGCATGTGAGTTAAATATGAGTCTCAGAGCAAAAGGTCTGAATACTTATGACCATGTGATATTTCAGTTTTTCTTTTTTAAGAAATTTGCAAAAATATCTACATTTCTGTTTTTTTCTGTCAAGATGGGGTGCTGAGTGTACATTAATGAGAAATAAAATGAACTTTTTTGCTTTTAGCAAATGGCTACAATGAAACAAAGAGTGAAAAATTTAAAGGGGTCTGAATACTTTCCGTACCCACTGTATATGAACCTGACAATAAAATCTCAGGCACAGTTCACAATATCATTTGAGTGCCCCTGCATAATACTACATTCTAAATTGAAAGAACTTGTACCAACTTTAGGATTAAATCCCATAAACAGAAAGAACAGTAACAGCTGAAGTTAATAAAAAATCACAAATCTATCGAAGTCAACAACATTAAGTGATCAGACTGCTCGGTTGTCAGGTTAGAATATCAGTCTTGCCAACATGTGTTTCCACTATCCTAGATGTTTATTTGCTGAATGCGCCTGTGAGTTTATTTTATTTCTTATTACTTCCTCTACTTGAAGCCAAATCTTTTTCTCAGTTCAACGGAGCAATGAATAGGATGGATAAGTCTGAATAGCATAATACAGCAAACATGACATCTCAATCACATAGTATGGCAAGGGTCATTATGTCTGGCTGTACTGGCAGCATAGCTTAGCCAAAAATGACAAATCTCCAATGAAAAATGTAGATATATATTTAAGAGCTGTACACACAGGGTCATACTACATGCAGAACTTGGTGAACTTAATAGCAATTTTTTCTAACAAATTGTGGGATCTTTGCAGGTCAATATTGCCCATGGGAACCCGGCTCCCCTTTCACTGGGCCTCATAACAGCTGTTCAGGTTACTTATTTTATATGTATACTCTTGGATACAAAGTAGAGTCAATAGCCATTAACATGTTAAATTTTACTATGTAAAATCAGTTAGTCACAATAATATAAAATAGTGGATAGAATTTATTTATTAGTCTTAATTATATAGGACCATTCAGCATGTCATCACTTACTGTCTCCAGTAGAGTTTGCAATCTAAACTCCCTATCTGTCTTTTGGAAAGAAACCCACAGAAAATCAGAGAAACATACAAACCCTATGCAGATGCTACCCTTGGTCAGATTCAAACCCAGGATCTCAGTACTGCAAAGCAACTGCTAACCACTGAGCCACCCTGAAATACTCTATATGATGAAAAACATTGCTATTCTTATTTGTATTTTACCAACATTGGTTCCTGGTCTTGTAGCACATCAAATTCCCGCTAAGGCAAATTTTCAATTTTTTGTTTTTATTTTTTATTCTATGCCTTTTAAAAAAACATAACTGTTACCATTTTCTGCACACATAACCATATAGTTTTCATTATTCCTTTATAAAAATTAATAAGTTTGTTCAAAACAAAGTTTTCTTTACATCACCCAATAACTTTTTTATATTTTTGTCTATAGAGCTGTGGAATGGGACTAGCTGACATTTTTATTAGTACCATCAGGACTTTTTGATCATTTTTTATTCCATTTTTTGGGGAGATGATGGGGGGAACTGACCAAAAAGTAGCGATTCATGTTTTTTAATTTTTTTTTTCTGTTACAACATTCATCATAAAGGATACTTTTTCAACAGTTTGGCCATTTTTGAATGCAGTGATACCTAATATATTTATTTTTTTGTATATTTTAATTTGTAAAATGGGTAAAAGGGTGTGATTTGTAACGTGATTATTTTTGATTTTTTTTTTACCACAAAAATGCCCTAAACACATATACCATATGTGCAATTTTCAGTCATTTTTATAGACTTTAAAGTAACAGCATTTTTGCCAAAAATATCAATGAAAATACTGCAAAAAATTCTGTGAAATTCTGTGTGAAGCCTTAATGGACCGCATGAAGTGGCCGTTGCTCCTTGCCATTTTTTTACCTCTATTTCACGCAAAAGGCCTAAATACAGCTCATCCTCATTTACTTGAAAGTGACTGAGCCACAATGCCCAGACATTGTGCATATGAAAGATCAATGCTGTTTTGTGTAAAACTGATGAACCTTCAGCATGTTGTCATATGGTATTTCTAGCTAGTGCCCCCGTGCGCCAGACAATGATAGCACCAGTTTCAAGATAACTCAAGTTAAAATTAGGAATAAAAGCAGCAAAGAACTTTATTGTAAACTGCATTGACATGACATGATGGATTCCAAAGTAGCTCATATCCTGGTCAAGTGCATAGTGGAAAAATAACTAGAAGGCTAGGTTTTCAAAACAACAGTTTTTCTCTATTGCAAACAAAGTGGCAACATACCACTGGTCAGATTTACCAAAGTGGCAACAACCTGGTCAGATTTACCAGAGCTGTGATTTTACATGTAATTCACCATGGCCTCCTGGCCTTAAGTTTAAGATAGATGTTAACATGCTTTACTATACATTACTTTATCTTTTCCACTGGGGAACGAGAAATATCAGTCAGAAATAAGTCAGAAACTTACATATGAAATATTGTTTAGTTGTGGTCTTGCTACTTTTTCTGAAAATAAATTCCATAAATAGTTAGAAAATATACATATAAACATGTTGTAATGATTTGTATTTGTAAAAAAAAAGGTGGGATGGGTCCCATGCTAAGCAAAATCAAATGTGCTATCATGCACAGGAGAGAAGGGAAAAATAATCTTTCAAATTACGTAATTAGGTTCCATGATAGTGGGGGAGGGCCCATGTCAAATGTTCGTCTTAGGGCCCAGCCATTCCTAGTTACACCACTGCAGCTTCAGTTACATAACCTTTTCTATTAAAAGATGGCTGGAGCATGGTAGCAAAGAAGCCCTCTGACCTCTTGTGTCCCCCTATCTCCTCATAGAATATAAGCTCTTGCGAGCAGGGCCCTCACTCCTATTGTTTGATATGTTTATTTCTTTGTCACATTGTAATGTCTCATTGTCTGTTCATGTGTCCTCTGATTTTTTAAGTACTACGGAATATGTTGGTGCCATATAAATAAAGTTATTATTATTATTATTATTAATGGACCCTGGATTGTAAAAATAACAAGACATTTTATAGTCACCAGATATATCTCAGGGTCACTTTGCTTTATCAATACATATCACCGCAGTTCAGTACATCATTAACATGTGTTGAGAGTACAGAAGGTAAGATTTCAAGGCGACCTGCTTTATATCAATAGATCATTGGCCAAAGAACATAAAAGAACAACTGGTACTTTATAAAACTTTCACTAAAGCTGTTTACACCTCCAAATGACATAATTTAAGAGAGAACCTATCCTTGCACTTTTCTTTGTACAGTAATATCAAATACACTATGCTGTGTGTTGTTCTGCCTCTTTCTCATTTTTATATAGAGCTGTTTTTATATTTGAAGTGTGTATTTCATTCGTTTTCGCATTATGCAGCAGTACAGGGAACATTTTCTCCGCCTTCCAGTAGTTTGGCGTTCTCTTTCCCAGCTTGAAAGTTCTCTGTAAATATTCAAATGACCTCCTTGGTCACCAAAAAAAAAGTAAATAGAGGATTATTAGGAAGGAGATGACTTTTTTTATTTAGCATTCTAGTAAAGCAGCAAAAAGTGAGAAAGTAGGAGAAATGGAGGTTACAGTAGAAACGGACATCTGTTTGACTCAAAATTTACAAGAAAGCTCTTTTGTAACACCAGGAACAGTCTGCCCATTCAACAATTATTTAAAGAAACCAACAGTGGGAAGGAAAAGACCAAAAACATGAATTTTACACTCAAAATTTCTGAGCATTATCACCTTATCTACAACTGTCTTATAAATGGTTGTGAACTGATTTCTTCATAAACTTTATATTTTGGGTATATTCTATAGTAAACAAAGGAATAATTTCCATTGGTATTGAAACAGTGAAATGGAAAGTACAAGAATAAAATGAATGTAAAGCAGGGTCAATGAGGCATCTAGTAATTTTTGACCTGCCCAGTGAAGGTGTACTGACCTCAGCTTCAATAATGCAGTGCACATGAACCAGTCTGGGACTCATCTCTGGCAAGCTAAAACACCAATTCGGACTGAGATTAATAGATTTGGAACACTAAATCCCAACAGCATAAGTATGTGTTGCAGGTTAAGAGCTCCAAACCTAGTGACAGGTTTCTTTTAATTGTTAGTGCAAACTAGTTAAAATGTCAAAAATGTGTTAGAACAAACTAGTTAAAATTGTAACACCACCCCTGGCTACACTATTATGACTATTTAACTGCAGATGCTACTGGAATCCAAATTTAGAGCTAGGGCTTCATGGAAACAAACCGACAGTATAATATCTATGTAGAGTAAATAAATGTCAGACCAGATGGATGATCTGATTTGCCATATGAGAATACTAAAATCTAGCCATAGTGGTGAAACTATTGAAACATTAATTAGAAGGTATATCCATATTATTGTCTAAGTTGATACATACATTGTAGAAAGGTAGCATAAATAGGAAAAGAGTGATAAGCTTACAGTAATGTTTTGACTACACAAAGAATACAAGCAAATAAGAGGTAGCTGGGAAGGGATTTAGCACATCCAAATGCCATGATGGTCAGATGAATAATAGGAAGTTGAATCATGAACACTTGGAAGTACTTATTAGAAACTTGTGTATATGAATCTCCATATGAATCTGAAACTTGAGATTAATCTCCATACAAAGCTCTTATTGCAAATGCTCGCAAACGCCGCAATTTGGTTTTACAGTATCTGCAAAGTGGATGGGAGTCTAGCTAATCCCATCCACACATTGTAGAAAAATATCATCGTTTTTGTAAATCGCAGCATGTCAATTATAACTATGGAAACGCTGGCGTTTTCTGTATAGGTATAATAGGGACAGAAAGTCCACAGAGGAAAACTCTGCAAAAATGCAATGGAAACTACTGTGGAAAAAAAAACACGATGCGTTTCCACCGCATTCTTTTCCACAGTGCTTTTTCGTGTGGCTCACTACGTTGCGCCTTAGCCTAATGTACAATAAATGCCTAAACAATAATAGTGTTTCTAAATGAATATAAAAATTACACACAGCAGTTATTCAAGTTAAATGCTCACTGATCTTAAAAGAAGATATTTCTTGGCCAGTATCAATCATGTACATCAGTATACTGCCAGACACTTGTACTGCGCAAGTGCAACATCTGCTCTGTCTATTTTCTGAAAATAATAGAAACAACTATACCGGCAACAGTATATTCACGAGTTTCTGGGATTTGTAGTAATTAGTGCCCAACATGGCATCACATGTGCTTGCCCTGCAGCAAGCTACAAAGATGCTTTTTGCCAACACAGATACATGGGAATGAAGATAGAAACCATAGCAGGTAAAATTAAATAAGAAAAGTGATATAAACCAGTTTGAACTTTATTGCCTTTTTGAAACAATATTTTGCATAAAGAGTCACGGAACAACCCCTTATTTATTATAATAAATTAACAGTCCCCAGTTTTTAATGTGAATATAGTCATGTACATATTATAAGACTAAAATGTGGTTCAACAATTAACACTTCTGTAAACTTCAGAGCATTCATTTAGGGTGAAGAGACACAATGTGGTGCTGGCCACACTTTGGTCTCTCCCACCATTTGTAACATCTTTGCCTGTTCGGGCCTCTGCACCATCCTCCTGTCGCACGCTTCAGCACAGGAGGTGTGTTCAGTTGTGATCCTTTTCACTTGTTGTTGTAGCACAGCTGAGGATTCGTTGCTGTTAGTCCGGCCAGTACTTTACTTCCTTTGGTTACTATGGAGTTAACTTAGTAGCCTTTGATTGACATTCCTCCTGGCCAATCAAGTCTAGGGTGGATTCCTTAATACACTTTTCCAGCCTGCTCCCTTATGCTTGCTATTGCCTTGTGCATGCTGGCTGTATACTATTTGCGATCTATATTCATATTTCTGACCTATTTCCTCTGACTACTCTTTTGGATGTACTCTGTACTTTGCTGCTTGACTGGTACTGACCCCTTGGCTAGTTGACCACCCATTTGTTGTTTGTCTTGTCTGCATTTTGTGTTATCACTTGCATCATCGGAAGGGACTGTTGCCCAGTTGTCCACTACCACTTAGGGTATTTGAGGCAAATAGGCAGGGACTGGGGGAGGGTTCAGCATTAGGACTTACTGTCTTGTCGTTCACTTACCCCCAGATTTCACCTGCAGCTACTGGGGAATTGCTTATCTAGCAATTCCCTAACAATTCCTTATCTAGCAATTCACCCATAAAATGTCTGGTAACAAGGAAGAAGCAATAATCAATAAATATTGAATTATGTAAGTGAGAACACCACCAGAATGGACTCAATAATGAGGCTTCACTATTAGAAGACTGAAAAATTAACAACAGCTGAAATGTTGAAATGTATAACCTGTTTTAGAAAAAAGTACTACAGCCACTTTATAGGGTCAGCACTGGGGACACTGGTCAAAATCTGACAAAAACCTGAAACACTGATGAAGGGTAATTCCAAGTTCATTAAGCATATAGATTTATATGTAGAAGTAAAATTAGATTTACTGCAGTGCTTGGATTGAAAAGAAGGAAATCAATGGCTTCCTGCAATCTAGTAAATGTAGTTTTGGAAATGTCTGGTGCTCTAGCTGTCTGTCTGATTTGGGAACGTCTAGGCAACATTTTAACATATGACTTCTGTACCTCTTCTTGTAGGTTTGACTGGCCTGTAGTGCATTTTTCCTTATCTTACAGTGAAACTCATCCAATCTGTGCTCAATGGGAAATATTTATTTATTTTGCATACTTATACAGCGCCATCATATTCTGCAGTATGTTATCAATCACTGTCCCATATAGGGCTCACAATCTACATTCCCTATCAGTATGTGTTTAGAGTGTGGGAGGAAATCGGAGTATCCAGAGGAAACCCACGCAAACACGGGGAGAACATACAAACTCCTAAACTCCTTGCAGATCTTCACAAATACAAAAAATAGAGACACCGAGCGGCATAATAGTGTAGATCTGTTGGAGTTACGAATTTGGAAAACAAGTAGCAAGTACAAGTGTAGTGGACAGAATGGCCCCTCACCTTACTGTGTTGTGAGTTAGTCACAACAACAGAAAAACTTGGAAACAGTGAGGATGGCAGCAGGTAGGTCCAATGTCTGCGGGGGATCCGGACGTGAGAAGATATAAGAAGGAACAAAGGGTTCAGCAACCCAAAAACAGACTGCCTGCGCTCTTTGGGAACGTATTATCAAGTCACTTCATAGATAAAACAAGTCTCTTTATTGAATAGTATGGACAATACAATCAATAACACCATATGCAAGAACACATCAACATCTTTTTTAGGCTTACCCCCAGCTATCACCCCACTCACGACGTATCATATTCGGGAATCCCCTTTAATGAACAAGATTTCTGATTACTAAACACCTATCAGTCAGATAAGGAAACTGGAGTCAGATTCCAATCTATCTCCACTACAACAAAAAGAAAAAAGAGGTTCAAGGGGTAAAAAGACCCAATCAAAATCCGGATCGAGAGGAAACCCAGAGCCAAAACCAAATTTGAAACAATACTCCAACATTTCTCTCAAAATACAACTTAAACAAATCAGAGGCAAGTCTTCTATCCAAAGGATTATCCTTCTGCCCTACGCAGAAAACCAACGAAGTAGACCTATTTGTAGACTTGAACAAATACAGTATATTCGAAAATTAACCCTGAAACGTCATTTCAGCATAATGAATAATAAGGCTAATGCCAACGACACCTTGACAAAGCCCCACAAGTCCCCTACAACTGGACCAACCAAGTCCCCCACAACTAATACTGATACTAGTATCAATATGAGGGACAGAATTGAACCACCCCCTTTAGACACAGGACTTCGACCTAAGTCCTCATTCCACCCCATACATCATAGGGGAAGCAATATAGAAACATTTTACTCCCTTGTAGCAGCAGATTTTAGACATATCAAATCCAATTCATTCCCAGTAAAGAACAATCTAAATAGAAATGAAAGAACAACACTGAAGTCCCTAATAAGAAATAAAGATATAATAATTAGAAACGCAGATAAAGGAGGGGGGGGGGTAGTTATTCAAGATCGTATCTCGTACATTCATGAAGCAACACACATTCTTTCCGACACCAGTTACTATGAATTACTATCAAAAGATCCATCCCTGGATCACTACACAGATTATCATAAATTGATTCAGGAGGCTTTCACAATAGGTATTATTACAGAAAAGGAGAAAGCCTTCCTTACCATCAAAAATCTTTCCTTGGCCATTATATCTGGTATTAACTCCTTGACTAGGAATCTCTCACAATACATAGACACTCTTCTCCAGAAATATGTGAGGAACTTGCCGTCCTATCTAAAGGACTCAACTGATCTCATTAACAATCTACTTCCCATTGAGTGGAAAGACACATACAGATCGGCTACCTTGGATGTCAGCTCCCTGTATAGTAATATTCGTCATGGACAAGGTTTAGAGGCAATACAAGCTGTCTTACAGAAGGAGCTGACCCTACCCATGATACAGAGAGAGTTTATTCTAAAGGGGATTCATTTTATATTAAGACATAACGTTTTCAGTTTTGAGTCCAAAATTTACATACAAATAAAAAGGATACAGCGATGGGTACCAGATTTGCACCCAGCTATGCCAACATATTCATGGGTAATTATGAGAACATCTATATCTATGGCACACATATGTGGACCTCAAGCATTGTGTGTTATAAACGATATATAGATGATTTGCTATTCATTTGGGATGGTGATGAGAAATCCTTCACAAATTTCACTAATCACCTTAATAAGAACACCTTTGGGATTGAATTATCAGGAAAATCCTCCCCCGATCTGGATCTCCTTCTGATAGGAAAAGATAAACAAATCCTTACTAAAACTTTTCTTATGTCTGTCGACAGTAATAGCTTACTTGACTATAAAAGCTTACACTATACAAAGTGGAAAAATAATGTCCCGTACGGACAATTTAGAAGAATAAGAAGGAACTGTACAAACAATTCAGACTATATTATACAAAGTTAAATCCTTGCTGGGAGATTTAAGGAAAAAAACTACCCCAAAAAAATCTCAAATGCCCGGGAGAGAGCTGGGAGGCTCACACAGAGTGATTGTTTGAAACCTGGTAGTAAGACCAAGGGCAATACTTATCAATTTAATTTTATCAATTCGTTTAGCACATCTCATAAATTCATTAGGGATACACTCAATAAACATTGGACTATCTTGTTGAATGATCCATTTTTAAAGAACGTTTTACTCACAGTTCCACCAATTACCTTCAGGTGAGCCAAGCTCTAAAAAACTTTGTGGCTCCCAGCAAACTGAGAACAGCCCAGAAACAGTCCATGAAGGTATCTAAAGACCGAATAATAGGCAGTTTCAGATGTGGACATTCCAAGTGTAAGTGTTGCAAGTCTATCAAACACAAAACACATGAATTCATAAGCCATTCTACAGGTGAAAAATTTACTATAAAACATTATTTGAACTGTTCATTCTCTTATATTATTTATCTTCTGCAGTTTCCCTGCGGGTTACAATACATTGGCAGGACAATTATGAGTCTAAGAGAGCGTGTCAACAAACACCGCTCTAATGTTTTAAACGGATACATTAAACATAGTGTCTCCACACATGCCTTCAACCACCATAGCTGCAAATTTGAAGGTTTTAGCATTCCTATAGACCACAGGTGTCAAACACAAGGCCCGCGGGCCAAATCCGGCCTGCTGCCTTCTGTTATCCGGCCGCGGCATTTTTTATTGTCTATGTAATGTAAACCAGCCCAGGACAGGCCGCTTAAAAAAAAAAAAAAAAAAAAACAAAGCTGCGCGATACCTGTCCTGGGCTGGTTTACAAGACCTCTGCATGTCAGCGCAGGCAGCGATACAATGACATCATTGCGCCTCCTACCCTGACACGCAGACGTCGGGGACAAGAAGAGGAGGAGGCGGCGACTGCATGAAGGCATCGGAGGTAGGTGAGGATAAGTTTTTTTATATATATGAATAGGCCGTTGCCTGCTGGAGTATCCCCGGCATGTAACGGCCTATTTACTTATCGATCCCCGCTGCTGGTCGTGGCCGCCCCCGCTTCCCTTTCTTTTATGGGACGCAGAAGCGGCTGTGTGCAGGAGCGGGGATGGTAAGTGAGGCCGCGGCCGGCGAACCCCATCAAATACTACTATTATTATACTCCGGGGTCTTTTCAGACCCCGGAGTATAATAATCGGAGACCCAGGGGAGGTGATAAACATAAAAACCAGAGTTACTCACCTCTCCGGCGATCCGATGTTACTCCCAGCAGGCTTCGGCCTTCTTTGGTGACGTCGCAGGCGTCACGTGAGCCCGGCCGACGTCATTATGTCGCAACACCGGTCTGTGCGACATTGAAGAAGGCCGAACGCAGGGAGCGCAACGGAGCCCAGGTAAGTAACACTGGTTTTATGTTTGTCACCACCTGGGTCTCCAATCATTATACTCTGGGGTCTGAAAAGACCCCAGAGTATAATAATAGTTCATGGGTGGGGGGTCACTATGGGACATAATAACGTGTGCAGGGGCCACTATGGGGCATAATACCAATGCAGGGGCCACTAAGGAGCATAATACCGATTGCAGGGGCCACTATGGAGCATAATAACGTGTGCAGGGACCACTATTGAGCATAATACCGTGTGCAGTGGCCACTATGGAGCATAATACAGTGTGCAGGGGCCACTATGGAGCATAATACCGTGTGCAGGGGCAACTATTGAGCATAATACCGTGTGCAGGGGCAACTATGGAGCATAATACCGTTTGCAGGGGCTGCTGTGGGGCGTAATACCATGTGCAGAGGCAACTATATAGCATAATACCGTTTGCAGGGGTAAACAGTATTTGTATAGTGCTTAATTTTTGATATATTCAGAAAAGGATGAGGATAGTATGTAACATGCCAATGTCTTAGGTTTTAACAATACATTATGTTCTTCCTGGTTGACCTCAAAAGGCTGATTGTAACAGTAGTAATGTACAAATGTAACTACTGCTTAATAGCTCGCTTAACTGTTATGGAGAAGTTACTTTTATACATGCGTAAAATAATCTTGGCCCTTCAAGGTACCCCGTGAGGCTGAAGTGGCCCCCGGAGAAAATGAGTTTGAAACCCCTGCTATAGACCATATTCCAGCAGGTATAGCCAACCGCGAAGGTGCTCTAAACAAGTGGGAAATGTATTGGATTTTTAAAATGGACACACTCACACCATATACCATCAACCAGATAATATTCTATTGGTCTAATGTTGAAATACCCAAATCACTTAAATTACATAAATCACTATAATTATTCTTATAATTACCACGATCATCATTGGACTGCAATTCAATAGGTTTTAGCATAAATATGCACCTATTACAGTTTTAGTATTTATTGTGATTTTATTTATTTTCTTATTTGTCCTATTATGGTATTTTTACCACCTGATATACATTCTGGAAATAATCTGTGGCAGAAAGTGTCATGTAAAGTTTAAAAGTGTCATATAAACCCATCCTAAGCTACTAGCTATCAGTGATTTGATTGAGACTTTTTGATAGGGTCTATATTTTGGAGTTACTATTAAGGGAGCTCAGATATCCACTTTGTGATGTTGCCTAAAGACCATCGACTTACTCCAGCTTTACTGATTCGGGTGGCATTCTTAGACCACAGCACCCTGGCACTATCCATACTTCACGCAAAGAGTTATTGTGGCTTGCACAACAACCTAAGGTATGGTTTTATCTATAAGAGGAGGGATTTGGGAAAACAGATGATGATGTTAAGGTTCCGCACAAGAGAGCACTCTCTGTTTCTTCTCTATTTTTCTCTAGGTCTCTGAGTAGTAACAAAAGATGAGGTAAGATTATCTGCCATTAAGCCAGATGAGAGATGGTTGCTGGAAAATAGGTCTTTACAATGTATTCAAAGGAACAAATTATAAATTTCAAATGTCAACCAGTGATAGACATTTGCAATATTAGTAATATTAGTAAGGTGAGGCGTGCAAATTTGCAGATGCCTTGTAGTCACTTAAATAATATATATCTTGATGGAGGAGTTGGTAGCTGTATAAGTCACTGTTATGCACTCAGCAGTAAGGGGCCACTTGTTCATTCTGACTTCTTAAAAAATTGACATGGATAACAGTTTATTTTACTTTTTAAACAGAACATTTCCACCTGAAGTTCAGTGAACTAATTTCTTGCTGGTCTAGAAATACAGATAAAGGGATTATCCAGGGAAAAATAAAGCTTACCAGTGCATTCACTGAACTAGCTCAGATTTATAACTAATAATCTATTCATTATTTTATTATTAATATAATTTATTACTAAATACTGGCCACTCAATTCTATGGACCTGCAGCCGCAGTAGAGTGTAGTTGGTGATGTCACACACAGACAGAGAGGCAACAGGGCAAGCAGTGAACACAGAGTTCCATCACCACACCATGCTCTGCAAATGTAAATACTGGAGCTTTGGGGAGCCTGCAAATATATTAGACAAAAACGCTGTATCCAATTCAGGGAATGCACTGGAAAGCTTTATCTTTCCTTATATAACCCCTTTAAAATTAAAAGGGTTCCATAACAGTGCTGGACCAAAAAATACGATCCTTTACGATCAGACTTTCTGGACCTTAACAAGTACATGGATGATGCTTTTTGCTTTTTCTCCACTTATGTATCTGAAAAGTTCTACAGTGAGTAACAGACAAAAATAGTATCAAGTAAGAATACTTGTGTCTACTTACGATAATTACAAGATTCATCAAAATCATCATATTATAAAAAAAAGTAGGCTTGTAGTCTATATTGAAATTTTACCTCTTAAAGGGAGACTGAGAATTAAATCACCCCGGGGCTGACTTCTCTAACTCCTAACATTATAGACTGAAATCCCTAAGGGAAGCTTTATGCGGCCACTCATTTCAAATGAATGGGCAACAATGTAATATTCGTGTTGGGTCTGCCAGAGTGGGAATGGCTCTTTTCAGCAGCTTATAGAGGGAGGGCCTGCTTCTGTGTTGTCCAAATGCGTTCATAGAGCATACGGACAGCATTTGCCAATATAGCTGGTTAAAAGGTGGAGTTTCATTTTAAATACAAAATTTGCTTAAGTTTAAATGTTGCTAATGTATACATATTCTATTATAAGAGAACAGCTTTGCATTGCATTAACTTGGAGCCAAAGTCTGTACTACGTATAAATATAACTGCACAGATCACATCTGTTGCTACCATTTTGCCATTGTGCAGACACAACTCTATTTCTAATTCCAACCATATTTTATGTGAGATTTGTCTATAAGTTCAGCATCTGAAGAGTTTAAACATAATGGCAATAACATCAAGGCGTTCTTATTTCTAAACATGAACCAGAAGCCAGAGAAAATGCTCTTTGTGCACTAACAAAGTTAATGTTAAATTGCTTCTAAGCGACAGCAGACAGATTCAAGAAACTTTAAATGTTTTCTCCCCTTCCACATGAACTGTCCATATGATTAAAGATGCCTTAATTGGAGTCAGTAAATGCTTTTCATATGTTCCAAACGTATTTTGTGATGAGCTATACATGGAAAATACTCTAGGAATGAAAGCTCAATAATTATACATACATATTTCCAATATATTTTGTATGTGTCTTACATTGGAATATTAGTACCTAGAGATATCAGGTATGTACCACTATATTCTTATGCGTGTACTATGGAAACCATGCCAGCATTTCTTATCTCAGCTTTAAGAGCACAAACAAAGTAACTTTGAAGCTCTGCCTTTGCATTTTTGGCATAATTTGGTAGAGATGAAGATGGTTGAAAGACTTGTATTACAATACAGTATATGGCCTGTGTTTTTCTCTTCTAAATGAAACTGAAAGGAGTTGACTCACCTAGACCTTCACATATGATAATGTCTTACATTTCTCGATGACATGTCAATGTGATTGAAAAGCAATTCATATGGATATATGTATTTTTAAAGTATAAACCAAAAGATCATTTCCATCACCAAATGTTATGGCATATTGCTAGAGAAACATAACATTCTGACGGTGGTGGCCCAAAATTTGTGACCCTCACTGTGCAGGAGAAGTAGGTGTTTTTCTGTTTTCAACACAAATCTCCTGAATACCTACTGTGCACTTGTGGTTAAATTTTGTTGTACTATACCTGGTGTATTTTTTAAAAGTCAGAACAAAAGAAATTCATTTAAAAGTAGAGATACAAAATTTCACTTTAACTTTCCTGTGTGGACAAGGCCTAAGGGCTCATGCACACTGCAGAGCCATAGTCGTACATGTGCTGCTATACAATAGCCATAAGTCACTATTTATATTCAAATGTTCTCTTGCGGAAGCAGTGTACATATGAAGTGTGATGGTTTACACCACAATTCTTGTGCCATCCTTCTATGGAATATGTCAGAAAAAAAACCAGAGGCATACAGTAGAGTCAAAAATTGGAAGACCACTAGACATAGAAATAAATTGTATATAATAAATAGATAGATAGATAGATAGATAGATAGATAGATAGTAGATAGATAGACGTTTCATTTACAGCAGATGCTTTTCTTTAGATGTATGACCAATATATTTTCGAACAAAAAACCTTCCTTACTATCTTTCATTCTGACACATCTCTCACCTCAAAAATATTTTGCTTTTTGGGAAACACATCAAACCATATTATAAAAACAAAGTTTCTTAATCAATGGCAAATGTTCTTTAGTAACATCTACTAGCGCACTGCTTGTCTTATTTATTTATAGTGAGACTGTGACATATGGTATTACGTCTTAATAATTTTATGCATGGCCTTTCTATTTGTAAGGTTTGAATTAGCACAGCTTAATATATCAGAGGGTGTTGCAACATGTAAAACACACAGTTCAAAGCTTAGTATAAATGCTTGACTTATTTTTGGTTCTTATTAAAACGTTTAGTAAAAATTTGTTTTGGTCCTTTATTAAAATTCTAACTAGGGCTACATATTGCTTGTACATTTGTTTATGGTTTCTGAAGTCATGGGTTATGCTGGAAAAAAATCTGCAGGTTGGACATTTAGGTAAAGATTTCTTTGCATCATGTTTGAATGCTGTTGTGTTTTCTGTTACAAACTAATATGAACTATAAAAAAAATAATAATAATAAAAAACATATAAAATCACATATGTCTACACAGTTATGAAACAGTTGGGAACTGAATAACCTATAGTCAAATATTTTAGAGGGAATTACCTATAACAACTAGAACTACAAGATAGCAGGTGCATACTTTTATCAAGACTCCTGCCATGTCTGTTTAACTAAATACTTGATTCTTGAGCATCATTCCTTAGGATCTTACATTATGTTATTTCTCTGTTAAGGGCCCTTTATACGAGTCAATAATCAGCAAAATGAGTGTTCATCGAATGGTTGGTCCTAATCATTGACCCATGTAAACATGTCCACTATCTTGCAACAATATGCAACCTATATGGGGACAAACTATTCTATAATCGTTCACCCTCCATACAGCTTGCATTGGGACCTGTAAAAGGCCCTTTAAACAAGTGCAAATTGACTGGTTATATCACTAATCGGTCAATTTCCATATAAAAGAATCCTTATACCTGGAAATGTATGAACTGGGCATTACCATTGTCCTTGATAATAGGGTGTGCTACTGAACCATCCAATCAGAGCTGACATTGTATAAGGACGCACCTTTTTAGGTAAGGTAATCTGTGTAAAGCCACACCTTACTGACTAAAGGAATGGCAGTAATCAGACTGTGTAAGGACACACCTTATTGACTTAGGTTCACATATCAGTTGCATCAGCATCAGGTTTTTGGCCTTTACAACTGATGCCAAAACTGATGCAAAAATGCATCAGTTGTCATCAGACTTTTTTAAAAATTTCTACTCCAAAACCATAAGTTGTCAAAAGTTGTCATCAGTTTTTACTATCAGTTTTTACCAAGATGATCCACAAGGCATGATGGGCTGCTGAGGCCAATAGAGTAGAAGTACTCAACTACTTTTAGTAACTTTCTATTGACCGGGATCCGCCATCAAGTAAAGGTCCAAGTTGAACACGTCCAGTATTTACGGTATTTTTCGGACAAAAAGACACATCTGACTATAAGATGCACCCCAGGTTTAAACAAGAAAAATAAGGATTAGATCGGGGACGACTAACGTGGCATTATACTGTGTGGGTAGTGACTAACATGGCATTATACTGGGCGGGTACTAACGTGGCATTACACTGTGTGGGGTGGCTAACATAGCATTATACTGTGCAGGGGGCACTAACGTGGCATTATACTGTGTAGGGGACACTAACATGGTATTACATGGTGTGGGGGCAACTAACGTGGAATTATACTGTGCAAGGGGCAATAACATGACATTATACTGTAGGGGGGCATTAAGGAACTTCATATTGTGAGTACTGACATTAGCGCTCCCACACAGTAAAATACCCCATAACTGTTCCTCCTCAGTATGCTCCTTAAGGTTGGTTCACTCTTGCTCCTGGTGTCTGTCCGCCGTGAATCTGACCTAAATATCAGAAAAAAAGATTGGGAAAGGTTTGCAAACGGTTTGTTTAAAAACCCATTCACTTCAATGGGTTTTTAAAGCAATCCGCAGGTATCCGATTGCAGCCTCTGCGCCACGAAGCCGCTTTTTTTGGTCGGACACAAAATCCTGCATGTCCGACTTTGTTTCCGACCAGAACAATAACACGTCCTACAGTCACCCGGCAGCTATCCAGTTGCTAGGTAACAAGACGCTTAAGGATATTACAACAAAGTCACCTGGAGGGCCTGATCAGCCTACCATCCAGATCAGTAAGCTCCAGAACATTAAAAGCTCGATATTATCAGAACAATAGCAGCCCAAAATATCTATAATAAGCATTTTTTTAGGTTCAAAAAATACCTGATGAGCAATTTTATTTATTTATTATGTTTACTTCTATAGCTCCATCATATTCCGCAGCGCTTCTCAGACATTGACAGTCACTGCCCCATATAGGGCTCACAATCTACATACCCAATCAGTATGTCTTTGGAGTGTGGGAGGAAACCAACGCAAACACAGGGAGAACATACAAACTCCTTGCAGATGTTGTCCTTGGCAGGATTCGAACCCAGGACTACAGCGCAGCAAGGCTGCAGTACTAACCACTGAGCCACCGTGCTGCAATGCAAGGAGACATGTGCACCAAAACAAAATATACCACTAAGTTCAAAATCGAAGAACTGACAAAGTGTCATGAGGCATATAAGGCCAAAAAAAGCAGCAAAGTATCATGAGGCAAAGTGGATATTCAAGTTAAAAACTGAGATTCCAGATGGGCTTAATGAGCGGCTAAATTTTTGCTGTTTCATTTGATTGTCCTTTGTTGTCCCCCCCCCCCATTTCTCCTCCTCCCCCTAAAATAAAATAAAATATTTTATGGGTGTCTCTTTGAAAGGGTGATGCATTTAGAAAGCACAGTCTAAAAGCCTTTTACTTTCCATTCATATATAAAGAGAAACCCTTTGGGAATATGTATTATATGTCTCATGACACTTTGTCAGTTCTTCAATTTTGAACTTAGTGATATATTTTGTTTTGGTGCATGTGTCTCCTTGCATTGCTTGTTAGGTATTTTTTGAACCTCAAAAAATGCTTATTATATATTTTTTGGGCTGCTATTGTTCTGATCGGGGCTCTCCAGGTGACTTTGTTGTAATATCCTTAAGCGCCTTGTTACCTAGAAACTGGATTGCTTCCGGGTGACTGTAGGACGCGTTATTGGATTTAGGTATGGGTCAGTGCTACAAGGAGGTAATTGAATAATCCTTCAGGTCGACGCGCATATGAGAGGTGTGGTTAAAAGATCACCCCATTGCGCATGATTGTTTCTAATGTATTATGATTGGTCTGAGACTTGAAGCTTGTGCGCATGCGTGATATCTTCAGATGTTGGTAAGATCATTTCATTATTTATCTGTATAGCTCTCTATGGTTGTGATTTTATGTATATCTGCTATAACATGATACTCTATAGAGTGGCAAATTTATGATGGTTGATTCAGATTTAGGGGCCTCTATATTTTAAACTTATTATTAAATGTTAAGTTTTATTATTGTTTGCATCAGTGCTTTCTATTTATGGCTAATAATCTTCTGCAATCAGTGTAATACTCTGACAAATGACATAGTATTCTACACTTTTGCACACCTTTTGCTTTTTGTGTTGGTTTTATATACCGCAAGAAAGCTGACAGTGCGCTGAATTCAGAGCACTGTCAGCTTTCCTGTTATGTGCCCTGGGGCTGGAGATATCGGTGCCGTTGGTTTCAGCAGCGATCTCTGCCCACCGTCAGAAGGGCGTTCCTCACAGTCTAGCTGAGTTGTGAGGAATACCCCCCCTGAGAGTACTCATCCATAGACTTGTACGGGGGGGCGCGTTCATCACAGCTCAGCATAATCGCTGGGAGATAAGGAATGCCCCCTCTGACACAAGAGGCATCAGTTCTGGCGCGGTATCTGTGCCTCTGCAGCTACCTGCAGCATTTTTCCATCCGGCTTCCTTAAAATTTCATTAGAGCTGGATGCTGCCGGGTGCTGACTGAAGATGGATGAGGCACCCGGCGTTCTGCACAGTCTATGAAAGGACGTGAAAGGTCCTCTTTAAAGGGAGTCTATCATTGGGGAAACGTGTTTTTAACTGAAGCAATGTTGGAATAGCCTTTATAAAGGCTATTCTACTCCTACCTTTATTTTTCTTCTCCTCGCCGCCGTTTGTCCAAAAAAACATTTTATTCTCATATGTAAATTATGCTCAGGGAGGACCGGGGGGCATTCCCCCTGTGTTCTGAGCACTTCGAGTCATCGCTGCAACCTGCCTCCAGCGCTGCTTTTTCATGCCCCATGCATCTGCTTTCTCCATCGGCCATTTTTCTGAAGTACACTGGTGTAAGAAACTAAACAACGGAGAAAATGGCCAACAGAGCATGCTCAGTCAGCTCTGCCTGAGCTCAAAGTGGTTCCGGCGGCCATTTTTATTTAGTTTCTTACACCAGCGTACTCCAGAAAAATAGCCGACGGTGCAAGAACAGATGGAAGATGAACAGAAGAAGATGCAGGGGGTGTAAAAAAGCGGTGCTGGAGGCAGGTTGCGGCGATGACGTGGCGTGCTCGGAACACAGGGGGAACGCCCCTGGTGCTCCCTGAGCATAATTTACATATGAGAATAAAATGTTTTTTTGGACAAATGGCGGCGAGGAGAAGAAAAGTAAAGGTACATTTCTTCAGTTAAAAACATGTTTCCCCAATGATAGACTCCCTCGAAGGAGAATGGTAATAAAGTGTAATAGCTCTACTGTAATGACAGGCCTGGGAGCCTTCAATAGGCTCCCGGCTGTCATGGCAACCAAGTGCCACCCTCCGATGACGTTCTGGAGGGCGGCGATCAGGTAAAAATGGTGGTGCCCATGGCGGCTGCGCTATTTAGACGCCGCGTTCCCGTTTGACCGCGACATCTAAAGGGTTAACAGCCACGATCGGTGCAGGCACCGATCCCTGCTGTTAGCGGCAGCTCCTGAGCGCTCTCCATACATCGTCATGCGACTCAGGACGTACTATTACGCCCTGGGTCGTTAAGGGGTTAAAATGTTGCTTTTTTTTTAGATTTTTCTCAATTTGAGTCACTAGTTTGGTGTCCTTGAGGCCTGCATTTGTCTTTTTGGGTTATAGTGCTGTTTATTTATCCTTATTCTATATATCTACCGTGTTTCTTCAAAAATAAGAAAGGGTCCTATGTTATTTTTTTTCTACGAAAAAAAGGGCTAGGGCTTATTTTTGGGGTAGGTCTTATTTTTCAGGCACAGGAAAGAAAATCAGAATCTTTTCTGATACGCTCCGGACGACTCTTGTAAAATGGTTAGGGTTAGTAATCCTAACTTACATTCACCATTGATGGTGCAGTGTCTGTGGGTCTTAAACAAACTTACTGGCACTCTTTCTCTCTAAACACTTTGTGCGGCAGTGGCACCGTGCCCTCTCTTTCTCCTCTACCTTACACTTTCCTTTATGCTAAGGGGAGGTGCTGTAGTGGAGTGGCTGTGTCTGTGGGAGCGAGCAGGGTGGCACCTGACGTCTGGTCACGTAGCTAGCCAAGCCCACAGCACAGTAGGAGTTGGGGGGGCGGGACTCGGAAAGCGGATTCAGGAGGCAGGACTCTGGAGCAGGACTCAGAAGCTGGTGAGCGGATTTTGCCCTGCCGTGGTGGGAGGTAGCGGGGCACTTGTCCAGGATGGTTAGGAGCTACGGTATTCCTATTCTCTGTCTCCGTGACATTAGTGACATAACCTAGCGCTGGAGGCACTGACTGTAGCTAGGGCTTATTTTTGGAGTAAGGCTTATATTTCAAGCCTACTCCAAAAACCCTGCAAAATCAAGTTAGGGTTTATTTTCGGGGTAGGGCTTATTTTTAGAGAAACACAGTATATAATATCAATCTATCTATCTATCTTAAAGAAATAAGTAACACAATAATAAAGAAATTACTTCAAGTAATGTCCAAAGACGTGATACTTCTTTATTTAACTCATAAGCTGCAACGTTTCTGTCTTCACAATGCATAAAAAAAGTCCCATTGTAAGGACTGGAACGTTAAAGGGGTTGTCCAGGCTAAATTTTTAAAGTTTAAATACATTGGGGGAAGTGAAAAAAAAAAACCTCACCTCTCCCAGTTGCTCCGTTGTCTTCCGACGCCTCCCGGGTTATTTGCTCTCTTGAGTCTCTCAGCGGTCACAGGAGGCCAATCAGCAGCCTCAGTAGGCCTCAGGAAGAGGTAGTCACAGGTATTGACATTCAGGCCAATCAGTGGCTTCAGCACAACGCGGGGAGCAGATGACATGGGAGAACACCGAAGGACACCAGAACAACGGGGACAGGTGAGTATGCATTTTTTTTTTTTTTTTTTCACTGCTCCCAACTTGTTTAAACTTTAAAAGGGTTGTCCATTTTTGCCTGGACAACCCCTTTAAGTCTTGAGTACAATAAATAAGAAACATGTCTTTGGACACTAGTTGGAGTGCTTCAATGGTCTCTCTCTCTCTGTCTGTCTTCCTTCCCCCATTTATTAATGTTATATCTGTTCACTGTAATTTTAGGCAACCATAATGAAGTGGAAAATATATATTAGTGCTGTCTAAAAATAAAATATCCATTGTTGTGTTTTACTATATTACATAATGAATGAAAAATATAATGACATAATATATCTATAAACGTAGAGACACATTACTATAATTGTTCCAATTTATCATAAGGTATTATGTTGTTTGTGTGCTGTGGAAGCAGAAAACTAAAATCGTCCCACAGGTAACAGAGAGTTAATACTTAGTGTGTTACAAAGGTCTCGCAATCCTGACCCATCTTAGGCCTAAAGCTGAAAACCTTATGGGGTGCAGCAGCCTGCAACACATCAGAGAACTATTGTTTATTCTTTGGCAAGCATGTTTAAGACATCTAGGCTTATCTGAAGCCTCTCACTTCTGCTAAAGAGAAAGACAAACTAATTTGTTGAATGTTAGCAGTGACATTTGGCTTCACCCTGTGACTATCTCATGATTAATTTTCCATATGGAAGTGTAATGTGATATGCAATGAACCCAGTTGTAAACACACACACAGTTGAACAAGAATTCAGCTGTGACCTAAGTAGTTTAAGTAGTAGGAAGAGGACATCTTGGTAGAGATATGCACAAGAGCTATAAATAAGACTGACCCTAGAGATACTAGCACAGTGTCACTGGTCTATGCTAAGTGCTTCTTGGATTTTGTATATCCCTTTCTTAATAGGTTTGTAATAAAGGGCAGGGTGAAATGGAAGAAGACTGCAGCAAAGGGGATAAGCTTCAAACCATTAACATAAATCATTAGAAGGTACTTGTTCTAATGATCTAGAATGAAGTACAGTTTTTCTGACTGGAAATTGACGGGGTCTTCCTAAACATGTCTATTACCTACTTATTCTTTAAAGCACCTGGGGCAAAATAATGATGGCCACGATAAAAGTTTGCAGAAATAACAGGCTAGATTGGTACAGTACATGTATATATGCCATCACACTTTTGCACTGCAATTTCATAATTTTGCTGACTTTCAACATGGTAAAAAAAAGGTTTTTGTTACCCATAAGGAACCAGGCAGGTTGAGACTGCCCCCTATGGATATCCCATAATTTTTTTTATTTCATTACCATAGCTCCCAACCGTCCCGCATCTGGCGGGACAGTCCCGAATTTTTCTATTCTGGATACTGTGGAACAGTGTGATGTTACACAGAAAGCTGGGAGTGAATGGTTACTGAAGGTGAGGAGAGAAGAGACAGCTTGTGTGAGCAAGAGAGAGGAACTGGGGGCAGATGTAGGGGGCAGTTAAACTGAAGGCAGATGAAGTAGGGTAATTAAACTGGTGGCAGATAAAGGGGGACATTAAGCTTGTGGCAGATAAATGAGGACATTAAACTGGGGGCAGATGAAGGGGGCATTAAGCTGGTAGCAAATGGAGGGGGGTATTAAGATGGTGGCAGATAAAGGGGGACATTAAACTGGGAGCAGATGGAGGGGGTTAAATTAAACGGGGGCAGATGGAGGGTGACATTAAACTGGGGGCAACTGGAGGAGGACATTAAATCATGGGGGGTAGCTGGAGGGGGACATGTCTGCCTCTAGTTGCCCCCAGTTTAATGTCCCCCTCCAACTACCCCCACTGCTGTTTAATGTCCCCCTCTAGCTGCCCCAGTTGAATGTCCCCCTCTAGTTTCTGCCAGTTTAAACTTGGGCTCAAGGAGAGGGACTTAATACTGTGGGGCAATTGGAGGGGAACATTATAATGTGTGGGCATATAATGTTAGGGTGACTGTAGGAGCATTATACTGGGTGGGGGCACATGGAAAAATAGATGAGAATGGGCGGAGTCAACATAAACGTGGGTGGAGCTAAATTTACCACGGCGCGCATTATATTTTGTCCCTCTTTCTGTCCTTTGAAAGTTGGGAGGTATGCATTACACTTGCTATATGTGTAGCCTGGCATTTGCAATTGATTTTGCTCCTAGTGACTGATAGGAATGAAAACATATGTTGGGAACATCAGGTAAGTAAAGTAAAGGCAAAATCTCTAGTCAAAGCTTGATCAATACGCAGCACTTTTAGTTGGCTCTGTTTGACCTTTTTTCATTAAACTGAAAAGGTTGTCCAACTCTTTTTTAAAATTATGTAACTAATGCAAATGGGGGTAATAGAAACTCCTCCCAATTTCCAGTGGCGGCATCTTTTTGTTGGATCCACCTGACTTCAGCGGATGACGTTCCATTTTTGTCAGGTGACTACTGCAGCCACTCACTGGCCCCAGCAGTGACCTCTTCACATACGCTTTCACATCACGGCTAAGTCCAGTCAATTACATGCTATTTGTGAAGATGTTATCACTGCAGCAGTCACCTGACACAAACGGAATGTCATCTGTTGATGTCAGTTGAGACCTGCAAGCACTGGAAATGGAGGACCTGAGAGAGCTAAGAATTTTTTTTTAGTATTTTAATGCCCTACATACAAAACTTAAAAAAACAAAACAATTTAGGCCGGGGCCCCACGTTGTGAAAACGCAGCATTTTGACCGCGGCAGAAACGCTGCAGCAAAAAACGCTGCATTTTACATTACCTTCAACGTGGACGGGATTCTGGCTAATCTCATCCACACATAGCAGAAAAAATTCCACAGCGGAAATTGCCAGCATTTCCATAGGTATAATTGACATGCTGCCATGCTGACTTTGTGAAAAACGCTGCAGAAAAAAACGCAATGCACAATGCTACATGGGTTTTAGCCTCAAAAGGTTTTTCTTACCTCAGACATTTTTTACATATTCTTAGGATGCTAGTCCCATATCTATATCAATAATGGGGGTCAGGGACCCCTTTCCCACAGCTCCAGTGAATGGAAAGGTGGCTATGCATGCATACAGAATTGTAAAGCACTGTAAGCAAAATAAATAAATTCTCATAGGTAATATGGTGATTGATGTACATGCACAGCCACCTCTACATTCTCAGCAGTCAAAGGTCCCTGACTCCCCTCTTCAAAATAGTTGCGGATCCCAGAGGTGGGACCCACATCTGTAAGACAATTTTAAGAGTGCATTCACATATGTTCGTTGTAAGCATTAGTTTCCTGCCGGAGTGATGCACACAAGCCAGAGAGAAACTGATGCTAGAACGAATCCCATAGTTTTCTGTCTGGCTCTGTGACAGTAAAGCTGTGTGCCACCATATCCACTCTTCTGCAGCACCCAGCAGCAATAAAAGTTAAAATATAAGGGGAGGGAGCAGCATACAGTGATGCGGGTGCCATGTCTGCTGTCCCAGGACAGGCTATACTCTGGGACAGTGAACATGGCTCCCGCATCACTATGAATCTGTGATGTATATAATAATCCTGGGGAATAAACCCTGAAGCATACCTCCCTGAAAGAGGGACAGTATGTGCAGCGCGCCATGCGCGCCGCAGAAAATTTAGATCCACCCACTTCTACGTTGACCGCCCACTCTGATCCATTTTTCTATGTGCCCCCACACAGTATAATGCTTCTACAGTCACCCATTATATGCCCCCACGTTATAATGTTCATCTCCAATTACCCCACAGTATGAAGTCCCTCTCCTGGTGCCCCAGTTTAAACTGGGGGAAACTAGAGGGGGACATTAAACTGGGGCATCTGGAGGGTGACATTAAACTGTAGGGGTAGTTGGATGGGAACATTAAACTAGGGGCTACTGGAGGGGAACATTAAACCGTGGGGGTAACTGCAGGGTGACATTAAACTGGGGGCAACTAGAGGCAGATATGTCCTCCTCCAGCTACCGCCATGGTTTAACGTCCCCCTCCAGCTACCCCCATAATTTAATGCTACCCTCCAGCTACCCCCACGGTTTAATGTCCCCCTCCAGTTGCTCCCAGTTTAATGTCCCCTTCCAACTTGCCCCAGTTTAATGTCATGCTCTATCTGCTCCCACTCCATCTGTTCCCAGTTTAATACCCCTCTCCATCTGCCCCCAGTTTAATGTTGCCCTTCATCTGCCCCCAGTTTAATGTCCCCCTTCATCTGCCACAAATTTAATGTCCCCCCCTCCATCTGCCCCCAGTTTAATGTCCACTCCATCTGCCCCCAGTTTAATGTCCCGTTTTCATCTGCCCCCAGTTTAATGTTCCCCCTCCATTTGCCCCCACAGTTTAACATAATAAAACACAGATAATTAACTCTCCTTGCATCCCTGCTGCTCTGTCTGTGGTCTGCATCTCCGGACTGTTGAGGGAGCTACAGGCACGATGTGAATGACGTCATCACATCGCACCTACAGCTTCCCAGGTCCAGTGCATACAGGAGCACAGTGATGAAGCAAAGGCTGTCCTGGCGCTTTATCGCTGTATTAAACTCATCTGTGTCCTCTCTGGACGCAGATGAGTAGAATCCGGGACATACCTCCCGCCGACCGGGACCGGGGACAGGACCCACAATGCGGGACTGTCCCGTCGAATCCTGGACAGTTGGGAGGTATGCCTGAAGTAATGTTCGCGTGTGCTGCTGTGGCACACAGCCTCTGTGTACTGTCTATTTCTTCCAGCTCCTACTCTATGATACTGCAGGAGAATAGACACTGCACACAAGCTACGTGCCCCAGCAGCTCCCAAGTCTTGAGCACACTGCAAAGGGTTCATTTCACAGGTAAGATCCTTAAGAGTTGTAACTCACACTTAACAAACAAGGGGCGTTTTTTTTTGTTTTGTTTATTTTACTTTGCAGCACCAAAGAGAAAAGTACCCAAAATCAATTAGTGACATGTATTATCAAAAATATATTTTATGGGGGGCGTGGCTTGACGCCGTGTGTGATGGTTGCAGAGTGAGATAGCTCCGCGGCTTCACCCGCTAGAAGCAGCTCACAGCGGCACTCGGCGCTGGCAATTGCTGGCACACAGCCTTGCGGAGACCCTCTATCCTCCTGGGACTGAAGGGGATGGCGAAAAGGGGGGAAAAAAGGCCCCCTGAAGCGGCTAACTAATTTTTATGCGGCGCCGGACGCAATCCAAGATAGCGCCGGCCCGTCTTCTCTTCTCCTGCTCCAGTGCGCTGATGACCGCCTCAGCGTGGAGACAAGCAGTGCTTCAGGTGAGGGATCGCAGCAACATACCCCACTACATCTGGGATCGCCTGGGGACAGCAATGACTCCCAAGGGAGTCAGAAAAGTGGCAACGAGGGCCAGCATCAGACCTACAAGAGGGGACTGCAACCCCCATCAGCTGCCACCTCTGTTCCTGCCTGCGGGCCTGACATTTCCCCCTGCGATGACCTCCTTCCAAGCAGGTGTCATTACTCCTACGCAGAGCTCTGTTAAGCAAAAGATGAGGTGGGAAACTACATTTTGCTTTGATTCCCGTCCATCTACAGAGGAGCCCCAACTAAGCGACTCTGATGTGCTACAGGCTATCCCTGCAGGTACTCAATCTGCTTCTGAGTCCTTCTTGAAAGATATCATGCTAGCCTTGCATAGATCTATTCAGAAAGATATCACTAAGGCGATTACGTCTGTCTCTTCCACGGTCGACTCCCTTGGCGACAGACTTAACCATGTTGAGAATAAAATGGGCGAGTTTGCCTCAGCACATAATACCATAGTGGACGCCCATAATGATCTTGAGGAGGAATTGGCAGCAGTCAAACTTTAGCTTGCCGACATGGAAGACAGAAGCAGACGGAACAATGTTAAGTTCCATGGCATACCGGAGTCAGTCGCTGCCAGGGATTTGATTCCTTTCTTGCAACGTTTAATGAAAGCAACCCTGCCACATAGCTCAGATGCGGACCTGATTATAGATAGGGTTCACCGCCTACCTAAGCCGAAAGGTATGCCTGACCATATTCCTAGGGACACTCTCTCCCGCATACACTTCGACCATGTCAAAGACCATCTCATGTTTGAATCAAGGAAAAGATCTTCTTTGAACCGTTCAAGGCGATTCAACTATTTGAGGACCTTTCTCGGGCAACCATCGCTGCCAGAAGGAAGCTTGCTCCTATAACGGCAGTCCTACGTCACCACAATGTTCCCTACAAATGGGGATTTCCTACTAAAGTTCTTGTCATCAAAAATGGGGTGACCCACTCGTTTAATTCCTTCGAAACTGGGAAAAGTCTGTTGCTAAAATGGAACCTGACACCGCCTGCCCCTGATGTCCAGAAAGCTTCAAGGCCTCAATACTCCAAATTGGATCCTCCGTGGAAATCTACTGTCTCAGCCGAGTGAATTACCCATAATGAACACACTGCAAGTCACTCGTGGTACGGTATGTGTCCCTACCCTATGGCAAACTGTCCCCCAAATTTGCACAGTATTATACTGCCTGGTCCTGTACGACCTTTTTTCCTATTGCTGAAAAGTTGTATGTTGAACAATGTTCTTAACCAGTTTCTCCCCCTTAGGCCTTATGGTTTCATTTTAGGAATCACTCTAACACTTAAGTTCTCCCGTGTTATTAATCCTTGAATGTATCAATGGGAGTTAAAATCTTATCACTTAATGTAAGGGGCTTGAACAGTCCCTTTAAGCGCTCACTGTTGTGGAAGGAGGCTCTCAGATCTGCAGCGGATGTACTTTGCATACAGGAAACACATTTCTGTGACCCTCGTCCACCGAGGTTCTCTCATAAATTGTTCCCTCACAGTTATTGCTCCAATTCTATTAGGAAGGTTGCGGGTGTTCTCATAGCAATTAAAAATATGGTTTCCTTTCAACTGATACAGGTCCTTGCAAATCCTAAGGGCCGTTACGTAGCTCTTATATGTTTGATTGATGATTGTCCTTTTACTATCTTGAACTTGTACTGTCCTAGCTCATCTCAAATATCCTTTTTAAATTCGGTATTGAGGAAGGTTAGGAAGCACGCACAGGGCCAGGTTCTCTTATGCGGCGATTTTAATATCGTGCATGATGTTGCTGTAGATTCTACCTATCGCGGCAAATATACGCCCCAGCAATTGGGATCCTGGCTCCAGCAAGAGGAGCTTCATGATGCCTGGAGGTGCTTACACGCCTCCAAGAAAGACTTTACCTATTATTGTGCCAGGCACCACTCCTGCTCCGGGATAGACATATTCCTGGTCCAGACTAACATGCTCCTTAGAGTGCAAAGTTGCGAGATAGGTAATATTACGTGGTCTGACCACGCACCTATTTCTCTTACAATCCACTCTGGTGCTATGACAATCCCTTCTGTGTCATGGCGGAATAACACCTATGTTATATCCCTGACATCGGTCTCTGAGAAATTGACTGCTGACATTACTGAATTTTTTAATACCAATTCCCCCTCGGTAGAAGACAAGTTTTGTCTTTGGAATGACCACAAGGCCTTTGTCAGGGGCCTGTTGATACAGCATACTTCACGCTTTAAGCGCATGAGATTGCAAACAATGAAGGAGCTACTCACTTCTATTGCAACTGTTGTACAACAACATAAGACTGCCCCTAGCCCCACCCTATTGACTGCTCTGCAGAGAGCTAGAGATGACTTGAGAGCTCACCTACTGGTGGATTTTGAAAATCACTCCAAACGCTTGAAAGCCTCTTACTATTGGTCGTATAGCAAAGCGAGCAAATTAATGGCACAACGAGTTAAGGCGGCGAGAATCAAATCCAAAATTCCATTTATTTTCTCTAAATCAACCAATACAAAACTTCTCCATCCTCAGCATATTGCTGACGAATTCAGTAAATACTATCAGGACCTGTACAATATGAGGGAAGACCTGGACACTGCGGAGCCTTCTAAGTCAGATATTAATCAGTTCCTAAATTCCTTGCACCTTCCTTCCGTCACCTATACTCAGCTTCAGTCACTAAATGCCGTTATATCTACTCAGGAAGTGGCTAAGGCGATAGATGGCTTGAAACTTAATAACTCCCCTGGTCCAGATGGGTTTTCTGGAGAATATTACAAACTATTTAAGTCGCTTATCCTTATCCACCTTACAGAGGTGTTTAGCTAGGTCAACAGGTAAATTTCCCCTTGAGATGTTATCTGCAACGATTGTGACGTTACCTAAACCAAGCAAGGATTCATCTCTTCCTTCTAGCTACCGGCCCATATCATTATTAAATGCTGATGTCAAGTTATTTGCCAAGGTACTTGCAAATCGACTCCTCGACGTTATGCCTATATTGATAGGCCGTGACCAGGTGGGATTCACCAAAGGGAGACAGGCCCCGGACGGTACAAGACGCGTGATCGCGATGGTTGCAGCGGCCCGGATCCGGTGGACGCCTTCTTTGCTCCTGTCCTTGGATGGAGAGAAGGCGTTCGATAGGGTATATTGGGGATACTTTTTTGAGGTTTTACATAAATTTGGTCTCTAGGGCCCCATAGCTAATACGATTTCCGCACTCTACTCTGGCTCATCTGCACGAGTGCTGGCGAATGGGGTCCTATCCCGCCCCTTCTCTATCACAAATGGCACGAGACAGGGGTGCCTGCTGTCCCCTTTAATATTTTCCTTAGTGATGGAGCCTTTAGCTGCAACAATTAGGTCACATCCTGGGCTTACTGGGGTTAACCTGGGCCAGACAGACCATAAAATTAATTTGTTCGCGGACGATGTGATCCTGTCTCTTTCTTATTCTAATAACACACTACGCACTGTATCCCAGATCCTATCAGATTTTGGAGCACTGTCTTTTTATAAAGTTAACGAATCAAAATCCCAGATCTTGGGGATCGGCCTAACAGCACATAGCATACGTCATATAAAAGACTCATCACTCTACCAATGGTGCCCACATTCTCTACCCTATCTCAGAATTCAGCTTACCTCCAACCCAAAAGATTTGGTCAAGGCCAATTTTCCAGGTTTATTGGCTACCCTTCAGAAAGAGCTTGATGTTCTGACTAAATTCGAGCACAGCTGGATGGGGAGAATTGTACTGTATAAAATGTTGACTTTGGCGATCCCGATTCCCAAGTCTGTTTTCCAGGGCTTCCAAAAACAGATGATGGCCTTTATTTGGAATGGCTGTAAACCCAGGGTGGCTTTGCAAACACTTTATAAGGCTAGAGACAAGGGAGGTATGGAAATACCGAATCTGTACCACTACCACTTAGCCATAACTTTGGGTCAACTTAAATTCTGGCTTACATCGAACCATGACAAATTATGGCCAGATATGGAGGCTCAAATGGCTCAGGTCACTGACTGGGAGGGTTTCTTGTTAGCGGCAGGACCCGGCAAACAGACACCCCTCTCTGCTCCACCGGCTGTACAGGCTACGGTTGGGGCGTGACGTGCCTTCTGTGCTGTTTCAGACAGTGATATCCCTGGGTTCACGTTGAATTTGCCTCTTACAATGCTCACTCACAAAATCCCTCATTTATCCCTAGATACTTGGCGCAGCTGTGGGATAAGGTATATTTCCGACCTCTACAGAGGCCATACCATTTTGCCTTTCTCCGCTTTGGAGGAGAAGCATAATCTACCTGCCAGGGAGACCTTTACATATGCTAGATTAGTTTCATATCTGTCTGATACTCCCTCGGTTCAGCTGCGCTTGCCGCAGCAGGCCGCTGACCTCTTACACCCACAGACCTCTTTAGCTGATTACAACACTAAAATTCAGTATCGTACTTTGAACATGGAGGGTACCTTTCGGAAGACCAAACACGTGTCTTTGGGAAGACGATTTGGGCCGCAGATTTGAGTCCAGCTGCTGGCAGGAGGCGCTTAGATGGGCTAAGAAATCCACGGTATGTGCCTCACACTGGGAGCAATATAGCAAATTGCTTTTACGCTGGTATTACCCTCCCCTTCGTCTAGCCAAGTTCTATCCTAATTGTCCCTCTTGCTGTTGGAGAGGCTGCGGATAGATCGGCTCATTGTTCCACGTGTTTTGGCACTGCCCCCTCATCCAGCCCTTTTGGGTATCTGTTTTTTCACTGATTAATAAAATGTGTGGCGATGGGGTGGGATCTACACCTGAGATGGTGCTCGACACCGAGCAGACACAGGACTGTTGTGTGCCAGATACTTGGGGCTGCTTGCCTACTTATTGCATGTAGATGGAAGTCTATCTCCTGTCCGACATTGACGGAGCTAATTTCTGTAGTGTCGTTGAATTACCAGTTTGAACGAATCTACGCATGCAATGGTTGTAACTTGGCTAAGTTTAAGAGGAACTGGGAGATATGGGCGACATCATTCCCTCCACCAAATGCTCATTGACAAAGTATACGTATTGCCCTTTTTCAATGTGACTATTCTTAGAATAACCTTTAAACTATCTCAAATGTCAATAACTGGTAGCGGGTCGGTCTGCGCACGGGCCTCCGTGGCAGACCACCAGCCGTATGGGTCGTTCTAGAGTGATTCAATTCATTCATTTTATTCATCCATTTTATTTCATTGTATTTAGCTCCATAGGCCTGTCCATTCGTTTGTTTATTTTCACACTTGTTCCGATGTCCCCCCCCCAATGTGGCTACCATTTGAATAATGCTTTTTAACACCGCTCTACCATATATGGCTAATAAATACGACTGGACTCAATACATATTATTAGTATGCATTCTCATATTTATCCTTGCTCATGATGTACTTATCCTGAGTATTCTGTACTCCCCCTTTGTATATGTAGATTGTGAAACCATGAATGTATCCCGTGTTTCCTATTTTGTTTTGATTTTCTGTATTGCATTCATGTACAAATTCAATAAAAACTATTTACACAAAAAAAAATATAATTTATTAGAAAATAAATACAAAAAAAAAAAATACAAATATACACAAAAGACCTGACTGGCAAAGATGGAGCAGCACAGGGACCACAGTAAACGATCCAGGCCTCCTGACGAAGCTACAACTTAGTGAACCCGCGTCAAGGTTTTTGGACCCTGGGCTGTTCTCCAACATGTCCACAGGTATATACTATATGGCTGATATCTAATCATGGATCACTTGGGATTTGGCTTGCCTGTTGGTGACTATTGTTTCTAAAATTATATTTAGCATGTGGGTATACATAGGGATATATTTATTGGTATCTACAGTGGGGGAAAAAAAAGTATTTAGTCAGCCACCAATTGTGAAAGTTCTCCCACTTAAAAAGATGAGAGAGGCCTGTAATTGTCATCATAGGTAGACCTCAACTATGAGAGACAAAATGAGAAAACATATCTAGAAAATCACATTGTCTGATTTTTTAAGAATTTATTTGCAAATTATGGTGGGAAATAAGTATTAGGTCACCTACAAACAAGCAAGATTTCTGGCTCTCACAGACCTGTAACTTCTTCTTTAAGAGGCTCCTCTGTCCTCCACTCATTACCTGTAGTAATGGCACCTGTTTGAAATTGTTATCAGTATAAAAGACACCTGTCCACAACCTCAAACAGTCACACTCCAAACTCCACTATGGTGAAGACCAAAGAGCTGTGGAAGGACACCAGAAACAAAATTGTAGACCTGCACCAGGCTGGGAAGACGGAATCTGCAATAGGCAAGCAGCTTGGTGTGAGGAAATCAACTGTGGGAGCGATAATTAGAAAATGGAAGACATACAAGACCACTGATAATCTCCCTCGATCAGGGACTCCACGCAAGATCTCACCCTGTGGGGTCACAATGATCACAAGAACGGTGAGGAAAAATCCCAGAACCACACGGGAGAACCTAGTGAATGACCTGCAGAATGCTGGGACTAACGTAACAAAGGCTACCGTCAGTAACACACTACGCCGCCAGGGACTCAGAACCTGCAGTGCCAGACGTCTCGCCCTGCTTAAGCCAGTACATATCTGGGCCCGTCTGAAGTTTGCTAGAAAGAATTTGGATGTTCCAGAAGAGTATTGGGAGAATGTCAGATGAAACCAAACTGTTTGGTAGAAACACAACTCGTGGTGTTTGGAGGAGAGTGAATGCTGAGTTTCATCCAAAGAACACCATACCTACTGTGAAACATGGGGGTGGCAATATCATGCTTTGGGGTTGTTTCTCTGCAAAGGGACCAGGACGACTGATCTGTGTACATGAAAGAATGAATGGGGCCATGTATCGTGAGATATTGAGTGCAAACCTTCTTCCATCAGCAAGGGCATTGAAGATGAAACGTGACTAGGTCTTTCAGCATGACAATGATCCCAAGCACACTGCCAGGGCAACGAAGGAGTGGCTTCGTAAGAAGTATTTCAAGGTCCTGGAGTGGCCTAGCCAGTCTCCAGATCTCAACCCCATAGAAAACCTTTGGAGGGAGTTGAAAGTTTGTGTTGCTCAGTGACAGCCCAATAATATCACTGCTCTAGAGGAGATCTGCATGGAGGAATGGGCCAACATACCAGCAACAGTGTGTGCCAACCTTGTGAAGACTTACAGAAAACATTTGACCTATGTCATTGACAACAAAGTATTGAGATGAACTTTTGTTATTGACCAAATACTTATTTTCCACCATAATTTTCAAATAAATTCTTTAAAAATTAGACAATGTGATTTTCTGGATTTGTTTTCTCATTTTGTCTCTCATAGTTGAGGTCTACCTATGATGACAATTACAGGCCTCTCTCATCTTTTTAAGTGTGAGAATTTGCACAATTGGTGGCTGACAATACTTTTTTTCCCCACTGTACAACCATATGAATTGTATAAATCTCTCTATTATATACATCATCATTGCAATATGGGGATATATGAATTTATGGTGATGTACATCTGGTAAATTATATACTTACATGAATTTTGTTATTTATTTGGTATCATATGTTTACATATATTTAACCCTGGTGAGCCATTTACTTTATAGACATAAAATGAATATTTATTTATTGAATGTGGAGAGGATGGTTGGAGACTGAGTCCTGGAGCATTTACTGTGTCCCCTGTGCTGTTCCATCTTTGCCAGTCAAGTCTTTTGTGTATATTTGTATTTATTTTTTTATTTATTTTCTAATAAATTATATTTTTGATAATACATGTAATTCATTGATTTTGGGTACTTTTCTCTTCGGTGTTTTAAATCTACACCAGTCAAGTACAGGTGTAGATTTCAGCTTTATGCCAGTATTCTGACGTTAACCCCTTATGGACATAGCCTAAAAGTACCTTAAAGGTACTTTGTCTAGCCAAAAATTTTATGTATTAATTAGGCCGGGGAAGATGAAAAAAAAAAAAAAAAAAGTCATACTCCCCTGTCCCTGGTGCTCCGGCGCCTCCCGAGTGGTCCAGTCCTACAGCTCCATTGTTGACTTCCAGCAGAAGTATCCACCCCACGTGACAGCTGAGGCCAAATCATCGGCCTCAAGAAGGAAACCGGAGATGTCACTACCTGTGATGTCCCCGATTCCCTTCCTGAGACCACTGAGGCTGGTGATTAGCCTCAGCAGTCATGTGACTGCTAAGACCAATTAGCGGCCTCAGCAGAAGGGATCTGGAACAGCCAGTGAGAAATTCATGAACAAGAAGGCAGCTGAAAAGACTGGACCACACTGGGAGGACAACGGAGCATTGGGGACAGGAGAGAATGTTTTTGTTTTTTCTCACCTCCCCAGGCTTAATTAGAAAATATTATTTAGCCTGGATAACCTCTTTAAAGGGGTTTTCCGGGTAATAAAACTTTTTTTTTTTTTAAAAAAAGGTATTTTAGTGCTCTTAATGGGTTACTAATTGCACCAAAATAACTTTAGCAGTGTTTTGAGTGATTTCTGGCTTTCTCTACGAGCTCTTAGCATCCTTTGCATTTGTTTACATGGCTAGCTTCCTGCTTCCCTAGCCTACAACTCCCATGATCCCCCTCTCACTCCCTCTCTCACAACCCTCCCTGTTTCCCTAGCTAGCCTGTGGACTATCTACCTACCTACCTAACTCAGCCCCAGTACCTCCCCCAATCATACTTACCTGTCTTCTGTGTCATGGATTTCATTTTCTTCGGTCCAGCTGGCATCTTCTTCTGTGGACTTCTTGCGCATGCGTGGTATGCACTCTTCGCTTCTACCAGCGACTGTACAATAAAGCTCTATTGGGCAGGAGCCGGCAGAAGCGGAGAAAGTGACTCTTCATGCCAGAAGACTGAAGATGGGTAAATATGAGGGGGGACGGGGACGGGGTGAGTATTGGTGATGCTTCGTTTCTGGAAATGCGGATCCGGAATGTCACCGGATCATCAGAAATGGGGCAGTCACATGACACGGCCTCATTTTTAAGGACATGGCCTCATTTTTCAAAACTGACATGTGTCACTTTATATGGCAATAACGTTAACACTACATAACTTACACAAGTAATTTTGATATTGTTTTTTTCGTGACACATTGGTCAATATTTTTGTACTTATTTATAAAAAAATAGTTAATTTGATAGAAATTTGGAAAAATATCTCACTTTTCAGACAGATAAGCATAACACCCAAATGTATTAATAAATATTATCTACCATATCTCTGCTTTATATTTGCATCATCTTTTAATCGACCTTTAATTTATTTTGGACGTTACAAGGCTTACAAGTGTAAAGGCAATTTTCCATATTTGCATGAAAATTTCCCAAACTAATATCTTAGAGACCACTTCAGTTATAAAGGGGATGATAAAGGCCTATATATTAGAAACCCACATAAATCACCCCATTTTCAAAACTGCACCCCCTCAAATAATTCAAAACAGCATTTTGGAAGTCTACATTAATTTAGCCCTAAAATTAACACATTCACAATGGGTTAAAAGAGAAAATACATCTCACAGCTTGTTATGCATTTTCTACTGAGCACAGAAATACCCCACATGTGGATGTAAACTACACACAGCAGTGGGTGGAATGGAAGGAGTAACATGAGGCGTTTGAAAAGCAGATTATGCTGGAATAGTTTTCAAGTGCCATGTCTCATTTGCAGAGCCCCTAGAGTACCAATAGAATGGAAAACCCCCAAAAGTGACCCTGTTTTGGAAACTACACCCCTCACAGAACATATGAAGTAACAATGGGATGTGTAAATGAAAAATTACTAAAATGTCACTTTATCCCCAAAGTTTTCATTTTCACAAGGGTTTAAAGGAGAAAAAGCATCCCACAGTTTGTTAAACAATTGCTCATGAACACGGCAATACCCCATATGTGGTCGTAATCTGCTGTATGGCGGGGCTCAGAATGGCTTTTGGAGGGCAGATTTTGCTGGAATAGTTTTCAGGTGCCATGTCGCAATTGCAAAGCCCCTAGTACCAAAACAATGGAAACCCCCCAAAATTGACCCTGTTTTGGAAACTACACCCCTTACAGAACATACCAAGGTGTATAGTGAACATTTTGATGCCACAGCTGTTTCACAGATTTTTACCCCCAGCCGTGGTTCTCCTGGCCCAGGGGCACCATCCTCGGAGGGTAAGTCCATCCTGGGTACCCTGACCGCAGGACTTGCCAAACCAGTCTAGTTCCCAAACCAGCCCGCACTTTCCCATACCACCAATTGCGTGGAGACGACCCCTTGGTCCTCCACCCCCATTGCTGATTAAACTTTCCACTTACGACTCCAGAAACCCCTCGTTTGCACGCCACGACGGGCAACTGTGACCACCTTACACGCGCACATCTCCCCACACCTGAACAGCCAGCTCAACATCTTCCTGTATGCCCAGCAACCAAATGTCCAGTCCAAATCGCATTGAGGTGCACCCCATCCGGACGAACCAAATCCTTCACACCACCTCCAATTCCCTGAGGCGCACAAATTCCCCCATTCCTGGGCACAAACGCCCCACCACCTGTTCCACCTTGGCCCGTGCACGGATTAACCTCAGCAATTGACCTGGCGCGCCGCCAACACTGCCACGCCACAAGGTCAGACCACACTACAATCAACCCCGGATAGGGTGACCACAGGCGCAACCGATCCAATTTGACGTCCCGCATCACTTCCCTAGAGGCCCAAAGCTCCAGATCATTACCCCCCACGTGTATAACCAGTACGTCAAGAGGCCTGTTCATGGCCGTGTAATAATGAACTACCAGTAACAAGCGGGACCAAAGCATTCCCCAGACGCCCAACCACTTAACCTGAACCAAGGTACAAAGCCCAGATGCCATCCAGACGGTCTGATATCTGCGTATGCACCACCCCAGTGGACACAAGAATGCCCAACAAACCAGACCAAGCATGAAGAAGAACCGAAAAGGCAACACAAACCAAATAACCAGCACCAGAAAAAACATTGCCCCACCATGCACAACAAGCGAGCCCCGAAGCCCCCCTACCCTCCTTGTCACAAGAGCTGAGGCCGCACATACAAGTGGAAGCGGTTGGACTCCCACCTCTCAAACTTCCTCTGGTAACCCCCACCTGGCCATCTCCGTGGCAGCTCCTATGCGGAAAGGATGAGAACTATACACCTGCAAGGGGAGCCCCAACATCCATAGACCTTTACACAACACCTGCACGAACTGGAACCGCGACAAACAAGAGGAATCAGCGTGGACCAACAACGCCTCACCCCCAGCCGGATGCTAATGCATAAAAAAAGTGAAACATGCCACTGGGCCCACCGCCGAGCAGAGACTGCTACCACACCACCAACCTCTTGCCCCCCCTTGGTCCGTCTTAGACCGGTGAACCTGGCAAACCAGAGCCTCCTGGGACACCGCGCAGTCCCCCATCGTCAAACCCCAGGGCGCACCTTGCTAGGGGACACCAACTCCGAGCACCAGAAGGCCCCAAAGTAAAACTAAAGAAAAGGCCAACCGAAAGAAAACGAACCTCATAATCTCAGAAGCACATTCGCCTAAGCTCCCTGAGCAGATCCCCTAAGGTCCCAAAACCCAGGAGGCGACGGGTATCCCTCACCTTTGCACCACATCTAAAACCCGTAACCGCCTGCCACACCAGAAAGGACTTCATTCAGTCCCAATACCCTCCAAATTAAAACCAAAAGGCCAGGGCCTCCAGGATCCTGGCCAACCCCGTGGCAGAAGCACCATGCCCGAATACCAAACCCACAAGAATTAAAACCGTTGCCTTCCAGTCTTCATGGCTCCATACCCTGTGGAGCCCTCTCACCAAGGTTTCCCACTCCAACCAGCACCTAAGATACCCCATCCACGTGGAAACACTAAAGGAATGCTGTACCAGCGACATTGCAGCCCTCAAACCAGATGCCATAACCCTTCCGTACAAGGCACGCCCCACCGGATTCGCCTCCGGCGCCATCTCCTGAAACCTGGCCCACTGAAAATGAGAAATGGAATCAGCAAAACATTCCTTGAACCTGGCAAGTGCACCGCCACAAGATGCGCATTCAACTCCAACCCCTGCAAGACCTATCTCCGTAAAAGCCGTGCCACCGGTGGGGAACTAGCGGACTGGGCATTAATTTCCTGCACCACTCTCATAATACCCCATAAAAAACTAATCCTCCGATCCCAAAGCTGCTCCCCCCAAACCACCATGGCCCACGACAATGGGAAACAGCTCTAGCAACGCCAAGTTACTCACCAGCTCGTTCCTTCACCACAACTCTGGCCAAGATTCCGGAGCTGAGGGACTTGCTACTACTGTTAGAGCCGAGCCCCCCACCATTAGTGAACCCCAGATCCCCAGCAGGGACTCCCCCACTACCCCCACACAACCTTCCCACACAACCACTTAACACCCCGCAAAAACACTGCAACCTCTCAACAGACAGCATGGAATCCCCCCCCCCCCAAATCGCCCCACAGTGGTGGAAAGGGTGGTACACAGAGGCAGAAGCCCCAGCAGCTGTCCTTCCAAATTTGCCACTGCCTCCAGGTAGGGAAAAGGAGGACTCCAGGGCCAGCTGACCGCTGCCCGCGCTGCATATCTACCGACGCCGGAGACCTACCCCGGGTGCAGGCCCGATGGCTCCGCCCCCTGGGCATCCGTAACTGCTGATCCACAGGAGAACCAGTGGACAGAGGCTCCGCCCCTCCCCGTCACAGGAACTGCTGGCCGCATCATCTCCGGGGGCGGGGTCTTCCGGATTGGACCCCGCCTTCATATTCAGCCATATCCGGCCCCAACAAAGATGGCTGCTGGCTCGCAACTTCCGGCTGGACCGCGGCACCGCCCGAGGTACGCTGTGCTCGGCACAGAGACCCGGCAGCTGGGCTGGCAGAAGACAAAGGAGGCTCTGGACCAGCCCTCAGACCTCTGCTATTGCTGGGCCCACATCCCGCTTGGAGCATCAGCGGGGGATGCGGCCGTGAACTCCACAGCACGTTCTCTCGGCTGGGGGGAGGGGGAAACGTGGCAGGAATTCCCTGAGACCGCCCGCCCAGACAGCACAACAGGATTCCTCCCAGCCTCACCACTCACCGACCGGGGATGCCAGCCAGAGGCAGAGGCCGGAGGGTCCCGAATGGGGCTCCGACAGAGACGCCTGGGCGGCGGGGTATTATAATTTTTATAGAAATACAGTGGGTACGGAAAGTATTCAGACCCCTTTAAATTTTTCACTCTTTGTTTCATTGCAGCCATTTGCTAAAAGCAAAAATGTTCATTTTATTTCTCATTAATGTACACTCAGCACCCCATCTTGACAGGAAAAAAAACAGAAATGTAGATATTTTTGCAAATTTATTAAAAAAGAAAAACTGAAATATCACATGGTCATAAGTATTCAGACCCTTTGCTCAGTATTGAGTAGAAGCACCCTTTTGAGCTAGTACAGCCAACAGTCTTCATGGGAATGATGCCACAAGTTTTTCACATCTGGATTTGGGGATCCTCTGCCATTCTTCCTTGCAGATCCTCTCAAGTTCTGCCAGGTTGGATGGTGAACGTTAGTGAACAGCCATTTTCAGGTCTCTCCAGAGATGCTCAATTGGATTGAGGTCAGGGATCTGGCTCGGCCAGTCAAGAATGGTCACAGAGTTCTTCCGAAGCCACTCCTTTGTTAGTTTAGCTGTGTGCTTAGGGTCATTGTCTTGTTGGAAGGTGAACCTTCGGCCCAGTCTGAGGTCCAGAGCACTCTGGAAGAGGTTTTCTTCCAGGATATCTCTGTACTTGGCGGCATTCATCTTTCCTTCAATTGCAACCAGTCGTCCTGTTCCTGCAGCTGAAAAACACCCCCTTAGCATGATGCTGCCACCACCATGTTTCACTGTTGGGATTGTATTGGGCAGGTGATGAGCAGTGCCTGGTTTTCTCCACACATACCGCTTAGAATTAACGCCAAAAAGTTCAATCTTCATCTCATCAGACCAGAGAATCTTATTTCTCATAGTCTGGGAGTCCTTCATGTGTTTTTTGGCAAACTCTATGCGCGCTTTCATATGTCTTGCACTGAGGAGAGGCTTCCTTCGGGCCACTCTGCCATAAAGCCCCGACTGGTGGAGGGCTGCAGTGAAAGTTGACTTTGTGGAACTTTCTCCCATCTCCCTACTGCATCTCTGGAGCTCAGCCACAGTGATCTTTGGGTTCTTCTTTACCTCTCTCACCAAGGCTCTTCTCCCACGATTTCTCAGTTTGGCTGGACCGCCAGGTCTAGGAAGAGTTCTGGTCGTCCCAAACTTCTTCCATTTAAGGATTATGGAGGCCACTGTGCTCTTAGGAACCTTGAGTGCTGCAGAAATTATTTTGTAACCTTGGCCAGATCTGTGCCTTGCCACAATTCTGTCTCTGAGCTCCTTGGGCAGTTCCTTTGACCTCATGATTCTCATTTGCTCTGACATGCACTGTGAGGTCTTATATAGACAGGTGTGTGCCTTTCCTAATCAAGTCCAATCAGTTTAATTAAACACAGCTGGACTCCAATGAAGGACTAGAACCATCTCAAGTAAGATCAGAAGGAAATGGGCAGCATGTGAGTTAAATATGAGTGTCACAGCAAAGGGTCTGAATACTTATGACCATGTGATATTTCAGTTTTTCTTTTTTAAGAAATTTGCAAAAATATCTACATTTCTGTTTTTTTTTCTGTCACGATGGGGTGCTGAGTGTACATTAATGAGAAATAAAATGAACTTTTTTGCTTTTAGTAAATGGCTGCAATGAAACAAAGAGTGAAAAATTTAAAGGGGTCTGAATACTTTCCGTACCCACTGTATGCCATTTCAGTGTCTAATATGTTGTGCCCACTTTGTACCATCAGAGACAATCCTAAAACTATTAAGTGGGCTATCCTGGCTACAAAAAAGTTGTATATCTGGGTGTAAACTGCTGCTTGGGCACACAGCAGGGCTCAAAATGGAAGGAGCACTGCACTCTTTAGTTTTTGAAGTATAGATTTAGGGGACTTTCTGGACGCCATGTTGTTTTTGCAGAGCCCTGGAGATCCCAGTAAAATGGAATTCCCCAAGAAGTGACCCCATTTTGTAGGGGCAATTCTAGGGTCTCTGCAAACATGACATGGTATCCAAAAACCAAATATCTAAATCTGAGCTCCAAAAGCACATAGAGCTCCTTCACATCTGCACCCTGCGGGGTACCCAAACGGCAGTTTATGGCCACATGTATGATACTTATGTGGGTATAGTCTGCTGTTTGGGCACTTCCGGGCAAAGAAGGGAAGGAGTGTTATTTTGGTTTTTGGAGCACATTTTGGTTTTTGGACGTGATGCTACTTTTGCAGAGCCACTTAGTTGCCAGTAAAGTGGAATCCACAGACACGTGACCCCATTTTGGAAACTGCATCACTGAAAGGATTTATCAAGTGGTGTAGCAAGCAATTTTAACCTTTGAGCTTTGCATTAATTTAAATTCAGTAAAAGTGAAAACTACAATTTTTCCAGAGTTACGCCATTTTAATGCACAATATGTTGCTCCCCAGCTTGTGTCAGCAGAGACACACACTCCAAAAACTGTTAAGCGGGGATCCCGGGCATAAAAGCTTTTGGAGCGTTCATCTCTGATACAAGCTGGGCACAATATATTGTGCACTGAAATGACATATTCCTGTAAAAATTGCCATTTTCACCTTTCACTATCATCTGAGTAATCGTTTCTGTAAAATAACTTATAGCAACACTTGGGGGTTAAAAACACTCACTGTAGACCCTGGATAAATTCCGCCAGGGGTGTAGTTTCCAAAATGGGGTCACATGTCAGGGGATTCCACTTTACTGGCATTTCTGGGCTCTGCAAATGTGTCATGATGTCCAAAAACCAAACTGTCTTCCCTTCTGTGCCTGGCTGTGCTCAAATATCAGTTTATACCCACATATGACATTAAGTACTTTCTTCTGGATACAACAGTGTCATACATGTGGGCATAAACTGCAGTTTGGGCACACAGCAGGGTGCAAATGTGAAGGAGTGCTATGTGGCTTTTGGATTGCAGATTTAGTTGTTTGATATCTGGATGCCATGGCATGTTTGCAGAGCCTCTAAGGTACCAGAAAACAGAACCCCTAAGGAGTGACCATTTTGAAAACTGCACCCCTCAAAGAATTTATCAAGGGGTGTAGTGAACATTAGTTTCCCGGATGTGAATGCACAGCGGATGGTGAAAAGTGAATAAGTAAGCTGTGCGGAGTACATTGGGAACATCAAATTCCCTACTATTTTCCCAGTAGCTCCTATGATTGGGAGGTCACTTCTGGTGTCTTTTGCCTTATAAGCTCTAAATCACTTTCTATACGCTCGCACAGCTTATACATTCCCTTCCTGTCGCAGGCAGTTTTGTTCTAATGATTTGGTGATTTTTAAGTGTTAGTCTTCACATTGTACAAGCTATATTTGTTTATTTTTCAGGTGATGTAGCCATATCAGGGCTGTTTTTTTTATTGCAGGATGAGATGCATTTTGCAATGACACCATTTTTGGGTGCCTATAACTTATTGAATACATTTTATACATTTTTACTCTTTTTTTGGTGGATTAAAAAAAACAAACATCAATTCTAGCATTTAATTTTATCTTTTAATTTTTTTGCCACGCAGTGTAAAGTTACCTTTATCCTGTGGGTCGGTACAATTATTTATATAGTTTTTTTATGCGTTACTAATTTTGCAGAACAAAAATCCATTTGGGCACATAAGTCAATTATTTTTGCATCGCTATCTTCTGAGATGCGTAACATTTTTATTCTTCAGTTGACGGAGTTGGTTGGGGGCTTATTTTTTGTGGGACAACCTATGCTTTTTATTGGTATTTTGGGGTACATTTGACTTTTTGATCACTTTTTAGAACATATTTTGTAGGGTGAGGTGGCAAAAAATCATTACTTTTGGCGTTTTTTTTTCCTGATGTTCACCGTGTAGGTTAAATAAATTGTTTCAGTTTTATTGTACATGTTGTTACAGATGTGGCAATACCAAATATGTATTGTTTTTATTATTATTTTTGTTTTTTTTTATATATAATTCATTTTATATAGGAAAGGGGCATTTTTGAAGCTTCAAACTATTATAAATATTAGCTATAAACTATTATCTGCCTGTTTATGAGATACTTAAAGTTAAATCCATTTAAATCAGCATACAATAGCCAAGAAATTCAGAAAATTGGGCAATTGCTTTAAAAAAAAAAAAAAAAAAATAATAATATATATATATATATATATATATATATATATATATATATATATATATAAACCCATAAAAGAAGATTTTTGTAATATTGTATTAAACTGTCTACCTTACAGTAAGATATACAGTATATACTTCTCACTGATAGCTGGAATGTTTGATATATATAGGCACCTGTAAATCCAATCCAAGATTACAGGAACTGCACTGTAACATAAAAATTCTAAATGACTGATTACACTTATGCTAGGTTCACACTAACGTTTGAGTCTCCATACGAGACTCCGTCCTACATTCTGCTTAAAATTGGCGGAAGGAGGACTGCAAGGAGGACTCTTTGCCGAAACCAGGTGAGAACCCAGCAGACCCCATTATAGTCTATGGGGTCTGCAGGTTTCCACGTGTAACCACTTTTTTGACATTAAGAATTTTATTGAAGTTTTACAATAAGGGCGAGAAAATAAAAATAACCAGAAACAGTAAAAAATAGCAATACATGAGGACAAGATGAGGAGGAAGGGGATGGGTAAGTCACACAGCGGATGACAACAAAGGGGAAATAAAAAAAAGGGGAAAGGAGGGGGGGAGAAGGGGTGGACAAAGGCTCTGTCCTAGCAATAGTCAAACAATAGAAACAGTAGTATAAACAATATGATCCACAACAAAGGAGGGGTGGGGGAGAATGAACCACCCACTACTGGCAATTGAAAAGCATAAAGAAGTGGGGGGTAAGAGAGGGGTAGACCATCGAGAAAGGGTAAGAGAGATAAAGAGATCTTCTGGATAGGAAAGGGGATTTAGGGAAGAGGGGTGGGAAAGGTTGGACTGAAGGTCGGCAGAATAGAAAAAGGTATTCCAGAGGAGTCATAACTGTTGGTGAGCCCTATCATCCTGCTTCAGTTCAGCAAGTAAGTTCTCCATGCTACCCCATGCTATGTGCAGGATCTCCTGCAGCCAGGAGATCAAGAAGGGGGTCGGGGCTTTCCATAACCTAGGTATAACAGACCTAGCCGAAACTAATAGGAAGCCAAGTAATTTATGAGTATGTTTTAGGAATTTGTGAGGGAAAATTGAGAGGAGATGCAGGGACGGACCATCATCCAGCTCTATACCAGTGACCGTCTTTATGATGCGACAAACATCTGTCCAGAAGGGGTGTAGGAGCGTACATCTACACCAGACATGCAACATCATACCCTGGTCTGCATTGCATCTCCAACATGGATCCAGGGTGGAGGGGTAGATCTCATGAAGGACAGAGGGGACTCTGTTCCAATGAGAGAGAATTTTATAGTTGGTTTCTCGTGCCTTGCAGGATATGGGGAATTTGTGGCACACCTGGAAGGCCAATGGCTACACGTCTGGCAAGACCCCCAGTTCTCACTCCCAACCCCCCTGTGTACACCGGAAGTTGAGCAGTGGTGGCATCCGACAACATACCGTAAATGAGTGAGATAGAGTGGGTCGGTGCTATCGAGGAGAGACAGAGGTGTTCAAACAGCAATAACACTCTATGGAGATCTTAGGACATTTTAAGGGAGGCAAATAAATGAGTAAATTGGGTGTACTGCCAGTGAGATACGGTATCGTCGGAACCTAGTGGGATTAGCTCCGCATGGGAGAGCAGAGAGGAGGCGGTTAGTACTCGATAGAATCGGAGAGGCGGTTGATCCGGAGAGTGAGAGAGGAAAGTGGATCATAAGGCCACTGGAAAGTCTTGGTTGCCTGAGATTGGGGTCATAGGGCCATTGTTTGTGAATAGACGCCGAAAAGCACCATGGAGTCGGCAGGCCCCAAGCACTTGGTGAGTGACGTAGGGGAGCGAGTGAGTCGTTCTGTCTGACCAATGGCATTTATTGAGCCAGGGTAGGGCAGTGAGAGGAAGAGAGCACAGAGAACCCCCAAGGGCAACCCAGAGTTTACAGTGAGCAGACTGGTGCCAATCGAGGATGCGTTCAGTGACCGCAGCTAAATAGCAAATATTGCAATCTGTGACACCAACCCCCCTCTCTGCTTGGGTCTAGTTATGATATGTTTAGTTATCCTAAGAGTTTTTAAGGCCCAAATAAACCTAGAGAAGGTCTTTTGGATTGTCGTGAAGATCTCTTTGTGTACGACAATTGGGATTGTTTGAAAGAGGTAGAGGAGTCTGGGAAGTATATTAATTTTCAATAAATTAATGCGGCCTAGCCAGGAGAAGCCTTTGGTGTCCCAGCGCATTAGGTCAGAATGAAGAGTGCGTAGGATAGGGAGGATATTCAGGGAGCACATGTCAGGTTAAGCGTTCAGGAGGTGCACTCTCGGATACGTAAGCACCTTTGAGGACCAAGAAAAGGGAAAGGAAGAGCGGAGACTTTGGACCAGGGATAACGGTAAGGATATGTTAAGGGCTGTGCTTTTAGAAAGATTAACTGGCTATTATTGGCTATTAATTGGCTATTATTGGCTATCAATTTTGCATAGATCTTTGTGTTGATTAACGATACAGGCCTATAGCTGAGGCAAATCAAAGGGTCCTTACCCTCTTTAGGCTAAACTGTGATGTGGGCATGAAGGAAAGAAGAAGGCAAAGGCGTATCAGTGGAGATGGCATTGAAGGCTTACAATAGGAGAGAAGCAAGTCAGGTTGTAGGGCTTTGTAAAGGTGAGCTGTAAAACCATCTGGTCCCGGGCTCTTAACTGAAGGTAGAGTCGAAATCCTGAATTCAAGTTCTTTGGTTGAGAATGGGGAATCTAGTTGGGCTATGTCGTCCGGATGAAAGGAGGGGAGGGCTGTGTGTGCTATGTATTGAGGGATGGAGAACAACAGGTCTGGTTTCTGGTTAGAGGTGTGTGTGTGAGGGGAGAGGATTATAGAGCGAATCTTAGTAATCCCGAAATGCTGTGGTAATGTCAGCGGTGAGATGGGAAACAGAGCCTGAGGAATGTTTAATGGCCATGGCATGGGAAGTCGAGTGCCATTCCTGAACCACCTTATTGCCCCATTTGTAGAATGAACGCTGGCCCAATTGACAAAGTCGCTGCTGCTTATTCTCTAGTAAGGTCCTGATCTCATGGCAAGTCGCTATCAATGAGGCTAGAGTGTATCTTTGGAGACTTTGCTTATGCTGAGCTTCCAATGCGACCAAGTCTTGGAGAAGAGAATTGAATTTCAAACCCACTTCTCTCTTGAGCCTAGCACTATGTTTTATCAGCACCTGTTTGAGAACACACTTTAAGACTTCCCATTGCATAGGGGGGTAGCAGTGGTGTCCTAGGCGTGATCCTGTACAAAGTTAGAGATGGTTAGTTTAAGGTCAGCTAAACACTGAGCATCAAGCATAAGAGACTCGTTCAATCTCCAGGAGTTAGAGCGTGGCCCAGATGGAAGGAGCCTAATAAAGCAGGAAACCGGAGTGGTTGCAGAGGAAGACTGTACCTATTTTAGCCGCGGTCATTTGTGGCAGGAGAGCATGCGGTATGAAAATATATTCTATTCTACTGTAGATATTGTGGGCACAGGATTAAGAGTACACCAAACGTCGCACAGCAACATTGAGTGTAGGAGTTTGTGGAATCTGTTAAGGGCGTTGTAGGAGACCTGTGTCTTACCAGCTAAATGAGTGAGTTAATGAGTGGGTTAATGATTAAAATTGCCACATAAAATGAGATGACCTCGGGAAAAAGACTGGAGGGTAGGCATGGGAGAGAGAAGGAAGGGGACTTGGTTGGAGTTGGGTGCGTATAGATTAGCTATTGTGTAGGTAACTCCATTTATTTCACAAATGAGGAATAAATACCTGGCTTCTGGGTCTGTAAGGGAGTCTAGTATCTTAACTGGAAAAAGGTAGCTACATCTTTGGTTTTCCCCTGAGTACTGCTACTTTGAGTCCATAAGGGAAAATAACGCTTCTGTAACGTCTCTGCCGTTTCGGGTCTCGGCGCCGCTCTCCGCTCACACGCTGTGGAGAAGGAGGCGTCTTCAATTTGGTTCTGTGTGTAAGCTTCTTAGTTTCAATAATTTTTATTTGGTTTTCACAATAAGTGTAAGAAACAATATTGACATACATTGCACTATACATTTTGTTTTGGATTCGTCCATGGTATATTCTTTGAATTGTACATCAATGAGACAAAGATAAAGATTGTATAAATGTTAAAACAATAACAATAACATGTAGGCACTTTGTTAAGGTTAGCGTGAGATACCTCAGAGACCTTCTTCCATGTTTTCTACCCCTTCTCCATTCCCTCCATCTCCACACCCACTGCGATGTACAAGAGCGGATTCCGTATAACTCCGTGGTTCCCGCTATGCGACAAATCGAGAATTAATCCACGCGTCCCACACCCTTTCAAAGCTATGATATGAGTCATTTCCCAGTGCAATTACCCTCTCGTAGGTATATGTATTGTTAATGGCTAGCAACAATGCGGAGTCAGACGGAGGGGTCACTGATCTCCAATTTTGTACCAACATTAATTTGGCTATAGTCAAGATTTTACATAGGAGTTTTTTATAGTTATTCCATTTCTCGGGAATTCCAATTAATAGGATGGCCAGAGGTGAGGTGTAGGGGAGGTGGAAATTGAATATTTCTGATAGCATGTCAAAGACTCTATTCCAGTATCCACGAATTATGGGGCATTGTCCCAAAATATGGAGAAGGGTTCCTCTCCCTCCACATCCTCTCCAGCAACTCCCAGAGACGGAAGGGTATATCATTTGTAAAGTGGATGGGGTTCGGTACCACCGTAAAGTAATTTTCATCGCTGTTTCTATGTGGGTGCTACATTTTAAGGATGAGTGACTTAGTTTGATTGCTTGTTCCCACTCAGTTAAAGCAATGACTCTTCCCAAATCCCTCTCCCAACAACGGAATGGTATAGATCTAGTAAAAGTCGCTACTCCATCCATCTTGTCATATAGAAACCGTAGCCCCCTCATCTTAGTCGACAACCAGGTGAATATCGTACTACTGTGGGGTAATTTCGATACCGGGTTCTTAGATATAAAGTGACATATTTGAGAGTATTTGAGGAAGTCACCACCATGAATTCCAAATTTCTGTGTTATATCTTTAAATGGTAAAAATTGTGTGGTATCAGACTGTAAATGGGAGACCTGTGTAATTCCCTTCGTCTCCCATCCCGAAGTTACCAGGTCCTCTATCGCCCAGGCCAGAAGTGACAAAGGCATCTCTGAGGCACAAAGCTGACTTGTAGGGTTTACTTTCTCGTGAAGCAGCTTCCATGCGGTCACTGCTGCTTGCATGACTGGGGATAAGGACTCAGGCATAGAAATGCTCCAAAAGGGTGCCCACAGGGCATCCGCCAATTTTAAGGGATATATAAACGATTGCTCTATGTGTATCCATGGAACCGAGGTGTCTGCTAATCTCCATCTAGCACATTGCGTAACCAAGGATGCTATATAGTAATTCTTTACCACTGGTACTCCTAGTCCCCCCGCCTCTTTTTGTTTAAATAGGAAACTTTTATTGATTCTAGGTCTCTTTCCACTCCATATGTATTTTCAAATCATCCTTTGCATGGTTTCGAAAAACGCAACCGGGATGGATATCGGGAGTGTGTGAAACAGGTACAGGAGTCTAGGCAATAATAACATTTTGAAAACTGCGACCCGTCCCATCCAAGACACGTCTACTTTGGACATTCGCTCCATCTCATCCTGCATTATTTTCAACATGGGTGTATAGTTATTTCTATATAGGGCCCCTGTGGAAGGTGTCACCTGTATTCCCAGATATTGAACGCCCTCTTTCCTCCAGTCAAAATCATATTGCGATTGTAGGGGTTGAAGCAACGGGGGAGGAATATGTAAAGGTAGGGCTTGTGACTTGGCCATGTTTAGTTTATAAAATGATAAACGTCCGAAATTGGCAATAATCTCCATAAGTCGGGGAATAGATTTTTGTGGTTTGGACAAAGTAAGAATAATATCATCTGCATAAAGTGATATAAGATGAGTTTTGTCCCGTATAGCAATGCCACCTACTTCTGGGTCCAGTCTAAGTATCTGGGCCAATGGTTCCATCGAGAGAACAAATATCAACGGCGAGAGGGGGCACCCCTGTCTAGTCCCGTTCGTTATTAAAAAGGGATCCAATACTACCCCATTAGTGAATACTCTAGCAGATGGTGCAGAGTACAGCGCCTCAATTGCTCTTAAAATAGCTCCAGCAAACCCCATGCTCCTGAGCACCAAGAAGGCATACGACCAGCAAATGCGGTCAAACGCCTTCTCGGCGTCCAATGCGAGAATCACCGCCTCCATTTTTCTAGAATTGATGTGGTGTATAATATTCAAAATGCGTCTAGTATTGTCGTATGATTGCCTCCCCTTCACGAATCCCACTTGATCGTGGTTTATTAGGCTCGGAAGACAAGCAGCTACTCTATTCGCTATAATTTTGGCGTAAATTTTTAAATCTGAGTTTAATAGGGATATTGGTCAAAAATTTTGGGGGCTGATGGCAGGCTTACCCGGTTTAGGCAGCGTCACCACCAGGGCCTCCTGATTCTCCCTCGGAATAGTTCCAGAGTCCACCGCAGCTGTTAAAAAGGACAGCAGCGGTTTTAGCAGGATTGGAGAAAACTTTTTTGTAATATTCGTTAGTAAGGCCATCTGGGCCCGGGGATTTTCGAGGTGGCAGCGACTTGACTACTGACATCAATTCTGATGGCGAGATGGGCTCATTCAAAGAGTTCAATTGTATTTCTGTGAGTGTTGGTAATTGAGTGCTTGCGAGAAACTTGGCAATTTCTTGTTTCGTTGGATGTGTTACAGAGGAGTCCTCTCTAATGTTGTATAAGCCTTCATAGAAAGCTTTAAAGGCATTGGCGATGCCACTAGGGTCATAGATTTTGTGGTTGCCATCTTTACTCTGGAGAAACGGGATTTTAGACTTTGCATGTTTTTGCTTAAGTTTGGACGCTAGAAGCTTGCCTGCCTTGTTAGATTGAGAGTAATAAGTCGCTTTCGCCCTTTTCAAGTTTTTCTCATAGTTATGCAGTAGACAGGCTGTCAGTTGATGGCGTAGTGTCACCAACTTTGCTGCATTGGAGGGGAAAGGAGACTTTTTGTTACTATCATCTATAGATTTTATTTGGTGCAGTAGTCGATCAATTTCTGCTAACCTAGTTTTCTTTTCAATGTGTCCTAGGCGAATAAATGTTCCTCTGATAAAAGCTTTGTGCGAATTCCACAATATGTCAGGGCTAGGGGCAGAGGGAGCGTTGGTCCGAAAGAATTCCTTCAGATCATTTTCCAAAATTGCTTTATATTTTGGCTGTGACATTAAGAATTCATTGCACCTCCATACGTATGCTCTGGGGCATTCATATTTTTCTCTGAGAGTCAAGGTTATTGCCGCATGGTCTGACCATGTTATTTGTGAAATATCCGATTTCACGGCAAGGGGAATACTAGCTTGTTCTATTAAGAATAGGTCTATTCGTGAATAGCTATTATGTACAGTAGAATAGTAGGTATAATCTTTTTCAGTATTATGAAGGATGCGCCATATATCAAATAAGTCATGGCGCCATACAGCCTGCGAAAATGAAGGATGACGTGTCGTTATGCCAGAAGTAGTGTCTACCACTGGGTCCGGAGCCATGTTAAAGTCTCCCATTAATACTAGGCATCCTTGCTTTCTTTTCTCCACTACTTTCATAAGTCTCCCCAAGAAAGACACCTGCCTTCTGTTTGGGGCGTAAACCGAAACCAATGTGTATGTGACGTTGTTAAGGATACAGACTAATATGACAAATCGTCCTCCAGGGTCAGCATGATGGGACACCAACTGAAATGCTACTGAATCTCTGATCCCAATTAGTGTTCCCCTGCGCTTGGAGGAGCAATGAGCGTGAAATAAATGTGGGTATGAGGAATGTCTAATACGAGTGGCATATATCTCTAAAAGATGTGTTTCTTGAACTGCAAGAATGTCACAGCCTCGAGCTCGGGCCTCTCGCCATAAATTGGCTCTCTTTTGAGGGGGAGTTCAAACCTCTGACATTCATTGACATGATATTAAGTACCATACTTTACAGTTAGTAATGCTGTAATGGTCTTACCACAACCACCCACATCAGAAGTTGTCAGTAGCAATAGGAAGCAGGTTCGTCTCTGCCTTGTGTACTCACGTCGTCCCAAGTGCCAAAACCGAGGAGAGAACAAACTATGGAAACATTGAAACCCGTGGTTAAGCCACCTAAATAAAACAAAAAGAAGAAATGTGGTACAGCGGACCAGCGGCTGTTGTAATCCTGGGGGGATAAGTTCAGCAGTAGTGGACATGCGAATTCCCTTGTAAGGTGAGTCTCTAGCTGTGGAGCCCTTTTGGTGGACGTCTAGGGGTTCTCGTTCGATGCCATCCGTCAGACACTGGGCCAGGTGGTGGTTTGAGCGTCGGGTCAAGGATCGGAATGCCCCATTTATTTAGCAGCTTGTTGCCGTCTTCCGGAGATTTGATAACATGAGTAAGGTTGTCCCGGGATACGATCACTCGGACCGGGAATCCCCATTTATATAGGATGTTATGGTGGCGTAGTGCTGTAGTGATAGGGATGAATTGCCTTCTCAATTGTAGCGTTGCGGCCGAAAAATCGGAGTAGATGGAAATTTTATGGTATGGGTCAGGTAGACGGCCAATTTTCTGTGAGGTCAGCAACACCAGTTCTTTAGTGCGGTAAAAATGGATCTTTGCTAAGACATCTCTGGGTACGGATTCGTCCAGGTGTGAAGGCCTTGGGACTCTATGCGCTCTATCAATGGTTAAATCCATTATCGTGAGATTTGGTAGTAGCGCGCGTATCAGGTCTTGAAGGAAAACTGTCAGATTACTCGCAGATACTGACTCTGGAATCCCTCTAAACTTCAAGTTGTTGCGCCGCGAGCGATCCTCCAGGTCTGCTATTTTAGCTTTTAGAAACGACACGTCTTTTTCCACCTCACAGTGAGCATCTATAAGAACATTGTGGGATGCAGCAAATTCCGCCATTTTAGATTCCACATGAACAGTGCGTTTTTGCAATTCTTGGAGGTCTCTATCTAGCGGTTTAACCATTAAGGACATATCAGTTGTCAGTGATTTACAAAAGGCCATTAGCATATTTTTCATGGAGACCTCAGTAAGTAAACTTTCTGTAGCTGGAATATCTGCAAAAAAGTCGGTAGATGGCACATACTGTGTGGTATTGCTCACCTCCCCTTCTGGAGACTCGGTATGCTGGAGCCTGGGCTTCTGTTTGACCGGGCTAGCGGTGGGCGAGTGGGGTGTCTCCACGTTGTTCAGGCCTGTAGGCCTCGGTGTGTCGGCAGGAGAAGGCCCCGAAACCGCGCTGGCTCTGGCCCGCCGGGGAGACGGCCCCGATGCCTCCGGAAACCCACACTCCAACAGCTGCGGTATCGACGGCGCTGAAAACGTTCTCCGCTGAGCGGAGAGGGTGAGCGGGTCCTCCGGAGGGTCCCGAGACGGAGTAGAGGCCCCGCAGACAGCACTGGATCCCGGACCATCGCCATTTTGATCTTCCCCTCCTCCGTGGGGGAAGTAAAAATCTGAGATTTTCTGCGGTTTTCCCGCAGATTTTCTCTCTCTCGGCATCCCCGAAGGTAGGAAGCGTTCCCGATGTCGTTTGGGTAAGAGCAGTCCACGGGCACGTCGCTATGTCTGTCGCTGTACGAGACTCAAGCCTGGAGCTGTACAATTATGCGGCCATTTCACTCCACGGTAGGCTACGCCCCCCTTGTGTAAGCTTCTTGATGCTCAGTCTGAACATGGTCCTAGTTCTCTTGCTGTGTAAAGCCACACCCGTGTAATTAGGAACATTTCTCTCTGGACTGCATAGAGTTAATCTCTTCCTGGCCTGAGTGATTGACAGCCTGTGTACCTATCAGCTCTGGGGCTGGTCCCAGACTTTCTATAAACAGGTTGTCAGCCCTCACTTGGTCACCGGTTATTGCTCTGTCTTTGCCTGCTCTCCTTGTGATATACCTTTCTACTTTGTTACCTGATTTTCTGACCACTGGCTTTGACTTTGACTATTCTCTTGGAATTTGACTTTGTACTGCTTTGCTCGTTTGTTACTGACCCCTTGGCTTCCTGACCTCTCTTTTGTCGTTTGTTTGTCTTGTCCTGTGTGTCACTTACCCAGTATAGGGCTTGTCTTCAGGTTGTCCTTTTACCATTTAGGGTAACTGTGGCAATAGGAAGGGGCAGTGGCTGGGGTGAGATTAGGGCTCACTTGTCTCTGTCCTTCCTCCCAGACCCCTGCAGTAGTGTCTGGGTATTGCTTAGTTTGGCAAGACCCTTACAGCTTCTTAATCATTGACACACTGAATTTCCCCATGGTTGAAGTATTAAAGGAATATCTTATCGTGCGGCAAGGAAGTGAGTCTCTTGCAGGCATAATATATGAACCCTGCACTTATGCGCGTCATACAGGATTTGGGAGCGCTTTTCTGGAATATTTAAACCTTTAACATTAAGAGTGGATATCGAGATGTCTACCATGTGGAGATGGGGGGGAAGGAGAACGGTGTAAGGCAAGTAATTAGAAAAGAAGAAGAAGAATGAGAAAGTGCAAAGGTGCAGAGAATGAAAAGGAGGTAGTGACGGAGTAGAAATAAGAGGGCGGAGAGAGCACCCTCAAGGGGACTATAGAGGAGGAGCACAAGTCTCCGGGTGGTCCAGAACAGTGGGACCCTTACTATGTAGGAAAGTGAAAGACAAGATACATGCCAGGGAAGTAGAGAATGAGGGTACAAAGTAGAGAGAAGGTGGAGCTCGTCTGGCCCAGTATGAACAGGAGATGAAACAGAATGTGAACAGGGCTGTATTAAAACACGTGAGATAGTGAAGACGGGCAAAAAAACAATAAACCAATAATATAGCAATGGAAGAAGAAAAAGTCAAGCAATTGTAGGTCACCTGGAGGAGGTCACCTCAGACAGGACGATCTCGATCTGGAACCTGTCGTCTATGGCGGGATCTTTTTTTTTTTAACTCTTTTTATTGAAAAGTGCACGTCTATGGCGGGATCTTTGAGATATCAGAGTGGCTGCAAGTTAACATCAGAGGACTCATTGTTGTTGAGGAATAGTTCCCAAGCTGGGAGTCAGATAGATGGCAATCCAAGTGCTAGGAGAAAATCCTGGAGGTCATCTGGGGAAGTGAGGGAGAGTAGTCTATCTTTCAAGCAGACCTGGAGAGCGAACGGGAAACCCCAGTGGTAGGAAATGCCACATCCTGGAGGAGAGCGAGAAGTGGTTTTAGAGCTGTCCGTTGGCTTAGGGTATGCCTGGAGATGTCTGAAAATATAGAGAAAGTCAATATTTTTTATATCTTGGGCCTTAAGCATAATTTCCTCCTTAATGGCGTAGAAGTGGATTCTGCATATGACATCCTGAGGCTTAGTGGGATGTGAGAAAGTGAAGGGTGTGGTTTGGGAGAACAGGTATTTTCCAGCCAGGCAGTTAAAGTGTGTGTGGTAGAAGCCCACAGCAGGGAGGTCAGGTGACTAATTTAGGCCTAATATAGATTGTGTGTTAGAACTAGGAGGTGTGGCAGTAAACTGAGGAAAAGTGACCTGTGTATCTGAACCTGCATCACGGTAACTCTGTGTCATCCGTTTGAAGTAAGCGGAGCGAGGGTCTGGCAGCCAGACTCCTTTATAGATAGGGTCTGTTTTCTTTATTAATTAGTTCTCAGCCGAGAAGGGTTTTTTTTTTTTTTTTGTTTTCTGTTCATGTCTTTGTAAAGGCAACCTGTTTATGCACCAAGTGAATAAACACCAAACTTGAGTGTGATCCAGTCTCTGTGTCCCTGTTTCCTGCACTGCTACCAAGCATCTACCTGAGTGGTTCCCCACAGGGGTAAGAGCTGCGAGGTCTGAGAGTGTGATGTGCGTGGTCGATCTCTATACGAGTTTCAGGCGGGCGGCCCAAGATGGAGTTAAAAATACCCATCAGTGTGGGCACTAAGTCAGCAGTCTGTGTAGCTTCTCGAAGGCCGTGAATCCTAATATTATTGTGGCAGATACGATTTTCCAGATTGTCCATGTGTGAGATGAGTTTACAGTAATGAGAGGTATGGGCGGAGGAAGACTGTTGCAGGGTTTGAAGGGATGCTGAGACTGAGGACTGAAACTGAAGTCGACCACCCGCTGCTGTAGGTTTGCAATATCAGTCTTAACCACCTGTATATCTTGGCACCATGCCTTCTTTAAGTCATTTGACAGGTCATCCATGTCACTTTTGCATAAGAGAAGAGCAAGCAGGGCCTGTAGTCCTGGATGTCCCTGGAGGGGACAAGTGAGATACAAAAGAAGGAGTCACCGTGTGGCAAGTGATGTTGGCAGGTTGGCTCCTTTCAATTTTCCTGCAGGTAATAGGAGGGATGATCAGAATCAGATGGAGGATGAGTTGGTGAAGAAGAGCACCACACATGGAGGGGAGACTACAACAGGGACTTATTGGAGGGGGGCTCACACCCCAATCAGAGTCTCTAATATGTCCCTTGGCTGGAGTGGAGCAGGAGTTAAAGAGTGGTGGAGTAGCCAGAAGATCCTGACCTGGCATCTCATCCTCCCCTGCAGCTCCTATCTGTGAGGTCTGTAGATCAGCAGCCCCTGATGTGCTGCTTGAAGTGGAGAAAGAAGGCAAGATGGCCACTCAGGTCCTGCAACACGTGGGGGTGTAGGAGCAGGGGACAGAGGCTGAACAGATGTGTTTGCTGAGGGAGAAGGGCACTTCAGCTCCAGAGAATGTAGGCAGACCTCTGGACACAGAGAGGTAAGTGGAGCAGCGCAGCCCGCTGAGGAGAGGGAGCATGCACTGTTAAAAATGGCGGTGCTGATGCCTCCTTGAGGAGTCACGTGTCTCCCCAAGGGAGAGAAAACAACTGGAAATAGGCACCTCCGATGCCAGGGCAGGTGTGGGGTCACTCACCTGCTTTTTAGACCTAGTCTTGCCCATATTCAAGTACTGGAAAGCCCGTTATAGTGGAAAACAGGGCGGAGATCCGGGATTTTGCTGCCGGCCGGTAGCATGCCAAGCCACGCCCCCCATGTAACCGCTTTTTAAGTGAATAGGGTTTACGTCTTTCTGGTCCCCAAGCGGCCCCGGAGGTTAGAAACCCGAACGGTAGTGTGAACCTAGCGTTACATTTCTGCTGCAGGGAACCAATGTGATAAGCTGTAAACTTGAATGGGATCCTATGTGAAACTCCAGTTAGGGTACGTTCACATATATCAGTTGCATTATTGTATCAGTTTTTTTGTCCCTTAAGTCATTACAACTGATACCAAAACTAATGCAAAAACCATACCAAAAACTACTCCAAAACCATAAATTGTCATCAGTTTTTTTTACCATGATGGTCCATGAGGCATGATAGACTGCCAAGGCCAATAGATTAGGGGTACTCAATTACTTTAAAGCTAGTCCGTCTGCATTGAATATGTCCAGTATTTATAGTATTTTTTGAACAAAACAGATGCACCCTAGGTTTAGATAAGTTTATTCTATGTGAAGGGCACTAACTTGGCATTATACTTTGTGGGGGGCACTAACGTGGCATTATACTCTATGGGGAGAACTAATGTTGCATAATACTGTACAGGGGCAACTAACGTGGCATTATACAGTGCAGGGGGCACTAACGTGGCATTATTCTATGCGGGGGGCAACTAACATGTATTATACTGGTCAGGGTGCACTAACATGGCATTATACTGTGCAGGGGGTACTAACATGGCATTATACTGTAGGGGGTGCTAGTTCCCTCCCCCCCGCCATATTTAAACAAAGAATCATAATCTTTGGATGGACTATTATATTAAGCTTTTGTTACCACAGATGAACTTTGGCTGTCATGTATAGCCTTGTACTAAATGGCAATGATACTGTTGTGCCTACTATTTGCCATATCCATGATTGTATTGGTTACTACTTATTTCTACACCCCTCCTATCTTTGTTTCCATGAAAATATTAATAAAAAACATTGAATTTAAAAGTCTTAAAATCTTTATTGAACATTGTTGAACATACATTACTAAATCAGTAAGCAATGCATGTTGGTATGTAATTATAAAATCACCATATTATTATTTTATTATTTAGAATGATATACAGTATTTTTATACTAGGTTGCATCATGACCATTTTACAGGTATAGAAATGAAATTGTAATAAATACAGTATAAGGCACTGAATTATGCAACATCTCTAACATTTATTAATGGTGCACTCAAGTCACATGTACAAGCCTTTTGTGTCCTTTTAAAATTTCTGTTAACTACTGTTTCTGTTCTGTCTGCAGCTATGAGAAACCACAGACTCCATGACCTTAGCTAATTGAATTTTAATGAGAATTGTACACGACTGACAGTCTTTAGTGGGCCATCCCAGAATAGAATACTGAATTGAGCATTATTATCTGCAAGGGACCAAAACCCAGATTGTTTGCTCTGAATGTCACTGGGACATCTATATTACAAAATGAGCACTGGAGCAGATAGTTAAAAATACATTCAAATAAAACTATAACTGAGTAAAAGATTGCTAATGTCCAGTGTATGTGAAGCTTACCAATTAACAGCAGAACCTCAAAATAATGTATATGTTCGTTGGTGTGATTAGTACTACTTATTTATGCCTGTGTGTTTTGCACAGTATGTCCTGGTATGAAAAGCCAAAAGGGGTATCCCCAACTTGGACAGGGTCCAGAATTTTTAATCCACAGTGATTGTTCTGTCTTCTTACACATTCTCTCAGTGTGCAGCATGACATATGTAACACCCCAGAGTGGTGTTACCACTTCTACACCCTGCTGATATCTTTATCTGCTAACCCAATGCCATCTTATGCATTTTTTTTCCAGGTCCTCCACCAATGTGCATTTATTATAATGTTATGTACCTGTAATGCATATAGTGTGCCTGGTTCACCAGCAGGTGGCAGCAAACTGGTAGAGCTATCTTAGAACGGAACCTTCCATTACACTAAAGATCCCCCTCTAGAGCATAGTAGAGGATTCCTTCTCCTCTGCATCTAGGGTGGGGACCAGTTAGAACCAGTTAGTCTAAGTCAAGTTCTAGTTGGAGGACTGATTGAGACTCCATCTTGGAGCTGCCAGGAGTCAAGTTCCCTGGCAAAACTGAGAGTCAGACTACAGACAGAAGTGCAGCTCACCAGTTATATGCTAAAGCCTGCTGGAGCCAAGACAAAACCTGAATTTGCTTGAAAAACCGTTTATTCAAGTAAAGCTGCTGTTCAACTTCATCTCAAGGTCTGGACTCCAGTTATTCCTAAATTTCTCAATTACTCCTACTATTTATTGCATCGGAGCCAAAGCCTGGGGTCTAGCTGTATCCAGGTAGGAGCACCGTGACACACCATAAGACTCATCTAGGCCGTAACATACCACTCGGCATTCCTATACCTGGGACGAGCGACATAAAAGGCCCTAGGGGGAGGCGTCACCGTTGCACATACAGCATAAACCTTTTCCGTCTTCCAAATAAACAGACTGTTTTTTCTGCAGTCTAACTATTTATTGGTCAACAGGTTGTAAATATGGTAATGTGATGATGATAATGATACTGATGTGATGGTAAAACTATAAGAATACAAATAGTACAGGTATAAGTACTGAGCATGAATCACACGGCCATGACACTTAAAATCAACAGTGAAAAGCACATGGTAAGATGGCAGCCTATACATATACACACATAACTTACTAACAGTAATAACTTCCTGAGTAAGCTATATCTGGCTCACTAACAGTTCTGAACAATACATACATTAACATAGAAATAAGAGAATTCCTACCAGATATGCTTGCACAAGGATAATGGAGCTTAAGTGTGAGTAGTGCAAGAGATGGCATCACAATGTCTTGTGGGCAGGTTTCTTACTCCCAGAATGCCTTGCTTTACCCAGAGTGCATTGTAGCTCCCATAATGCAATAGCTTCATAAGGGGAATTCAACAACAGGTAATGTAACTAAAGGACCACTACATGGCGCTATAACCTAATTAGAATAAACATTAACAAAAGTATGTAAATGAGATGACAACACTTTTAGCATCAGATTCTGATCCATTGGGCAGAACAGTGATACTGTAGCTAATAGGGGGGGAAATCAGCGCAGCTAGTCATTTTTGCTGCATAAGCCTGGCCAATTCCCCGTTGCTATTTACATTAATGGAATACTTGGCTATTAGAAGTCAACAAGAGCAAGAACAGCTCTTTGCAGAAGCACTCAGCTCTGGGTAATAGATTCCTAGAAGGGAACCTCCCTCTATGACATACATATATTTTTCTGATAGGGGTTTACAGAAAAAGATTGTCCAAAGTGGACATTCCTGTAAATTCTGTAACATATCTCTGAGAGAAAAAGTCCCATTGAACTTTGGAGGTTGTGGTTGTTTTCATAGTACACCTTCCAATTACATCTTTGGGTTTTATTTTCTTTGGTACTACAGCAACTAAGTTTTATTTATTGTATAGATTTAATTATGTACCTATATTTTGCTCTCTGATTATGGTGTTGGAGATATTTTGACATACTGGTTTATTTATAATTTTTTATATGATGTATGGATTTATTTATTTATCTCTCACACCATTATGATGCTTGATTGCTTTCTATGCCTTATTAATTGTGGATAAAATATTGTGTCCTATTCTCCTCCGCGACCTTCAATCCCCCCCCCTCCATCATATTTGTATGGGTTTTTTTGACAAATGATTGCTTGTTCTATTTATTTTCTATTATTTTGAGATTGATCGAAAATTGTAGATTTATTAATTTCTTTCAATTCAGCAACATACCTCTTAGAGAAAAAGTGCCATCGAACATTTTAGGCCAAACCGTTCTGATATGTCCTATTAGGGCATTCTGAATCAATATGAAAATTCTCCTGTCTTCTACAGTGAATATTCTCAGTCTAGAGGATGCAGGGTTGAGCCTTACAATACAAAATACAAATACAATACTAACAGTGACCATCTGACACAGTGGGATAGAGGGCCCTGCCCTTAAGGGCTTACAATCTATGAGGGAAGAGGGATAGAGACAGAAGGTGAGGCTAGAGGCTGTTCAGATGATGGTGTGGTGACAGTAGAGTTATTGGAGGTTGTGGGCCTTCCTGAATAGGTGAATCTTCAGGACCTTCTTGAAGCTTGTGATTGTGAGGGACAGTCTTATGTGTCTTGGTTCCAGAGTATGGGGAATGCACGGGAGAAATCTTGGAGACGGTTGTGTGAACAGCGGATAAGACCAGAGCGGAGTAGGTGGTCTTTGGAGGATTGGAGATTGCCTATGGGCAGGTAGCGGGAGATTAGGTCAGAGATACATGGAGGGGACAGGTTGTGGATGGCTTTATATGTCAGCATTAGTATTTTGAACTCTATTCACTGGGTGACGGGTAGCCAGTGAAGGGATTGGCAGAGGGGAGCGGCTGATGAAGAATGGGGGGAGCGGTGTATTAGGCGAGCAGCACAGTTTAAGGTGGACTGGAGGGGGGCAAGAGTATTTGCTGGGAGGCCATGAAGAAGGGTGTGATGAACCGACCCTCAGTTTTATATCTTTCTTGGAAGTGTGTTTTACTTGCTTAGGTCAGTCCTTCCCCCACTTGGAATGCGGTGCTTTAGTTGAGTCCACATTGCTGGACGATACGCTTCACTGGTTTTATGTGTGTTCATTGGAGATGGCTTGCTATAGCCAGGCACTTTTATTATCCCTGGCCAGATGGGATGGGGGATAGCAAGCCTTAACTTCACCCTTCTCTCCGAGGGTTCTGCAAAGGTGGGAGAAGGGGGGCTGCCTGGGAGCAAGGGGTGGGTGGAGCACTAGCCATATGCTGTGGGCAGACCTGGATTCTGGGGTCATTCAGCAAAGAGGCAGTAAGGAGCTCTGATCTGGGAGAAGATGAGAGGGCCTGCCCTACTGAGGAATGCTTTGAGGGCCTAGCAGTGAGGCCTGAAGCCTTTCACTAGTTCTGGACAACATGTAGAAGGATTGTTTTATGCAACTTGCTTAAGCTTGCGCCCTAGGCCCAAAACTCTGCTGTGGCCTAGAGAAACGGACTACGAGCCTATGCCGGTATTTTCTCTATCTTTTAATTTCCCTGTTTATTTTTGTGTATTGTATCATCGCACTTTTGCTTGTATGTTTATGCTTGATCATATTAATATTGTATATTTCTGTATATGCTATTAATCCATACCGACCCACTTGGGTTATTAAATATATAAAATTTATATCGCTCATTTCATTTTATCCTATGACCCGGTCTACTCACAGTGTGTGAGTGGGAGGTTAAGAAAGAAGTTTGATCGCAGGCGTGCCGGGCGGCTGGGCGAGGCGATATTCTTCACAAAGGGTGTTACAGTATCTAAAGTATGAGGGCATGGACTAGCATCTTTGTAGTTTTAGGGGTGAAGAAGGAGTGGATTCAATGGATGTTCTTGAGTTGGAGGCGGCAGGAGGTATTGAGGGTTTGGATGTGCAGCTTGAAGGATAGGTCAAAGTCCAAAGTTATCCCAAGGCAATGGACCCGTGGGACTGCGGTAAGTGTGGTTCCATTTACTTTGATAGATCAAAGGTAGAGGGGTCGTGCAAGGTGGGGCGAAGATGACGAAATCCATTTTCTCCATGTTGAGTTTGAAAAAGCGGGGAGGAAAGAAAGGAGGCTACGGCTGCTAGACACTCTGGACAACAGAGAGGTAATGTCTGGTCCAGAGAGATATATTTGAGTGTCATCAGGATAGCAATGGTATTGAAAACCATGAGATTCTATGAGTTGGCCAAGGCCGAGGGTCTAGATGGAGAACAGGAGGGGTCCTAGGTCGGAGCCTTGGTGGGCACCTACAGAAAGAGGGCGTGGCAAGGAGGTGGTGTATGAGTGGGAGATGCTGAATGTGCGGTTGGTGAGGTATGAGGAGGTCCAGGAATGGGCCAGGTCTGTGATGCCAAGGGATGAGAGTGTTTCTAACATGAGGGAATGGTTGACTGTGTCAAAGGCAGAGGAGAGGTCAAAGAGGAGGAGAATAAAGTAGTGACGCTTGGCTTTGGCAGTTAGAAGGCCGTTAGTAACTTTGGTTAGGGCAGTTTCTGTGGAGTGAGGGGGTCTGAAGCCTGACTGTAGTTTCTCAAAGAGTAAGTTGGACGAGAGATAGGAGGATAGTTCGGAGTGGACATGTTCAAGGAATGGGGAGCAGTGAGATGGGGCAATAGTTGGCTGGAGAGGACGGGTCGAGTGATGATTTCTTAAGTGTAGGTGTGATGGTAGCATGTTTGAAGGCGGAAGGGAAGGATCCTTTGGTTAGGGATAGGTTGATGAGATGGGTTAGGGCAGAAGTAAAGACTTGAGTGAAGTTGGGGATGAGATGTGACTGGATCGGGTCAAGCACGCAGGAAGTGAGTGGGATTTAGAGATTAGGGTGGAGAGCTTTTCATCACTGACAGTGGAGAAACAGGTTAAAGATGAAGAGCACCGAGCAGTAGGGTAGAGTGTTTGTTGCGGGTGTAGGGTGAGACTTTCTCTGATGGTGTCAATTTTGTTTTTGGCAAAGTCATCAGCTGAGATAAGTGATATTCAGAGGGGGAACAGGAGGATGAAGAAGGGAGTTGAAGGTAGTGAATATCTGTTAGGGGTTGCGGGATAGGGCAGATATGAGTGTGGTGAAGTAGACCTGCTTTGCAGAGGTGAGTGCGTTCTTGAAGGTGAGAACTGCCTCTTTATACCTGATGAAGTCCTCCTGGGAGTGGCTTTTCTTAGAGGCGTTCTGCAACCCATGAGGCACATCTCAGTTTTTTAGTCAGGTCAGTGTGCCTGTTGATCGGTCGAGCTCTGGTGTTTGTGAAGGGGGCCACAGAGTCAAGGGCTGAAGTATTGGTGGTATTATAGAAGGCAGCAGCGGCATCTTCGTCCTGGAGTGAGGATATGTCAGTGAGTGGTAGGAGAGAGTCTGAGAGCGTGTGAATGTCAAGGCGATTAAGGTTCTTGCAGGGGGGTCTATTACAGAGGAGAGGGCAGAGAATGTCAGCAGGTTGTGGTCAGAGAGTGTGGTCGGAGAGTTAGAGAGGTTGGATAGAGAGCAGAGACAGGTGAATATGAGGTCTAACGTGTGCCTCTTTGTGTGAGTGGCAGAGGAGGACCATTGAGAGAGACCAAAGGAGGCGGTGAGACATAGAAGACTGGAAGCGGAGGGATGGTTTGAGTTAATGGGGATGTTGAAATCATCCATGATGATGGTGGGGGTGTCTGTGGATAGGAAGTGCATTAGCCAGGTGGTAATAACTTTGGGAACCTTTAATTTTAACCCAGATTATTTTGAGATTGTTTTTCTTCGTGACGCATTGTACTTGATGTTAGTGGTGAAGTTTAGTCGATATTTTTTGCATTTATTTATAAAAAATGTGATAGTTTATTCTAAATGTGAAATCCTCTACTTTCAGACAGTTTGTCAACACCAAAATTAGTTAACAATTAATATTTACCATAATATCATCTTTTAATCGTCCTTGAATTTATTTTGGACAATAAAAGGCATACAAGTCTAACAGAAATTTCCCAAACCCATTTTTTAGAGACCACTTCAGGTCTGAGAAGGGTTTTAAAGACCTATGTATTACAACTCCATTTTCAAAACTGCAATCCTCAAATAATTCAAAACAGCAAGATTGTTAATCCTTTAAAGTGTACCTTCAATTACAAAAAAAAACTTTTCATAAATGAAAATGTTGTAATATATCTTACGTATCTTACATATAAAATCTATGGAGAGAGGAGGGGGAGGCTGCTGGAAAAAGATGCAGCTGTTACATCCTGATACTCTGTGACTCAGGGAGCTCTGTTAATATTGCTATACTTCAAGATAAATATTTACTAGTGCACAGAATGAGTCAATAAATCAATTAACAGCCTCCTCTCACTCCCTTCTCTATGGAGTTCTGTGTGTGAGCTGGATACAGATATAGTCTCTATGTAAATAAACAGTCGGAAGATACAGACTAGGGCAGCGTAATAAGTGAAGAAGGAAACAGATTTCCTGAATAAGATATATTACAAAGTTTCTCATAGTCACATGTACTATTCATTTATGAAAGGTGGTTTTATAATTGGAGGCATGCTTTAGGCATTTCCTGGAAATTAAAACAAAATGGAGGTGAAATTTAGACATCTAATTTTTATTCAATAATATGTTCATTTACCCCTAAAATGTACACATTCACAAGGGGTTGTATGAGAAAATACATCCAACAATTTGTTATGCAATTTTTCCCAAGCACGGAAAATATTACAAATGTATGGAAACTGCTGTTTGGACACATGGCAGGGTGCTAAAGGGAAGAAGTGCCACTGGGATTTTGAAGGGATGATTTTGCTGTAATGGTTTCAGGCGCCTTTATGCATTTGCAGAGTCCCTGAGGTACCAGAATAGTGGTAAACCCCAACCCCATTTTGGAAACTACAGCGCACAAGGAAGCTATCAAGAGTATAGTGAGTATTATGACCACACAGCTGTGGGGTCCGCAGCATCTAAGAAATTAACTTAACACCAATGATCAGAGCTCAGCTCCAACTGCGGAAGTTAAAGCAGGGTATGTTACAGCTCATATCTATTCTACATGTCGCCCGCTGAGCTTCTGAGTGGGTGCCATGTTTATGCTGTACTATTATAGCTGATTGCACTAAGCCCTTGGTGGCTATGCCATATTATGACACATGTTACCAAAGGGTTAAACATTTCTAATAATTGTATTCATCCTTAGTTCATCAAGCAATTATGTTTAGAGGTTATGAGTTGACTGAGAACAGCTTGTTCTATTTGAACTCTCAAAAGAAAGTTCAAATAGAATAACTAGATTTAGTCATACATACAGTGCCTTTCGAAAGTATTCGGCCCCCTTGAACTTTTCAACCTTTTGCCACATTTCAGGCTTCAAACATAAAGATATAACATTTTAATTTTTTTGGTGAAGAATCAACAACAAGTGGGACACAATTGTGAAGTGGAACAAAATTTATTGGTTATTTTAAACTTTTGTAAAAAATAAAAACTGAAAAGTGGGGTGTGCAATATTATTCGGCCCCTTTACTTTCAGTGCAGCAAACTCACTCCAGAAGTTCAGTGAGGATCTCTGAATGATCCAATGTTGTCCTAAATGACTGATGATGGTAAATATAATCCACCTGTGTGGATACTTATTTTCCACCATAATTTGCAAATAAATTCTTAAAAAATCAGACAATGTGATTTTCTGGTTTTGTTTTCTCATTTTGTCTCTCATAGTTGAGGTCTACCTATGATGTCAATTACAGGCCGGCCTCATCTTTTTAAGTGGGAGAACTTGCACAATTGGTGGCTGACTAAATACTTTTTTTCCCCACTGTAGCTGAGTAGATTTCCAATGGTTTTTGTTGTCTTCTGAGATAGGATATCAAGGCACAGAAAGTTATCACAGTACAGAAAGTCAAGTTAAACAATGTTACATCTGTAGGTTTGCAGGTCCAGTATAAGGGTGGGTTCACACCTGCGCTTGAGTCCGTCCGCTGCCAATCCGAGTGAAAATCTCGGGGAACGGGATCGGCATCGGATACCGACAGGTTAGCGACGCATTGGTTAAAAACCCATTCATTTGAATGGGTTTTTAAAGCAATGCGCAGGTGTCCGATTGCACCCTCTGCGCTGTGAATCCTTTTTTTTTCATCGGAAACAAAGTCGGACATGCAGGACTTCGTGTCTGATGAAAAAAAACGGCTTCGCAGCGCAGAGGGTGCAATCGGACACCCGCGCATTGCTTTAAAAACCCATTCAAATGAATGGGTTTTTAACCAATGCGTCGCTAACCTGTCGGTATCATATGCCGATCCCGTTCCCCGAGATTTTCACTCGGATTGGCAGCGGACGGACTCAAGCGCAGGTGTGAACCAACCCTAACTTGTTCCAGTATAACTTGTAATTTTTTTTAAATTTGAATTGCTCAGACAAGGCTTAGGAATCAAGTAGGCAGACCTGCTCAGTGACAGTCCTGCCATGTATGCACACACAGGCTGCCAATCACTGAGTAGAACCACCCTATGGCTGCACACAATGAGAACAGATTTTACTGAATGAAAAAGAAGTTCTACTGTATCAAATAGCTGGAGCAGAGAACAAAAAGTGTCTCTCATTCTTGACTATATGAGTGGGAACTGTGTAATGCTTCACTTCAGAGAACATCAAAGACTTCTCACAATATAACACTAACCACTCTATATACTATAAACTACAAAATGTTATTATGTAGTGTATTTACTGCTGGATATTGTGTATTATGTATTGGCAATCTGCATACCCTGTTCACAAGGGCCTATCTATAAATACGACTAGGAAAGGAAATTTTATTATATCACCAAGTACTGTATATCAGCAGATTTGTATTGTTATCTATAACTGTGAAACACAGGTAACACTGGAATCCTGTGTCTGCATGTCATAAATACCAGGGAACGTTATAAGCTTTATATATGCCACAAGACACCACAGTTAGCAGTGTAGACCATCATCAAATTGACACTTTTTATTTCCTAGAGGAAACGTACTTTTACATTAAAGTCCCTCCCTATTATGTCAAATGCATTGCATTCAGCTAGTGCCTGGACTCAATCACAAATCTGCCTGGATTAAATTCTATGACACTTGTAACAAAGAGAGAAAGAGTAGATACACTTTACAAATTCATACACAGAACACTATTCTATACCATATGATTTATGAAAATTACCTGCAGCTGTCATTGGAGTAAAAACTGCATATTACATAGCAAGGAAACCACATGATACAAAGGCAAACAAAACATGTTTAATCCAGATGTGTCATGACGGTTGAGCCCCAGTCTAGAGTTTGCTGCGAGTACAGAAGGTGTGCAGAGTATCCCTGCCACCAGTTTCTGGACTGAGGCCCAACAGTCAGCTTTACAGCCTCAAGGAGGATCTTTTGCTGCCCCAGGTTCATCCAGAGACATCCCTGAGTAAGAGAGTTCGGCTGTCAGCACTTTTGGACGTTTTTGGTGCTATGCCAGGAGGAGCAGGAGAGGACCCTGACAGGAGGACCACATGCGGCCCTACTCTTCAGGTAACCAGATCCCTGTCAGGACTCCCTGTGACATCATCCCCAGTATACATAGCTGGGAGAGGCATGAGAGGAGGAGTAGTGGTGGTCTATATCAAAGAGCCTGTAACATCCCTGGGCACCCTCCTATGACCAAGGCTGGGGGATTGGACAGTGTACTGCTCACCCGAGTTGGAAGCTGCCGTTACCTCTGTTCCAGTTGTTGCAATAAACTGTTACCTATTTCACTGCATCTCTGAACTCCTGAGTTGTGCCTGCATTACCATCAGGGCTCTTCCGACCAACACCACGCCGGCTCAGAGAGGAGAGGTCACCTCTCCAACTGGAAGAGACCTGGGGGAAACTACTACCACCACCATCCGCTAGTGCTGCAGTACCCCCTCTACTCTGTCCGACCCAGGAGTGGGGCTGGAGTGGTTGGTGAGTGTGCTCGGGCTAGTAGATGGCACATCCTACACCACTACAGCTCCCATCCTCCGGTCTTCTCAATATGGGTTGCGGCAGATGAGCCTCTCAGACTTCTACTATGATTTTACTTGCTACTCTGCATGTTCAGCTGCCAAGTCTTCTCCAGTGGTCCCGTCTGAGATGCTTTATAAAGGGGTTGCATCCAAAGGTCAAACCTGTGCTGGATTGCTGCTGTGCTCAAGAGACCTTTGTAGTCCTTTGTAAGACTTGGGCAACCAGTTCATGCCAGAAGAACATCTACTTCTTGCATGTATTTCTGAACCAGAGGAGATAATCTTATGTCAAGGGCCCCTTTGCATGTTCCAGTCCTTTAATGGTTCTGTCAGCCTGGGCACTATATGGTCTACATCCACGTGAGTAGCCACATTTCCACGTTGAGCCAAGGCATGAAGGCTCTCTCTAGGTAGAAGCATTGTTACTTGGACTGTGTATTTCTTAATGGTCATCACCCCTAGCCACCGAGCATATTGCCTGCTCCAAGAGAAGTTACCATATGAGAGTGTGAACAGATTATTGTATCTTCCACTTTTGTGCCTACATCTGAATTGACTTTTCCTCTGCACATCTATGTCTGGATTACAGTTGTTTTATGCCCAATACTTCAGTAAAGAACTGTTACCTGGTTTACTCTAACCTTATGTTCAAAAGTCATTCGCCTGCACATCGCACATGGGTTTTAAGAACCGGATCGCAAAACCGGGGAGAAGTGGGGCCGCCAACCCGATCCTGCTACTAGAAGAGCAGAAAGCCACAGGCTTCCTGCTCTACCTGTTAAGATTTAGATGCAAGGTAAGGAATGTACTGGTCTACAGGAGAGCAGCAGCAGAAATGGGCTGACAACTGCGAGCAGTAGAAAATGCTACTTAAAGGCAAAACACTACTGCGAGCCAAGACCGGCCTCAGAGGCCTTCACTAGAGCTCCTCGCAAGAAGAGTTGGGTTTTCACTGAATCTGAAGACCAGAATTGTCACCAGAACAGAAAGTGTATTACAAATAAATGCACTGCAGCAGAGGCCTACACCAAATCCACACACACTACTCACAGGGACAGAGAAAACAGAATGGTTGACAATCATGGGTCAGCAGCTGAGGAGGGCAATACAGATCCAAATCACGAGACGGAGACAAATCCATCAACAACAACAGCCAGGACCTCTGAAGATCAGCTTTTCCTGGACAGTGCGACTAAAGGTAATGGTAACAATTCTAGGAGCCACACTGTTCACTTGCCAGGTTGTACCAGTGGGTTTAGGTAGTACAGTGGTGCACATCACATGGGTGAGCAGCATGGCTCCGGACATGTAATTACCTTTAGCCTCCTTGTCTCGGTACCGTTGATCTGTAGGGGTCCTGGCAGTGGGCCCCTAGAAACAATTCCAGTGGTGTGCCCTAGATATCCCAGTCCGACACTGCACACCAGCATTCCGGTCGCCATTGCAGCGAGTGGGGACTGGGTGACCAGTGAGGTGCTCTTTTGCAGAGCGCTGCGCCCGCAGGGGGGTATGACTAGTGTGGTGTCCCCACAAGGCCCCCCTTGCACCTGAAAGAAAGTGAGAAATAAGCAAGCCCCAAATTTTCTTCACAAAGTGTTAAAGGAGAAAAAGCCTCTCAGGTGCCAAAACAGTGGAAACCTCCCTAAAAGTAACCCATTTTGGAAACTAGAGCCCTCAAGGAATTTACCAAGAGCTATAGTGAGCATTTTCTTTCACAGAATTGGGCTTTGAAAATGGAAAAATAAATTCTTATCTATAAAATGTTGCTTTTTCATTTTTACAAATGAAAATGTACCCTTCAATTTGTTAAGCAATTTTTACCGACTATGGAAATGCCCCACATGTGGATGTAAATTTCTGTATTGGCACACAGCAGGGAAAGAACACCATTGAGCTTTTTGGAGGGCAGATTTTGCTGGAATTGGTTTCAGGCACCATGTCACCTTTGCAGAGCCCTGAGGTACAAGCACAGTGGAAACCCCCAAATGACCTCATTTTGGAAACTAGACTCCTTAAGGAATTTACAAAGGGTTGTAATGAGCATTTTTACTTCTCGCATGTTGCATTATTTTAATTTCCAGAAATTAATATGTAATTTTCACTTTGTGCAGTATATGGTGCATTCATTTTTGGAAAATGGGGTAATGGGGAAAATTGGGTAAAATGCTTATGCAACTCTGAATAAATTCCTTAAGGGGTGTAGTTTCCAAAATGGTCACATGTAAGGGGATTCCACTTTACTGGCAATTCAGGAACTCTGCAAAGGTGGCACAGCATCCAAAAACCAAATAGCACTTCTTTCTTTCTCTGCCCGGTTGTGTGCCCAAACAGCAGTTTATACCTACATATAACATTGTTGTTTGCAGCATTCCCCACTTAATGTCATATATCTGGCCATAAACTGCTGTTTGGGCACAAAACAGGGTACAAAAGAAGAAGTGCTGCTTGGCTTTCAAAGTGCAGATTTAGATCTCCTAAGGTGCCAGTAAAGTGGAAAACCACAAAAAAAGAGATCCCATTTTGAAAATGATACTCCTTAAAGAGGTTGTCCAGCCTAATTTTTGGGGGAAAATGGAAAAAAAAAAAAGCATACCTGTCCATGGTGCTCTGGTGTCCTCCCAGCGCTGTTTGGTCCTCCTGCTTAACTTTATTCTTTTGCAGAAATTCCTCACCGACTGTAACGTTCCTTGTTCCTCAGCAGCCTAAGGAAAGGACCCGGGTAGGTCACAGGTATTGACGTCCCATGTCCTTCGCTGAAGCCACTAATTGGCCTCAGCGGTCACGTGCGGCAGGGGACTTTTGCTGGAAGAAAACAATGGAGCAGCAAGACCAGACCGCGTTGGTAGACACCAGAGCACCGGAGACAGGTGATTGTTTTTATTTTATTTTTTTCACCTCCCCAGGCCTAATTAAAAAAATAATAATAAAAAATTGTATCCTGAACAACCCCTTTAAATTTATGAAGGGGTGTAGCATTAGTTTCTCAGAAGTGAATATGTAAGTTGTGTGGAGTACATGGGGTACACCAAATCCCATGCTATTTTCCCACTAGCTTCTATGATTCTATGACTGGGGAGTGGGGGGGGAATGGCATTTTGGGGGTCAGTTTTGATGTCTTTTCTCTCAGAATCTCTAAACATAGAATGTACACTTATGGTCGCTTGCACAGCTTACGCATTTCCCTTCCTGCTACAGCCAGTTTTGTCCCAAAGATGCAGCAATTTTTGTTTTGTCCTCACATTGTACAAGCTATATATTTTTTTACATTTTCTGGCGATATAGCTATATAAGGACTTTTTTTGTGGGATGAGATGTACTTTATTATGACATCATTTTGGGATGCTTATAACTTATTCACTAAATTTTAACATTTCAATTTTTTGCTGTTCACCGTACAGCATAAGTAACATGCTACATTTTTTTCTATTGGTTGCTACGATTACAGCGATACCTAATTTTTTTTTTTTTTTTTTTTATGCATCACTAATTTTCCAGAATAAAATTCCATTTAGGGAAAAAAATTTCTGGAGTGTTTTTACGTTTTTGTTTCTTTTCTTCAAAGATCACCGTACTAGTTAAATAATATTTGATATGGGAAAATACATTTTGGGGAGCATTATTTATTATTATTATTATTATTATTATTTTCTAACTTCTTCTACTTTTTTTTTTATTCCAATAGGGGACTTGAAACATCAGCACCCCTGAACATGCTACTGGGGTGAGGGGCGTCAATCGAGGCCACTAATTACTGAAAAACCCGTTAGATGCCGTGGTCGCCGCAGCATCTAAGGGGATAACACTCACGATCAGACCTTAGTTCCAAATGTGAGTGTTAGAGAACAGTGTCAGCCATATGACACGGCTCACACTCACTCGGCATGGTGCGCACACATGCTTCCGCCGTAATAATATGGCGTCTGTCATACAGTACTATTAGGCTACATGTGGGGAAAGGTGTCAAAAAATAATACATATTCTATTTTTGTCCTTTTTTCACAGATGTACAGTGGGGGGAAAAAAAGTATTTCGTCAGCCACCAATTGTGCAAGTTCTCCCACTTAAAAAGATGAGGCCGGCCTGTAATTGTCATCATAGGTAGACCAAATGAAAAAACATATCCAGAAAATCACATTGTCTGATTTTTTAAGAATTTATTTGCAAATTATGGTGGAAAATAAGTATTTGGTCACCTACAAACAAGCAAGATTTCTGGCTCTCACAGACCTGTAACTTCTTCTTTAAGAGGCTCCTCTGTCCTCCACTCATTACCTGTAGTAATGGCTCCTGTTTGACATTGTTATCAGTATAAAAGACACCTGTCCACAACCTCAAACAGTCACACTCCGAACTCCACTATGGTGAAGACCAAAGAGCTGTGGAAGGACACCAGAAACAAAATTGTAGACTTGCACCAGGATGGGAAGACTGAATCTGCAATAGGCAAGCAGCTTGGTGTGAAGAAATCAACTGTGGGAGCAATAATTAGAAAATGGAAGACATACAAGACCACTGATAATCTCCCTCCATCAGGGACTCCACGCAAGATCTCACCCCGTGGGGTCAAAATGATCACAAGAACGGTGAGCAAAAGTCCCAGAATCACACGGGGGGACCTAGTGACTGACCTGCAGAAAGCTGGGACTAACGTAACAAAGGCTACCGTCAGTAACACACTACGCCACCAGGGACTCAGATCCTGCAGTGCCAGACGTGTCCCCCTGCTTAAGCCAGTACATATCTGGGCCCATCTTAAGTTTGCTAGAGAGCATTTGGATGTTCCAGAAGAGTATTGGGAGAATGTCATATGGTCAGATGAAACCAAAGTAGAACTGTTTGGTAGAAACACAACTCATGGTGTTTGGAGGAGAGTGAATGCTGAGTTGCATCCAAAGAACACCATATCTACTGTGAAGCATGGGGGTAGCAACATCATGCTTTGGGGCTGTTTCTCTGCAAAGGGACCAGGACGACTGATCCGTGTACATGAAAGAATGAATGGGGCCATGTATTGTGAGATTTTGAGTGCAAACCTCCTTCCATCAGCAAGGGCATTGAAGATGAAACATGGCTGGGTCTTTCAGCATGACAATGATCCCAAGCACACCGCCAGGGCAACGAAGGAGCGACTTCGTAAGAAGCATTTCAACGTCCTGGAGTGGCCTAGCCAGTCTCCAGATCTCAACCCCATAGAAAGCTTTTGGAGGGAGTTGAAAGTCCGTGTTGCTCAGAGACAGCCCCAAAACATCACTGCTCTAGAGGAGATCTGCATGGAGGAATGGGCCAACATACCTGCAACAGTGTGTGCCAACCTTGTGAAGACTTATAGAAAACGTTTGACCTCTGTCATTGCCAACAAAGGATTTATAACAAAGTATTGAGATGAACTTTTGTTATTGACCAAATACTTATTTTCCACCATAATTTGCAAATAAATTCTTAAAAAATCAGACAATGTGATTTTCTAGATATGTTTTCTCATTTTGTCTCTCATAATTGAGGTCTACCTATGATGTCAATTACAGGCCGGCCTCATCTTTTTAAGTGGGAGAACTTGCACAATTGGTGGCTGACTAAATACTTTTTTTCCCCACTGTAAGGACTAATACAAATCAATGGGTTCACTTATAATGTACATCACTCATTAACCCACTCATTCGTTTGACAGCCGTTAAAAACGGATGAGTGGGTTGGATCAACTAAAGTTCATCAGGTTTTTTTTAACTAATAGTTAAAAACTGTTTCCAGTTTTTTCATCGGAAACAAAGTTGGACTTGCAGGACTTTGTGTCCGACGAAAAAAAAAAGGCTTCGCGGCGCAGAGGGTGCAATCGGACACCCGCACATTGCTTTAAAAACCCATTCAAATGAATGGGTTTTTAAGCAATGCATCGCTAACCTGTCGCTATCCGTTGCCTATCCAGTTTCCCGAGATTTTCACTCGGATTGACAGCAGACGGACACAAGCGCAAGTGTGAACCCACCCTTACATGTTTAAAACATAAAGAAAAACTGGTTCTGTTTCCACTGCGAAAACTTTCACATGTGAGTACAACCTTACTTGATGTTTGTGGGGAAGCACTATACTGATGTTCACCATGCCAACAAAAATTCCAGAGAAACTGCCCTGTGCTTATACCTGTCAATGTGCTGCGGATCAGGCAGTCAATCCATACCAAATGGCTAGCTTTACTAAGGGGTATTCTGGTAATTTGAAATGATCTCCTATCCATTGGATAGGAGATACCTGTCAGCTCATAAGTTGTCTGATGCTGGGATCTGCACTCATAAGAATGTGGGTCCCATTCTTTCATCTGAATGGAGTGGCAGGTTGAATATACACACAGCAGTTTCATTCATTTTCTATGTTCTCAGCTATTTTGAGCATCAATGGATTGGCAGTGTGCATGCTGAGACCTCCTATCTATCTAGTAGATATTCCCTATCTGATGGATAGGACATAACTTAAAATTACCAAAGAACCCCCTTGTATTTCTGCAGCTAAAATAGACATGCTGCATTTTCCCTGCTCAGTTTCTCCAATGTGGGGCCTTAGCCTTAATCGTTACCACCTAAATTTGTATCAATTTAAACATACAAAACAGAAAAAAAAAATTCATTCTGGGGGCTCAGGATACAACTACTGTACATTGGCTAGAAACCTAATCAAAATACCTTGAATAAAACAGTGATTTACATGAAAATGGGTCTTCAAAGCTGAATAACAGAGGCATTTTTTTTTTTTACAGTCCGATATCTACTGGATTACTTCAGCAGGTAACGGATGATATTCACTTACCCATCCCTGCTTTTCCTTCACATTCCCAGGCCACACATTATGTCAGGACATAACATACAATAAGAGGTGTAAATAGATTCAGTGAAAAAGCTGTGAGGTCAAAATGCTCACCATACCCCTTGATAAATTCTATGAGGGGGGTGTAGTTTCTAAAATGGGGTTACTTTTTGGGGGTTTCCATTGTATTGGTACTTTAGGGGCTCTGCATATATGAAATGGCACCTGAAAACTATTCCAACAAAATCTGCCCTCCAAAAGCCAAATAGTGCTCTTTCCATATGGGGTATTGCTGTGTTCAGGAGCAATTTTTTAACAAACTGTGGGATGATTTTTAACCCCTTGCAAAAATAAAAACTTAGGGGATAAAATGACATTTTAGTAATTTTTCATTTACACATCCCAATGTTAATAAAATCTGTGAAACGGTTGTGAGGTCAAAATGCTCACTATACCCCTTTATAAATTACACCTATTACACCTAATGTTAACATTTCGCCATTGGCTGTACCCTTAATTAGTCGCGAACAATTGAGTACCCTGTTTTGGGACCTTGAAAGACTACTATGTGATGAAACTAGACATAATCTAGACCACAAATTTTTGTTAATATATTTGAAAGAAAATATTACTCCAAGAGGGTTGAGAATTAGAATTTCATCACCCTTCCCCAATGATGTAACCTTTTCTAAGGAATGGGATGAATATTTACACCAGTGCACAATTGGTCTCGTTGACCGTTTATCTCATAAAAGGCTAATCCTAGCTGAAGATCTAGAAAATAAAATCTTGGATCTAACCAAAAAAATCGAGGATAATAGTAAGCATCCTGACTTTACTAGAATGAGGAATGTACTCCGTATATGACTCAGGGAAATAGTGAGAAATATGCTCGAAACTAAAAGTAACAAACTTAACAGAGACAGGCACGACTTTCAAAATAATAATATTCAGTTCTGGACCACTTCCAGTAAAACATTCGAACAGGTCCCTTTGAGATCATATACAGATCCAAATGCAAAAAAGGCTACCAACAATTCTGGATCCCTTAGGAAAAAAGCCATACAACATATAGTGTTATGAGAGAACCAGGCCAATCTTCTAGAGCGATCCCCCAAACACCCTTAATTCCTAAAACTAAGATCCAGAACAAACCTAAGGTTACTACTTTTAGCGAAGATTTTAACGTAGCCCGATCATCTGGATCCGGACAAAACCTAACACAAACTACAGTCAAGACACCATTCAATAGTCTTCACATAGAATCTCAAATAAAGGATCCCCTTTTAAATAACAAACAAACACATGGATCCATTTCTAATTCAGCTACAATTCCTTTAGTTGAATCAACACAAACTCTATGCTTACCAGCAACCACATTTGGGGATATTCTAGAAAGCTCCAAGACTAACACAACTGTATCTCTATTAACACCTAACTCTCCCTCCATGGTTACTTCTAATACCAGTTCAATTGCTAATATTTCACTTGAATCCATTTTAGATGATTCCCTTTACAATACCCCACTCTCCCTCACACAAATAAAACAGGCCCTAAATTTATCTAACACTCAAGAGAAAGAGTCTTTTTTAGGCCTTCCTCCTATATTGACCCCAACTACTATATACCACACCAAAGAAACTCCATTACAGATTCGGATATCCAAAATTTCCGATTATTACAGTCCCCTGAGCCTAAAACGAAAGGAAAGACACGACCAGTCACAAACTTTACCTACCCAAGAAAGAGACGCAGAGGCTGCAAGGGAGGGAGGAAACACAGGAAGGATCCTGGACCCACCGAGCCCCAGCTCCAAGAGAAACAAAACCTAACAACCTGTATTTTTAATCTATCTGACCACCAACTAACTCCAGCAGAGGAAAGTCTCCTGTCCAAGGGACTCTCCTTCTGCCCCTCTCAAAAAATCGATGAGTTACAATTATTTGTGGATCTAAATAGATTTGTGAGGAAGCTCACTTTAACAAGGCATTTTGCCATAACCAATAAAACTAGATCTGAGACTGCTGCCACTATGGATTCACAGTCAGATGCCCAAATGTCCACCCTCCAAAACAAACCCATTAATACAAATCTTAAACCTAAATCTACTTTCAATCCAACTTATCACAAAGGTCACCAAATTGAAACCTTCTATGCCCTTGTTAGTTCAGATTTTAGGAAAATATCGCAACATACACAGGGTTCACATAATCTCACGCTACATGAAAGAAGAGCCCTCCTTTCCCTAAAGGGTAATAATGAGATAGTAATCAAAAACGCGGACAAGGGGGGGGGATTGTGATTATGAACAAAACAGCATATGTCACCGAGGCTCTCAACATACTCTCGGATGACAATTACTACATTCCCCTTCATAAAGACCCCACAACCGAACATCTTCAGGAATTCACCACTTTAATTTTGGATGCCCATCGACAGGGAATCCTTACTTCTAAAGAAATAGATTATTTATTGGTGAAAAACCGCAGTCTGGCCTTCTTCTACCACTTACCAAAAATACACAAGGACCCCCTTAACCCTCCAGGAAGGCCCATCATATCGGGTCTGAACTCAATTAGTCAGAATTTATCACATTATGTTGATATTCATTTGCAAAAATATGTGGTCACCTTACCCTCTTATCTTAAGGATTCACCTAGCTTAATTGAAATATTACTGAAATTAGAATGGCAACCAAACTACCAATGGGCCACCTTAGATGTTAAAGCTCTATATAGCAACATACAACATGATCTGGGTATAGAGGCTATACCTTCTTATCTAACAGAAGACCCCCAAATGCCCGCCAATCAGAAGACTTTTATTCTGGAAAGCATATATTATATTCTGACTCATAATTCATTTGAATTTCAAAATCAGATTTATCTGCAGACCAAGGGAACCGCAATGGGGACGAGATTTGCCCCTAGTTTCGCAAACTTATTTATGGGTCTTTTGAAAAATCATTTATATTTAGTCCCCACCAATGGACAAAATCAATAATTCTATACAAAAGATATATTGATGACCTCCTTTTCATTTGGGATGGCACATCTGATTCGTTTTCCAACTTTACACAGTACCTTAATTCAAATTCTTGGGGCCTTGATTTTACTGGCAAAATTAATCCCTCTGAACTTGAATATCTGGATCTCTTATTGATGAACATTAATAATACCATACAAACGAAAACATTTTTCAAGAAAGTTGACTGTAATAGTCTCCTGGATTTTAATAGCTTACATCACCGCAAATGGAAGGAGAATATCCCTTTCAGTCAATTTAAAAGGGTACGCAGGAATTGCACAAAAGATGAAGATTTTCTTCATCAAAGTAAAATCATATCAAAGAGATTTAATGAGAGAAATTATTCAAAATCTATAGTGAGAGCAGCACAAACAAAAGCTAACAATTTCACCCAATCAGAATGTCTAGTTCCCCGTTGTAAAAATACAACTAATATACACACTTTCAATCACAACTTTATAACAACATATAATGAATTACATGGACATATTAGATCTATCTTTAGAAAAAATTGGAACATTTTGCTTAATGACCAATATCTCAAAACAGAATTACCCAAGGACCCTGGGATAATTTTTAGGAGGGCTAGATCTCTAAAGAACCTGATCGCCCCCAAGTCGACTTAAAACTGTCACTAGGAAAATTAAACAAGTATGTTCAATCCCAGGCAGTTTTAGGTGTGGACACAACAAATGTAAGTGTTGTGATAACATCTCCCACAGAAAGACTAAAATAATAAGTCACTCCACAAATGAAAAGTTTTACCTTAAGTCTCGACTTGATTGTTCATCATCCTACATTATATACGTTATCCAATGTCCATGCCATCTACAATATGTAGGCCGGACCATCATGAGCCTACGTGAAAGACTCAATAAACATCGATCAAACGTTTCAAATGGCTACATGAAACATAGCGTTTCCCGTCACGCCCTGTGTCATGTCCCAGGACTTGGTTTAATTCACTGACATGTATCTGTGATACTGTGTATGTCTTTGTAGTTTGTCCCTTCTCTCTCTCTGTATCCTTAGCTGTGATGCTGTAGCTCCTCCTCTCTCCCCCTCTGTTTAGTTTCACTTCTTTGTAAGCAACATGTCTGCTCAGCTCGTGGTAATTCATCATTTTTCACCTACTGCTGTATGAGGTTTTACAAGATTTACCTGGATTAAAGCATCTGGAATCTTATCTACGCCTCCTCAGTTGAGTTGAACACTATCTGATAAATATTTCTTGGTGTAAATTGCTGGTTAGCATAGAGACTACAGGACACTCTCACAACCTCACATTTGCAGCCAAGGTATTGAGTCAGAACAGTGAAAAATGATGCATAAAGACTGCCAGATACGGCTGTAAGACAGTTCACCAACTTCTGACATACAGTCAGTCACAGCAAGTTACTTGCAAGCCAGAAAGAATCAGCATTGCGTAAGTTGCATCTGCAGCTCAGACCCCTCAGCATAGAAGATTCTATCAAGCAGCCATCTCACTCCAGCAAAGTTATATTTATCCTGTTTGTGTTGAATCATGGCTGAAGGACACCCTGAAGCACAAGGTAGCATGAACCTCAGTCTGCAGCCCAGTGAGAAGGCTAGACGCTCAATTAAACCTACGTGGAAGGTTAGAGACAATCTAGAAGGTTTAAAGCACGAACTTTCCTGTGAACTCTCAAAATGGTGGCAGAAAATACAGACTAAGATATCTGCCATGTCCTTGCCTGCATACCATGTATCACCACTAGAGGGAGCTCTGCGACAGCTTTGTTCTATGCATGGACATTATAAAATGAAAGCTGAGGACTATGAAAGCATATTGAGAAAACTACATACAGACGATTCTTTAGCTGAATTGCAAAGCTTCCAGCATCTCAATTCAGAACGAGACAGCTTAGTACATGAAACTAAGTTAAGGACAGAGGCAAGAATTGCACAACTGCAGGAAATGGCATCCCATGTTTCTGAGTCTACCAAGCATTCAAAGCGTACATCTAAGTCACGTTCCTCAAAATCTTCCACACTCAGTGAGCAACTTATAAAAGCACGTGCATTTTAGAACAGGCCATCAGTGGAAGTGAAAGCGACAGCACCAGTTTGTGTGATGTGGAAGCAGAGGATCCCCTCAAGCGCACAAGAGACTATGTACTAAGCCAAAGCAGTGAATCCCTATTTGCCACAAATGTTCCTGTCAGGAACGACATTTCTCCAGAGCAACAGGGCACAGTATCTTCTGCAGCACACCGCATTCAAGGTCACTACAATGCCCTGCCTGTCTAGCATCCAGTTTCTTCTTCCTTCATGGATTCCCAAAGCCTTGCACCTCAGCAAATGCAATATACTGATACTCAGGTAAACACCAATGAGACACCATACCACCAGACTGCAAACAACAGTCCAGTTTCACATCCATATGTGGCTAAACCTATGGACTTTAAGCTAGCTCCTAAGCTGAATGCCTACGCAGTACCATTTCTACCTACCTCTGTTAACCAGAACCCCACTAACAACGTAATCACCGTTACTCAGCCAGCAACTCAATATTTAAAGTCAGAGAGAACAGACATGTCAGAGTTTGCAAGGTACATGGTTCGCCGTGAGCTTACTAAGACTGGACTCACAAGGTTCGATGACCAACCTGAGAACTACAGAGGCTGGAAATGTGCCTTCAAAACTGCAATTAGTGACCTTGGCATTACTGCAGCTGAAGAACTAGACTTACTTATCCGGTGGCTTGGCTCACAGTCCACAGAACGTGCTAAAAGACTCAGATCCATCCACATTTACAACCCCACAGCAGGCCTTACCGCTGCTTGGGAAAGACTGGAGAAAACCTATGGCAGTCCTGAAGCAATAGAGAATGCTCTGTTCAAACGATTGCAAGGGTTTCCAAAGATATCTGGTAAGGATCATCAGAAATTTCAAGAACTTAGTGACCTACTCATGGAGTTCCTACTGGCTAAGGCGGACACTCTCCTACCGGGCCTCAGTTACCTGGACACTGCTCGTGGGGTAAACCCGTCTACAAGTTGCCATATAATATTCAAAAAAGGTGGACCACAGTTGGGTCAAGATACAAAAATGAGAATCAAGTCTCCTTTCCTCCATTTTCCTACTTCTGTGAGTTTATCAAGAACATTGCAGAATCTAAGAATGACCCAAGCTTTTCCTATGGGGATCCCAGTGTTCCTGGTTCACCTCTTATTAAGTATGACAGCTCACATTCTAACTACAGAAACCGCAGAGGCCCAGTTTCAGTGAAAAAGACTGATATTCTTCCTACACCTACAGCAGCACCAGAAGAAAGCAGTTGCAACAACAACCAAGATGAAAAGGTAGAAAATCCTAACCGTCTGTGTCCTATTCACAAGAAGCCTCATCCCCCTCAAGAAGTGTATTGGCTTCAGGAGGAAACCAATTCAGGAACGTAGAGAGCTTCTAAAGAAACTAGGGATATGTTTCAAATGTTGTTCTTCTACTGAACATGTTGCTAGAGACTGTAAAATTGTTATTAAGTGTATAGAGTGTGGCAGTGAGGACCATGTACAAGCTCTTCATCCATCCCAGCCTAGTGCCACACCACCTAGAGGTTCCCCTTCCTCAACTAAGCATGGCGGGGAGAACACAGATCAAGCAGCAAATACTACCACAGTATCTTCCTCATGTACAGAAGTCTGCGGAGAAGACCTTTGTGGCAAGTCCTGTGCAAGGATATGCCTAGTCAATATATACCCCAAGGGCCAACCAGAAAGGGCTCTGAGGGTGTACGCCATCTTGGACGACCAGAGCAACCACTCACTTGCAAGGTCAGAACTCTTTGATCTGTTTAACTTAAAGGGTGATACTTATCCGTATACCTTGGGTACTTGTAGTGGCATATCAGAGGTTTCTGGAAGAAGGGCCAGTGGTCTTGTAATAGCTTCTCTCAAGGGCAATCTGGAGATGCCTTTGCCCACACTTGTTGAGTGCAACCAGATACCATCAAACAGAGAAGAGATACCCACACCAGAGGCAGCTTTCCAGCACCCTCATCTAAGGGCTATAGCCAGTGAAATACCATCCCTTGACAAAAATGCAGACATTCTAGTTCTGCTAGGTAGAGACATTCTCAGACTGCACAAAATACGCCAGCAAATTAATGGACCACATGATGCACCATTTGCCCAGCGCCTCGATCTAGGATGGGTTATCATTGGCAACGTCTGCATAGGTAGGATGAAAAGGCCCAACAATATTTCTTCATTTAAGACGCATATGTTACCAAATGGTCGCAGCACTTGTTTTCAGCCATGTCCACATCACTACCAAGTGAAAGAGAAGATAAGCAACAGTAAGTGGCTGCATAATCACCGAGACAACGTGAATACTTTCCTGCCTGGGGACGACACCCTTGGATTAACAGTGTTCAGTACAACAAATGATGACAACAACCTGGCACCGGCTATAGCTGATAAAGAATTTCTCAAACTTATGGACAAGGAATTCATTCACGATGACTCCAACAGTTGGATAGCACCCTTACCTTTCCGCTCCCCGAGATCAAAACTACCAAACAATCTGAAGCAAGCAGTTTCTAGATTTTCCTCTTTAAAACGTACCCTCAAGAGGAAACCAGAGATGGAGAAACACTTTGTAGGTTTCATGCAGAAGGTATTTGAGAGAGATCATGCAGAACCTGCACCTCCACTAAAGGAAGGAGAAGAATGCTGGTACCTTCCATCATTTGGCGTGTATCACCCTCGCAGACCTGACCAAATCAGGGTCGTGTTCGATTCTAGTGCTCAGTATGAAGGCGTCTCTCTCAACAACCTGCTCCTCACTGGTCCTAACTTAACCCCTTAAGGACCCAGCCCAAAAGTGCGTTAAGGACCAGGCCTCATTTTTCAAAACTGACATGTGTCACTTTATATGGCAATAACTTTGAGACGTCTTAACTTACACAAGTGATTTTGAGATTGTTTTTTCGTGACACATTGTACTTCATGTTAGTGGTAAACACTAATGAATATTTTTGTATTTATTTATAGAAAAATAGGAAATTTGATGGAAATTTTGAAAAAAATTGCAATTTTCAAAATGTGAAATGCTCTGCTTTTCAGATAGATAGTCATACCACCCAAATACATTAATACATATTATCTACCATATCTCTGCTTTATATCGGCATCATCTTTTAATCGTCCTTTAATTTATTTTGGATGTTAGAAGGCTTACAAGTGTAACAGCGATTTTGCAGATTTACAAGAAAATTTCCCAAACTAATTTTTTAGGGACCACTTCAGTTCTGAAGAGGATTATAAAGGCCTATATATTAGAAACCCCCATAAATCACCCCATTTTCAAAACTGCACCCCTCAAATAATTCAAAATAACATTTGGGAAGTTTGTTAACCCTTTAAGAATTTCACTGGAATTAAAACAATATGGAGGTGAAATTTATACATTTAATTTTTTTCCCACTAATTCCTTAATTTAGCCCTAAAATTAACACATTCACAAAGGGTTAAAGGAAAAAATGCATCTCACAGTTTGTTATGCAATTTCTCCTGAGCACGGAAATACCCCACAAGTGGGTGTAAACTGGTGTTTGGGGGGGTGGGGGGGGGGGGGGGGGGAGGGGGGGGGGGGGGGGGGGGAAAAGGAAATTTGGGGGGAAATTTTTTCGGGGCCCTTTTTCTTTTTCCCACCCCCTTGTCTCTTAATTAAAAAGAAAAAACCAAAAAGTTTCCCTTTTTTTTTAATTTCTACCCCACTCAATTTTTTTTTGTGTTTTTTGTTTTTTTTTTTTTTTTTTTTTTTTTTTTTTTTTTTTTTTTTTTTTTTTTTTTATAATATAAATTTTTTTTTTTTTTTTTTTTTTTTTTTTTTTTTTTTTTTTTTTTTTTTTTTTAAAAAAAAAAAGTGCCTCTTTTTTTTTTTTTTTTTTTTTTTTTCTTATCTTTTTCTTTTTTTTTTTTTTTTTTTTTTTTGTGTGTTTGTTTTGTTGTGTGGGGTGTTTATTGTTTTTTTTTTTGTTTTTTTTTTTTTTTTTTTTTTTTTTTTTTTTTTTTTTTTTTTTTTTATTTTTATTTGTTTTTTTTTTTTTTTTTTTTTTTTTTTTTTTTTGTTAATGTTGAATGCATTTCTGTGATTCTGTTCCTTTAAGACAGCAGCCATTGTAATTGTGACATGATGCTGGAGTGACTCCCCCCCCCCCCTTTTATGTCAGCTTGCCTGTTCTGCAGACAGAATGTGAGCAGAGAAGCAGGAAGTGACGAGACAGAGAGCAGCAGCCATCTTAGCAAGTGTTGTATTGAACTGGTGTGGATATTTTTCTGTACAGCTAAGCTGTATCTTGGTCCAGAGACAAACAGAGTGTAAAGAGACAACAGGACTAGTGAGTCCACGTGAAAGGAACTGTGCTCAGTGGCTGATCAGTGAGACTGACATTGTGACTGTGTATATGGATACCACAGATAGAGACTCGCAGTGCTGTTGATGTACTGGACAGCACCTGCTAAACCCCGGCTTACATCCCAGCTCAGTGTATGGATTCGGCAGGACTGTCAGTGTGCTGAGTGGAATCTGCTGTTGGATTACATTGCATTCATTGGGTTTCCCTGTTAAAGAGGACTTCATTTCTCCAAAGATCCTGATAACAGTGAGGAGAGGACGTTTCACTATAAAAGAAAGGAACGACTTTGGGCCCCACTGCGCGCTTCTACGGACTGTAAGCGGTCCACCTGGACCACTGGGGAAAAGGGGGTGCACCCAAATGTGAAGTCAGGGTCAGTTAGGGATAGTTTTGAGTATATTGTTCATTCAGTGTCCATACTGCAGAATTGGACAGAGTAAAAGTAGAAACCATTGCAGAATTTGCCTTGAAATTGTTCATGCTATATTGTATATTTTGCTTGTCTTTATCCCTGTCATTTTACCTTCAAATAGTCTTTATTAACTTATAGTAAATATATATTCTTTTCTTGAACTACCGCGTGTGCGTTCATTTCTGGTTGTGGAGACCAAACCACCTGCCTTGCTCTCGGTTCACAAATTGGCGTAGTCGGCAGGATCCGCTTACCAGAATGGACGGTGACGCACCCGTTCGGGAGAATGGTGCTGGAGGAAGAATGCCAGCAGGGGCTATAATGAGTCAGTTAGCTAAATTTGATGGCAATAATATGTCAGTGAGTATGTGGGTGGAACAGATACGAATGATACAGCGAATGTACCAGACCGCACCAGAAGTACTAGTAGAGCTAGCAATATTGACATTACAAGGGGATGCTAAGACCACGGTGATATTGAGGCCATTTGAACAAAGGCAGACATTTGAGCAAGTAGTCCAGATTCTAGAAACCATTTATGGAGAAACTGCATTGCTGGGGTCTCTGCAGGCTCGGTTCTTCCAGAGGGTACAACAGGAGAATGAAAGCCTTCCCCAATATGCAAATGCCCTACAAGAACTGCTCCGAGATATTCAAGTGAAGGAAAGAGGGGGCTCGCCAGCCTTCTGTAACCCTGATCGGACTCTCCGTGACCAGTTTGTCCTGGGGATACGTGACGGCAGTTTAACTGTGACTATGCAGGATTTTATACGACGAGAGACTGATGCTAAATTCCATGATGTACAGGTAGAGGCCATCTCCCGTGCCAATAGTATGTTCCCGAAGCCCCAGACCGCAGTTGGAGTTACTTTGTCACAGGGGGCTAGTTCTGGCTCAGAGACAGTAGAAAAGGGGACGGTTAAAGAAATTCTCACAGTAATGCAGAAACTGCAAGAGCAAATGGAACACTTGCACACCCGTTGTGATGAACATTCTATGAAAATTGCAGACTTCCAGAAAACTGGAGGTGAAAGGGTGAGCCGTCCATACCCAGAAAATCAGAATCACCCACCACCCCGCTGGAGGGATGAGGATAGGACCTACCGAAGGGGTCCAAATCAGTTAATGCAGTGCTCAGGAGAAATCGAAGGGGCTTACCGAAGGGGCCCAAACAGATGGCCAGAACGACGGGGGATACGCTGCTGGGAGTGTGGACGGATGGGCCACGTTGCTGCTAGATGTCCAGAGCAGCGACAAACTTATGAGAGACCGCCGTTAAACTGAAGTCCCCTGCTGCTGTAGGGCGTGTAGTAGGGGAGACTGACAAGGAGACTATGTGGGGAGAATGCCCTAATGATGACCTGATCGCTGCAAGTCCTGTTATACAGGTGGAAATGGAGGGTATTCCGGTTACCGGGATGATTGACACGGGTTCCCAAGTAACGACCTTGAGTAGAGACTGTTATGAACGGTACTTCCAGCAACATGTGAAATATGATCCCCATACATTCGTACGAGTGGTCGCAGCTAACCAGTTACCAGTTCCAGTCGTGGGAGTGGCCTGGATGAATGTCCGGGTATGTGGCCAAGATCTGGGTAGGAAAGGCATTGTGGTGGTACAGGAGTCACATGAAGTAAAGGTCCCTGTCATTTTGGGGATGAATGTGTTAAAAGAATTAGATCAGATCCTCTTTGAAAAGAAAGGTCACGGTTATTGGAAAGAAACCACCACCCATTGGCCTACTCAAACAGCTTTCCAGTGGCTGATCCGGACATGTGGCTTACAGAAAAGTTCGGATGCGCAGCGTCCTCTGGCTCGAATTTCAGTTCCTTTGCATACAAAAGTTACACTGCCACCCAGTCGGGAGACAATAGTGTCTATGCCCGTAGGCACCTGTCGGAAACTAGAGGGCATAGCTGTGTTGGTAGAACCACTGCAGGCAGCCGAAGGAGGTGTTGATCCGCTAGTGGCCCGTTCCTTGGCAATAGTTCGCAATGGAAGAGTACCACTTCGATGTGTAAACACTCAGGACCAGAGTGTGGACCTGACCCCAGGGAGGCAGCTGGCTAACATCTATGTGACTCCGGAGGAAGTAAGGAAAGTAACTCCAATGCAGCTGAAGCCAACTGAAAGGGATGAGTGGACCGTAACTGTGTCCATGGGAGAAGATGAGGAACCCACCTCTGAATGGAATGGCCGTGCAATTCGAGAACAGATGAAGATGGATGCAAGTTCATGTTCTCTGGAATGTGTGCAGAAGGTAGATGAACTGTTGTGGGAGAACCGAGCCGCCTTTTCACGGTATGCTGAAGATTTTGGATGTACCACAGGGATCTACCATGAGATTCCCACAGGAGACACCCCTCCAATTAGAGAGCGCTACCGACAAATTCCTCCACAGTTGTATCAGGAAGTAAAAGAACTGTTAGCTAAGATGCTACAGGGTGGGATCATCCAAGAAAGCCAGAGTCCCTGGGCAGCTCCTGTGGTGTTAGTAAGAAAAAAAGATGGGTCCATCCGATTTTGCGTAGACTATCGGAAGTTAAACGCTTGCACCGTACGAGATTCCTACCCCTTGCCACGGATTGAGGAGTCCCTCTCAGCGCTGGGGAGAGCCCGGTACTTCTCCTCACTAGATCTGGCTAGTGGGTATTGGCAGGTGCCGATGGCCACAAAAGACAAGGAGAAGACGGCATTCATCTTGCCCATGGGACTATACGAATTTAACCGGATGCCCTTCGGGTTGACAAATGCACCCGGAACGTTTCAGCGGTTGATGGAGAAATGTCTCGGTGACTTCAACTTTGAGTTCACTCTCATCTACTTGGATGACATTATAGTGTATTCTGCGACCTTTGAAGACCATCTCCACCAGTTGGGGCAAGTATTTCGAAGATTGCGGGAACATGGGCTCAAATTGAAACCCAGTAAATGTCGGTTGTTCCAATCTGAAATTGATTACTTGGGTCACCGCGTATCAGGAGAAGGGGTGAGACCATCAAGAGACAAGATAGCGGCTGTTCAAGATTGGCCAATACCGACTACCCTGCGAGAAGTGAGGGCGTTCCTTGGAGTAGCTGGTTACTATCGACGGTTTATTAAGGATTTCGCCAAGGTAGCAGCACCACTTAATGCTCTCCTACGAGGCACATCTGGTGGTCCAAAGAACCGGTCCGTGAAGTGGGGACCTGAACAGGAACAAGCCTTCCAGGCATTGAAGGATGCACTGACAACAGCCCCAATCTTGGCATATGCTGATTACCACTTGCCGTTCCAGCTGTATACGGATGCAAGCCTGTATGGTCTTGGAGCAGTGCTTTCCCAGCTTCAGGATGGCCAGGAGAGGGTCATAGCGTACGGAAGCCGGTCTTTGAGAGATTCTGAAAGAAACCCCGAGAATTATAGTTCATTTAAGTTGGAGCTGTTGGCACTGGTATGGGCCATGACCGAGAAATTCTCTGAATATTTGACCGGTGCTGAAGTTTTAGTACTGACTGACAACAACCCACTAGCTCACCTGGAAAATGCCAAGCTCGGGGCGTTAGAGCAGAGGTGGATAGCCCGAATGACTAAGTTCAATTACCGCATTAAGTATCGGTCCAAGACAGAGAACCAGAATGCTGACGGGCTTTCTAGGGTAACCGCCCAGACCCCCACAGTAGACGTGGATCATGAGTTGGAGCATGTGGAGGTGCCCGACTTCAGCAGATTTTCACAGGCCTTGGCCGCCGCTAATCAGTTTGAGTTGGAGGGGACTGAAACGGCTCCTTTCTTTGGTCCCTCACGACAGGAATGGGCACAGATACAACAGACCCATGAGGGGCTGGCACAGATGATCAAGTGTGTTGAGAAAGGCCAGAAGCCCTGTAGAGAGGAAAGAGAACGACTGACACGTGAGATATTATCTGTTCTGAGTCAGTGGGAAAAGTTGGAGATGAAAAATGGAGTGCTATGCCGAAAGGTCTATTTACCTTCTGAGATCGACATTCGATACCAAATTGTGGTGCCTAGTGAACTGGCTCGCTCGTTGGCAGTTGAGGCTCATAATAAGAATGGACATTTTGGTCATGAGAAGACCTTTCGTTGGTTACAGTGACTGATTTACTGCCCTGGTCTTCGTCAAATGGTCGAAGAAGTATGCCGCAGCTGTCGAACTTGTGAGATCCATAAGGCAATAGAACAGAGAGCTCCCCTGCAAACCATCGTGACCCAGGAACCTTTAGAAATCGTCATGATAGACTATCTAATGGTGGGCCCATCCAATAGCGGACACCAGTATTGCCTCGTAATGGTGGATCACTTCACCAAATTTGCGGTGGTAACCGCCACCAAGGACCAGACAGCTGAGTCAGCAGCTCGTGCTCTGTGCCAAGATTTCATTCGAGTATATGGGTGCCCTAAACGCATCCACTCCGACCAGGGTGCCTGCTTTGAGGGACACGTAATGAAAGAAGTTCAACGTATCTACGGGATAAAGAAGTCGCACACGACTCCATACCACCCTCAGGGAAATGGGGCCTGTGAAAGATTCAACAGAACTCTGCTACAGATGCTGCGGACTCTGGAGGAAGACAAGAAGTTACAGTGGCCTCAGTTCTTGTCTGAAATGGTGTGGGCCTATAACAATCAGGTCCATTCTACAACGGGGTACTCTCCTTATACACTTCTCTTTGGGCGGTCTGGGCGAAGTGTAGGAGAATTACAGTTGGATGATGTGGATGGGTTCCCTCCGAGGGATCCAACCTCTTGGGTGCGGGCGCACCGGCAGAGACTTGAGACGATCCATCGATTGGTGCGGCAGCGCCTGCAAGAACATCCCCATCCTGATAAGACCCCAGTGCAAGAAGCACCATTGCAACCAGGCGACCTGGTGCTAGTTCGTGTCAAGAAACCCCAAGGGAAATTGGAAAGCCGATGGGAGGCTTTGCCGTATCGTGTTGTTGGCCGCAAGTATGCGAATGGGCCAGTGTACCAGGTCCAGAAAGAAGGAACTGATTGTGTTCGAGTACTTCACCGAAATATGTTGCGCCTGTGTCATTCTGAAGGGACAAATCATGATGGGCTTGCCAATGTGAATGAGCTCCCACAGTCAGAGAATGGAGGTGCGGAATGGGCCTCAGACGAGGAGGATGATTGTTGGCCGATCCCTGCTCCTGGGGATGTTCCACCTGTGACTACTGTATCTCCGGCCTGTGCCCCCTCTGGTGCGGAATCCGCTGGTCCTTCTCAGCCCATAGCTGCAGCACCCCATAATATACCACCGGTCCTCAGACGGACCACTAGGCCAAATGCTGGTATTCCCCCTGTTCGGTATGCGCAGGATGAGTTTGTTTGGCCTGCCATACATCGGTATACTACCACCCTGTGCATAAAAGTACAACCCTCTGGATATACAGTCATAGGCAGGGACTGCCAATCTTAAAGTGGGGGGGAATATGTAAGAGACAGCCAATGTTGTCCTAAGCTTCATTTGTCTGTATAAACTGTTAATGTTGAATGCATTTCTGTGATTCTGTTCCTTTAAGACAGCAGCCATTGTAATTGTGACATGATGCTGGAGTGACTCCCCCCCCTTTTATGTCAGCTTGCCTGTTCTGCAGACAGAATGTGAGCAGAGAAGCAGGAAGTGACGAGACAGAGAGCAGCAGCCATCTTAGCAAGTGTTGTATTGAACTGGTGTGGATATTTTTCTGTACAGCTAAGCTGTATCTTGGTCCAGAGACAGAGTGTAAAGAGACAACAGGACTAGTGAGTCCACGTGAAAGGAACTGTGCTCAGTGGCTGATCAGTGAGACTGACATTGTGACTGTGTATATGGATACCACAGATAGAGACTCGCAGTGCTGTTGATGTACTGGACAGCACCTGCTAAACCCCGGCTTACATCCCAGCTCAGTGTATGGATTCGGCAGGACTGTCAGTGTGCTGAGTGGAATCTGCTGTTGGATTACATTGCATTCATTGGGTTTCCCTGTTAAAGAGGACTTCATTTCTCCAAAGATCCTGATAACAGTGAGGAGAGGACGTTTCACTATAAAAGAAAGGAACGACTTTGGGCCCCACCGCGCGCTTCTACGGACTGTAAGCGGTCCACCTGGACCACTGGGGAAAAGGGGGTGCACCCAAATGTGAAGTCAGGGTCAGTTAGGGATAGTTTTGAGTATATTGTTCATTCAGTGTCCATACTGCAGAATTGGACAGAGTAAAAGTAGAAACCATTGCAGAATTTGCCTTGAAATTGTTCATGCTATATTGTATATTTTGCTTGTCTTTATCCCTGTCATTTTACCTTCAAATAGTCTTTATTAACTTATAGTAAATATATATTCTTTTCTTGAACTACCGCGTGTGCGTTCATTTCTGGTTGCGGAGACCAAACCACCTGCCTTGCTCTCGGTTCACACCATGTCGCATTTGCAGAGCCCCCAAAGTACCAATACAGTGGGGAAACCCCCTAAAAGTGACCCCATTTTGGAAACTACACCCCTCACAGAACATATCAAGGGACATAATGAGCATTTTGACCCTACAGCTGTTTCACAGATTTTATTAACATTGGGACATTAAAATGAAAAATTACTTTTTTTCCAATAAACCGTCAATTTAGCCCCAAATTTTTCATTTTCACAAGAGGACAAAGGAGAAAAAGCTCCCCAAAGTTCGTTACACAATTTCTCCTGAACACAGAAATGCCCCATATGTGGTTGTAATCTGCTGCATGGGTACATGGCAGGGCTCAAAATGGAAAGAGCGCTATTTAGCTTTTGGAGGGCAGATTTTGCTGGAATAGTTTTCGGATGCCATGTCGCATTTGCAGAGCCCCTAAAGTACCAATATAATACAAACCCCCAAAAAGTGACCCCATTTTGGAAACTACACCCCTTATAGAATTTATCTAGGGGTATGGTGAACATTTTGACCTCATAGCTGTTTCACAGATTTTATTAACATTGGGACATTAAAATGAAAAATTACTTTTTTTCCAATAAACCGTCAATTTAGCCCCAAATTTTTCATTTTCACAAGAGGACAAAGGAGAAAAAGCACCCCAAAGTTCGTTACACAATTTCTCCTGAACACAGAAATGCCCCATATGTGGTTGTAATCTGCTGCATGGGTAAATGGCAGGGCTAAAAATGGAAAGAGCGCTATTTAGCTTTTGGAGGGCAGATTTTGCTGGAATAGTTTTTGGATGCCATGGCTGTTGGGTCAAAATGTTCACTATACCCCTTGTATAGTTTCCAAAATGGGGTCACATTTTGGGGATTTCCTTTGTATTGGTACTCTAGGGGCCATGCAAATGAGACATGGTACCGAAAACTATTCCAGCAAAATCTGCTTTTCAAACGTCCAGTGGCGCTCCTTCCCTTCTGTGCACTGCCGTGTTCCCAAACATCAGTTTACACCCACATGTGGGGTATTTCTGTGCTCAGGAGAAATTGTATAACAAACTGTGAGATGCATTTTCTGCTTCTACCCTTTGTGAATGTGTTAATTTTAGGGCTAAATGAATGTAACATTGAAAAAAAAATGAAATGTCTAAATTTCACCTCCATACTGTTTTAATTCTTGTGAAATGCTTAAAGGGTTTACAAACTTCCCAAATGCTATTTTCAATTATTTGAGGGGTGCAGTTTTGAAAATGGGGTGATTCATGGGGGTTTCTAATATATAGGCCTTTATAATCCCCTTCAGAACTGAAGTGGTCCCTAAAAAATTAGTTTGGGAAATTTTCTTGTAAATCTGGAAAATCACTGTTACACTTGTAAGCTTTCTAATGTCCAAAATAAATGAAAGGACAATTAAAAGATGATGCCAATATAAAGCAGAGATATTGTTGATAATATTTATTAATGTATTTGGGTAGTATGACTATCTGTTTGAAAAGCAGAGCATTTCACATTTTGAAAATTGTGATTTTTTTCCAAATTTCCATCAAATTTCCTATTTTTTTTATACATAAATACAAAAATATTGATGATTGTTTACCACTAACATGAAGTACAATGTGTCACGAATAAACAATCTCAAAATCCCTTGTGTAAGTTAAAGTGTCTTAAAGTTATTGCCACATAAAGTGACACATGTCAGTTTTGAAAAATGAGGCTTGGTCACGAAGGTACTTTTAGGCTCTGTCTTGAAGAGTTTAAAGTGTAATTAAACTTTCGGAAAACTTTTGTGTCATTAATAAATTTTGTAATATACTTTATTAACAAATTACTGTTATGTCATAAGCATACTTCCTGCTTATGACATCACCAGAGCAATCCCCCTCCCCCAGTTTATTCAATATTGTGCGGTGACCAGATGGAAGGTAACGCTGCAGTTGGGATTGCGGGGTGCAAACAGCGCAGACTTGTCACGGTCTCTGGGCACGAGGGCGCAGCGCTGGTGCTGTCCCACGTTACCACCACTGGTACCGGTGATGAGGGGGCTGCACAAATGTTGGTGGTGATTGTTCCCCCGGGGCGCTTCCCCTATACTGTGCCGACTGGTGGTGTTTAGGGCGCCCTGATGTTGTCGGTGCAGAGTCAGACGGTTGTAAAGTTGAACTTTTACTTCCATGGGTGTGGAGGCACAAATGCTTAAACAGTTTCTTCAATACAAAACAACGGGGTACGCCTGGTGACACAGCAAAGTCCTGGGGTGCAGGGTAGACTTGATGAAAGGTGTTCCTAGCCCCTTATACTTCAGTGTTACAGCCCTAAGGTGCGTATGGACTCCTATTTGGCTCATAGGAGGATGCCCACCATGATACTACTACATAATATTCCCCACTCACGTTATGTGGTCCTGATAGCTCAGAGTTTCGGGGTGCAATAGTCAGGATGGCAGGATATTCCACAGGTCTGGCCTTGGCCCCTGGATCCTGTGATACTTGCTATGGAGCACGTGTTCCAGAATGTTCTCTCCACAGTCTCATGCTGACAAGATAATGATGCTTGACTTCCTTCAGGGCGATGGCTAGGCAGACAGGGGACAGGATCTTCTGAATAGCTGGAGTATGTCAGCTCTCCAACCTTCCTGGGCCTGTCTAGGACTTGAGATTCCTGCACTAAACTCACTGCTTTCTTCACAGGACATCACACTTATCTCCTCACCTCCTCCTCCTAACACTCCACACTTCTAACTCCTCACACGCAGGACCTTCCTGCAGGGGTGTTACCATGGGGACCCAGTGATCAGCTGACTCCTCCCCTTTTCCCAGGCAATGTCCTCCCATTGGACATTTGGTTACTATTCAATCCTATGGGAGGTGTAATGCATGTGTGAGGCTCACTAGGTGGCGCTGTGTTGTGTGAGACTCAGGACCCCCTGCTATGTCACACAGGCTATGAAGCAACAGGAAATAATACAATGACTACAGAGATCACCCTCAGCCCAGCCATAGCCAGCTCTGGGATGCCACAATTGGGAAGCTGTTTGCAGATCTAATGGATAAAGAAAGGCAAAATCTCTCTCTCTCTGCCATGCCGGTCACACCTACTTTTTATGAGAAATTGCAAATAATACTAGACAGTCACAAATCTGTAAAAATGACTTAAAAGGATGATGAATATGACTAATCGTTAATAGGGATGGAATTAGGCGCAAATTACCGTATTTTTTGGACTATAATACGCACTTTTTTTCCACCAAATTTAGGAGGAAATTGGAGGGTGCGTCTTATAGTCCGAATGTGGGTGTTGGGGGGCGGAGGAGCGGGGTCGCAGGATTGCCACACTCCTGCTGCCGTCGACTTCCTGCAGTGGGAGGAGTGGGGAGATGCTGCCGACTCTGCGCTTGGAGGAGAGGGTGTCCCAGTGGTGCGAACCCATCCCAACAGCCACCATGCTATTACGGCGGATGTCTGGTCTGTAAAGATGATGGCGGCCACTCTGCTGCAGAGCGGTCGCCTTAGCTACCGGGTCTCCGCTGTAATGTACAGCGGAGACCTGGTGCTAATGACCGCGATCAGAGTCCACTCTGATTGTGGGCTTTATTACCTTTAAACCTTCCAGAAAGTATTAAAACTGCCCTTGGCCTGCTGTGTACCTTTCTTGTTGTAGGCCGCTCCCAGGCTTGTCATAGCAATATTACTACTGCGGCTGGTCTCTGACCAGCCTCAATAGTAATGTAGCGAATTTCTCATAGACTGCAATACAAACAATACCCACTTTCCCTAGAATACATATAAAAGTAGAAAATTACTGTGAAAAACATACACATTAGGCATCCCTGTGTCCAAAAATGCCTGCTCTATAAACTTATAAAAATATTATTCCCGTAGGGTGAATGTCGTAGCAGGAAAAGAAATCAAAGTGCCAAACTGCTGGTTTGTTTCGCCTCTGATTTGAATAGAAAGTGATCAAAGCAATAGACATTCCCCAAAATGGTATAACTTAAAAGTACACCTGACCCCACAAAAAAACACGCCCTATGCATCACCTGTCAATGTGGTCTTGCAGCTGTTGCAAAACTACAACTCCTATATGTTATTAAATATCTTAGCACTTTTTTTTTGCTTCAAAATTTTTTCCCCTATTTTCCTCTAAAACCTAGGTGCGTCTTATGGTCGGGTGCGTACATTTGATTAATATCCCACTTTGTATTACAGTGTGTGTATGGGATTTGTTGAAATCCCATTCACTTTACTGCTACTATGATGCCTTGACACCTGAGGACTAGTTGCTTCCCTGTGGTGATGCTCACTTACCCTACTTTTAATAGTGCTGGTTGTGATCACTGCAGCAGTTGACCCATAGACTTGACTGGGACAAATACTTCAGTACTCACAATCACAACTATTAAAATTAAGGCTAGGGAGTAATGCAGTGGCGCTGGCATGGGAAAACAGCTGATTGGGGGGGTGCAAGCAGTCAGTCCCCCACCAATCTATAATTTTTTAAAAGCTGTATAAATCCTTTAAGGGCCAAAACAGCGCACTAAAAAAGTTTTGTTTGGGTAGTAGAAGCGCTTATAAAATACTGTAGACACATAGTTATGAGTCTGGTCTATTTATTAGGGAGTGCTACAGCCTACTCACACCAACACCACCGTAACTGGCATTCTAATGAGTATGCTTACACAACAACCTGTCAATCACCATCCCTGAGAGATGGAGGAGCGCTTTAAGGTGAAATTAAAGTTTCAATTTGTTTTAAGCTCTTTAGATCTAAATTACCCAATTGGCCAAAAACTAAAATAAATAAACAAAAAAAGAATGTCATAAAATATATTATTTATTATTATTATTATTGTTATTATTTTGCACTGCAAAACAGCAGCAGTCTATGTTAATCACCATTTTAAATTAAAAAAAAAAAATCTCAATCCATGTCACAAGACACACTTTTGAGATATTTAAGCCCCAAATAACCAAATAATACTCTGTTACACTTTATATAATACTTTTGTAACACTGTTTACTTTTTTATTATGAAAATGTGTAGATTAAAAAAAAAAAGTATGTATCGCAAACATGTAAACAGACCTTGTAGTGACGCTTAATTTCTTATACAGGGGTAACTTGAAGGCCCTGAGCCCTAGTGTCTGTTAAAGAGCCCCCAACAGCCATGTTCCACTTATAATACTCGTATATAACCCAGACATCCTTTCTAGTGATATAAAATTATTTAGAACTTACAATTAAGTATTTTCCTGTTACTTGTCTTTGAAAACATAAATGACCTTCAGTTAGCCAAAGCTAACTTTCCCATAGTGAATCCCTGTCAAATCTATTTGTAATTATTGTTTGTTGTCATCTTATTTTTTTATAACTGTTCAGTAAAACATTAAGTTATGTTATTCCACACAGACAATGTTATGTCTACAAATTTCTGCTTTTAATAAAATTATTGGAAACAGCCATATTGTACCCTTGGACCCGGTAAACTGGAATGTCATCCACAAACTGGAAAAAAAAACAGTGTCCCCTTAGGCAAATGGATTAAAAGGACTTGCTCGGCTTTACAGTACATTGTTCTGGTAATACACATTTTGTGATACTAGCATGTGACTGTTAGAGTATTAGGCCGAGAACTCTATTGTAATGTCTGGAATTAATTTTTGTCAAGCAACATTTTATAAATCAAAGAAATAAGATGTCAGTCAAGGCATCTAGGTTCACACTCACTTCATTACAGCCTTATTTTAAACAAATGGATTTCAACAAAAGGCTTTTATTAAAAATACACAATTTTTAATTAATAAGGTTAACATTAAAAAGCTCCAGTTTACATTTGGGAGTGTTTGATAATAAAATGTTCTCAAAGTCATATTTATATAGCTGTAAATGCTTTTAATTTTTTTTAATGTATATATTTCTGCCTTTACTGGAAATTCATTCAAAATTCAAGTCATTTTATTTATTTATTTTTATGCTAAGGCTATACAAGTTGATTCAACTCATTTTGAGAATATAAAACTACTTTTCTACTTTTTTTGTGAAAAGAGCATAGAAATCTTTAGCCACATATTTTAAACATGCAGTAATCCCTAAAGTGAATGTCCACATGCAGATCTATAAACCCTGATGCATCACATCACAAAACTAGTTTAAAGAATTATATCCCCTAGGTCTCATTCAGTCAGTCGTAATGCCACCATATTTTAGGGCATGTACACTACACTTCAGGGCATGTACTCAAGGTGTGAAATGTTGTCAAGATGTTTAGAAACAGACACCATCATCTATTTGTACCCAGTTTTCTCCTGGGTCTAAAATGTGCATCGTGCATCTCTTTCTGATGTGTTCTCTCTTTTGGTATCGAGAGGATGCTGAACCATACTTAAAGCTGCTTATAGTATGGATTCCTAAATGTTCTTGTGTTAGGCCTTTTCGATGCCATGTTTCTCTTGACTAAACAAGTATAGAAACCACAGTATATCATTAATAAAGGGGTGACCAAAGAAAAACACACTGCCAAAGTTTGTCAACGCCAGCTAAGACACTTATCTAAAATACATTTGATGTCAAGGGGTGCTGTCACCCTTTATGTACTGCACCTCTATTACTGCAGAATGACAAAGTGTATGCTGTGATGTAAGAGTTGAAATCTGCATATAAATGGGTGATAACTGCAAACTTTGAGGAAATTAGGTGAAAACAGAAGTTATGATTTATGTATCTGGAAATACTGCAGGCTGTAGATTACATTCCCCAGACATTTCATCACATTAAAAGTTCTTCAAGAATCACATCATAAAACTGTTGCCGGAGCAAACAGCGCAAACAATCTGATAAAAAGGAGCCAGTAACATGTTAGTCTGTGTGCCTGGCATTACACTAACATATAGTTTATGATGTTATTCTGTACTTTTTGTGGACATAAACAGCAAGACATCTACTATCCTGTGAGTGGCATCCTTTCTGAGACTACGCTAAAGACCACACTCCCAAAAGTCACCCATTCTTATATATGAAATGACATGCAGATTATAAATATTGTTGCACCCAGACTCACAGTGATCAGATTTATTTTATGACGTGGTTGCTGAGTTAGGACAACCCATCTAAGACACAGTAGGGCAAGTAACGTACTTGATCTGGGCACAGATTACGAAATGCAATTCTGAACATATCTTTATAAACAATAAAGGAGGATTTTTTGTTATGCATGCATAATTGCCTATTTTATACCAGTGTAAACAATAGGAGAGGTATATCATCCTACATAGTAAACTGTAGTATCCTTTCAATCATGTAAAATTCTTCATTTAGTCAGAAACATATGAAGAAGGCAGTATGGAATTTATCTGGCATACCTGGGAATTTCTATAGAATCAAAAATCTCAGCGTAACTATGTACTTGTAGGATTACCTTATTGATGGGTAACATTGGGAAATTTATTTGCCAAGAAACTATGTTCCACTTTGTGACACTCTGCAGCAGATTCACATTCTACATTATACACGGTGCAAACCTAGACTAGACCAGGAGTCGGTTTTAAGAATACAATAGAACGCAATGGATAGTCATAAAAACATAAGCTGAATAAGTTTCTGTATTTCTGTGTAGCTATACACAAATGTTGTAAAACAATGCAATAGCATCACCTGCTGGACTGTTTGTAAACTGCAGATATTGCCAAATAATTTTTTTCATGTTAGGCTATGTTCACACCACCACTATTACAGTCTGTTGCTTTCACAAGTCATAGGATGCCAGCAACGGACATTAAGGTTAGTAGAATAAGTGACATAGATGGAGCCCCTCCTGTGTTCGCTCCCATTGACTATAATGTAAAAAACATGACAGACACTTTTTTTTTGTCATGTTTGTTTACTTTTGTAATGTGGATGCAGATGGACACCAGACAGAGGAGACTCCATCTATATCTGTCTTTTAATATCCGTTGCTCTCATCATGTGACTGATGACAGCAACAGACATTAACCCATTCACGGAAAATGATGGAAAGGTATAACTTCCCGCACCATGTACTATTACGTCATAGTAATGTTACCCGCTCAGAAACTGAGTGGGTGACATCAAGAGCTGGTGTCAGCTGTACGAAGCAGCTGTGCCACAATCGCGGTTGTTAACCCCTTAGATGCCATGATCAATCATGACTGCGACATCTAAGGGGTTGCCCTACAGTCTCCTGTCCCCCAACTCTGTCTTCAGAGGGGGCTATGATCCTTATTCGGATCCTGTGTGCAGGATTGATTATGCAGTCTTGTCAGCCTGTGCTTATGCCATGTATAAGCTGTGCGAGCATATATCAAGGTACATTCCAAATTTAGGATTTACGAAGCTAAAGACATTAGAAGTGACCCCCAGAGTGACCCCCCATCAAAGGAGCTACTGGGAAAATAGTGGGGAATTTGATGTTCACAATGTCTCTGCACAGCTTACACATTCACTTTTTACCATCTGCTGTGCATTTATGTCAGGAAAAACTAATGCTCACTACATCCCTTGATAAATTATTTGATTGGTGCAGGTTTCAAAATGGGTAATGTTCAATGTATGTAGTACAGGCTGCACTCTACTTTAAGTGTGATAAGTAGGCTCCCAAGCCATCACATCAGTTAGGAAAAGGACTTCACGCTTAGTCTTGTTTTATGTGATAATCACAAAACAGTATTTATTTGTCACACAGCGTTAGGCCCGGTTCACATCTGCGATTGGGTTTCCGTTTGGGAAGTCCGCTTGGGGAGCCCCCAAACGGAAAACTATACGCATAAAAAAGACGTTTACCTGGGAAACCCGCAGACCCCATTATAGTCTATTCCGCAAGAAACATACGGAAAAGAAAGTGCTGCTTGCACCTGAACGCAGATGTGAACCAGCCTCAGTGACTAAAGGTTGAATTGAGTAAACTTACACGTTTTCGGTCTTTCCTCAGACTCTTAAGTCTGAAATATGAGATGGGGTATGGATTCCTATGGAGTAGTACACCAAAGGGGAGAGCTAGTGGGCTGTAGGCGCATTGGAAATAGCAGCATCCACCGCATGTTATGGAGCGATTCATCACATGTGGTGGATACCGCTATTTCCATGCGGTTTTCCAGTTTTCAAAATGTATGTTCTCCCCGTGTTTGCGTGGGTTTCCTCCGGTTTCTTCCCACACGCCAAAGACATACTGAAAGGGAATGTAGATTGTGAGCCCTATATGGGACAGTGACTGTCAATTTCTGTAAAGCGCTGCGGAATATGATGGCGCTATACAAGTGAGCATAATAAAAAATAAATAAATAATAATGGGGTCACTCCCTAGGGAATTACAATTTATTGGCACTTCAGGGTCTCTGCAAACAAGACATGGTGTCCAGATACCAAACATCTAAATCTGCGTTCCAAAAGCCACATAGCACTCCTTACTTTTGGTGCCCTGCTGTGTTCCCAATTGCAGTTTATGCCTGCATTCATTTCTGGAAAATAAATTTTTGCAACACTCAAGGGATAAAAATGCTAGCTAAGCTGCTTGAAAAATGACTTGAGGAGCGTATTTTCCAAAATGGAGTGGGTCACGTGTCTGCATATTCCACTTTACTGGCAATTCAGGGGCTCTGCAAAAGTGACATGATGTCCAAAATCCAAATAGCACTCCTTCCCTTCTGTGTCCGGCTGTGTGCCCAAACATAGGTTTATACCCACATATGGCATTTTGAAAACTGAAAAACCACATGGAAATAGCAGTATCCACCGCATGTGATTAAGCGCTCCATCTCATGCGGTGGATATCGCCAATTCCATGCTGTTTTCCGGTTTTCAAAATGGAGTCACTCCCTAGAGGATTATACTTTATTGGCACCTCAGGGGCTCTGCAAACAAGACGTGGTGTCCAAAATTCAAATAGCGCTCCTTCCCTTCTGTGCCCAGCGGTGTGCCCAAACATAGGTCTATACCCACATATAGCATTGTTAGATACGTTATACTGGGTACAACAGTGACATAAATGTGGGCATAAACTGCAGTGTGGGCACACAGCAAGGCGCAGATGTGAAGGAGCGCTATGCGGTTTTTGGAGTGCAGATTTAGATTGTTTGGTCTTTGGACGCCATATCATGTTTGAAAAGAACCAGAAATGGCCCCTACAAATTCCAAATTAGGCCTCAAAAGTGCACAGTGCTGTCTTACTTCTGAGCCCTGTCGTATTTCCAGGCAAAAGATTAGATCAGGAAACAGAGCAATTTAACAAACTGTGGAGGGCTTTTTCTCCTTTATCCCCTTGTGAAAATGAAAAATTTGGGAATAAAGTGACATTGTAAATAAAATCTGTGAAACAGCTGTGGGGTCAAAATGATCACTATACCCCTTAATAAATTCCTTGAGGGGTGTAGTTTCAAAAAAAATGGTGTCACTTTTGGGGGTTTCCATTGTACTGCTACGGGCTCTGCAAATGAGACATGGCATGAAAACTAATTTAGCAATATCTGCTTTTCAAACACCCAGAGGCGCTCTTTCACTTAGGCGCACTGCCGTGTGCCCAAACATCAGTTTACATCCACATGTGGGGTATTTCCCTGCTCAGGAGAAACTGCATAACAAATTGATAGATCCATTTTCTCCTTTAACCCCTTGTTAATGTGTACATTTTAGGGCTAAAGGAATGTTTTATTGAAACAAAATGAAATGTCTAAATTTCACCTCAATATTGTTTTAATTCCCTTGAAATGCTTAAAAGGTTAACAAGCTACCAAATGTGGTTTCAATTTATTTGAAAGGTTCAGTTTTGAAAATGGGATTTATGGGGGGTTTCTAATATATAGGCCTTTAAAATCCCCTTCAGAACTGAGGATTAAAAGATGATGGCAATAAAGCAGAGATATGGTAGATAATATTTATTACCGTATTTGGATGGTATTACTGTCTGAAAAGCAGAGCATCCCACATTTTGAAAATTGCTAATTTTTCAAAATTTACAAACTTCCTATTTTTTTTTTATGTAAATAAATGCAAAAAATATTGATTGTTTACCACTAACATGAAGTACAATGTGTTATGAAAAAACAAATCTCAAAATCACATGGGTTAGTTAAAGCATCTCAAAGTTATATAAAGTGACACGTCAGTTTTGAAAGATGGGACTGTGTCCTTAATGGGGTTATACAGTTTCTAATATTGATGGCCTATCCTTAGGATAGGTCATCAATATTAGATCTGCAGGAGTCCAACACCTGGGACTCCCGCAGGTAACCGGCACCGAGTCAGCGTGGTTTGCGGTATTGTTTACAAACTGTATCAGCGAGTGTAGGTACTGCAGTGCTGCTGCACAGATTTCAATGGGACAGCCTATTATTGGCTTATCCGGTGTCCCTAAGGATTGGTCAACAATGTTAGAAACCAGATAACCCCTTTAAAGTGATTTTGGGTCGTGTCCTTAAAGGGTTAAATAACGGTAGTGGTAACACCTGAAGTATAAATTTGTTCTTGTGGTTCAAACATTGTCCATATACAGTGCACCCACATTATTATTATTTTTTTTTCTTCAATTTAAGTTTTTATTGAAAAATTGTATAACAGTACATTAATAAGGTATACAGTGCATGAGAGAAATAAAGAAAATGGCATACCAATAAATTTCAGCATCGACGATGCATGAACAGAGTTGACATGCAGCGAAAATAACAATGAACAAGATCAACACAATAATAATATAATGAATATCAGAAAGGAAAGGTAATCCCTAAAATGTCACCAGAAGGGGTATCGCAGTGTAGGAGTGGTAAAACAGACATTGCCTGCTTGAGTATATGGTTAAGACCTAAGAGGTAAATCTGTACCATATATCCCAGATGTGGAGGGGGGGTTGTCAGATATAACCTTTTATGGGTCATAGTCTCCATGGTATGGTCAAACTGTAGGAGCGAATATAACTCTGTCATAGTCAAAGGAACGATCTAATAGTCTGACTGGTTCATTAATAGTATTAAACCCAATAAAGCATAAGGCTAATGGGGCCGTCAGTGTAAAGGGGGTGAGTGTCACTGCAGAGATTAATTGGCACACCGCTAACCAGAATTATACACAAGATGGGCACTCCCACCACATATGAAAGTAGGAGCCTAATTTACCGCATTCACGCCAACATAAGGGGGGAGTAATCAGGTATGAATTTGGATAATTGGGATGGAGTACTATAACATCGAAGTAATAGTTTTTGAGCCACCTCACAATTAGGTACTGCTTTTCGAAACTTTGGATACCTAATTAAGCCCTGAGTAACAGTCAGACAGCAAGTGTTGAGTTTGCAGATCTGACTCCCATCTGAGAATATACCTCAGTTTAGAATCAGTGGGCCTATTTACAAGTGCCAGGTAGAAAATCAAAATCCCCTTAGCTTGCCCGGACTCGTCCGTGAAGTAAGACTATGCTGATTGCGGGAAGAAATGATCAGAGAGGAGAGAGGGTCGCACAATGTCCCTTATCTGTAGATATTTGTAGAATTCCTTATTTGAGAGGGAATATGAGTCAGAAAGGTCCTGGAAGGATCGTAATCCCCCTTCCCCTTCTACCTGCAGATATTTAATATGGGTAATCCCTCGTGAAACCCAATTTCACAAAAACAAGGATGTTTGGAAAACAAAGAGGTACTGAAGGGGAAAAGCCTCTAGGGGCTTATTGAGGTTCTTTTTGTTGGTTTTGAGGAGAAAGGACCACTCACATCTAGAGGCCACTATTGACTGTAGCGGACTCTTCAGGGAGTGTGTGGGTTGCAATAAGGGAGACAGTAAAACGATTATGACAGCCGCCTCTCTCTCTCAATAGAGAGCCATCGCAAAGATGAGGAATCCTGCCACCAGTGTGCTAAATGCGTTAGGACAGTATAAAAATATTTTTTTAATGTCAGGGACATCCATACCCTCCTCTATGCGCAGCCTGGTCATTACAGTCTAGGTTTACCATTCCAAATAACATTAGTAAGCAATCCCTAACAAAATATGAGTTAGGTAAGGATATTGTGATAGTTTTATCAGTAATACTATACACTTTTAGAACTAACATTTTGACTACTGCTATGCGTCCCGCCCAGGAGAGGGTTGAGTTGTTGAACTTGTTCGATAATGAAGAAACCTTTGTGAGTAGTGAGACATAATTGCTAGAAAACAGTGCGGAGCTGGGGCTAGTCAGAGAAATTCCTAGATAGGGTAGAGGGCCATCCTGCCATTTATATGGGAAGTTGTTAGATAGGAAAGACCTAGTGATTGCATCCACTCCAACGTTAAGTATTTGTGACTTAGTAGCATTTACTTTATAGTAAGACACCACCCCAAAATCATGTAACATCTGCAGGATGGCTGGGACAAAAGCTAGTGGGTTAGTAACAGAGAGGATGACATCATCTGCGTACAATCCAATTTTATGAGATGTTGCGCCCACTGGGATTCTGGAAATTAACGGGTTGGTGTGAATGATCTTCGCAAGAGGTTCCATAAGTAAGTCAAATATTATAGGTGAGAGAGGGCAGCCATGGCGCATGCTATTACTAATACAAAACTTGCCAGATAGAAAAGCCTGAGGCCAAAACCTTTGCCAAGGGAGCTGAGTAAAAAGCTAAGATAGCAGATTTAAGCAGGCCTTGTATACCAAATTTATCTAAAATGCTTGACAGGTAACCTCAGTGAACTAATGTCAAACGCTTTCTCTGCACCCAGAACCAGGAGCAGAGAAGGTATCCAAGAGGCTTCTGCCCACTGAATGAGGTTCATAAATCTCCTCATCCCGTCAGGTGCCTGATGGCCTGCCAAAAAACCCACTAGGTCCAGCTGTACCAGGGTGGGCAGAGCAGCATACAAGCGATCCACCAAAATCTTCGCGTAGATTTTAATGTCACTATTCAGCAGGGATATTGGGCTGAAATTCGAGGGGGTAGTTGGCTCCTTCCCCGGTTTTGGCAGTGACCACAGTCGTCTCCAACATTTCAGGTGGGAAGCAGCTGTCTTTCGAGGCTTTGTTAAAAGAGGCAGCAAGATGAGGGACTAGAATTGCTGAGAATTGTTTGTAGTAATTGTTAGCAAATCCATCAGGATCGGGAGCCAGTGGGTCGTCTTTCAAGTTATACAACGATTCATAGTACTATTTAAATTAATCGGCTATAAGAAGGGGATCAATTTTTTTTTACCTTGGGAGTCCATCAAATACGCTAGGCGAGATTTTGCTTGAGACTGCTTCACCTTCCTAGCAAGGAAGGAGCCAACCTTGTTATTATGCAGATAAGTTTGCAACTCATAACGCTTGAGGGTCCTACCATATTGTGCCACCAGTAAAGTTTGTAATCGCAATCTAAGGGACCTCAGTTTGGTGGAGATAGAAATAGAAGGAAACTCTTAGTTTTTATTCTCCAGAGTAGCAATTTGGGAGGTTAACGTTTGGAAGTCTCATTCTCTTTTGTGTTTGAGTTGAGAGCCAGTTTGATAAGAACTCCCCTCATGTATGCCTTATGTGAGTTCTACAGCACATGTGGATCTGAGACCGACCCATACTTGTTAAGGAAGAATTATTTTAACTCAGAGAGGACCGATTGATAGTATTCAGGGGGAGTTTAAAATGGAATCATTACTTCTCCATTGTGAAGGGATGGGAGAAAGGAATTTCTCAGTTAAGGGAAGTGATATTGGGGTGTGGTCTGACCATGTGATATCTCCAATGCTCGTGGACTGTGTCTGGTGGAGGGAGGGGCCTGACACTTTTGATATCAATAGGTCTATTTTGTATTAATATTAACGAAATATATACTTTCCTTCCTAAGTGTTTATTATTACAATTCTTTTGTAAACTTTGCTGCGTGTAACTAGATATCAGCAATGCAAGATGGAGCTTACTTCCTGACCAACACCCAAGATAACTGCAAAGTCAAGATGTAAGAAGAGGAAATCGCAAGATGCTTCAGCCAACAGAAAACTGACACATACAGTGCCTTGCAAAAGTATTCATACTCCTTGAACTTTTTCACACTTTGTCACCTTACAACCACAAACTTAAATGCATTTTCTTGAGATTTTAAGTGATAGACCAACACAAAGTAGCAGATAATTGTGAAGTGGAACAAAAATGATACATGATTTTCAAAATTTTAATCAAACAAAAATCTGAAAAGTGTGACGTGCAAAAGTATTCAGCCCCCTGTACTCTGATACCCCTAAATAAAATCTAGCACAATCAATTGCCTTCAGAAGTCACTTAATTAATCAATAGAGTCCAGCTGTGTGTAATTTAGTCCCAGTATAAATACACCTGTTCTGTGAAGGCCTCAGTGGTTTGTTAGAGAACACTAGTGAACAAACAGCATCATGAAGACCAAGGAACCCACCAGAAAGGTCAGAGATAAAGTTGTGGAGAAGTTTAAAGCAGGGTTAGATTATAAAAACATATCCCAAGCTTTGAGCATCCCAAGAAGTACTGTTCAATCCATCAGCCAAAAATGGAAAAAGTATTATACAACTGCAAACCTACCAAGACATGACCGTCCATCTAAACTGACAGATCAAGCAAGGAGAACACTGGTCAGAGAAGCAGCCAAGAGGCCCATGGTCACTCTGGAGGAGCTGCAGAAATATACAGCTCAGGTGGGAGAATCTGTCCACAGGACAACTATAAGTCGTGCTTTCTACAAATCTGGCCTTTATGGAAGAGTGGCAAGAAGAAAACCATTGTTGAAAGAAAGACATAAGAAGTGCCGTTTGCAGTTTTCCACAAGCCATATAGGGGACACAGCAAACATGTGGAAGAAGGTGCTCTGGTCAGATGAGTCCAAAGTTGAACTTTTTGGCCTAATTGCAAAGGGCTATGTGTGGCAGAAAAGTAACACTGCTCATCACTCTGAAAACACCATCCAAACTGTGAAACATGGTGGTGGCAGCATCATGCTGTGGGGAGGCTTTTCTTCAGTAGGGACAGGGAAGCTGCTCAGAGTTGATGGGAAGATGGATGTAGCTAAATACAGGGCAATCCTGGAAGAAAACCTGTTGGAGGCTGCAAAAGACTTGAGACAAGGGAAGGAGATTCACCTTCCAGCAAGATAATGATCCTAAACATACAGCCAGAGCTACAGTGGAATGGTTTAGATCAAAGAATATTCATGTGTTAGAATGGACCAGTCAAAGTCCAGACCTAAATCCCATTGTGCATCTGTGGCAAGACATAAAAATCACTGTTCACAGATGCTCTCCATCCAATCTGGCTGAGCTTGAGCTATTTTGCAATGAAGAATGGGCAAAAATCTCAGTCTCTAGATGTGAAAATCTGGTAGAGACATACCCCAAAAGACTTGCAGCTGTATTGGCAGCAAAAGGTGGCTGTACAAAGTATTGATAAAGGGGGGCTGAATACTTTTGCACGTTACACTTTTCAGGTTTTTATTTTATTAAAATTTTGAAAACCATGTATCATTTTCCTTCCACTTCACAATTATCTGCTACTTTGTGTTGGTCTACCACTTAAAATCTCAATAAAATACATTTAAGTTTGTGGTTGTAAGGTGACAAAATGTGAAAAAGTTCAAGGGGTATGAATACTTTTGTAAGGCACTGTATGTACATGTCAACTCCCATATGTAGTACTATATAAGATTATGTACAGTGGTAAATAAAAGGAAGTTATATACATCCTGACTGGAGTGCAGATGTCATTTCTTTGTGCGCACAGAAACAAGATTTAGATACCAATAACCAACCAGGAATATTGATTAATTATCAATCCAATTCAAATGGCATCCCTGGGTGGACTAGTGGAGTAGGTCATTCTACAGCCACGCCAGATCGGATGTGAGGAGACAATCGACACGGACGAGGACGGAGAGTCGACCTCCACTGAGTACAGTAAGAAAATTGGTCATCTTCCCGAATATCCTACCTCCGTTATCGGTTGTCTCTTTGTGTCTTAGTCGGCTGTTGGTGACCTCCAGTGGCAGGTAATTCACTCTCCGCTAGTCAGATAATTAAGAACCTGTCAAACCGGTTGGTTATTTGGTAGTCACTGTTGATCTTTTGTTTTGTCTGCCGCTACTGATTTTGATTGGTCTATGTGTGTAAACAGTGGAGGGACGGCATGAGTCAGTGTGGCTGGGCACCTATTGGGGGAGTGTTGTCACAGACTGGCCATCTAGTAATCCGAAATAGGTGACCTCAGAGGGTGACACACAGTGAGTAGGTGGACTCGATTCGCTGGGTGAGTCGTGTCTGTAAAGCTTATACCCTCGAATTTGGACACACCTATAAAGAGGTCGTCATGACCCAGGGTCCTATGGCCACTTTCCAGTGACTGTTAGTCTCACTGTTTGTGTTTGTCAAAGGCCTTGTTGAGGACTCAGTTGGAGGAGTGGCGACAAGAACGTTGTGCTGTCACCTAAGCTCCGATTGTCTATTGGTCTGAACATAGGCAACCGTAGAGGTGACAATATAGTGGCATTAGGGGAGTAGACAGATTGGTCTTCGGACGGCCAAGAGGTCGAACTCACCTTGATAATTCCATAGTGACCACTACTCCAGTGGGTCCCAGTTGTTGTTTGTCAATCCTGTATGTTATCTGGTTTGACCGTTGTTTGACTGTTTAAATTGCGTAACTGTTTGAATGAAGTTTTTCTCAAAAAAGTTTGCTAAGATGGGAGGGGCACAGTCCATAATGTCCCCTAATGGATGTACTGCCAAACCGTTAGTAGAAGCATGAGAAGGGAAGCAGAATGTTAAAAATATGACTAAATTGATGAAAATATGTGATATTGATGCGGGAGGGAAAGGAAAGGCATGTTAAAAGATCAAGGTCTTATGAAACAGGCTGAAGCATGGTATGAAACAAGGCTGTGCATAGAGAGGGGTGGAAAGAGGAAGCGGTGACAGGAAAAAAGGGTGTAACCTATGTCTATCATAAGGGAAGGGATGATATTGAAGATAGACCCCCTGCATATAATGAGGGAGATATAACTTCTTGGACATGTTCAGTGTGTGGTGAACAAAATCCCAAGAACCGTAAAACTTGTGCTGCCTGTGGCGCGGCGCCTCGCCTATACAAAGGGAAGTTGGCGGAGCCAGGAAATGGGGGCGGGTATAAGCCAATGCCCGGACCCATAGCCACAGCCCCAGTAACAGCATGGGGGCCTACAGCCACACCTCTGGTCCCACCTGTCATAGCCACAGTTCCAGCCACTCCTTTGTATCCGGCGCTGGAAGGAAATGGCAGATTTTACCAAGGCCCTAAACCTGCCCAAGTAGAAATGCCTCAACTTCCTCAACGTAAAACATCAACCACCACCCTCAAGCGTTATGGTAAATCAGGAAGATACTGTTACTGTTACAGAAGCTACTGAAGCTCCCGCCCCCTCTTTCTGGAGGCTTACTGAAGATTGAATGAGAGAAAATCAACAACAGATAATGCAGGAGCTGTCCCAACTTCAGTCTAATATGTTAGGACTCCTTAGTCAGTTACAGACCCGCTCTCAAGTGCGTTCAGAGGAAAGGTCCGCCAATGCCTCCACAACAGTTGGCGGAGGCGTTGAGGACCAAATAGACACCCCCACACTGGGCCCTCAGGAGACATGGCCCCATAAGATAAACTTTAAGACCTCTCCAAAGCTTTCACCAATACGACACACCTCCTTACTAAACTTCACGCCGCCATTACCTTCAAGGATGATGGAACAGTCACTCTTTCTGCTTCTGTGCCCATTGCTCTTGAAGAAACCGCCATTCTGTGCTCACTCCCCCTCATGATGAACAACGCGTCGAACACGCTTATACCTCAAGCTGTCCTGGCTCGAATACCCGACCATTTATGGTCCACCAGCCTAGAAGACATAGGCCGCTTGAAGGTACCTCCAGTGAAGGTTAGACTCAAACCAGGAGCTCCCTTGCCGAGGAAACCGCAGTACCCACTTAGTCTAGCCCAATCCGAGGTAATCTCCAAACAAGTCCACGTCTTGGGATCAAGTGGAGCAATCGTGGAATGCACCTCTCCTTGCAACACACCACTGTTCCCAGTTAAGAAGAGGACTCCAAAAGGACAACCTGACAAGTACAGGATGTTACAAGACTTAAGGGCTGTAAATGAGGCCACAGTCCTGGAAACACCTCTCCATGGTGAGACACCTATGTCTACAATGTCAATTGCTGATACCTGACAATGTCACCTTAATGCGCTGCAACACCCTTAACCCCTCTACTCTTCTTCCACTTCCTGAGGGGGGAGATGCAGATGAAGATGACCATGAAGAAGACCCTTCCTGCAACTAGAACAAACATGACCATGACTTCTTCACGTTATGCAACTGGAGATGGCATACCTACCTACAGTAACCACAGATCCCATTCTAGGAGCTGATCTGGAAATTTTTGTTGATGGATCCCGATATGCAGATGCAACCGGGTGGTTCCATACGGGATATGCAGTGACAACTACTGACATGGTACTGGAGGCTAAGCCAATGGCACCCCACAAGTCCGCCCAAGAGGCTGAACTGGAAGCCCTCACCAAAGCCTGTGAAAGGGAAAACTGCCAATATCTACAAAGACTCCAGATATGTCTTTGGAGTGGCCCATGACTTTGGCAGAATATGGAAAGCAAGAGGATTCCTCACTGTGGCAGACACTCCCATAAAGCACTACCAGGTAGGGGAAACCTGATGGATGCACTCACCCTCCCCAGGAAAGTGGCAGTCATCAAGGTAAAAGCACATTCCCAAGGAGACACTCCACAGACCAAGGGCTACAACGTGGCTGACCAAGCTGCCAAACAAGCAGCCAAAGGATGACAGGAAATGGAAGAAGAGAATCAAACGACTATGGTATACCAGCCAACAAGTAACATACAACAACATCTAACAGAGCTCCAGGCACAAGCCTCAGAAGAAGAAAAGGAGGACTGGACAAAGAAAGGAGCTAGGACAGACAAAGAAGGAACATGGAAGAAAGAAGGAAAATTTTGCCTTCCCAGGTTTCTGTATCCAGCAGTGGTGTAGTGGACACATGGTCCAGGGAATCTCTCAAAGAACAACCTGATAACCAAGTACTACCTAGCACCAGGTATCACCACCTTGACATCCGCCAACTGTAAGGCTTGTGTAGTCTGCACAGAGTGCAACCCTGGAAGAACGGAGAAAGTTCCACAGAAATGTGCCCCCAAACCCTTGTATCCTTTCTATAGGATACAGATAGACCACATACAGATGCCAAAAAGCGGACAGTACTAATATGCCGTAGTGGTGGTGGACATGTACTCAGGATGGCCGGAAGCATACTCAGTGGCAAATATCACAGCCAAGACAACAGCAAAGAAACTCATTAATGAAGTGGTCTGCAGATTTGGAGCCCCACAAGTGATCGAAAGTGACCAAGGCCCAGCCTTCACTGTAAATCTCACGAGAGAGGTATGGGCAGCCCTGGGTACTACACTTGCCTTACACACCCCATACCATCCCCTGAGTAGCGGGAAGGTGGAAAGGTTGAATGGAATTTTAAAGTCCCGCATGTTGAAAGCTTCAAGAGAGACGAGGTTAGCATGGCCAGACAGCTTGCCCATAGCACTTTTTAGTATCAGATGTACCCCAATGGGGGAACACCATTTATCTCCCTTTGAAATCCTGTTTGGGTCAGCCCCTAGACTAGGAAGTTACTTCCCCCAGCAATTCCAACTACATACTGATGTTATGACCTCATATTTGACCGCCTTGGCTCGAGAACTAACTAAAATCCATGCACGAGTGTTCTCTTCTATTCCAGATCCAGACTCTCTTGAAGGAACCCACTCCTTACAACCAGGGGATTGGGTCCTGGTAAAGAAGTTTGTCCGGAAGACGCTTCTTGAGCCATGATACGAGGGGCCCTACCAAGTGTTGCTGGTCACAGCCACATCAGTCAAGCTGTCAGGAAAGCCTAACTGGGTCCAGCCCAGCCACTACAAGAAGACCCAGGCTGCAACACCATTGTAAGATGTGGTTGCTCCTTGGGGCTTTCACCGTTTTGGCCATAGTCAGCGGCCAACAGAAGGAACAGGTAGCAATCACTGAGAAAGGTGGAGTCACCACCTTCTGGTACAACTCCAATAACACACACACATTCAAATTTGACTACTGTAAAATCATAAATTGTAATGACAGAAAGTGGATGTATGGTTTAACCCATGCACAAGGTAAGCATTAAAGCATTAAAAACCATCGGGGAAGGACAACAGTATGTTTGTGTGGAAGACAGCGAGTGGGGGGAACAATGCAGGAATTGGGGTGCAGTGGGATGGAACACTGGCAAGAGTTGGGGATATAAATCCTCCAGTGCTTTGGGAAAAAAGGATAGTAGAAGTAGGTCTCTCTTGTCCTGGATGACTCTGACCAAGAGTGACTACAAACCCTTCTATCAACAGGTGGAAGGTTGCAACCCCTTGACTCTGACCATAAAAAGCCCCTCAAAGGATGATGAAGGTGCATACTGGATGGGATGGGGTATGGGGGACCTCAAGGAAGATTTTACCTGAAAGACATGAGAACTGACCTTGACAGATGGACGGCCCAACGAAGAACAGGTCCACCCAACCCTCTACACACTGGACTTGGAGGTTGTATGGGATTAGATTTTAAGGTCTTTTCACCCTGTGTCTGCAGTATATGCTTACCTTATTCATTAGGAGAGCTCTGGGACATTGCACAACTCAGTGTGACAAGAAGCCTAACTTGCAGTTATCATGCAACTCCTGTCCTTATAATAAAATGCCAATCCACATTCTGGGAGATCCATTGGAACAGAGTGAACCGAGTAGTCATGAAGTGATGTACAGAGGGAAAATGGATTTGAGCAGCCCTAAGGGCAGATTTGATCCCCACTTCTACATTGACAACATAGGAGTCCCAAGGGGGTGCACGATGAGTTCAAGGCTAGGGACCAAGTAAAGGCAGGATTTGAGTCCATAATTCCCATAATCACAGCAAACAAGAACTCTGATTGGATAAACTACATCTATTATAATCAACAGAGATTTGTAAATTACACAAGAGACGTCCTGCAGGGATTAGTGGAACAATTAGGCCCCACCTCCATAATGACATTTCAGAATAGAATGGCCCTGGACATGATACTAGCTGAAAAAGGAGGTGTGTGCAAAATGATTGAAGGAGTCTGTTGTACGTACATGCTTGACAACACTGGTCCAAATGGGAAGGTTACCATGGCAATAAAAAAGTTAGACAGTCTAGCTGATGAACTGAAAAGGAACTCAGTTGTAAAAGACCCCTGGGACACTTGGTTTGGATGGATGTCTGGCTGGCAGAAGATGCTAGCCCAGATAGGGATGGTGATACTGGTCGTCCTTGTAATCTTTACTGTGGTTGTGTGTTGTGCTATCCCATGCATCAAGAGACTGATGAACAAGGCTGTTGAAGAGACAATTCCACTCCATGTGATGCAAATCCCACTGTATGAAACTGATGGTCCATACAGTCCCTTAGAAAGAACTGCTGGCCAAGAACAGGAGGGATAGCATCTGACTTCCTCATGTACAGAGTCTGCAACAAGGGGGGTTATAGGCAAGCCATAACTCGTCTAACGTGTAGCACAAAAGAGTTCCAAGGTACATTAGGACAGATGAATTAGGCTCATTTAAGGACAGTGAGAAAATAGTCATTTTAAGGAGGGACTGTTGTGGATAAAATGTCTATTTTTATATCAATAGGTCTATTTTGAATTAATATTAACCAAATATATACTTTCCTTCCTAAGTGTTTATTATTACAATTCTTTTGTGAACTTTGCTGCGTGCAACTAGATATCAGCTATGCAAGATGGCGCTTACAGTGCCTTGCGAAAGTATTCGGCCCCCTTGAACTTTTCAACCTTTTGCCACATTTCAGGCTTCAAACATAAGGATATAAAATTTTAATTTTTTGGTGAAGAATCAACAACAAGTGGGATACAATCGTGAAGTGGAACGAAATTTATTGGATATTTTAAAGTTTTGTAAAAAATAAAAAACTGAAAAGTGGGGCGTGCCAAATTATTCGGCCCCCTTAAGTTAATACTTTGTAGTGCCACCTTTTGCTGCGATTACAGCTGCAAGTCGCTTGGGGTATGTCTCTATCAGTTTTGCACATCGAGAGACTGAAATTCTTGCCCATTCTTCCTTGGAAAACAGCTCGAGCTCAGTGAGGTTGGATGGAGAGCGTTTGTGAACAGCAGTTTTCAGCTCTTTCCACAGATTCTCGATTGGATTCAGGTCTGGACTTTGACTTGGCCAATCTGACACCTGGATACGTTTATTTGTGAATCATTCCATTGTAGATTTTGCTTTATGTTTGGGATCATTGTCTTGTTGGAAGATAAATCTCCGTCCCAGTCTCAGGTCTTTTGCAGACTCCAACAGGTTTTCTTCCAGAATGGTCCTGAATTTGGCTCCATTCATCTTCCCATCAATTTTAACCATCATCCCTGTCCCTGCTGAAGAAAAGCAGGCCCAAGCCATGATGCTGCCACCACGTTTGACAGTGGGGATGGTGTGTTCAGGGTGATGAGCTGTGTTGCTTTTATGCCAAACATATCGTTTTGCATTGTGGCCAAAAAGTTCGATTTTGGTTTCATCTGACCAGAGCACCTTCTTCCACATGTTTGGTGTGTCTCCCAGGTGGCTTGTGGCAAACTTTAAACGAGACTTTTTATGGATATCTTTGAGAAATGGCTTTCTTCTTGCCACTCTTCCATAAAGGCCAGATTTGTGCAGTGTACGACTAATTGTTGTCCTATGGACAGACTCTCCCACCTCAGCTGTACATCTCTGCAGTTCATCCAGAGTGATCATGGGCCTCTTGGCTGCATCTCTGATCAGTCTTCTACTTGTTTGAGATGAAAGTTTAGAGGGACGGCCGGGTCTTGGTAGATTTGCAGTGGTCTGATACTCCTTCCATTTCAATATGATCGCTTGCACAGTGCTCCTTGGGATGTTTAAAGTTTGGGAAATCTTTTTGTATCCAAATCTGGCTTTAAACTTCTCCACAACAGTATCACGGACCTGCCTGGTGTGTTCCTTGGTCTTCATGATGCTCTCTGCGCTTTAAACAGAAACCTGAGATTATCACAGAGCAGGTGCATTTATACGGAGACTTGATTACACACAGGTGGATTATATTTATCATCATCAGTCATTTAGGACAACATTGGATCATTCAGAGATCCTCACTGAACTTCTGGAGTGAGTTTGCTGCACTGAAAGTAAAGGGGTCAAAAAATATTACACGCCCCACTTTTCAGTTTTTTATTTTTTACAAAAGTTTAAAATAACCAATAAATTTCGTTCCACTTCACAATTGTGTCCCACTTGTTGATTCTTCACCAAAAAAATTAACATTTTATATCCTTATGTTTGAAGCCTGAAATGTGGCAAAAGGTTGAAAAGTTCAAGGGGGCCGAATACTTTCGCAAGGCACTGTACTTCCTGACCAACACCCAAGATAAGTGCAAAAACAGGATGTAAGAAAAGGAAATCGCAAGATGCTTCAGCCAACAGCAAACTGACACATATACTGTAGAAGCAGTTCCTCCGGGGATGCTATAAGAAGGTAGAAGATAGGTCTGCTTTTAAGTAGTTGTATTCAGGTGCCAAGAGGAGTTACAGAGGGACACCAGGTGGTACTGCAAGGGGGTCAACAAATATCCTTTTTATGCACCTGTTGGGATGGGGAAACTGAACTGTGCAGCAGGGAGAGAAGTGGTACTCTCATGTTAGAGTTAGCTGTCCTTTTTAATAGTCATTGGTAGCTGCACCAGGAGGAGCAGGTGGAGGGATATACAGGCACAGGAAGATAGTAGCTGAGCCAGTATAAGATGGGATTCCCCTACCCAGTGGCGTAACTAAATTCTTGTGGGCCCCGGTGCAAACTTTTGTCCGCGGCCCCCTACCTCATCCCTACAGCGAATTCTTGATAGTGGTGGTTAGGTTAAGGCTGCTAAGGAGTTTAATCAACTTTAGTGTGGTTAGGGTAATCTGTGGGTCTCCTTGGTTTATGGGCCAGTTGGAAGCTGCACTCTCAATACTGATGCCAGTGCTTATGGGCCCCCTAAGGCTCCTGGGCCCCGGTGCGACTGCACCCTCTGCACCCCCTCAAGTTACACTCCTGCCCCTACCTTAGTGTTTCCCTGGAAAAGGGTCCTTGCGGACGGCAAGTACCAGGGAGGTAGTTGTAGTGTGGTCCTGGAAAGACGCTGAGCGGTATCCCAGGGGAGAGAAGAAGCTGCATGTCCTTACAAGATAGCGACAGCGGTCTTCTGCAGTTCCTGCCATATGCACTCCCGGCGGCAGATGACATCCAACCCGGACTGAAGGCAGTTCAATGTCTGCAGGTAGCCAGACAGTTCCCCCAATCAGTGAGGGTGTTTAGCTGCGAGCTAGTTTTTCTGCTGTGAGTTGCTATGAGCTGTCATACAGTTCGAGAGAGCTCAGACTATGCAGCCATAGCAGTCCGCAGGCAATGCTCTCCCCCCAGTGCACCCACATTATAAAAACAGTGTATATTAAGTGGAAATGTTCATTGTCTTGTGTGGAGGGAAAACACCTAGATACATACTTGAGCATGTATTTGTGGTATATACTCAACTATACATATAAAAATGGAATACATGGGGCTACATGGTCTATGCACCAACATACAGGGAACTGTTGCTGGCACTATTGTTATCCACATGGTCTGGACACTTAAATAATTGGATCTATTATTTGGGTCCTGTATTAAGGCCAAAAATTACCACGGAATTAAAGGGAGTTGTCCACTTTTGACAATCCTTAATTATTAGAATGGTCCGTTGACAACAAGTGTCAGGACAGGTCCTCCAGAGCTAGAGACACTCTCTGTAACTGCTCACTATGGCTGAGAAATGAGGATATTGAACAAGGATCCCCTTCACTATTAAAGTGGTTCTCTCATCTCTGGCTATCAGCTGCGCTCCTGTCTGCTCTCTTCTCTCCACTCCCTGGTTTTCAACTCATTCCAGCAAGGAACTCCTGCTTTCTGTAAGTAGTGCAGTTCACTCTGAATTTGCATACATCGGTAACATAGACAAAGATCCTGAGGTCCCTGTGAACGACCTGAGCAACTGGTACATAGTCAGCAGTTGGATGCTGAGTTGAGGCACTGGGTGAAGTGGTTGGGGTTTCCCCCAGTGTCTCAGAGGAGCTACCCTGTACATTTTCATAGCAAGCATTAGCAATTACATTGACAGTACACTCACTAGAAATTGTTGATTTACACCAAGCTACAGAGGGGTCTGGCTGATGTGGGCATGTCTACAGCCAAGACAGCACTAGTATCCTACACGGGAGTAAACAAAGTATAATTAGCATTTTCACTGTTCACTTCAGCTGGGCACACAGCAGAGAAGTGTAGGAAGCTGATCTCTCCCTCTACCTGTGTGACAGGTCTTAGCATTACATTAAGATCATCATTCACAGACAATTTAACACAGCGAGATGGGGTTTCTCCCATCCCATATTGGGACACCAGGGGCCCCAAGTCCGTCCCCAACAGCACATTAGCAGGCAGATCAGACATTAGCCCCACATCCCGCATTCCTTTTCCCACACCCCAGTCCAAATGAACACAAGCCATGGGTACAGTTAAGCGTTCTTCTCCACTACCCCTCAGGGTCAGAGTTTTCCCGGGGATTATACTGTCCAGAGGGACCAAACCAGGTTGCACCAGAGTAACATCCGCCCCAGTGTCCCAAAATCCCATGACCACTTTATCCCCCACAGTACCAGTTGAAGGTTGGCATTGGGTTGCGACCCCCCTCCCAACCAAATACACAGATGACACAGCTGCTGTGACCTGGGAAGCAGGGGGTTTCTCAGGGCAGTTGGGGCACTCCACCTTGAAATGTCTTTCCTTGGTCTGAGAACATTTAACTAACCTGGTCTCCTCCCTAAGTGATGTCACTAGGAGGAGAAGCCCCGCTCTCCATCCTAAAATCCCCATAACCATGTTCCTTCATATGTCCTCGCCAGATGACCATAAAGTTGTGGCGAGATCCCCATCGTGTAGACACCAAGGATGACACCCCAATCCCCTTTGGGTAAGGAGATCAGTACCTGGACCTTTTCCGGGCTTTGAACAGTACCTTGTGTGGGCTTGAAATGTGCGCCTTGGCCGGGCGCACCTGAGGAATTTACCGGGGTGACTGTGAGAGGTTCCCCGGGGTAAGATATTGTCATAAAACCATATCCCTTTTGGTCTGTGGCCTGGAGACATGGAGTCTAGGTTTTGTATATTCAGAGGTCCTTCCAGCCACAGGTTTGTAGGAACCTCCTCCTGGGGTAATGAGATTAACAAGGGTATGCTAATTGAGCCAGGGACAGAACAACAAAAGGCTTTCATAGAGTAGAATGGCCGCATTCCTGGGGCCAAACTGGATGATATGAGCAATTGATAATACAACAAAGAAATGTATAACTGGAAAATACATCTTGGGGATCTCTCATCATCACACTATTTTTTTTTAGCGTGTAACGGATTATAGCTAGAGAGGCATATTTTACTCTAGAAAGATCAGGTATGGACAGGGTCAAATGTAAACTTTATTGATGACTTTGTGTATGTGTTGTATAAGTGTTTGGTGCAACTCTTTTGACACTGCAATCTGGACGATGGTAAACGTCTGGGTCACAACGCCAATAAACTTCCTGGTTATGTTCAGAGATGTATTACATAAGAATACCCCTTGGATTAGGCTTAGAGGGGTTTTACATTATCAGTCTGTGTGAGAATCAGATAGTAAAAGTATAGTATGCATAGATGATGATGATGATTTGTCATCGTCTGTGCAGTCTGTAGCTTCCTCCTTCCCCCCCTCCTTCCTCCCGCAGCTCTTAAGATGCTGCCTGAGGCAGGAGGACATTTTAGAACCCCATATCTCAGGATCTGTTAGGGCTATGAAGAAGTGCTTGGATTCATTTTAAAGATTAGAATCTTTAAAATGATACCAAGAACACCATGATAGCCCTTACAGATTCGGAGTGATCTGCTGTTAAAAACGCTGTTGGGAATTGAAATCTGCATTGGGAATTTCAATGCCAAATAGCATTTTCAACAGCAAGATGAGATTATCTTCTTTAAAATTAATCTAAGATCATCTTCACAGCCCTAACCAATCCTGAGATATCTGCATTAGTAGTAAGGACGTATCTAATATGTCCTGGGCTAGAAAAATGCCACTATGGGAGGATGTATAAATACTTGGGCGGCAGAGAAAGGGTTAAAAGAAAAATCATACTGAGTTTGTTTTCAAGCTACTGGTAGCCAGTATCTGAATGCTGACAAATTAAAGGGGAAACATAAATATGTACAGTATACACAAACATTATCCAAGGATTTGTTTTCAGTATCAATAAACACAGAAACCTCAGAAATGATCATATAAATATCACATTATCATTTTTTATTCAAGACTTACTGCAAGCCTCCAAACATTGATCCCAACAGATGATACCAAATTCTTTCACAATTATACAACATAGAGATTTCATGCCCAGAATAATACATTACATTGTTTTACCCTGCACTTGCTCAGCTACTCCTTATCTTCATCTTGTAATAGAGTGTAACACATTTTCACATGACATTCACTCTATTTATCTACTTCTAGCCTGATTTTGGAGACTAGAAGACAAAGAACCCCTGTTTTCTTGATCCTGCACCTAAATCTAGCATTTATCACCTATCCAATCAAAGGAGAGCTGTATGATGATTTTTGATATAGAAACTGTATTTTTCAAAAGCACAATTTTGAGGCACATATAATTTATAGATTAATATTTATTAAAGAGGTCCTTTCATGTCCTCAGGCACATGTGCTTTTATATACCGCTAGAAAGCTGACAGTGTGCGCTGAATGACGTGCGTTTCCAAGTAATTTTTGTGAAACTGCATATACATACAATTTATCTAAAAATTTTTGAGGGGTCAAAGGTAATGGGAATAATAAGAAAAAATTTGGTTTTATTGCATTTTTTGTGTTACATTTTACCATACAGTAAAAATAAAATAAAAAGAATGCTTTTTTTGTTGGGAGGGAGACCTTTGGCATGGCCTAATAGGCAGATAATTATGGCAACCCAGGAGAGGTAACCAGCTGAATATGATCGTGTTGTGGGGTTGGTTGACAGACACCCTCTCAAACCCTTTAGATTCTGCAGTCACTAACACTAAGAGGTTAAATGATTGGAGACCAATTTTGTTGGTCTCCAATCAGTTTCCTGATGTAACAGGGAGGTAGTTAAAGAGATGGATTTTTGCTGACGACAACTCCTTGCAACAATATTACAATCAGATTCCCAGACTGGTCAGGAAGCAATACAATAGTTGCGCTTCTACAATAGGCTGTACTGGATGTTATGACCCTGGCCAAGCTGCTTTACCGCTGGAACCGCCGATGTTTCATTGTACTCGCAACATAGATTCTGTGTCAATGGTTTTAGTATGTGGCTTCTCGGAAGACTGCTACATTTAGCAACATTTCTGTAGGCAGACAAAGAAATTATTACAATATGTAGAGAGTGCAAAAGACAAAAAAAAAAAAAAAAAAAGGGATGGCTAGATGTGAAGTAACCAAATAATGGTACATTTATAATTAAAGTCTTGAATTCTATTTTTTTACAAGTTGTGTTTACAAGTTGGAACATCTGAAGGGTCAAATAGTGGTTGTGGCCTAAATACATCCTGGCCGTTATGCATATAGGTAAAACTGTTGGCTCAGGTTGTACAGATGCAGGTAGATCCTATAAGCACAAAAATTATCAAAGAAGTCTTGAGGGAAGTATGTCATAGAAAACATTTTGGATATTGATTCTTACTTTTTGAGGAAAGGGGGATTTCATTATTTTAATTAATAATTCATAATAATGACAAAAATACAAAACTATTATGTTTGTTCATTGTTAAAATTTGCTTAAGTGTCAGCTCCTTATAATTTTAAAGTAACTTAAATTTGTCCAAACAAATATCCACACATTAAAACAGAAACTTAACAATAGTCATTTAAAGAGGACCTTTCACCACCTCCAAGTCCAACTTTTTACATAATTTAATAGCTTCTGCTCCACTGATTCCGGCATAGTTGGAATTTTTCTCTAACCCACACTGTTCCCGAGCAATCAATGCTGTTAGTTTTGGTGTCTGATATGCTATTTAGGCTCTGTATTTTCAAGAGGGCAGAGTCAGGCAGGAACAGGCAAAGGGTGCAATTCTGAGCTCTGACACTGGAAAAAAAAAAAAAAAAAAAAAAAAAATTTACTCACCAGTCCCAGGTGCTCCGCTGTCCTCCCAGTGCGGTCCAATCCTGCAGCTCAGCTGCCTTTTTTGCTCTGAAACTTCTTGCTAGATGTGATGTCCTCCAGTTTCCTTCCTGAGGCTGCTGAGCCCGCTGATTGGCCTCAGTGGTCACATGCGGAAGTTACTTCCGTGGGAAGACAACAACAGAGCTGCAGGACCAGACTGTGCAGGGAGACACCAAAGGACAAAGGAGAGTATGATTTTTTTTATTTTCTCATCATCCCCGGCCGATTTAATCCCTTAAGGACCCAGCCCAGTGCATTAAGGACCAGGCCTCATTTTTCAAAACTGACATGTGTCACTTTATATGGCAAGAACTTTGAGACGCTTTAACTTACACAAGTGATTTTGAGATTGTTTTTTTTGTGACACATTGTACTTCATGTTAGTGGTTAACACTAATTAATATTTTTGTATTTATTTATAAAAAAAATAGGAAATTTGATGGAAATTTTGAAAAAAAAAAAAAAAAAAAAAAAAAAAAAAAAAAAATCGCAATTTTCAAAATATGAAATGCTCTGCTTTTCAGACAGATAGTCATATCACCCAAATACATATTATCTACCATATCTCTGCTATATATCGGCATCATCTTTTAATCGTACTGTAATTTATTTTGGACGTTAGAAGTCTTATAAGCATAGCAGCGATTTTCCAGATTTACAAGAAAATTTCCCAAATTAATTTCTCAAGGACCACTTCAGTTCTGAAAAGGATTATAAAAAGTCCGATATATTAGAAACCCCCATAAATAATTCAATTTTCAAAACTGCACCCCTCAAATAATTGAAAATAGCATTTGGGAAGTTTGTAAACCCTTTAAGCATTTCACTGGAATTAAAACAATATGGAGGTGAAATTTAGACATTTCAGTTTTTTTCCACTAATCCCTTAATTTAGCCCTAAAATTAAACACATTCACAAAGGGTTAAGAGAGAAAATACATCTCACAGTTTGTTATGCAATTTCTCCAGAGCACAGAAATACCCCACATGGGGGTGTAAACTGATGTTTGGGCACACAGAAGGGAAGGAGCGACACTGGACGTTTGAAAAGCAGATTTTGCTGGAATAGTTTTCAGGTGCCATGTCTCATGTCCCTAGAGTACCAATATAAAGGAAACCCCAAAAAAGTGACCCCCTCACAGAATTCATCAAGGGGTATAGTAAGCACTGAGAGGTATACATGAAAAATTACTAAAACATCACTTTATCCCCAAAGTTTTCATTTTCACAAGGGGTTAAAGGAGAAAAAGCACCCCACAGTTTGTTAAACAAATGCTCCTGAACACAGCAATACCCCATATGTGGTTGTAATCTGCTGTATGGCTACATGGCAGGGCTCAGAATAGAAAGAGCGCTATTTTGCTTTTGGAGGGCAGATTTTGCTGGAATAGTTTTCAGGTGCCATGTCGCATTTGCAAAGCTCCCACAGTACCAATATAGTGGAAACCCCCTAAAAGTGACCCCATTTTGGAAACTACACCCCTCACAGAACATATCAAGGGATATAGTGAGCATTTTGACACTACAGCTGTTTCACAGATTTTATTAACATTGGGACATTAAAATGAAAAATTACTTTTTTCCAATAAACCATCCATTTAGCGACATTTTTAATTTTTGCAAGTGGTTAAAGAAGAAACACCCCACAATTTGTTAACCAATTTCTTCTGAACACAGAAATGCCCCATATGTGGTTGTAATCTGCTGTATGGGAACATGGTGGGGCTCAGAATGGAAAGAGCGCTATTTGGCTTTTGGAGGGCAGATGTGGCTGGAATAGTTTTCAGGTGCCATGACATATTTGTATTGGTACTTTAGGGGCTCTGCAATGGAAACCTCTCAAAAGTGACCCCATTTTAGAAACTACACCCCTCAAAGAATGTATCAAAGGGTATTATCATTTTGCACCTAAAAATGCTTCCCAAAAATTAATGTACAAAGTGAAAATTAAAGTTTTTAAAAGAAATATCCAATTTCAGTGCCTAATACGTTGCGGCCACTTTGTGGCATCAGAGACATGAACTCCTAAAACTATTAAGTGGGCTATCCCGGGGACAAAAAAAATTATATATGTGGGTGTAAACTGCTGCTTGGGTACACAGCAGGGAAGGAGCACTGTGGTTTTTTTTTTTTTTAGCTTTTGGAGTATAGCTTTAGAGGGACTTTCTGGACGCCATGTTTTTGCAAAGCCCTAGAGGTGCCAGTAAATTGGAATTCTCCAAGAAGTGACCCCATTTTGTAGCGGCAATTTTAGGGTCTCTGAAAATGTGACATGGCGTCCAAAAACCAACAATCTAAATATGCGCTCCAAAAGCACATAATGCTCCTTCACATCTGCGCCCTGCTGTGTGCCCAGATGGTAGTTTATGCCCACATGTATGACACAGTTGTACCCAGGATAACATACTTAACAATGCCATATGTGGGTATAAACTACTGTTTGGGCACAGCAGGGCACAAAAGGGAAGGAGTGCTATTTTGGTTTTTGGAGTACAGTTTGGTTTTTGGCCACTTTTGCAGAGCCCCTGAATTTCCAGTAAAGTGGAATCCGCAGACATGTCACCCCATGTGGGGTAGCGAGCATTATTAACCCTTAACCCTTTCCTCCCAGGGTAGCACTTCTGTAGCCAAGCACGTATCTAACACGTCCTTACTTCTAATGCCGATATCCCAGGATCCATTAGGACTATTAAGAAGATCTGGGATTCATTTTAAAGATGAGAATCTTCATGATAGCTCTTATAGTTCGAGTGATTCACTGTTGAAAATGCTATTCGGCATTGAGATCCCATTGCAGATCACAATTACCGACAGCGTTTTTAACAGAAATTCGCTTCGAATTTGTAAGGTCTATCATGAAGATCCTAACAGATCCTGAGATATGGGGCTCTAAAATGTCCTTCCCCCTCCTGTCTCAGGAAGCATCTTAAGAGCTGCGGTAGGAGTAGGAGGGGGAGGAGCAGCCCTGCAGACTGCACAGAGATCAGAAATCATCATCATCATCATCATCTGTGCATAACCTGTACGTGACCCCAGGGAGGTAGCAGGGACGTCTGTCCATGTTATCCCCTCTCCTATCAGAGAGCATACTATACTTTTGCTCTCTGATTGTCACATAGAGGGATAATGTAATACCCCTCTGAGCCTTACTAGAGGGATATTCTTATATAATACCCCTCTGAACATAACCAGGACGTTTATTGGCACTGTGACCCAACTGTTTACCATTGTCCAGGTTGCAGCGTCACAAGAGTTGCACCAAACACTTACACAACACATGCACAAAGTCATCAATAAAGTTTACATTTCACCCAATCCCTGTCCTGTCCATACCTGATTTTTATAGAGTACAATACTCCTCTAGCGATATCCGTTAGACCCTAAAATAACAGCAATAACGATTATCACTAGAGATGAATGTATAAATTGCTACAATTTTTATAGGGGGAATAGAAAATTATATTTTTATGTAAACTATTTAATTTGCATGCACAAAATTGGTTGGCGCATTTCTGCGATTTTGGCGTTTCTTTTAACACCCTCACCTGTAAATATATAGATGTGTGGTATGTATGAATTCCTCACATATTGCAGTTTTTTGGAAAGTACATTTTGTTTGCAGAAAGGGACTGCTTGAGCATGCAATTTGTCAAATTTGAATTTTTTTGCAATTTTTGCTTACAATCTGTTTGCTGCAAAGTTGCAAGAAGGTGGTTGTATTATGAAATATTAAGTTGTGTTTTTATATACGGTATGCTGTGCAATCTCAAAAAACTTAGATCTTGGTTTCACAGTCACAGTTTGCTAGGTGCAGTATACATTTTTAACATATTAGTGAATAACAGCAAAATCTTGCTTGTCTTCTGTATCAGCGTTTTTGAGAGTACGAGCCATTCTTGCAGCTGATGTCTGCAGTATATATATATATATATATATATATATATATATATATATATATATAAATTGTGTACACCTTGATCTTTTATTTTAAATGTATTTTGTGTGTGAATGTAAGATTGAATAGGAGTTTCAAGTGCAATTATATGTTTTAGTGCATTTTTTCAAAAAATTATTTGTGTTTGTCACAAAGTTACATAAAGGTGGACATGGCTATTGGTAACCCATTGAGACACACGTAATCTTCAGGTTGTCTACTTTCAAAAAATATATAGGGTTTGGGGGTCACTTGCTTTCCACGGTGTGTAATCCGTACATTTTATAGGATGATTTATTTTTTTTTTTTTTTTTTTTTTTTTTTTTTTAACATTTCCAACTTCAAAGCAGATTTTTGCTCATTCCAGTACTAGTGATTTTCTGATGATGTGTGCATGCAGGTTTAGGCCTTAGTGATATGAATGAATTCTGCACATTTTGATCTCTTATTTTTAGGAGGTTTGGTACATATAACTTTTTGTTTGGTTTCCACTTTTGGCAACTAATATACATTTATTTGCATTTTTTTTTTTTTTTTATAAAACATTCACTTTGAATCAAAATTCATGAAGGTGCTTGTTCACATACAGTACCAAGTGGCATTCTGACAATGCTGCAGGTATCTACTTTAAGAAAATATATAGGTAAAGGGGGGGAGGTTGGATGATTTTTTAATGTTGCAATTTAGGTTTGATTAGTCCATCTCAAAACTGTGAAAATTGCTCTGGCTACCAGAGGTGCAAAATTTCCGGAGACCCCTAGCAGTGAAAGGGTTAAGTGTTGCATTCTTTTAATTTCCAGAAATGAATGCGCAGCTGATAATGAAAAGTTAAAAATGAAATTTTTCCATAGATACACCATTTCTGTGCTCAATATGTTGTACCCAGCTTATGTCTGCACAGACACACACTCCAAAAGCTTTTAAGCAGAGGCCCCGGCACAACAGCTTTTGGAGCATTCGTCTCTGATACAAGCCGGGCACAACATATTACACACTGAAATGACGTATTCCTGGAAAAATTATCATTTTCACCTTTCACCATCAGCTGCGTATTCATTTATGGATAATAAATTATAGCAATGCTTGGGGATTAAAAATGCTCACTGTACCCCTGGATAAATTCCTTCAGGGGTGTAGTTTCCAAAATGGTGTCACATGTCAGGGGATTCCACTTTACTGGCGTTTCAGCTCTGCAAAAGCGTAATGGCGTCCAAAAACCAAATAGCGCTACTTCCTTTCTGTGCCCAAACAGCAGTTTATACCCACATATGACATTAAGTACATTATCCTGGGTACACCAGTGTCATACATGTGGGCATAAACTGCAGTTTGGGTACACAGCAGGACACAGAAGGGAAGGAGCGCTATGTGGCTTTTGAAGTGTATATTTAGATATTTGGGATCTGGATGCCATGTTTGCAGAGCCTCTAAGATACCAGTAAAGTGGAATCCCCTAGGGAATGACCCCATATTCAAAAGTGAAGGGGTGTAGTGAACATTAGTATCCTAGACATGACTACACAGCGGATGGGGAAAAGTGAATATGTAAGCTGTGCAGAGTGCAATGGTTATACTAAATTCCCTACTATTTCCCCAGTAGTTCCTATTACTGGGGGGGGTGGGGTCACTTCTGGTTTATTATCCCTCGTAAGGTCTAAATTTGGTTTTTACCTTGAACGCTCGCACAGCTTATACATTCCCTTCCTGACACAGCCAGTTGTGTTCTAATGATCTGGCAATTTTTGAGGTTTATGTCTTCACATTGTACAAGCTGTATTTTCTTTATTTTCCTGGTGATATAGCCATATGAGGGCTTGTTGTTTGCGGTATGAGATGTATTTTGTAATGACATCATTTTTGGGTGCCTACAATTTATTAAATAAATTTTATTAACCCTTTCTTGGTGGATTAAAAAAAAAAAAAAAAAAAAAAAAAATCATCAATTCTGGCATTGCGTTTTACCTTTTAAATTTTTTGCCATGCAGCATAGAGCGTAAGTAACATGTTACCTTTATTCTGCAGCTTGGTAAGATTACGGCGATACCTCATTTATATTGTTTTTTTATGCGATACTAATTTTGCAGAACAAAAACCCATTTGGGGACATAAATCAATTATTTTTGCATCGCCATATTCTGAGATGCGTAACATTTTTATTTTGTGGTTTACAGAGTTGGTTTAGGGCTTATTTTTTGCGGGACAATCTGTGCTTTTTATTGGTACTGTTCATTACTTCTGGCATTTTTTTTTCCCTTTTTTTTTTCCCGACATTCACCGGGTACGTTAAATATTGTTTCAGTTTTATTGTACAGTTTGTTACAGATGCGGTGATAACAAATATGTATTGTTTTTATTATTTTTTAGGTTTTTTTATATAATTCATTTTATATAGGAAAAGGGAATTTTGGGGGCTTTATTCTTTTATTAATTTTTTTCAAACACTATTTTATTTTTCACTTTTTTTTTACTTTTTCATGTGTTCCATTAGGACACCTGAGCCAGCGATGCTTTGATCGCTGGTTCAATACTATAGACTGCAAGAAACGAGCAATGGTGGGAATGGTGAAGGTTAGAGAAAAATATCCAACTGTGCTGGAATCAGTGGAGCACCACTTATTAATAAATGCTAAGACCTTGAATTGGTGGAGGTGATGAAAGGTCCTATTTAAAAGCACAGCTATAGAGCAAATGAAAAAATTGTTATTATCCTTATACCTAAGAGTAGGATTTCAGCCTATAATCTGGACTTCCAGGGAAATACAAGTCTCCTGCTACTCAGTTAAGCCCCTCTAGTGTTGTAAGCTAAAACATACAGATGTAGCGAGTTAACTAGAGCTTCTGTAATTGGTTAAACTGCTGCAGTGTGATATCTTATCACAAAAGACAAAACAATGAAGTCATTGAAAAAAACTTTCAATTGTTTTGTTATTGTCTTCTGTGACAAGATATCATGCTGCAACAATTTAACCAATTCCAGAAGTTTGGGTTAACTCTGCTATATCTGTATTTCAATCACTTGTACTATACCTTCCACAAAATGTTGCTTTGTAGATTGATCATTTAATCTTTGCCAAGAATTTGTTAAATTCTTCATATCTGACAATTGATTAGCCTGCACATGTAGAAGAAGCTTCCTTTGTAGGTATCTGTATCATAGTTAAGGGATTTCTTTCTAAATTGCTCAACCTCCATATTCATACTACAGCTTGTAAGCAGATACATCTTAAAGACCAAGTAATCCTACATGAACACACAAATCTTTTACATGTCACAGAGACATGTCAGAAGATGGTACTAGTGCAGGTAGGGAATGAGTTCATTTCAAATGATAGGAGTTATGCACACATTTCCTTAAAAGAGGAGCTTTCACCACCTCCACCTCTTTGAATCATTTAAAAGGTGCTGCTCCACTGATCCTGTGCAGTTAGAATTTTTTCTCTAGCCTCCGCCATTCCCAAGCAATCAATACAGTTAGTTTTGGTGTCTCTTCGGCTATTTAGGCTCTGTACTCTCAGGTGGATAGTGTTAGGCAGGAGCAGGCAAGGGGTGTGATTCTAAGCTCTGACACTATCCACCTCTAGAGTTCTGATTCTCACCCCTTACCTGCTCCTGCCTGACACTCCTCCCTAACAGTAAAGAGCCTAAATAGCATATCAGACACCAAAACTGTCTTCACTGATTGCTCAGGAACAGTGGGGGATAGAGAAAAATTCCAGCTGTGTTGAAATCAGTGAACAGCACCTATTAATAGAAGCTAAAAACGGGAGTTGGAGAAAGGCCCTTTTTAAACAGCAAACTTATCACTTAGAAAGGATACTGATTTCTGTAATATTTTTCTGCGTCTTGCAGCCACTCCAACATCTTGGCTATAGAAGGGCTGTGTGAAGTACGTTCCAGGGTTGCTTCAAGGTTAAGCCTCTCTGCGTTCACCTCATAAACATAGAGGATGGCCCCTACCTGGTGACTCACAGAGTCCCTAACTTTTTGGAGTACACACCTGAAAAAATAACCAAACCATATGATATTGTATACAATAAATCTCAATAAAGCAATTAGCAAAAATACTGTGAATACAAGAAAAAAAAAACTAAACATTGAACTACACAGTGAATAGAATATTTTTGAAGATGCAGTACAGTAAAGTGTTGGCTTCCCATGTCCTGGGCCTCTGCCCACTTGCCTCATAAGAAAGAATCTGCTGATGCAAGTCATGATCTCTAGAGGTTCTTTTAGACTACAACTCTCCACTATGTCCCATATGTGGAAGCAGCTGTCCTCTCGTGACATTTTACCATAACTGACTTCATTTTCAAATTATAAAGAAGTAAAGCAAATCAATACAGAAGTACATTCTCAAAATAATTAATTTATTTGGCTGCATCCGATAATAAAAATCTACATCTTCCACTTTACGTTTTATGCTATATTTTGATCATCTGTTGATGATATATACCTAATTAGCATATTGGTTAACCTGCAGTCATTTATATGCTTAAAAGGGTCTTAAATACTGATCTCCTATATCTACGATAGATCATCAACAGCAGACCGGTGGGGGTACTCCTATGGATCAGCTGTAAGCTCAGTCCCTTTCAAGTGAATGGCAATACCAAGAACAGTGTTAATATAAATTAGGTATTAAAACATGGAAACTTAAAATGCAATCATAGTGAAAACCTACATTTTATCATTTAGCTTCTCAAGAGTCAGCTCAACTGCTGCCTTAAGTTTTTCCTTAAGTCGATCCTGTAGATCAATAAAGCCACTTAGAGGGGTCTTTGAAAAGGTAACGTTCTGACAAGACTGCAGCTGTTCAGCCAGGTTACTGAGTGAGCTCACTAAGGGTTTGCAATCTAGTAGAGCACGGTTCCATTCTTCTGGTTGCTTCTTTATACTATCAAGGCACCGTCTAAGTGACTGCTGGACGGAAAACAGGGCTGCATCTTCTGGCATGCTAAGATGGAAACATGCAAAATAATACATATTATTGAAGAAACATACACCAACATCAGATGCTTTCAAGTACAGCTCACCTTTGCCCAGTTACCAATTGTAGCTGACTAGATTATCAATGAAAAACACAGCAAAAGTGTCCATGTACAGTCATGGCCAAAAGTTTTGAGAATGACACAAATATTATATTTTCACATGATCTGCTGCCCTCTGGTTTTTATGTGTGTTTGTCAGATGTTTTTATCACATACAGAAATAGAATTGCATTCATATTATGAGTAACAGAAGCTTATATTGACAGTTAGAATGAGTTAATGCAGCAAGTCAATATTTGCAGTGTTGACCCTTCTTCTTCAGGACCTCTGCAATTCTCCCTGGTATGCTCTCAATCAACTTCTGGACCAAATCCTGACTGATAGCAGTCCATTCTTGCAGAATCAATGCTTTAATTTTGTCTGAATTTGTTGGTTTTTGTTTGTCCACCCGTCTCTTGATGATTGACCACAAGTTCTCAATGGGATTAAGATCTGGGGAGTTTCCAGGCCATGGACCCAAAATCTCTATGTTTTGTTCCCTGAGCCATTTAGTTATCACCTTTGCTTTATGGCAAGGTGCTCCATCATGCTGGAAAAGGCATTGTTGAGCGCCAAACTGCTCTTGGACGGTTGGGAGAAGTTGCTCTTGGAGGACATTCTGGTACCATTCTTTATTCATGGCTGTGTTTTTAGGCAATACTGTGAGAGAGCCGATTCCCTTGGCTGAGAAGCAACCCCACACATGAATGGTTTCAGGATGCTTTACAGTTGGCATGAGACAAGACTGGTGGTAGCGCTCACCTCTTCTTCTCCGAATAAGCTGTTTTCCAGATGTTCCAAACAATCGAAAAGGGGATTCATCAGAGAAAATGACTTTACCCCAGTCCTCAGCAGTCCACTCCCTGTACCTTTTGCAGAATATCAGTCTGTCCCTGATGTTTTTTCTGGAGAGAAGTGGCTTCTTTGCTGCCCTCCTTGAGACCAGGCCTTGCTCCAAGAATCTCTGCCTCACAGTGCGTGCAGATGCACTCACACCTGCCTGCTGCCATTCCTCAGCAAGCTCTGCACTGCTGGTAGCCCGATCCCGCAGCTGAAACACTTTTAAGAGACGGTCCTGCCGCTTGCTGGTCTTTCTTGGGCGCCCTGGAGCCTTTTTGGCACCAATGGAACCTCTCTCCTTGAAGTTCTTGATGATGTGATAGATTGTTGACTGAGGTGCAATCTTTCTAGCTGCAATACTCTTCCCAGTTAGGCCATTTTTGTGCAGTGCAATGATGACTGCACGTGTTTCTTTAGAGCTAACCATGGTTAACAGAAGAGAAACAATGATGGCAAGCACCAGCCTCCTTTTAAAGTGTCCAGTGGTGTCATTCTTACTTAATCATGACAGATTGATCTCCAGCCCTGTCCTCATCAACACCCACACCTGTGTTAATGGAGCAATCACTGAAACGATGTTAGGTGGTCCTTTTAAGGCAGGGCTGCAATGATGTTGAAATGTGTTTTGGGGGATAAAGTTCATTTTCTAGGCAAATATTGACTTTGCAAGTAATTGCTGTTAAGCTGATCACTCTTTATAACATTCTGGAGTATATGCAAATTGCCATTAGAAAAACTGAAGCAGTAGACTTTGTAAAAATTAATATTTGTATCATTCTCAAAACTTTTGGCCATGACTGTACTGTACATTACTATTTTTGTCATCCGAACAGAACTGAGATAGCATTTGGGCTCATGTACATGTTCATTTTTTTTTTTTTTTTTTAAATAACTGATCAGTGGGCTACAGGAAGGGGGCGGAGCCTGACTGTGGAAGGGAATGGCTGCATAATCGCAGAGTTCCAGGCCTGAGTCTCAAATAGCAACTAAATAAGCGACGTGCCCGTGGATTATATTAACCTACAAGACACGGGGATAGCTTCCTTACCTCTAGAGATGCCGAGGAAAAGGAAATCTGCGGTGAAGCCGCAGAAAATATCGGATTGTTACTTCCCCCACGGCAGTGGGGAAGATCAAAATGGCGGCGGCTCACACTCCAGCGCTGTCTCCGGGGCCTCGACTCCAACGCGGGACCCTCCGGAAGAGAAGCTCACATTATCAGCACAGCGGAGACCGCTGTCAGCGCCGTCGCTCCAACAGCTGATGGAATGCGGGAGTCCGGAGGCACCGGAGCCCTCTCCCCGGCGGGCCGGGGGGAGCGCGGTTTCGGGGCCTTCTCGGGCCGACGCACCGAGGCCTATATGCCTAAACAACGCGGAGACACTAAACTCGCCTACCACTAGCCCGGCCAAACAGAAGCCCAGGCTCCAGACCACGGAGGCACAAGAAGAGGAGGTGAGCAATACTACTCCATATATTCCACCATCCACCGATTTTTTTGCAGATATTCCAGCAACAGAAAGTTTACTCACTGAGGCCTCCATGAAAAATATGCTTATGGCCTTCTGTAAATCATTGACAACAGACATGTCTTTAATGGTTAAACCGCTAGATAGAGACATTCAAGAATTGCAGAAACGCACTGTTCATGTGGAATCTAAAATGGCGGAATTTGCTGCTTCACATAATCTTCTCATAGATGCTCACTATGAGGTGGAGAAAGATGTGTCGTTTCTTAAATCTAAAATAGCAGACTTGGAGGATCGCTCGCGGCGCAATAATCTGAAATTTAGAGGGATCCCAGAGTCCGTATCTGCGACTAATCTAACAATTTTCCTCCAAGACCTGATACACACTAATACCAAATCTTACGAAAATGGACTTAACCATAGATAGAGCGCATAGAGTCCCAAAGCCTTCACATCTGGATGAAGCCGTACCCAGAGATGTCCTAGCAAAGATCCATTTTTACCGTACTAAAGAGCTGGTGCTGCTGACCTCACGGAAAATTGGCCGTTTACCTGATCCGTACCAGAAAATATCTATCCACTCTGATCTTTCGGCTGCAACACTACAACTAAGAAGGCAATTTATCCCTATTACTACAGCATTACGCCAACAAAAAATCCTATACAAATGGGGATTCCCGATCCGAGTGATCGTATCCCGGGACAACCTTACTTATGTTATCAAATCCCTGGAAGACAGCAAAAAGCTGCTAGATAAATGGAACATTCCAATCAGTGACCTGACATCCAAACTACCACCTGGCCCTGTGTCGGATGGATGGAATCGACCGAAAACCCCGAGACATCCACCAAAAGGGCAGCAGAGCTAGAGACTCACGGTCCAAGATATTTCGTATGTCCACAACTGCTGAACTTATCCCCCCAAGATTACAACAGTCGCTGGTCCGCTGTACCGTATTTCCTTTCTTTGTTTTGTTTAGGTGGCTTGACCACTGGTTTCATTGTTTTTACAGTTTGTTTGCTCTTCGGTTCTGGCACATGGGGCGTTGTGACTACACAGGGCGAAGACAATTATGCTCCCTACCGCTACTGGTAACTTCTGATGTGGGTGGTTGTGGTAAGATCTTCGAAGCTTTACTAAGTGTGAATTATGGTACTTAAAATTATGTCTATGAATGTCAGAGGTTTGAATTCCCCTCATAAGAGAGCCAATTTGTGGCGAGAGGCCCGAGTTCAAGGCTGTGACATTCTTGCAGTTCAGGAAACACATCTTTTGAAGGCGGATGCCACCCGCATCAAACATGCCTCATATCCACACATATTTCACGCTCACTGCTCCTCCAAACGCAGAGGAACACTAATTGGGATCAGGAATTCAGTGGCATTTCAGCTGGTGTCCCAGTATGCTGACCCTGGAGGGAGATTTGTCATATTAGTTTGCATCCTTAATAATGTCACGTACACGTTAGTCTCGGTCTACGCCCCAAACAAAAGACAGGTATCATTCTTGGGAAAACTCATGAGAGCAGTGGAACGAAGAAAGCAAGGATGCTTAGTATTAATGGGAGACTTTAACATGGCTCCAGATCCAGGGGTAGACACTACCTCTAGCATAGCGACACGTCATCCTCCCTTTTCGCAGGCTATATGGCGCCACGACTTATTTGATATTTGGCGTATCCTTCATAATACCAAAAGATTACACTTACTATTCAACTGTACACAATAGCTATTCAAGAATAGATTTATTTTTGATAGAACAAGCTAGTATTCCCCTTGCTGTGCAGTCGGAAATTTCACAAATAACATGGTCAGACCATGCAGCAATAACCCTGACTCTAATGGAAAAATATGATTGCCCTAGAGCGTATATATGGAGGTGCAACGAATTCTTAATGTCGCAGCCAAAATATAAAGCAATTTTGGAAAATGATCTAAAGGAATTCTTTCTGATCAATGCTCCCTCGGTATCTAGCCCTGATATATTGTGGAATTCACATAAAGCTTTTATCAGAGGAACATTTATTCGATTGGGACACAGAGAAGAAAACTAGGTTAGCAGAAATTGATCGACTATTGCACCAGATAAAAGCTATAGATAATACTAACAAAAAATCTCCTTCCCCCTCCAACACTGCAAAATTGGCGACACTACGTCATCAATTGACAGCCTGCCTACTGCATAAATATGAGAAGAACCTGAAAAAAGTGAAAGCTATTTATTACTCCCAATCTAACAAAGCAGGCAAACTTCTAGCGTCCAAGCTTAAACAAAAACATGCCAGGTCTAAAATCCCGTTTCTTCAGAGTAAGGACGGCGCACACAAAATCTATGATCCCATTGGCATAGCCAACGCCTTTAAAGCTTTCTATGAAGGCTTATATAATATTAGAGATGACTCTGTGATAACTCCGGAGAAACAAGACATTGCAAATTTTCTCGCAGGCGCCCAACTGGCCAAACTCACAGAAGCACAATTAGACTCTTTGAATGAGCCCATCACACCATCCGAGTTGCTGTCAGTAATTAAGTCGCTCCCACCCCGAAAGTCTCCAGGCCCAGATGGCCTTACCAATGAATATTACAAAAAGTTTTCTCCAATTCTGCTAAACCCGCTGTTGTCCTTTTTAACAGCTGTGGTGGACTCTGGCGCTATTCCGAGGGAAAATCAGGAGGCCTTGGTGGTGACGTTGCCTAAACCGGGCAAGCCCGCCACTAGCCCCCAAAACTTCCGACCAATATCCCTATTAAAGTCAGATTTAAAAATTTACGCCAAAATTATAGCAAATAGAGTAGCAGCTTGCCTTCCGAGCCTAATAAATTACGACCAAGTGGGATTCGTGAAAGGGAGGCAATCATATGACAACACTAGACGCATTTTGAATATCCTGCATCACATTAACTCTAAAAAAATGGAGGAGGTGGTTCTTGCATTGGATGTCGAGAAGGCGTTTGACCGCATTTGCTGGTCGTATGCCTTCTTGGTGATTAGAAGCATGGGGTTCGCTGGAGCTATTTTAAGAGCAATTGAGGCGCTATATTCTGCACCATCTGCAAGAGTATTCACTAATGGGGTAGTGTCGGATCCCTTTTTAATAACGAACGGGACTAGGCAGGGGTGCCCCCTCTCGCCGTTGATATTTGTTCTCTCGATGGAACCGCTGGCCCAAGCACTTAGACTAGACCCAGAAGTGGGTGGCATTGATATACGGGACAAAACTCATCTTATATCATTATATGCAGATGATATCATTCTTACTTTGTCCAAGCCACAAGAGTCTATTCCCCGACTTATGGAGATTATAGCTAATTTCGGTCACTTATTTTATAAATTAAATATGGCCAAGTCACAAGCTTTACCTTTGCATATCCCTCCTTCTTTGCTTCATCCCTTACAATCAAAATATGACTTTGATTGGAGGAAGGAGGGGGTTCAATATCTGGGGATACAGGTGACTTCCAACTCGGGGGCCCTATATAGAAATAATTACACACCCATGTTGAAAATAATGCAGGAAGAGATGGAGAGAATGTCCCCAATGGACGTGTCTTGGATGGGACGTGTCGCAGCCTTTAAGATGTTATTACTGCCCAGACTCCTATATCTGTTTCGCACACTCCCAATATCCATCCCGGTTTCGTTTTTTGAAACTATGCAAAGGATGATCTCAAAATACATATGGAATGGTAGGAGACCCAGGGTCAACAAAAGCTTCCTTTTTAAACAAAAAGGAGCGGGAGGACTGGGAGTACCAGTGGTAAGGAATTACTACATAGCATCCCTAGTCATACAGTGCGCTAGATGGAAATTGGCTGATACCTCGGTACCATGGATCCAAATAGAGCAATCGTTAATATATCCATTAAAATTGACGGATATCTTGTGGGCGCCCTTCTGGAATATTCCTATGCCCGAGTCCCTGTCCCCAGTCATGCAAGCAGCAGTGACCGCATGGAAGCTGCTTCACGGGAAAGCAAATTCTACAAATTACTTTTATGCCTCAGAGATGCCTTTGTCACTTATGGCCTGGGCGATAGATGACTTAGTAATTGCAGAGTGGGAAACGAAGGGGATTACACAGGTTTCCCACTTGCAATCCGATACCAAGCAATTTTTATCATTTACGGATCTAACACAGAAATTTGGAATCTCCAGGGGTGACTTCCTTAAGCACTCTCAAATACGGCATTTTATATCTAAGAACCCAACATCGAAAGTACCCCACAGCAATGCGGTGTTCACCTGGCTGTCGACTAAGATGAAGGGTTTGAGGTTTCTATATTATAGAATGGATGGAGTAGCAACTTTTACTAAATCTACACCATTCCGCTGTTGGGAGAGGGATTTGGGAAGAACCATTACCTCAGATGAGTGGGAACAAGCTATCAAACTTAGTCATACATCCTTACAATGCAACACTCACATAGAAACAGCTATGAAAGTTACTTTAAGGTGGTACAGAACCCCATCCACTTTACATAAGGTATATCCTTCCGTCTCTGGAGATTGCTGGAGAGGATGTGGAGGGAGAGGAACCCTTTTCCATATTTTGGGACAATGCCCCATAATTTGTGGATACTGGAATAGGGTTTTTGACATGCTATCAGAAATATTTAACTTCCACCTCCCTTACTCCCCATCTCTAGCCATCCTATCAATTGGAATTCCCGAGGAATTGAACAAATATAAAAAACTCCTATGTAAAATCTTGACAATAGCCAAATTAATGTTGGTGCAAAGATGGAGATCAGTGACCCCTCCGTCTGACTCCGCATTGTTGTTGGCCATTAATAATACCTATACCTACGAGAGGGTTATTGCACTGGGAAATGACTCCTATCATAGATTTGCAAATGTATGGGACGCATGGGTTAACTCTCGATTTGTTACATAATGAGAGCCAAGAAACATGGAGGGTTGGGAAGCGGAAGTGGAGTGGAACACATGAGAAGATCGTCTCTGTGAGGTGTCACAATAACCCTGAAAATGTGCCCAAATGTTAGAGTTATTGTTACGGTTTATCGATTAATTAATTTCTATTTTCTGTCTCATTGATGTACAATCCAAAAAATATGCCTCGAACAAAATTATGTTAGAATGTACAATGCAATGTATGTCAATATTGTTTCTCATACTTATTCTGAAAACCAATAAAAAATTATTGAAACTAATAACTGATCAGTGTATACATCGTTTGTTTGGTTTTTTGAGCCTTTACTGACCTGAGCTGCTCATTGAAGTCTACGGATGAGTGAAAAAAATTATGGCATTTGGATGTCATCTGAGTACTATCTGTTTTTATCTGTTTTTCACTGATTCCTTGCAAAGAGAATATGTGATCAGTGAAAATACAGATCAGTGAAAATAAGATGCAACACAGACATTAAAAATAGACACATCGGAGATGGATGCAAAACGGAAACAAAAAAAACTGACATTTTGGTCGGATTTAAAACTGAAACGGTCGTCGAGGGCATCTGAGATTAATTGAAAACATAATTAAAATCATTTGCAGTTTTATTGCAGGTTTCCAGCAAGTTTATTAAAGGGGTTGTCCAGGAAAAATGGACAACCCTTTTAAATGATTAAATCAGCTGGGGGCAGTGAGGAAAAAAAAAATAGCATACTCACCTGTTCCCGATGCTCCGGTGTCCTCCTGCACCTCCCGGTTCTTCTGCTCTGGCGGCTTCTCCCGAGTCTCTTCCAGAGTTCCGCTGAAGCAGGCCTCAGCAAGAGCACCCATGATGTCACAGGTAGTGACATTGCAGGCCCTTCGCTGATTGGCCTCAGTGGTCCCGTGACCGCTGAAGCCAATTAGTGGCTTCAGCGGAACTCCAGGAGAGACCCGGAGCAGAAGAACTGGGATGCGCAGGAGGACACCGGAGCATCGGGGACAGGCAAGTATGCATTTTTTTTTTTCACTGCCCCCAGCTGATTTAAACGCTAAAAGGGTTGTCCATTTTTTGCCTGGACAACCCCTTTAAAACATGGCAATTTCATGATAATACCACACTGACATATGACATCCTCAAAAAGAGAAGAAATAGATTGTGTTACACTACGTTCACATCCACGCCAGAGTGTCCTATGTTCTGGTCTGTTGGAAGATCAGGACACCAGACACACTGACAATAAAATATGGAGACCGACCCCGTTCACTGAGTCCATCGGTCATCCTTTGTTCTTTTAACTGAAAGCGCCAGGTGAAAAATTAGTGCAAATTGGAAGAAAGTGGAGATGCTAACGCTGATGTAGGAGTAGAGTGGTAGGAAACTTAAAACATTATCTGGAAGGCAAAATTAACCCTAATATAATAACTTCCATCATATCAGGAAATTAGAAAAAAAAAAAAAAAAAAAGGGAAGAACAAATATCTAACACTAAATAGCCTGCTTTGGTAAATGACATGAGCATGCTAAAAAGCATCTAAACCAATCCACAACGTTAGGAATTATTACAGAGCTAGTACACATCGGAAGTGTACCCCTATAATCAAATTTTCATACTGATGGGTTAGGGTTAGATTATCAATATGTGATCTGCCAGGGTCCAACAACCACACGCCACACCGATAATCTGTTCTAGCAGCCTCCACATGGCAGAGGCTGCTAGTGGACTGGCGGTATATGCAGCACTATTCCTATTTAACCATTTCCGGACCGCCCATAGAGTATATAAGTCCGGAAGGTGGTTGTCTAGTTCTGCAAGGATGTACATTGTTTGCATGTATTTGTCTTCTTTAGTCCATCTTGTTTATTATAACACACTGTACCTTTTTTATGTATATATTAAATCTAAAATTTAATAAATTTGTCCTTTGGCTCTAACATTCCCCCACTTCTGAAGAATGAATACCGGTATCACTAGCTGTTGTGTGCTAGTTTGCGTGGAGTCTCATCATACTGTAAATGGCAAGTGGTGGCAGCTTTGTGTGGATGCATGAGTGTGCTCCTGCTGTACTCCTATACTTCACTCCTGTGTAGCCTAGTGTGACGAGTTAGTTGGAAGGGAGTGTGGAAGCGGAGTTCCCTTTTATGACTGCATCTGAGTAAAATGTGTGTGTGTGCGCAGTGGAGTAAGGTGAACCCCCAGAATTGGTATACAGTGAGTGGATATATCTGTGGGTGGAACTCCAATCCCTGACACCCATGTATGGTCAGTTGGTATACAGTCATGGCCAAAAGTTTTGAGAATGACACAAATATTATATTTTCACATGATCTGCTGCCCTCTGGTTTTTATGTGTGTTTGTCAGATGTTTTTATCACATACAGAAATAGAATTGCATTCATATTATGAGTAACAGAAGCTTATATTGACAGTTAGAATGAGTTAATGCAGCAAGTCAATATTTGCAGTGTTGACCCTTCTTCTTCAGGACCTCTGCAATTCTCCCTGGCATACTCTCAATCAACTTCTGGACCAAATCCTGACTGATAGCAGTCCATTCTTGCAGAATCAATGCTTTAATTCTGTCTGAATTTGTTGGTTTTTGTTTGTCCACCCGTCTCTTGATGATTGACCACAAGTTCTCAATGGGATTAAGATCTGGGGAGTTTCCAGGCCATGGACCCAAAATCTCTATGTTTTGTTCCCTGAGCCATTTAGTTATCACCTTTGCTTTATGGCAAGGTGCTCCATCATGCTGGAAAAGGCATTGTTGAGCGCCAAACTGCTCTTGGACAGTTGGGAGAAGTTGCTCTTGGAGGACATTCTGGTACCATTCTTTATTCATGGCTGTGTTTTTAGGCAAGACTGTGAGAGAGCCGATTCCCTTGGCTGAGAAGCAACCCCACACATGAATGGTTTCAGGATGCTTTACAGTTGGCATGAGACAAGACTGGTGGTAGCGCTCACCTCTTCTTCTCCGAATAAGCTGTTTTCCAGATGTTCCAAACAATCGAAAAGGGGATTCATCAGAGAAAATGACTTTACCCCAGTCCTCAGCAGTCCACTCCCTGTACCTTTTGCAGAATATCAGTCTGTCCCTGATGTTTTTTCTGGAGAGAAGTGGCTTCTTTGCTGCCCTCCTTGAGACCAGGCCTTGCTCCAAGAGTCTCCGCCTCACAGTGCGTGCAGATGCACTCACACCTGCCTGCTGCCATTCCTCAGCAAGCTCTGCACTGCTGGTAGCCCGATCCCGCAGCTGAAACACTTTTAAGAGACGGTCCTGCCGCTTGCTGGTCTTTCTTGGGCGCCCTGGAGCCTTTTTGGCACCAATGGAACCTCTCTCCTTGAAGTTCTTGATGATGCGATAGATTGTTGACTGAGGTGCAATCTTTCTAGCTGCAATACTCTTCCCAGTTAGGCCATTTTTGTGCAGTGCAATGATGACTGCACGCGTTTCTTTAGCGATAACCATGGTTAACAGAAGAGAAACTATGATGGCAAGCACCAGCCTCCTTTTAAAGTGTCCAGTGGTGTCATTCTTACTTAATCATGACAGATTGATCTCCAGCCCTGTCCTCATCAATACCCACACCTGTGTTAATGGAGCAATCACTGAAACGATGTTAGGTGGTCCTTTTAAGGCAGGGCTGCAATGATGTTGAAATGTGTTTTGGGGGATAAAGTTCATTTTCTAGGCAAATATTGACTTTGCAAGTAATTGCTGTTAAGCTGATCATCTTTATAACATTCTGGAGTTTATGCAAATTGCCATTAGAAAAACTGAAGCAGTAGACTTTGTAAAAATTAATATTTGTATCATTCTCAAAACTTTTGGCCATGACTGTACATCTCTTAAATTTCTTTGTTTCCCCATGAGCATTCTCTCATTTTATTTATTAAACATCTTTTATTTTATTATATTCTGGTGTGATCATGAATAGCACACATCCCAAAAATAGGCAATGGGGTACCGCTGCAGTACTTAAAGCCACTGCTACAGTTTGTAAGTCAAGTGAGCAGCTCAGCTCCTGGCATGTAAACATTACCAGGAGCTGCGCTGTCCCAAAGCAGCTGATCTACAGTAGTCCTGGGTGTCAGACCCTTGCAGATCTAAAAATAATGTCCTATCCTAAGGATAAACCATCAATATTAAAAAGTGGATAACCCCTTTAAAAGAAACATGCCTCAAAACATACAGTCAAAAAATAACACATGCAATAGATAAGAAAAAAGCAGAATTAACATCTATGCTCACCCATTTTCCCATAGCGTGAAGTACTTCCTATATCTAGTTGCCGCACGGACTCCTAGCATCACATAACTACAACAGGAATCTGTCTCCCGGCATAGTGTTCAGCTAAAGCTACGTTCCCATTTTTCTAGACTCTACATTGAAGATTCTGTTGCAATAACCGCATGAAATGGGCGAGTGAAAAAGTCCTGCACGCATGGCATTTTTGTCCAACTGTTTCAGTCTTAACACCTGATTATCAATGATGGTCCATTGGGCTCCATGTGTCAGTGCTATTTTAGCAGCCCGACGGACCAGAACAACAGATAGTTGACACTAGGTTCACACCTGCGTTCGGGTTTCCGTTCGGGGGGTCCACTTGGGGCATGCAGCGCTTTTCTCTCTGCATTTTTTAAGCAGGTTCGTGGACGGAAACCCCAAACGTGTACCAGGCGCAGGTGTGAACCCAGCCTGACGCTAATAGCACTGAACTTCATCACTGAGCGTCATTCCAGCACAGAGCTCCTTGTTGTTGTAAGTATACAGTTATCTCTGCATTTGTATATACAGACAACAGAAGCACTGCTCAAGAAACATTTTGTATTGCATCTGCTTCTTTGTTCAGACAGAAGTACAAGGCACCCCTATTCTTATGATCATTAAGACTCTACTAAACTGTATCGTTTCCCTATCCTATGGGAAAACCCCAATAAAGGTGCTCACATAAAGCATATTTTGTTGCAGAAATTTATACAACTGAATATCAGTACTTTTCATATCAATATGGTTTTGCCAGGCAGCACGTGGCTTTCCGAAAGCTCCACTAATGAACTGGACCCGTAGCTAGTCGCAGAAAACAACAAACCTGTAGCGTGTGAACACACCCGTGTAATACTGCGTCATTTTAAACTAAAAAAAAAACAAAACATAAGAGCACACAAAGCAAGCACAATAACACAGATCGTCCCGGATTAGGAGAGGTACCTCATAATCTGAAGTTGCGAACACAGTAGATGTTAAATGGTAAAGGATAAATACTATACTCAGTAAGGACCTTCTGACGTCATAAGGTCAACGAGACATTCTCTAGTCACGTGACTGGGTAGGCGTGTGTCTATGTGTAAGAAGGTCGTTCCACATGAGCAGAGCAGAGAAAATCGGGACGGGGCGCACTGTGTAGTGTGGGGGGAGAGACGCGGGGTGCACTCACGCATTGGGGGGGAGGGACGCAGGGTGTGGGGGTTGGTATTTAGAGCTGCGTTACTATAGGGGATGGCAAGCTATGGTTGAGGTTTGGTGGATTTGGCAAGCTGTGGCTCTTGGGGCTGAGCTGTAGGTGAATAGCGAGCTTGATAGCTTTGTGAGATGTATTACTGTGGGGATATGGTAAGCTGTGCTTGTGTGTGCTCCATGCACTGAAGGTACATTCGGGTAGGGCAGGGTTTGAGGGTGCACGGGAGGCTCTCGAAGAATGGAGGAATCTTTCATATCTGTGTTAGGTTTGCATAAGAAGCACAAAGAAACTCAAGTGGTGGTGCATGGGCGATTGATAATGTGCTTTAGGTTAAGGCCCCACATAGGAGGCCACAGCCAAAAAGAGTGTGAAAAACCTCTATGGAAACGCATTGCGATTTTCCCACATCGCTTTTCACAGAAAGTCCGCAGAGTTTTTCTCTGCGGGCTTTCTGCTTCAATTATACCTATAGGGAAACCGTCGGCGTTTCTATAGGTATAATTGACATGCGATTTCCAAAAAAACGCAATGGGTATTTTTCTGCAATGTGTGGATGGGATTCAGTAGAATCCTATACACTATGCAGGGACTGTAAAACGCCACAATTTTTGCTGTGGTGTTTCTGCTACGTTGGGCTTCAGCCTTAAAAGACACATGGGGAGCTGTAGGAAACTTATTTGGGGTGCTCTGAGCTGTGGAGTGCTTATTAACACTATGGTGGTGCACTAGAGAGTTGTAGAATGCTTGTTAGGGGGTGCCCAGGAAATATATGGATATTGGTGAAATAATTGCTAGCTTTGTGGGGGTAGACTTATAGGAGATATCTGGTCATCACAAGTTACCCCCCTCCCCATGGGTATCATGCACGGGTTTCATAAGAATTTGGTTGAGTTGCACACCAGTCTGAATGGAATGGCTGGTCTTAATCCATTTCAGACCACCGGAGAAAGCCAAAGTATAAAACTCTGAATACCCTCTGACACCTGCTCTCTCTGTTTCCCCTTCCCACCTTGTCTCCTTCTTTGTTTGTGGGTATGTGTTTTAGTGTTGGTTTTTGTATCTTTTGACATTGGTTTATTTTACTGAACTGTTGTGCCACATGTGGCTCTTTCTCTACCACTGTATGTCATCTTGTTTATAATTCTTAATAAAAATGACAGTTAAACAAAAAAAAAAAACCACTCTGAATACCAGGTAACGCTTGTTGTGACTGGACAACCCCTTTTAAGGTTCATTGGGGATAGTAACAGTGTGGGAGTACACTGTAGGGACATGGGGGATAGTGGGGTGCTTGTTAGTATTGTGGGGGTACACTGGAGGAACATAGGGGATAGTGGGATGCTTGTTAGTAATGCAGGGGTACACTGGAGAGACATGGGGATAGTGGGATGCTTGTTAGTAAGGAGGTGGTACACTAGAGGGTCATGGGGGATAGTAGGATGCTTGTTAGTAGTGTGGGGGTACACTAGAGGGACATGGGGGGATAGTAAGATGCTTGTTAGTAATGTGGGAGTACACTGGAGGGACATAGGGGATAGTGGGGTGCTTAGTAATGTGGGGTACACTGGATTGTTAGTAATGTGGGGGTACATTGGAGGGACATGGGGATGGTGGGATGCTTGTTAGTAATGTGATGTACACTGGAGGGACCTGGGGGATTGTGGGGTGCTTAGTAATGTGGGGTACACTGGAGAGACATGGGGATACTAGGATTGTTAGTAATGTGGGGTACACTGGAGAGACATGGGGATACTAGGATTGTTAGTAATGTGGGGGTACACTGGAGGGACATGGGGGATAGTGGGATGCTTGTTAGTAATGGGGTAAACTGGAGGGACATGGGGGATAGTGGGATGCTTGTTATTAATGTGGGGTTACACTGGAGGGACATGGGGGATAATAGGATGCTAGTTGGTAATGTGGGGCTACACTAAAGGTACATGGGGATAGTAGGATGCTTATTAGTAATGTGGGGGTACACTAGAGGGACATGGGGGATAATAGGATGCTTGTTAGTAATGTGGGGGTACACTGGAGGGACATGGCGGAAAGTGGGATGCTTGTTAGTAATGTGGTGATACACTGGAGGGATATGGGGAGATAGCAGGATATACTTGTAGTTATACCTGTACTTGTTAATATCAGGTTTCCACTATACAATACAGTGAAGACCCGGTGGCTATGGCGGCTGCTCTGAAAAGAGGTCGCCATCTTTTAAGACCCGACATCTGCTGTACTATCATGGTGGATGTCGGGGAGGGGTACAATTATTTAAAAAGTGACCTCTAAGTTTGCTCATTTCGTTGTTATTTTGTTGTTCTTACTGTATATCTTTTCTATTTTATTCTGCCCAAAATGTTAAATTTAATAAAAATAAAAGTGTAAATAGTGTCATAACTGTTATAGTAAGAAATCCACCAATTAGTTATAACTTTAAACACCACCCTCCTCCTGTCACCAAAGCAACGCTGACCCATCAAGGCACAACAAGATCTCTGCATACTGTGGTGGAAAACCTAGAACAGAGATGGCGAACCTTTTAGAGACCGAGTGCCCAAACAACCCAAAACCCACTAAATTATTGCAAAGTACCAAGACAGAAATTTAACCTTAATACTGTGTGGATTCACAATTGTGGACAGTTACGGACCCTGTGAAGAATCCGGGTTTACCAGGGACCGCACCTGGCCTTACCTGCGATCACTTCGATTACCTCACACCCACTTTGCGTAAGTGAGGCGGGTCAACAGAGGGTAGTACGCAAACGAGCCTTCTAAATTTTATATATTTATTAACCCCTAAATGGGTCGATACTAGACACTCAACACATACATAGAATACATGCAGCGATTAACAAGCAGATACAAGTGAAAATAACATAACACGGTACATAACAAATAAAATGGGGATAAAAGAAAGAAAAAGATATATATTACCAACACCAGCTTGTGCAGGTTATCTCTGGCCTCCAAGTGGGATTCAACCAGGGCCCTTTCTTATGGGACGACCGGCAGCACAGCACCTTAACCAGGTCAGATGGCACCAGAGCCATGTGCTGTGTGTGTGCTGTGCTTTTGTGTGTTCTCTGCCCCCGCCCCGAGTGATGTCATGGGGGAGGGAAGTTACACCTACAAGCATGGAACCCTTGAACTCGAAAATCATTCTGGCTCCTTATCTGGCGACCGTATGGTTTGGTAAGTGGAAGGGGAGAACTCGGGGTGAAACCCTTGTCGTATACATACCAAGCATGGCCCCTCAGTTCCCTTTGGGTAGGGAGTTGGGTGTCTGGACCTGCCTTGGGCTCACAACGGCTCCATGTTTGGGCTGACCGCGTGCGCCTTTCTATGGGGCACCCACAGAATTTAATGGCGTAACTGTGAGGTGCCCCCTTTCTGAGATATGGGCATAAAACTAGGATCTCTCAGATGTATTATCTGGTGCCGCGCTGTCTGAGGTGGCTCAGGAAATCCCCTGGGTAGAGGAAGGGTACTTGAAAAGGAGAGTTAATTACTCAGAGCAATATAACAAAGGGATGGTAATTAACCCACAACAGGGACATGGCTTCAGAGTAACTGAGCTGAGTGGGGAAGTGGGAACACATGGTCTGCAGGGGGGATGGGGTTATAAGGGGTCAGCCAGATATATAATTGTACAGAGATGCATATATGGGAGTCCCCTTAATCATCACACCTCCCTCCTTTAGATGGTGCTTAGAGGAAGCAGGAGCCTATGCTCCTCTTCCTTGAGCGCCTCTGCAGCCTCACCGCGCCGGGACAGGCCATCTGCGTTGCCATGGGCCCGGCCGGGCTTGTGCCGAATGTCGAAATTGTATTGCTGGAACACCAGGCTCCAGCGCAACAACCGCCCATTCTGACCCGCGATACGCTTTATCCAGATCAGGGGGTTGTGGTCCGTCACCACAATGAAGTGGCGCCCATACAAGTAAGGCTGCAGATGCTGCAAGGCCCAAACAATTGCCAGGCATTCCTTCTCCACTGTGGCGTAGGCCACCTCCCGCGGCAGAAGCTTTCTACTGAGGTACTGCACTGGGTGCTCTTGCCCCGCTGAGTCAATCTGGCTCAGCACGGCACCGAGACCGTAGGTGCTGGCGTCTGTCTGTAATACAAGCGGACGGGATTCATCGTACGCTTGAAGTACAGGGGGCGCTTGCCAGGGCCGCCTTCAGGCCCTGGAAGGAGTGCTCACAGGTATCTGTCCATTGGACGGTTTGCGGCAACTTCTTCTTGGTGAGGTCTGTCAGGGGAGCAGCAAGGGCACTATAGTTCGGGACAAACTTCCTATAGTACCCTGCTGTGCCCAGGAAAGACATCACCTGTCGCTTGGTCCGGGGGGTGGGCCAGGACATGATTACATCCAGCTTCTCAGGTTCTGGTCTAAGGGTTCCCCCACCTACCCGGTGTCCCAGGTACTGGACCTCACGCATGCCCAGCTGACACTTTTCCGGTTTGATGGTCAAGCCCGCACGGTGGATCCGCCCCCAGCACCTGCGACAGGTGCTGCAGGTGTTTCTCCCAGGTGGAGCTGAAGACGGCGATGTCGTCCAGGTACGCAGCTGCGAACCCTTCACATCCCGACAGCAGGGAGTTGACCATCCTCTGGAAGGTGGCAGGGGCATTTTTCATGCCGAAGGGCATGACAGTGGACTCGTACAGTCCGAAAGGGGTGATAAAGGCTGACCGCTCCTGTGCCTGTGGGGACAGGGGGATCTGCCAGTATTCCCGGCTCAAGTCCATGATGGACAGATACTGGGCCTTACCTAACGTGTCCAGTAAGTCGTCAATGCGCGGCATGGGATACGCGTCATCGACTGTAACTGCATTGAGCTCCCTGTAGTCCACACAGAACCGGGTAGTTCGATCCTTCTTGGGCACAAGGACTACGGGCGACGCCCATGCACTGTGAGAGGGTCGAATCACCCCCAGTTCCAGCATCTCGCCGATCTCCTTGCGCATCTGGGCCCGTACCTCCGAGGAGACGCGATATGGCGGACGCTGGATAGGGGCATGATGTCCGGTGTCCACGTGGTGGAGGGCCCGGTCGGTTCTCCCGGGTTTCCCGGAGAACAGACTGGGTAGGGTGCATAGAACCTTGGTCAGTTGGGACCTCTGGGTCTCAGTCAGCTGGGGGTCCACCTGGGCATCTTTGGGGGACCCCCTTTCCCCAAAATGATCCCACCGCTACCACCACTGTGAAGAATCCGGGTTTACCAGGGACCGCACCTGGCCTTACCTGCGATCACTTCGATTACCTCACACCCACTTTGCGTGAGTGAGGCGGGTCAACAGAGGGTAGTACGCAAACGAGCCTTCTAAATTTTATATATTTATTAACCCCTAAATGGGTCGATACTAGACACTCAACACATACATAGAATACATGCAGCGATTAACAAGCAGATACAAGTGAAAATAACATAACATGGTACATAACAAATAAAATGGGGATAAAAGAAAGAACAAGATATATATTACCAACACCAGCTTGTGCAGGCTATCTCTGGCCTCCAAGTGGGATTCAACCAGGGCCCTTTCTTATGGGACGACCGGCAGCACAGCACCTTAACCAGGTCAGATGGCACCAGAGCCATGTGCTGTGTGTGTGCTGTGCTTTTGTGTGTTCCCTGCCCCCGCCCCGAGTGATGTCATGGGGGAGGGAAGTTACACCTACAAGCATGGAACCCTTGAACTCGAAAATCATTCTGGCTCCTTATCTGGCGACCGTATGGTTTGGTAAGTGGAAGGGGAGAACTCGGAGTGAAACCCTTGTCGTATACATACCAAGCATGGCCCCTCAGTTCCCTTTGGGTAGGGAGTTGGGTGTCTGGACCTGCCTTGGGCTCACAACGGCTCCATGTTTGGGCTGACCGCGTGCGCCTTTCTATGGGGCACCCACAGAATTTAATGGCGTAACTGTGAAGTGCCCCCCTTCTGAGATATGGGCATAAAACTAGGATCTCTCAGATGTATTATCTGGTGCCGCGCTGTCTGAGGTGGCTCAGGAAATCCCCTGGGTAGAGGAAGGGTACTTGAAAAGGAGTGTTAATTACTCAGAGCAATATAACAAAGGGATGGTAATTAACCCACAACAGGGACATGGCTTCAGAGTAACTGAGCTGAGGGGGGAAGTGGGAACACATGGTCTGCAGGGGGGATGGGGTTATAAGGGGTCAGCCAGATATATAATTGTACAGAGATGCATATATGGGAGTCCCCTTAATCATCACAGACCCGCAAAATACAGTCATGTAAATGGGGCTTTATAGAGCTTTCAATAATACAAACAACTTTGTACTGGCCCCCACACAGTATTATACACTCCAGAATGGCCCCTGCACAGTATTATATGCTCCAGAGTGGCCCCCGCACAGTATTGTATGGTCCAGAGTGGCCCCAGCACAGTATTATATGCTCCACAGTGGCCCTCACACAGTATTATATGCTCCACAGTGGGCCCCCACACAGTCATATATGCTTCACAGTGGCCCCACACAGTATTGTGTGGTCCACAGAGGGTCCCCATAAAGTATTATATGCTCCACTTTGGTCCCTCACACAGTCATATATGCTTCACAGTGGCCCCACACAGTATTGTATGCTCCACAGTGGGCCCCCCATACAGTATTATATGCTCCATTTTGGGCCTCCACACAGTATTATATGCTCCACAGTGGGACCCCCATACAGTATTATATGCCCACAGTGACCCCCACATAGTATTATCTACTTACCTGAAGTCCTACAAAGAGCGTCCTCCAACTTCTAACTGCAGGTGCTAATGAATGACTATGATGAATGTCATCGCACCCGCGGCATACACTGACAGTGTTCACTTGTATGTGCATTTGCATATAGAGCTGAAAGAAGTGATCGCTCACTACTTTTGTAAAGGAAGTAATGTCCTGTATGCACAACTTTTTCTTCAGTCAGAAAACTAAAAAATGATGGAAGAAAGGAGACAGCGTCCATCATGTTGTTTACATTAGTGTTAATGGGAATGGACACAGACTCTGTCTCTGTCCATTTCTCTGCTGCAGTTAATGTTCATTGCTGTCATTCATCAAATGACATTAACAAGGGCAGCGTGAACCCACCCTAGGGCTGCTATTACACATGTGTTTTTGATCAGTGTAGAAACAACAGCACGTGCGCTAATGTGAATAGAGACCACATGTGTAATGGCACCCTAAGGCCAGCTTCACATGGACATATTTCGTTGTCAGTTGTGGTTCCCAGACAAAGACCTTGACTCCCAGCAGCATAGTTATTTATGATGGTAGGAATCCCTTCTTCCCCGCAGCTTCAATGTGCGGGACTGTATTGACTGTGTGAAGCTGGCCTAAGGGTTACTAATATGTGGAGTGCCTGGAGGCAGTAATCAAGTAACTCCACTATGGAGGTCCTTAAAGGGGTATTCTAGAAATATGCTGTTGAGCTCCACTTCTACTCGGGCAGAGACATCACATTCATACGTCACACGGCCATGCTGCAGTTCAATCTAACTGAAATGAATGGAGATGAGCTGCAATACTAAGCACTGCCTCTATACAGTGTATGGTGCTCTGCATGGTAAGTAGAGAAGAGACTGCAGCGATCAATAACGTAGTCCCGATAATCCCTTTAATTAGTACCTTCATGTAACTCTAGGGTGAGACCACACAAAATAGGACTGATCCAAGATACATTCAGCACAGTTTACTAAGCAATTGTACGGTGAATGTCGGATCTTACCAGAAAACAGTGGCTTCACTCACATAAAACTATTGCCGATGTTATAAGCCGCGCGGCTTCTGGGTGATACAGCGGTTATTCAATAAATATACAGTTAGTAGTATACAGTACTCATATTAGTAAGCCTACATTCACACCACACTGAATAATGGTCATGTCATGTCCTCTTTTTTGTAACGAACATCACATGGCAGCATTAAATTCAATGTGGCTTTGGCTCAAAAAAAGGCAGCAAAATCTGCAACAAAAAAGTTGCATTTCTGCAACATAGGCCCTCGGCCTAAGGATGCTAGTTGGTTAAAGGACCAGCTCCTCCTGAACAGTACAGTAGAAAAGGGTTTATCAACTAGACACAAAAAGTTTCAATCAACTACCCCCATGGATCAGTTCCAATTGGCAACAAAATAAGAGGATCGGGGTGTATGTGGATTGTACAGCTCTTCTGGGAGTCTCCCAGACGTTCCTGGGAGAGATGACTATGATAGGCAGAAAGGACCAGTTCTGACCCATGGTCTGGGTTCAGAAGGGAAGGAACCGTGCTTCAGCCAGGTTAGGTAAAATCCCTAAAACTTTATTTTCCAACACTACGCATTTCGGGGTACACACCCCTTTATCAAGTGTACAGGAAGAATACAGCGCTAAGAATCATACACCAAATGCAGGTTTATATAAGACAGACATACAACTGTGAGAGAGGGCATGCTCAGTAGAAAATAAACTGAGGAAAAAGTACATCTGACTTAGCTGACATATGGATTAATATAAGAAGAGAAGAGAGATCTGGAGAAAAAAAAAGGATCTCACTCGTTGATAGGGAAGTGAGAAGCTGTCAATGAGAGAGATAAAACTCATCTTACCGTAGGTATATGGAAGTGGGGTTTAGAATAGTGTCCCTTCGGCGTGTAAGAAATAAAGTGCGCATGCACGGTAAAATACCTGCGCGCTGCAAATCAAAAACGACCGCAATGAATTGAAGTAGAACGCCGCATGCGTGGAGAACACACGCATGCTCAGTGAGGCCATCGGGCCGTGATGAAAACAGCTGATTGGCTATCAGATGTTCGGCTTACAGGGAAAGTTGCGCATGCATTGTGAGGCGTGTCGCATTATCGGTAGAGGCAGGGCCGAGTGGAGACTGAAGAACGGCCATTGGATAGAGGTATGCCGATATTCTAAGTTTGCAAATAGACCGCTATACAGTATGTGAATGGGATAAACTAGATAAGAAATAGGGGCAGATAGGGGACAGAAAGAGAGAATCAAACCGCCGTAAGGGAACCAAATATACGTGCATATAAATTGGAGATCAATCCTTATGTTGGCAATTACAATAATAAAACTGATGGGCTATAAGTACAGGGCTGATGGTAGCAGGAGAGAAAAAGAGTGTAAATGGTAAACTATACAGTGGGGAAAAAAGTATTTAGTCAGCCACCAATTGTGTAAGTTCTCCCACTTAAAAAGATGAGGCCGGCCTGTAATTGACATCATAGGTAGACCTCAACTATGAGGGACAAAATGAGAAAACAAATCCAGAAAATCACATTGTCTGATTTTTACAGAATTTATTTACAAATTATGGTGGAAAATAAGTATTTGGTCAATAACAAAAGTTCTTCTCAATACTTTGTTATATATCCTTTGTTGGCAATGACCGAGGTCAAACGTTTTCTGTAAGTCTTCACAAGGTTGGCACACACTGTTGCTGGTATGTTGGCCCATTCCTCTATGCAGATCTCCTCTAGAGCAGTGATGCTTTGGGGCCAGGGGCGTAACTACTGGGATAGCAGTGGTAGCGACTGCCACAGGGCCCGGAACATTACGGGGCCCGGAGCCCTGTGGCAGTCGCTACCGCGAATCCCACAATCACTGCTATCGTTATACTCCGGGATCTTTTGAGACCCCGGAGTATAACGATCGGGGGCCCAGGGGAGGTGAGCGAACATAAAAAACACTGTAACTCACCTATCCGCCGCTCCGCAGGCTTCGGGCCTGTTTGGTGACGTCCCAGACGTCAGCCGACGTCATTATGCGTCGCGACGCCGGCCTGGATCGCGAGATCCGGTCCGACTTTGAAGATGGCCGAAGTAGCGCACGGGAGTGCACCGGAGCGAGGAAGAGGTAAGATGCAGTGTTTTCTATGTTTCTCTCCTCCCCTGGGTCTCCGATCATTATACTCTGGGGTCTGAAAAGACCCCAGAGTATAATAATCGTTCATGGGTGGTCCACTATGGGGCATAATACTGTGTGCAGGGGCCACTATGGGGCAAACTACTGTGTGCAGGGGCCACTATGGGGCAAACTACTGTGTGCAGGGGCTACTATGGGGCAAACTACTGTGTGCAGGGACCACTATGGGGCAAACTGCTGTGTGCAGGGGCTACTATGGGGCAAACTACTGTGTGCAGGGGCTACTATGGGGCAAACTACTGCGTGCAGGCGCCACTATGGGGCAAACTACTGTGTGCAGGGGCCACTATGGGGCAAACTACTGTGTGCAGGGGCCACTATGGGGCAAACTACTGTGTGCAGGGGCCACTATGGGGCAAACTACTGTGTGTCGGGGCCACTATGGGGCAAACTACTGTGTACTGGGGCCACTAAGAGGCAAACTACTGTGTGCAGGAGCAACTATGGGGCATAATATTGTGTGCAGGGGCCACTATGCTGCATAATACCGTGTCCAGGGCCACTATGGGGCATAATACCGTGTGCAGGGGCCACTATGGGGCATAATACCGTGTGCAGGGGCCACTATGGGGCATAATACTGTGTGCAGGGGCCACTATGGGGCATAATACTGTGTGCAGGGGCCACTATGGGGCATAATACTGTGTGCAGGGGCCACTATGGGGCAAACTACTGTGTGCAGGGGCTACTATGGGGCAAACTACTGTGTGCAGGGGCCACTATGGGGAAAACTACTGTGTGTCGGGGCCACTATGGGGCAAACTACTGTGTGCTGGGGCCACTAAGAGGCAAACTACTGTGTGCAGGAGCCACTATGGGGCATAATATTGTGTGCAGGGGCCACTATGCTGCATAATACCGTGTCCAGGGGCCACTATGGGGCATAATACCGTGTGCAGGGGCCACTATGGGGCATAATACCGTGTGCAGGGGCCACTATGGGACATAATACCGTGTTCAGGGGCCACTATGGGGCATAATAGTGTGCACAGGAATGCGGTTTGTGTGTGTGGGGGGGTTGGGGGCGGCAGCTTTGGGGGGGTTGGGGGCAGCGGCTTGGGGGGGTTGGGGGCGGCGGCTTTGGGGGGTTGGGGGCGGCGGCTTGGGGGGGGCCCATTTCAAATGTTCGCCTTGGGGCCCAGCCATTCCTAGTTACGCCACTGTTTGGGGCTGTCGCTGGGCAACACGGACTTTCAACTCCCTCCAAAGGTTTTCTATGGGGTTGAGATCTGGAGACTGGCTAGGCCACTCCAGGACCTTGAAATGCTTCTTACGAAGCCGCTCCTTCGTTGCCCTGGCGGTGTGCTTGGGATCATTGTCATGCTGAAAGACCCAGCCACGTTTCATCTTCAGTGCCCTTGCTGATGGAAGGAGGTTTGCACTCAAAATCTCACAATACATGGCCCCATTCATTCTTTGATGTACACGGATCAGTCGTCCTGGTCCCTTTGCAGAGAAACAGCCCTAAAGCATGATGTTGCCACCCCCATACTTCACAGTAGGTATGGTGTTCTTTGGATGCAACTCAGCATTCGCTCTCCTCCAAACACGACGAGTCGTGTTTCTACCAAACAGTTCTACTTTGGTTTCATCTGACCATATGACATTCTCCCAATACCTTTCTGGAACATCCAAATGCTCTCTAGCAAACTTCAGACAGGCCCGGATATGTACTGGCTTAAGCAGGGGGACACGTCTGGCACTGCAGGATCTGAGTCCCTGGCGGCGTAGTGTGTTACTAACGGTAGCCTTTGTTACGTTAGTCCCAGCTTTCTGTAGGTCATTCACTAGGTCCGCCGTGTGGTTCTGGGATTTTTGCTCACCGTTCTTGTGATCATTTTGACCCCACGGGGTGAGATCTTGCATGGAGCCCCTGATCAAGGGAGATTATCAGTGGTCTTGTATGTCTTCCATTTCTAATTATTGCTCCCACAGTTGATTTCTTCACACCAAGCTGCTTACCTATTGCAGATTCAGTCTTCCCAGCCTGGTGCAGGTCTACAATTTTGTTTCTGGTGTCCTTTCACAGCTCTTTGGTCTTCACCATAGTGGAGTTTGGAGTATGACTGTTTGAGGTTGTGGAAAGGTGTCTTTTATACTGATAACAATGTCAAACAGGTGCCATTACTACAGGTAATGAGTGGAGGACAGAGGAGCCTCTTAAAGAAGAAGTTACAGGTCTGTGAGAGCCAAAAATCTTGCTTGTTTGTAGGTGACCAAATACTTATTTTCCACCATAATTTGCAAATAAATTCTTTAAAAATCAGTCAATGTGATTTTCTGGATTTCTTTTCTCATTTTGTCTCTCATAGTTGAGGTCTACTTATGATGTCAATTACAGGCCTCTCTCATCTTTTTAAGTGGGAGAACTTGCACAATTGGTGGCTGACTAAATACTTTTTTTTTCCCCACTGTACATTATCTACTAGTGTATGTGTTAAAGAGTGGATAAATGTGGATGGTAGAAATGAATAGAGCTTTATCTGCTGGTAAATATGATGAGAAAGAGTAAAGTGAATCTCATAGATGAACATATGTATATATATATATATATATATATATATATATATATACACCCAGTCCTGAATAAATGGATAAAGAATGAAACAAAAATGAATAAATAACAATACAGACTGAGCTATAAGTACAAGGCTAAAACTTAAACTAAATTTTATCTGCTAGTGTATATGCTGAAAGGTGGATATATATAAATGAATATAACTTTATCTACTGATATATATGATGTGAGAAGGTGACTGGTAAGGTTCTGGAGGGTCGCTATGTCTCTCCCAGATTCCTCACTTATGTGTGGTGTGAGAATGTGAACCTAGAGGGCGCTAGGGAGCGACCCAGGCCAGCCCTGAAAAGGCCCTCAGCCACACCTTTGGGTGGGGCGCGTAACTCCAGAAGGCTGGAGTATCCTGCAGGGAGCAGGAGATGGTGGTCCAGCCAAGGACAGAGAGAGACGGTCTGTCCCAGAAGGGCTGGGGTCCACAGAGGACTGTTGCTGGAGCTGAGCAGTAGTCAGGCTAGTTAGGGGCTCAAGGAGTCAGTTAGTGCCCTAACTGTGGCTTAGATTTTTGTTGTTTTTGTTATGTTGCATGTAAGCTGAATAAAGCCCGTTTATTTTTTACACTTGGACCGTCTGAGCGCTATCTATCCGGCGCCCAGTACCACGCACCACTGCTGTCCGGACCAGGAGTCTGCCGCCATTTTGAGACTAATCCCCCCAAGTTGTCACATATGGTGCTACGGATTCGGGCATAAAGAGATCCACGCAAGTCCTGGAAAACAAGTGGTTGGTGATTGCAGTACTGCTAAGTGTGCATTGTGGCCTACAGCTGGAAGAAATCTGTGATTTCAACTGAGAAACCCAGGAAGAGGTGAGTGAATTGCAACATCGCAAAGTGTGTGCAAAACTGGTGAAAGTAAAACTCTAGAAGAGGAATCCAGGGAATGGATTTTGTGTATACTGTGGCACAGAAGTCTGTAAAGTGTTTGCTGATGGCAAGAAAGTATGCAATGTGTATAGAATCTGGATATTGCAAACAGTCTATGTGAAAGGCTATGGTGCCATGTTGGTTGTTTCTTTGGAAGACAGAAGAAAATGCTGGTTGTTGTAGTGCCACATAAGTTAACTGTTTGAATACATGTGACTGCAGAAGATAGCAAAAAGTTGCTGCCGGTTGAACCCAAGGTTGCTGTGGAATATTGTGTAATCTTGTTAGTAAACCATGGGCAAGAAAAAGAGAATATCAGCTTGTAAAAAAGCAGAGAAGTTATGCACAGGTTTATTAGTGCAGCAGTCTGAATGCAGAGAGACACTAGATTTTTCTACACTAGAATCTCAGCTTCAGGACACTCAGGAACTTTTACAGAAGCTTGACCTTAGTACAAAACTAAAACAAATGGAAGATGAGAAAAATGGTTTTCTTGAGCAACTAGAGGAAGAGGAGGAAGCAAAAAGAGATTTCACAAAGCAGATTTCAACACTGCAGGCTCAGGCTACTGATATGAAGAAAAAAATGGAGGATTTGGTTAGCTCCAAGGATGAAGTTGAGAAAAACCTGGAATCTGTGCAGATATTGTATGAGAACAAAGCTAATGCTTATGACAAGCTGGAATAGGCCAAGAGAGACTTGGACCTCCAGGTAGAAGACATGAGGATTCGGTTTGAGGAAAAAATGTCTGATTTATCTGCTGAGATTGTAGATCTAAAAATGCTTGTTGCTAAACTAAAGGTGCAAGTGGACAAACAGGAGGAAATTGCACGCATCAAGGAACAGCTGGAGTTTCAGATGGTTCAAGTGAAGCGCGAGTCAGAAATAAAGTTGGAAGAGCACACTTTTCAGATAGAACAGTTAAAAACCGAAGTGGAATCTAAAAGAGAAGAATTGGATCGATTGCAGCAGTCTTTATCCAATACTGAACATTCGGCATCTGCACTATCTTCAAAGCTGGCAGCACTGGAAGCTGAGAAGGATTCGCTGCAGAGCCTGTTAACCTCTAAAGAATCAGAGCTGCTATCCCTGAAAAACGTGACTCAAGAGACAGAGTCTTTATTCAACCAAGAGCAAGATAAGAGAGCCACTGAGATACGGGACTTGAATGAAAGACTTGACAAAGCTTCTGCTCATCGGCAAACTTTTTATCAGAAGATGTTGAAGGATCAGTTCAATATAATTCAGGGAACAGTGAGAGAAGCAGAAAATATCATCCAGGATGCAGTGCGAAGGATTGAGGAAGATCTGCAAGTTGCAATAGTAAAAACTGAGATGGAGGCTGCTCAGGAAAATGCGGCAATGAAGAAAGTTCCGGAACTGGAATCAGAGATTTGTGCGCTACAGAAGGCGGTAGAATTGGATTGGAGAAAGCTGCCAGCATAGAGGCAGAGAAAGCAGAGACATTAAGGCAGCCAGAACCTGTAACCAAAAAGCATCTGGGTACTGACAGTAAAAACTGTGATGTTGAAAACTTGGTATCCCAGTCCTCCGGTGTTAGCACAGAGAATGATAATAACTCGGAGAATGTTGAGATGACGATGTCACCAGCTCCTGTACTGTCAGAAAAGAGTTGGCACGAAAATTCTTGCAATCTATCACAGTACCACAACATGCCTCCAGAAAGTTATGCGTATGAGAAAGAGGAGGTAAGACTAGAGTATGGAAGTGGTTCTCCTGCTGCCGTACAGGTGTGGAAGCATTATACAGAAACCATTCCAATATATGATGTGGCAGTTGTTAAAGACATACCAGAAAATGTAGTTCAGCATGATCTATTTTGTGAGGGTGTACTGTATGGCCCTGGTGCAGAAGGAGAAGATATTGTGGTACAGAGCTTGTGTATCTCAAACAAAGAGGAGAGCAAGCCACTTATGTCTCCTAAACTTCTAAGCCTTGATGGTGATGGCAAAGTTTGCTTTGAGATGAAGGTTATGGAAAAAGTACCCGTGAAACAGTTATACTCTAAAGACATTGATGTGCATGAAGTACGTGTTATTTGGTCTCTGAGCTCCTGTGGATTCGTGATAGGTGAAGATGAAGATTCTTATGGCTATTTACTAAAGGGATCAAAGTCATGCAATGGGATGGCTGAAGACTATGGTGAGAAATGTGATGAAAATGATGTGATCCCCCTGTATGGCGAATTGTAAAGGTGATGAAGTAAAACTTGCCTTTGCACAGAATGGCCAGGATCTTGGCGTAGCAGTTAAAGTGATGAGAAATCGGAAATGTCGAGTAACCGGAATTTGGAAGAAGAGACCGCCAGATTGGGACTTCTGGAGAGACACGGGACATGGTTGAAGAGGGACTTCGTCATAGGATGTCTCTTTCTATTGTAGCTCACCCCATGGGTAGTGAGCTGAAGGGGACGGTATGTGAGTATGTGAACCTAGAGGGCGCTAGGGAGCGACCCAGGCCAGCCCTGAAAAGGCCCTCAGCCACACCTTTGGGTGGGGCGCGTAACTCCAGAAGGCTGGAGTATCCTGCAGGGAGCAGCAGATGGTGGTCCAGCCCCAGCCAAGGACAGAGAGAGACGGTCTGTCCCAGAAGGGCTGGGGTCCACAGGGGATTGTTGCTGGAGCTGAGCAGTAGTCAGGCTAGTTAGGGGCTCAAGGAGTCAGTTAGTGCCCTAACCGTGGCCTAGATTTTTGTTTTTTTTGTTATGTTGCATGTAAGCTGAATAAAGCCCGTTTAGTTTTTACACTTGGACCGTCTGAGCGCTATCTATCCGGCGCCCAGTATCACGCACCACTGCTGTCCGGACCAGGAGTCTGCCGCCATTTTGAGACTAATCCCCCCAAGTTGTCACAGTGGTAAGTGGGTTTACAACATAGGTATCAAAATCTCAGCTGTGAGAAGTCATTTTTGTTAACTGCTTCTTGTCCTACTAGGAAACACAGGTGGGAGCTTGTTCTCATTAAAGGCCTATAAAAGGTTCCTAGGTTCTCAGAAAGGAGGAGCCGGATTCTGTTTAAACCTGCTGAAGACTGGTGAGACTCCAGTGTGTATTGCTGCCACTACTTTGCCTTGCATGTTGACTGTGTGGCTGGAGCAAGCCACACGTACAGTTAGTACTACTTGTGTTTAGTTAGTAGCTCAGACGAGCAGGAGTTTTGTTCTTGTTTTTGCCTGAAGTTAAGGCTTATTTATTTTCTGCTGCTGTTTTTTTTTTTTTTGGAGAAATAAACGTACAGGGTAAAACCTGTTTACACCTGAACTTTTGTGTTTGTCTCTGACTGTCTGGGTCCGCAGCTGCTGCCACTGAGCCTATCCTCCCGCAATGATAAAAAAAAATAAATATACAAAAGGGAAGAAGGAAGGGGAATAAGGGAAAAAATGAAATGAATGACATAAAAACGAGTTCATATTAAAAAAAAAAAAAAAAAAAAAATATATATATATATATATATACACACACACACATACTCTTGAATAAATGGATAAGAGGATGAAACAATGAAATGAACAAATAACAATAAATATACAGTAGGCAAGTAGCTGACTAGGCTAGTAAAATCTAAGGTTAAAATACTAAAAATACAAATGTGATATAGTACAGGTTATTGGTATGCACAATAAAACAAATTACTACAAGTAATGAATATAAAGAAGTTTAGATCTGTGGTTAGCAAAAATGTGTCGAATGCTACAGATGCACATAATTCTCTGGAGACTAACTGAAATGACAATTATAATAGCATTTAATTGCCAGAACCAAAGTGTTGAGTTTGTATATCCAAAACATCTCTTTTCTACGGAGTGCATTGAATCTATTGGTGATAAATGAAGGAATATGGTCTATAGGTGTGACTAAGAAATCGTCAAATAGGCCATTGTGTAGGCTAGTTGCGTGTTTAGATACACTTTGTTTCAAGAACTTATTAATGACATTTGATTGATGTTTGTTAAGGCGTTCCCTTAGTGTCCTAATAGTGCGGCCGACGTACTGCAGGCCACAGGGACATTGCAAAACATAGATTATATAGGAGGACGCGCATGATAAGTGATGAGAAATGGAGAATGTTTCGCCTGTAGAATAGCTGGTAATTTGATTGATGTTGTTAGTAATATTCAGACACTTACATTTCCGATGGTTGTACCTAAAGCTCCCATTTGGGGCACTGTTGGTAATAGTAGGGCCAAGTTTGTTTTTTGCTTTTTTTAGTCTACTTGGGGTTAAAACATTCTTAAGTGTCCGTGCTCTACTGAATGTCATGCCAGGATTTTTTGGTAGTATGTTTTTCAGGAATGGGTCGTTACAAAGTATATACCAATATTTACTAAGTATCGCACAAATATTCTTATGTGTTCCATTAAAAGTTATGATAAAATTAAAGCCGGAATTATCTTTAGTACCTTTAGTTCTAGGTTGCAAACAATCAATTTGTGTGGAATTGGCAGCTTTATTTTTCGCTGTTTTGATCATACCTTTAGGATAGTGTTTCTCACTAAACCTGTTAAAAAGATCTTATTTTGCGTTTCAAAGTCAATGTCCTTGGTGCAATTTCTCCTGACTCTTTTGAATTGACTGTAGGGAACATTGTCTCGCCACTTCTTATAATGTAGACTACGGAAGTCCAGTAGGCTATTACAGTCTATACGTTTAAAGAAAGTTTTGGTATAGACTTTGTCATCCTCACTCACCAAAGTGAGGTCAAGGTAGTTGATGCTCTTGGGATCAGAAGTACCAGAAAAACTCAGTCCCCAATCAATGCTTCTTCAGACCCATCCCAGATGAAGAACAAGTCGTCTACAGTATGTACCTCTTATAGAGGATAATATGTTCAGTCCAATTCTTAGTACCATAAATGAAATTGTCCTCAAAGCCTCCCATGTATAGATTAGCATAACTGGGTGCGAATCTCGTCCCCATAGAGGTACCCCGTGTTTGAATATAGATCTTATCTTCAAATGTAAATAAATTATATTTTAAGATAAATTCTATTCCCTTAAGTATAAAGGCCTTTTGTGCTTGGGGAATTTGTTGATTTTTGTGCAAGGCAGATGATATGCTGGTCAGCCCCTTTTCATGGGGGAATATTGCTATAGAGGGCTGTAACGTCAAGTGTTGCCCATCTATAGCTAGATTTCCAGGGTATTGTCAGCAGTATGTTGATAAGGCTAGGGGAGTCTTTTAACCCCTTAAAGACCCGGCCATTTTTCGTTTTTGCATTTTCGTTTTTCCCTCCCCACATTTCATGAGCCATAACTTTTTCATTTCTCAGTTCACAGAGTCACATGATGGCTTATTGTTTGCGAATCAAATAGTTCTTTGTAATGTCACTATTCAATATGCTGTGCAATGTACTGGGAAGCTGGAAAAAAATTCAGAATGAGGTGCAATTGGAGAAAAACTGCATTTGCGCCAATTTCATATGGGTTTAATTTTTACTGCATTCACTGTGTGGTAAAAATAATATGGTACCTGTATTCTGCAGGTCAGTACGAACACGGCGATACCAAATTTATATAGTATTTGATACCTTTTAAAAAATTAAAAACTTTTGTGTCACCATATTGTGACACCTGTAACTTTTTCATATTTACATGTATGGAGCTGGGTATGGCGTCTTTTTATGCGGGACAACATGACATTTTTCTTGATACCATTTGGGGAAAGATCTGATGGTTTTATCACTTTTTATTCAATTTTTTATAGGAGGCAAAGTGTTGAAAAAAACGCTATTTGGCCATTTTGATTTTTTACGCCGCTACGCCGTTCACCGTATGGGATAAATGTTTTAATATTTTAATAGTTCGGGCATTTTGGAGCGCGGGAATACCTAAAGTGTTTATGTTTACTTTTGTTTATTTACTTTTATATCTGATCTAGGGAAAGGGGGTGATTTGAACTTTTGTGGGGGTTTTTTTGTTTTTCTTTATACTTTTAGAAACTTGTTTTTATACTTTTACTTGTATGATCAGACCTCCTAGGAACCTTGAAAGCTAGGGGGTCTGATTGATCATACTATCAACTGCAATACTACTGTATTGCAGTGAATAGCAAAATGCCTTTACTTCTATTAGATCAGTGATGGCGAAACTTTTAGAGACTGAGTGCCCAAACTGCAACCCAAAGCCCACTAAATTATCACAAAGTGCCAACACGGCAATTTCACCTTAAATTAACCTGCATCCCCATTTCCCCCTCTTGCTCACACGCGGCCTGCACCCCCATTCCCCCCTCTTGCTCACACGCAACCTGCACCCCCCATTCCCTCCTCTTGCTCGCACGCAGCCTGCACCCCGCATCTCTACCCCCACATTACACCCCGCATCTCTACCCCCACACTACATCCTGCACATCGCATCTTTCCCCCCCCACACTACACCCTGCATCTCTCCCCCCCACACTACACCGTGCACCCCACATCTCTCCCCCCACACACCTTTCACCCCACATCTCTACCTCACATCCCTCCCCCCACACTACGCCTTGCACCCCACATCTCTACCTCACACACTGCAACCCCATATCTCCCCTCCACCTTACACCCTGCACCCCACATCTCTCCCCCCACATCTCTACCCCACATCCTTCCCCCCACACTACACCTTGCATGCCACATCTCTACCCCACACACTGCACCCCACAACTCTGTGCTGTATAGAGGAAGCAGGAGTGGAGCTTGTGTAGATGGAGAATAGAAAGCTGTGAGGACTGGTTTGCGGGACTGCATGATGGAAGGGGAGTGATAGGATTGTTTTGCATGGGATTGCATGTTGGAGGAGGCTGGAGTGATGTATTTACATGGGACTGTAAGTTGAGGGGCTGAAAAGAGAGTGATGTTTTACATGGGACTGTATCCTGAAGAGTCTGGGGGATTGGATTGATGTTTAGGGTGGTATAGGAGTCCCTGGGGTGCTGTTGGCATCTAAGGGGGGATGCTGCTGGCATGGATAGGGGCTAGGGTTCCCTGGTGTGCTTCTGGCAACTAAAGGGGGTGGAGACACGGGTCCCTGGGGTGTCATTGGCATCTAAATATGGGAGCATGCGTGCTTGGTTTTCTGCTAAAGGGGGGAGGGGCAGGGGTCCTTGGGGTGCTGCTGGCATCTAAAGGGGGTAGGGGCAGGGGTCCTTGGCGTGCTGCTGGCATTTAAAGGGGGAGGTGCAGGGGTCCTTGGCGTGCTGCTGGCATCTAAACGGGGGCAGGGTCTTGTGAGGTTCAGGTCCCTGTGGGGGGGGGGTTTGGTGCATGTGTCTGTGTGGGGTTCCTGTGTGTGCATGTTTAGGGGTCCCTCAGGAGCTAACTATGTGTGTGTGAGGGTTTGCTGGTGGAGGGTCCGAGGGGTGCTGCCGTGTGGTGTGAGGGTTCCTTGGGTACTATCTTCATGTAAGTGGGGGGTTCCTGCAGTGCTGCCTCTGTGTGGGTGGGGGTTGCTGATGGTCCGTGGAGTGCTGCCACCTGTGTGTGTGTGGGGGTGCTGCCTGTGTGTTGGAGGGGTCTGGCCCCTGGGGTGTTGCCACCTATGTGTTGGGGGGCTCCAGTCCCTGGGGGGCAGCCGCCTGTAAGCTGGAGAAGTCTGGCCCCTGGGGGGCTACCGCCTGTAGGCTGGGGGGGCTGGCCCGTGAGGGGGCTGCCGCCTGTAGGCTGAGGGAGTCTGGCTCCTGGGGGGGGCTGCCGACTGTAGGCTGAGGGGGTCTGGCCTCTTGGGGGGCTGCCGCCTGTAGGCTGAGGGGTCCGGCCCTTAGGGGGGCTGCCGCCTGTAGGCTGAGGGGTCTGGCCCTTGGGGGGGCTGCCGCCTGTAGGCTGAGGGGTCTGGCCCTTAGGGGGGCTGCCGCCTGTAGGCTGAGGGGGTCTGGCCCCTGGGGGGCTGCCGCCTGTAGGCTGAGGGGTCTGGCCCTTGGGGGGGCTGCCGCCTGTAGGCTGAGGGGGTCTGGCCCCTGGGGGGCTGCCGCCTGTAGGCTGAGGGGGTCCGGCCCCTGGGTGGCTGCCGCCTGTAGGCTGAGGGGGTACGGCCCCTGGGGGGGCTGCCGTCTGTGCCTTGGGAAGGGGAGTCCCTGAGAGGATGCTGTCTGTGTGGGGTGCTGTCTTCATGTAAGTGGGGGGTTCTCTAGGGGTGCTGCCTGTGTGTGAGGGAAGGCTGTGGGTTTCCCTGGGCGGGCTGCTGTCTGTGTGCATGTGGGGGGGATCGATGAGGGGCTGCCGTCTGTGCAGTAGCGTAACTAGGAATGGCTGGGCCCCAAGGCGAACATTTGACATGGCCCCCCCCACCCACACAAACCGTATTCCTGCACACATTATTATGCCCCATAGCGGCCCCTGCACGCAGTATTATGCCCCATAGCGGCCCCTGCACGTAGTATTATGCTCCATAGTGGCCCCTGCACGTAGTATTATGCCCCATTGTGGACCACCCAAGAACAATTATTATATTCTGGGGTCTTTTCAGACCCCAGAGTATAATGATCGGAGACCCAGGGGAGGATACAAACAAAAAAAATGTCACTTACCTCTTTCTGGCTCCGGCGCACTCCCTGCTACTTTGGCCATCTTCAATGTTGGATCAGATCTCGCGTGAGCTGGGCCGGTGTCGCGACACATAATGTCACCAAACAGGCCCGAAGCCTGCGGAGCATAGGAGAGGTAAGAAGCTTTCTTTTTTATGTTCCCTCACCTCCCCTGGTCCTCTGATCATTATACTCTGGGGTCTGAAATGACCCTAGAGTATAATGATAGCAGTGTTTGTGGGGTTTGGCCCACGGCCTCACTTACTGATCCCCACTCCTGCTCTCAGTCACCTCCACTTCCGCAGAATTGGAAGCGCAGGCAGCTATGTGCAGAAGCGGGGATTGGTAAGTAAATAGAGCCCGTTACCTGCTGGGGTTACTCCAGCAGGTAACGGCCTAATAAAAGAAAAAAAAAAAACCCTCCAGGCCCCCGAATGTCCCGGGCCCTGTGAGAACCGCTACCACTGATACCCCGGTAGTTACGCCCCTGTGTGTTGTCGGGAGGGGGGGGGGGTTGCCATCTGTGTGTTGGTGGAGGGGGTCCCAGGGGAGTGTCGCATTTCGAGTGTGTGTGGTGTCCCTGGGGTGTTGCTGCATGTGTGGAGGAGGTGGTTGTGGGCAATGTCGGACTGGGATGTCTAGGGCCCACCAGTGGAATTATTTCTAGGGGCCCACCGCCAGGACCCTTGCAGATCAGCTGCACCGAGACAGGGCGGCTAAAAGTATTAACATGTCGGGAGCCATGCTGCTCACAGCCATACGATGTACACCACTGCACTACCTAAACACACTGCTACACCCTGTATGGCAAATGAACTGCGTGGCTCCTGGAATTGTTATCATTACCTGTAGCCGCACTGTCCTGGTAAAGCTGATCTGCAGAAGTCCTGGCTGTCGGACCCCTGCAGATGTAATATTGATGGCCTATTGTGGACAGAGCTTTCTGCTTTCGGCCCCATAATGTGTACAGGACGGGCGCTGGAAGTGGCTCTGTACAGCTGATCGGTCTGGGGTCGGCCCCCTACAGATCAGGTATTTATGGCCTATCCTGAGGATAAACCATAAAAATTATGCCTGGACAACCCCCTTAATATAACCACCTAATGCCCCACACTTTATAGAGGTTGTTCAGCATATATATATATGAACCTTCCTATAGTAACTACAGAATACACCCAGACCATGAACCTACCTATAGTAACTACAGAATACACCCAGACCATGAACCTACCTATAGTAACTACAGAATACACCCAGACCATGAACCTACCTATAGTAATTACAGAATACACTCAGACCATGATCCTACCTATAGTAACTACAGAATACACCCAGACCATGAACCTACCTATAGTAACTACAGAATACACCCAGACCATGAACCTACCTATAGTAACTACAGAATACACCCAGACCATGATCCTACCTATAGTAACTACAGAATACACCCAGACCATGAACCTACCTATAGTAACTACAGAATACACCCAGACCATGAACCTACCTATAGTAACTACAGAATACACCCAGACCATGAACCTACCTATAGTAACTACAGAATATACCCAGATCATGAACCTACCTATAGTGACTACAGAATACACCCAGACCATGAACCTACCTATAGTAACTACAGAATATACCCAGATCATGAACCTACCTATAGTGACTACAGAATAAACCGAGACCATGAACCTACCTATAGTAACTACAGAATACACCGAGACAACGAACCTACCTATACTAACTACAGAATACACCGAGACCATGAACCTACCTATAGTAACTACAGAATACACCCAGACCATGAACCTACCTATAGTAACTACAGAATACACCCAGACCATGAACCTACCTATAGTAACTACAGAATACACCCAGACCATGAACCTACCTATAGTAACTACAGAATATACCCAGATCATGAACCTACCTATAGTGACTACAGAATACACCGAGACCATGAACCTACCTATAGTAACTACAGAATACACCGAGACAACGAACCTACCTATACTAACTACAGAATATACCCAGACTATGAACCTACCTATAGTGACTACAGAATACACCGAGACCATGAACCTACCTATAGTAACTACAGAATACACCCAGACCATGAACCTACCTATAGTAACTACAGAATACACCCAGACCATGAACCTACCTATAGTAACTACAGAATACACCCAGATCATGAACCTACCTATAGTAACTACAGAATACACCGAGAACATGAACCTACCTATACTAACTACAGATTACACCGAGACCATGAATCTACCTATACTAACTACAGAGTACACCAAGACCATGAACCTACCTATACTAACTACAGAGTACACCAAGACCATGAACCAACCTGCAGCAACTCCATTCTAGTCAGTTCTGTGGTGAGACAGCTAGAATGGAGTTGTTGTATGGAGGACCTACCTATAGTAACTACAGAGTACACCGAGACCATGAACCTACCTATAGTAACTACAGAATACACCCAGACCATGAACCTATATATAGTAACTACAGAATACACTCAGACCATGAACCTACCTATAGTAACTACAGAATACACCGGGACAACGAACCTACCTATACTACACAAAACACCCAACCAGAACCACCACTACAGAATACACCCAGACCATGAACCTACCTATAGTAACTACAGAATACACCCAGACCATGAACTTACCTATAGTAACTACAGAATACACCCAGACCATGAACCTACCTATAGTAACTACAGAATACACCCAGACCATGAACCTACCTATAGCAACTACAGAATATACCGAGACTATGAACCTACCTGCAGCAACTCCATTCTAGTCAATTCTGTAATGAGACAGCTAGAATGGAGTTGCTGAAAGGAGGACCTACTTATAGCAACTACAGAATACACCAAGACCATGAACCTACCTATAGCAACTACAGAATATACCGAGACTATGAACCTACCTATAGTAACTACAGAGAACACCAAGACCATGAACCTACCTATAGCAACTACAGAATACACCGAGACAACGAACCTACCTATAGTAACTAAAGAATACACCCAGACCATGAACCTACCTATAGTGACTACAGAATACACCGAGACCATGAACCTACCTATAGTAACTACAGAATACATCCAGACCATGAACCTACCTAGAGCAACTACAGAATACACCAAGACCATGAACCTACCTGCAGCAACTCCATTCTTGTCAGTTCTGTAATGAGACAGCTAGAATGGAGTTGCTGTATGGAGGACCTACCTATAGCAACTACAGAATACACCCAGACCATGAACCTACCTATAGTGACTACAGAATACACCGAGACAACGAACCTACCTATACTAACTACAGAATACACCGAGACCATGAACCTACCTATAGTAACTACAGAATACACCGAGACAACGAACCTACCTATACTAACTACAGAATACACCCAGACCATGAACCTACCTATAGTGACTACAGAATACACCGAGACCATGAACCTACCTATAGTAACTACAGAATACACCCAGACCATGAACCTACCTATAGTAACTACAGAATACACCCAGACCATGAACCTACCTATAGTAACTACAGAATATACCCAGATCATGAACCTACCTATAGTGACTACAGAATACACCGAGACCATGAACCTACCTATAGTAACTACAGAATACACCCAGACCATGAACCTACCTATAGTAACTACAGAATACACCCAGACCATGAACCTACCTTTAGTAACTACAGAATACACCCAGACCATGAACCTACCTATAGTACGTACAGAATACACCCAGACCATGAACCTACCTATAGTAACTACAGAATACACCCAGACCATGAACCTACCTATAGTAACTACAGAATATACCCAGATCATGAACCTACCTATAGTGACTACAGAATACACCCAGACCATGAACCTACCTATAGTAACTACAGAATATACCCAGATCATGAACCTACCTATAGTGACTACAGAATACACCGAGACCATGAACCTACCTATAGTAACTACAGAATACACCGAGACAACGAACCTACCTATACTAACTACAGAATACACCGAGACCATGAACCTACCTATAGTAACTACAGAATACACCGAGACCATGAACCTACCTATAGTAACTACAGAATACACCGAGACCATGAACCTACCTATAGTAACTACAGAGTACACCCAGACCATGAACCTACCTATAGTAACTACAGAATACACCCAGACCATGAACCTACCTATAGTAACTACAGAGTACACCAAGACCATGAACCTACCTGCAGCAACTCCATTCTTGTCAGTTCTGTAATGAGACAGCTAGAATGGAGTTGCTGTATGGAGGACCTACCTATAGCAACTACAGAATACACCCAGACCATGAACCTACCTATAGTAACTACAGAATACATCCAGACCATGAACCTACCTAGAGCAACTACAGAATACACCGAGACCATGAACCTACCTGCAGCAACTCCATTCTTGTCAGTTCTGTAATGAGACAGCTAGAATGGAGTTGCTGTATGGAGGACCTACCTATAGCAACTACAGAATACACCCAGACCATGAACCTACCTATAGTGACTACAGAATACACCGAGACCATGAACCTATCTGCAGCAACTCCATTCTAGTCAATTCTGTAATGAGACAGCTAGAATGGAGTTGCTGTATGGAGGACCTTCCTATAGCAACTACAGAATATAACGAGACCATGAACCTACCTATAGTAACTACAGAGTACACCCAGACCATGAACCTACCTATAGTAACTACAGAATACACCCAGACCATGAACCTACCTATAGTAACTACAGAATACACCGAGTCCATGAACCTACCTATAGTAACTACAGAATGCACCCAGACCATGAACCTACCTATAGTAACTACAGAATACACCCAGACCATGAACCTACCTATAGCAACTACAGAATACACCGAGACCATGAACCTACCTATAGTAACTACAGAATACACCCAGACCATGAACTTATCTGCAGCAACTCCATTCTAGTCAGTTCTGTAGTGAGACAGCTAGAATGGAGTTGCTGTAAGGAAGATCTACCTATAGTAACTACAGAATACACTGACACCATAAACCTACCTGCAGTATACTATATACTCCTAAATCAGGTGCACAGCGATACATCAGCATTTAGATCTATGTCAGTTATGAATTGCCATAGATTTCCATTATCACTTACAAGAAAGTGGCGCGAGATATAATAAACATGTCAGGCCGAGGCGTCACCGCCCTGTTTACACCATAACCGCATGTCTCAGAACTGGTCTTGTGCAAATTATATATACATATGGCACTCATAAATTATATGCATATATATATATATATAATTTATATAGACACACACACACATATATATATATATATACATATAATTTATGAGTGCTATATGTATACATGTCCAGGAATGTGTTTTTCCTCCATTCCTATTGATATATATATATATATATATATATATATATATATATATATATATATAAATGTTGCTCTTGGCCAGTTATGGATCCTCCTTATAGAAACTCCACTCTAGCTTCTCCTGTAGTGAGGTGACTAGATTGGAGTTTCTGGCGGCAGCTCCTGTAAGCAACTCCATTCTAGTCATCTCAGTAATGAATTGTCTAGAATAGAGTGGCTTCTGGTAGGTCCTCCCTGCAGCAACTCCATTCTAGACCGTTCACTAGTGAGGTGACTAGATTGGAGTTGCTGGAGGGAGGACCTACCAGGAGCCACTCCATTCTAATCGCAACCATGCGAACACTCTCCTCAAGTTGCGTAATCACTCAACAAACTTTATTGAATCTTAAAAGGACAAGCAAAACCCCTGTCAAGCGTTTTCCTGTTCCATATACTCGCAGTTTCTGCGGTTCAGTAATGGTACAGCTCACTTTTAAGGAATAGAACGGTTTGCTACTAAAAAAATTTTCTAGCGCGTATTTACGTTTCACAGCCGGAAGTGAGTGGCAGACCCGGAAACTAGAACTCCCGTCAACCTCTGCGGTTTCCGGCGTCGTAGCCGAGGCTGCCTGCAGCAGGTGGAGTACAGTAAGGGAAAGGGAAAGGGTGGTTGAACGATGAAGGAGGTTGGGGATGAGGGGAGACACAAGAAGAGGAGGCCATTCAGCCCGGACACAGTGGCGGTGAAAGAGGAGAGAGGCAGCCCGAACAGACGTCACCGGAAACGTTACAGTCCAAACTTGGAGCATTCCGACGGGGACTCTCCAGCGGCCCGGAGAAGGAGCAGGTACAGCCAGTGTACACTGTTACACAGGTGTATACACATGTTGATACACACGTTTACACACATGTTTACATCATTATCACCACACTGTTGGGGACGAGACAGTCAGGGTCTCTAGTTATGCCGCTGGGTTCCTGGAAGTTGCTCCTGACTCGATGTCCAGGGTGGTGTAGTGTGTTGTGTGCATACAGTAATACCTATGGATGATTATCAGCAAAAATGTATCTGTTATTAGAAATAGGGCAGTGGTTCTCTATTTTTGTTTTACTACAAGGCATCTTTTTGCAACGTCCAATCTTGGATATTGATGGCTGGAATAGGCCACCAAAATTAGATTGTGAGGGAGCTGATTCCTTGCGCCCCGACCAATCAGCTGTTCTACAGAGCGATGATTCCATACGCTGTGTATCACCAATCTCCCATTCATGTGAATTATATTTCTGGCAGTAAAAGTAGCAGCACACCAGGATAGTTTTCCCTTATGCTAGGTTAACACCTGCATCCGGGTTTCTGTTCTTCAAGTCTGCTTGGATACCTTAAAAAAATGGAAACCCAGTCCTCTTAAAAAGCGGTTACCTGCAGAAACTTGTGAATTCCATATACTATAATGGGGATCGCCGGTTGCAACCAGGAAAATACGGAGAGAAAAGAGCTGCTTGCAGGACTTTTCTCTCTGCATTTTTCAAGTGGTTTCAGGGATGGAATCCCCAAACGGAGACTGGGTGCAGGTGTGAACTTTGCTTTATCTTGTCAAACTATTCCCGTGTAAGTCTATTTTTTGAGTACAATGTTTCAAGTGAAAAAACATAGCATCAGGCATATGGTGGTGTGGGAGAGAAGTGGTTCACCCAAAATATTGGAGTGGAAAAAAAATAGATGTAGCAGAGTTAACCCAAACTTTTACAACTGGTTTAACTGCTGCAGTATGATGTCACAGAAGATAACAATGAAAAGACAGTGAAAAAGTTTTTCCAGTTACTTTTCAGTGGTTTTTGGTGTTTTATATTTAAGTTTGAAAACTATTCTGGTGTGCTGTTCCACTACTTTTATTTCTGGATGTATAACGTGGAATGTCTAAGGTGATTCTGACATTGTCCCCATTCAGTGTACACACGCGGACAAAATTGTTGGTACCCCTCGTTTAATGAAAGAAAAACCCACAATGGTCAAAGAAATAACTTAAAAAAGCCAGACTGGAATTTGCCAAACTACATGTTGAGAAGCCACAAAGCTTCTGGGAGAATGTCCTATGGACAGATGAGACAAAAAATCGAAAGTTTTGGCAAGGCACATCAGCTCTATGTTCACAGATGGAAAAATGAAGCATATCTTGAAAAGAACACTGTCCCTACTGTGAAACATGGAGGAGGCTCTGTTATGTTCTGGGGCTGTTTTGCTACATCTGGCACAGGGTGTCTTGAATCTGTGCAGGGTACAATGAAATCTCAAGACTATCAAGGGATTCTAGAGAGAAATGTGCTGCCCAGTGTCAGAAAGCTTGGTCTCAGTCACAGGTCATGGGTCTTGCAACAGGATAATGACCCAAAACACACAGCTAAAAACACCCAAGAATGGCTAAGGGGAAAACATTGGACTATTCTGAAGTGGCCTTCTATGAGCCCTGACCTAAATCCTATTGAGCATCTTTGGAAGGAGCTGAAACATGCCGTCTGGGAAAGGCACCCTTCAAACCCGAGACAACTGGAGCAGTTTGCTCATGAGGAGTGGGCCAAAATACCTGTTGAGAGGTGCAGAAGTCTCATTGACAGTTACAGGAATCGTTTAATTGTAGTGATTGCCTCAAAAGGTTGCGCAACAAAATATTAAGCTAAGGGTACCATCATTTCTGTCAAGGCCTGTTTCATGAGTTTTCTTTTTTTTTAAATTCTGTTGAAGCATGGTTGAAAAGCAATGTCTGACTTTCATTTGTTCATTTTCATAGAATTTTTATATATTATTACTTTTGTCAGATTCAAGTTATTTCTGTGACCATTGTGGGTTTTTCTTTCATTAAACGAGGGGTACCAACAATTTTGTCCACGTGTGAATGTGCGGTAGCTGTAGTACACTGTAGTCAAATGACTGGATGTGCATGTCAAGTGATGCGCAACCAAGGAAGAGAGAAACGAGAGGGCAGATTATTTTTTCCACATTGCATAACAAGTACTTATTAAGAGGTTGTCTAGGCATTAGGATTTTAATGCCTATCCTTAGGATAGTACATAAATATCTGATCAGGGTAGGGGCGGCGCGGGCGACAGTTGGTCCTCATAGTTATCAGCTGTACGGGGCCTCTTCTCACTCCCATACAATACACAATACAGTGCTGAGTCTTTTAAAGGGGGCTTCTGGCCCCAAATCTAGGTCATCAGTATGTGAATTGTCAGTGTCCATCACTCAGATTCCGAATAGATCATAACTTCCAGCAACCTTTGGGTGCGAGAAGCAGCTAGTGGACAGGCTGCATGTGCAGCACCTTTCCTATTCGAATAAAAGGGTTGCTCAGCAGCTTGTCTACAGTACAACATTGGTTCCAGTGAACTGCACTGGAAGCTGCCAAGTGCTGAAAGTTGCTAGTGGACGGACAGCACGTGCAGTTCACTGGAATCACTGCTGTGTAGTGGATGGGGCTGTTGTGCTTCTCCTTTTACTCAAATCAGAGCGGTGCTGCGGCTTGAAAACACCTTTAAGCAACAGCTCATATTAGTCTATTGCTATCAGTTTGTATATCATTAGCTTCATTCTTAGCCCTTTTAATACCATTTCCTTTTAGGTAGTAAACATTTATTTTTTGTAGGTCACCAGGGAAACGGAAAAAGTCATCTATGAAACGAAGCAGATCTCCAAGGATTAGGAGGCACAGAAGTGAGAGTAGAAGTCCACCACACCTTCCTGTAAAAATAAAGCAGGTACATTGAAGATTTGCATTGTTGGGGCAGAATCCAACTAAAATAATAAAAAGATCCTCTTAGGTGGTTTTTCCAACATAAACTGGTGCCATCATGTGCAGAAAGTAATTCCCTTTCCATTAGTGCCCTGCTGTAATCTTTCTGTCCTGGGCATGGTTAGTGAGAGCACAGTGTGACTAGGCTGATGCTGCTCCCTTGTCCTGTGACTACTTAGGTTAATTAATATATGGGCTTTTGTGCTTACATTTATAACTTCACTTTGCTATTGCAGAATACAGAAAGGGCACCAATGGAAAGGTCATTACTTCATCTTGCACATGATAGGACAAGTTTATGGTGAAAAAAAATCCTGACAGGTTCCTTTTAAGTACACATTTATTCATATAAAGCGGAACTGTCACCTCTCTTGATGTGTGTTACTTGTATTCACTATCTCTGTTAGACTGTTCAGGGACACACTCCATATACAAGAGGAATTGAAACCTGTAACCAAGTAGTTAATGGCATAAAGATTTCTATTGATGCTTATGGATCCATACTTTTCCTTCTGTCTGTGCAGTTTTCCACAGCAGGGGACGTGCAGCACATTATTTCTTAGGAGCCATTCACATCACGTTTTTTACATCAGTTTAACGGATGCAAAAAAAGGATTTAAAAAAAGGACGCAAACAGATGGCCATCCATTTCCATAGACATCAATGTTACAAAAAAAACGGATCCATTGCTGTCCGTTTTTTTTAAAGGACACAACAACGTAGTATACCATACTTTTGTGTCCGTTCAAAAAAAACGGACATTTTTTAACATTGATGTCTATGGAAACGGATGGCTATTTGTTTTTGTCCATTTTTGCGTCCATTTTTTAAATAAGTTTTTTGCATCCGTTAAACGTGATGTGAATGGACTCCAACATAGTGCTTAGACAGATGCTTGCTTTAGTTTTCTGGACATTTTCTTATGTTTATAGTGATTTTATAGTAAAGTATTGCTGACCATATACTTTTTTTGGAATTAATGTTTCCAAAGGAAAGGGATGAGCACTCCTACAGATCCCAAGATGACCGGGAGCCGGTATATAGGGAAGAAGAAACCAGGAGGAACAGACATAGAGACCAAACTGATAGAAGTCGTTACAACCCATCCCGAAACAGAGAGAGGGAGCATGATGAGAGCAATTTGAGAGAACAGAGAGCAGAAAGGGAATTCCACAATGACAGGAGGAGAGAAAAAAGGCAAAGAGAAGAGCAAGAAGGAGAGCAAGAAGAAAATCCTGAAACTACCAGTAATACGAAAGAAGTACCAAACTTTGAACTTTCTGGAGCGTTACTTGAAGACACAAATACTTTCAGAGGTGTGGTAATAAAGTACAGTGAGCCACCTGAAGCTCGCATCCCAAAGAAACGTTGGCGACTGTATCCTTTTAAGAATGATGAGGCTCTGCCAGTCATGTACATCCATAGACAAAGTGCATACCTGCTGGGCAGACAAAGACGGATTGCAGATATACCTATAGATCATCCTTCTTGCTCCAAACAACATGCTGTCTTACAGTACAGGTAATTGTAATATATACATTTTCATTTTGAGGAGCAATATTCAACACAGTGTAAAATTGTACCAGACAATTATTTTGTTATTTTTGGTTGTGCTCTTTGGTTAGTAGCATTGTCAGAAGCTGAGCCTTGGGACATATGTGATGTCACTGGAACAACATGTTGCCATATTATTTACACATGCTTGTGGGATTTCAGGATTTTGTCATTGACAGACATTGAATATTTCTGGTGCATGAAATAGTAGAAAATTGCTTAGATTTTTATTTTTAGGATTTATCTCTGATGAAAAAAGCTGCATTGGACAACATAAGTATTGCAAGACTTACATAAATTGTTCCAAGGCAACCTCTTAGCAGAAGCACTGGCATGCTGCTGCATGGCTTGTATATAAATACCCTTCTAGATGTGTTTCTGTTGAAATTGCCACTCACCCCTAATTAACTGGTTGGTGCTAAGGTGACGTCACAGCTGTAATCTTTACTGTAATATGCCCAGTCTTCCTTGATTCACATCCTGTTTAGCATGTGAAGGCAGTACTGGCTGTGCCAAGCTGGGTGTCAGTCAGGAAGAGTATGTGTGACTTCGGTGACTGTCTTTATAGCTCTGTCTAGGAGCTTCTCCAGCACCATCCAAATTGTAGTGAGTGATGTCCATTGCAGTGGGAAGAGAGAGCATGCTTGCATGGAATATATTACTCTGAGACAGAGCTAACATTGATCTGACGATTCAGAATTGTACATCTTTGAAATAGCCAGTTAATTTAATTTGAATAATTACCAAGCCATACTTTAAGAAAATCTCAGGAGAAATGAAGATGCTTTACAAAATTGCTTTTTTTCCCCCCAATTCTAGGATGGTGGAGTTTACCCGCACTGATGGAACAATAGGCAGACGGGTCAGACCATACATCATTGATCTTGGCTCTGGCAATGGCACTTACCTGAACAACCAAAGAATTGAGCCACAACGGTACTATGAACTGAAAGAAAAAGACGTACTGAAATTTGGCTTCAGCAGCAGGGAATATGTTGTTTTACATGAATCGTCAGATACTTCAGAGGTGGACAAGAAGCAGGACGATGATGATGATGATGATGATGTTGATGAGGAAGATGAGGGGACAGATGACTAACCAAGCTTATCCTGCACCTATTTGTCTATTGGGGCAGTAATATCAGGTCTGGCCTGGAGGCCTACACCCTTGCCTCTTAAGACTTCTCTTACTATTTCATTAAGATCATACAGATCTAGTGGCATTGGCGTGAATTCATTTTCCAATCCTCAGGTGTAATTGAACAGCGTCTCTGAAACACTTCTTTGTAAACATGGCTGTTTTTATTCTGTAAATTTGTAACTGTGTATTGTATGTGGTTCATTATATTTCTCCATGATTAATGCCACCCATGTGAATGTATGTATCACATACTGGCATTAAACTTAGTTTTGATGCCCAAATAGTTAATTTAAAGTGTACCTTCTTCAGCATTAGATGCCACATTTGTACATAAGGAGTAACTCTATTTCTGGTCATTATGAATTATATTCTTTCCTCCTCAACATGTTGTATGTGGAATCTATAATTCTCGATAAATTCTTGGGTAGAGACTGCATTTTTAAAACCGATGTTCTTCATATTTCGTGTTCACTTGTGCCTGATTTAAAAGCTGGTGCGTGCATGCTTATTAATTGGAGGAAACCTCTGCTGGCCATATATGGACTGAAATCTATACCAGTTCATAGATGACATACCTTCCAGGCATCAATTACACCAGAGTTCTGGCATAAACCACAATAAATCTGCAAAGACCAATGGCCCAGTCTCTAGCATGCCCTTGACATGCAACCTTTTCAAAAATGCAAGGGCAGAGTGCAAATGCCAAGGTTTGCAACTTTTTTTTTTTTTTTTACACTACAAAAGTGATATAGGAGATTAATAAATCCGTGAGTACAGGGGAATTTACTCGCTTTAACTGTCTCGCTTTCACTCAGGAACAGCCCAAGGACCATACAGGACAGATATAGAAAAGTACTGATGTGAGGTAAGTGCTTTGGTTGTGGTAGTTTCTGTTCAGCTGCAACAGCTTAAGAGAGCCTATTTACATGACAGAGTTTCTTGGCCATGTGCTGTCCATGACAGTGGACTCTCGGTTCTGTGGAAACCAGACATCTCAAAAGAAACCCTTTAAACAAGTCGATTATCAGCTGTGTTTCAGGGAACTCTTTACATGGACCCATTCACTTCAGTGGGTGAATAGAGGCTAAGGCTCCACTTTGCAGAAAAGTTGCTTTTATGTTTAATCATAATTTTATTAAAGACGTTGTCCGGGCAAAATTTTTTATTTTTTTTAAATAGGTTGGGGGAGGTGAAAAAATGTAAAAAAAAAAAAAAAAAATAAAATCATATTTTCCTGTCCCCGTTGCTCGTGTGTACTCCCAGTGCGGTTCGGTCCTTCAGCTCAGCTGTTTTCTTGAAGTGAAATTCCTCACCAGCTGTGCTATACCTGGTTTCCTTCTGCTGATTGGACTCAGCAGTCACGTGAGTGCTGAAGTCAATTTCAAACCTGGGGCATTTTTTATATATATAAAATCTTTACTGCAGTGGTTCCATCGACTGTACCTTATTAAAGAAATGTTTCCTTCTCTATCATGCTAAGCTACTTTTTATGGAGAAATCTATGGAGAGGCTGCTGGAAAAACACACAAATAACAGCTGTGAAGCACTGCTACACTAGGAGTGGGAGAGCTCTTTTGACACTGCTGAATAAGGCTCTACCATTGTATAGAATTAGGCAATGGGTTATTTAGGATTAGAAAGGACTCTACTTCTCAGGCAGTGACTTCATGTCTGTCACATGGCTATACTACAGGTCAGTCCCAATTGGTGCTCAGGTAGCCTATGCACAATCCATTTTAGTGGGAGTGCTGCTAAAAACTGGCCATCTAGGGCACTCACATTGAAATGAATAGAGGAGAACACACTGCCTGCCCCCCTCACCCTCTCCATTCAAAATGGTGGATAAAACTCCCACCGCTTCCCTGACGTATGGAGATTTAAGCAGTTGAACATTTACTGATCTACAAGCAATTCCCTATCCTTTGGATAGGTGATAACGTGCCCAGATGGAAAACCCCTTTAGCCATCAACAGTTGTCTCTTTCCCCTCTCAATAGACTACTGTGTATGAGTCGGAGTACAGAGAGATTCCATTCAGTCTGAGCATAAGGTGACTGCTGCAGCTGTTGGCCTGCAATCATATGCCTTTATGTCATGTTCTCTCTGGATCTGGAACTAGATATTGTTGGAACTTGTGTGGTAGGAAATACACAAGGTTAAGCAGTTTTAAATGTCTTATTTTTTGGGGAGGCTGGAAAACCCCTTTAAGGCTAAGGCCCCATGTAGCAAACTGCAGCTAAAAGTGCTGCAGAAAAAATGCATTGAAAACGTGTCATGTTCTTTACTACAGTGTTTTTCATTGCATTTTTTCTGTTTAAATTTATAGGGAAAATATTTGTGTTTCCTCAGTAAAATTAACATGCTGTGTTTTTGAAAAACACATCTTTTCTGCAGTGTTTGTTTTTTCCCACAATGTGTGAATGAGATTAATCACAATCTCATTCACTTTTGTGGTACTTTAAAACACAGTATGTGTTTTTTTTTTTTTGTTTTTTTTTTTTTTTTTTTCTGCAGCAGCCAAAAACACTTTTTCCACGTTTTCTTAGCCTTAATTCTACTGCTTTAAGGAATAACATTTTCTCTCTTTATTCATTTATTTCTCTGTTCTTTCGATACTTAGAGTAAGACTCCAGTGGGCAGTCCTAACAACAAATGACAGCCTTCCCTCTATTACTGTGCATACAGAGATAGTTGACAGTCACTGTTAGGACCACTAACTGGACTCTGTTACTCCTAAGCATAGAAAGAACAGAAAAATAAATGGATTAAAGGTTCCCTTTAAAAATGTGTGCCATTCCAGCGCCAGGCTGCAGGTACTAAAGGCAATCTTTTGTAAGACCAAGACCATCTTCACATGGCTGTATTCTACAATTCATATTATATCTACTTCTCAACACCAAAAAAATACAGTACTGTCGACCACACAAATCCTTATCAAGCAATCAAGACTAGATCCCAATCTTCAGTTAGTAATTCGGTAGTACAGCTTTACAGCACAATTCCATATAACACCACTGATCCTTAAAAACGGAAAACATATCTCAACTTTATACTATGTGATGTAAAATAAGGGATTTTTTTTTTATACCCAGAACAGTGATAAAATCAAGCACATCAAAATGGATCACAGCAAATCCTAGGGTTTCCAGCCTCCTCTGGGGCATAACAATATATCCCCTTAAATAGCTACCCCACATACAATATGAAAAAACAATTACATATGCAAATCTCACAATTCATGCAAATCCTCATAAAAACATATCTCCATACAATACTGGTGTAAATATACAACTCATATATAAAAATACATATACAAAAATAATTTCAAATAAAAAAACATCAGCATAATAAATAAAATTATTATTCACATCAACAGAGTAAAAATATTGGTCACAAAGTGAAAGTAAAATGAAAAAGCAATCTTATATCTAGTATTGTGTTCTAGTCTTCATTGTTCCAAGAGAAGGGTCCATGTGGTTCACGGTACTAGATGTTTGATGTAGAGCAGTGGATATTCTGAATTGTGGAATATATCTTTTGGGAGCTGGTGAGCCTGTTCTCTGTCTTTCCACTAGCTCCATTATCCTTTTATTGGGACTGAGAGACTGTGTGGACTGTAAATTTGAATTATAATACATGGCAGTATTCAGGTCAGTGTTTGTAAGATAAAACCAGGAATGAATCATAGAAAGAGCCTGGGCTTACTCACAGTGAGACAGACTTTTACAAGGTTTTAAAAACTGTAAAAATAACGTGTGAAGGAGTTCTAACACTGTCAATGATACATTTTCTGTTTTAGACTGACTCTTGATTTTGACTTACAAATACCGATGCATAATACGGACCAGAATACTGCCATGTGACAGTGGCTTTAGTATATTGAGGCTAAGGCCCCACGTAGCGTCCCGCAGCAAAAAAGTGCTGTGGGAAAAACGGCGACGGCAATTCATCGCGGTTCTTTCAGCAGCATTTTGCACAGAAAGTTCGCAGAGGTTTCCTCTGTGGAATTTCTGCTTCAATTATACCTATAGGGAAACTGCTGGCCTTAAGCTAAGACTCCACGTTGCGGAAACGCAGCTGAAAAAAAACGCTATACAGTACCAGCAAAGTGAATGAGATTCTGGCTAATCCCATCCACACACACAAAAAATAAAAAAATCTTGCAGAAAAACTCGCATGTCAATTTTACCTGTGGAAACGCTCACGTTTTCCCTATAGATTTAATGAGGGAAGAGAAAAATGTAGCAAAAACACAATGAAAAATGCTGCGGGAAAAAACACAATGTGTTTCCGCTGTGTTTTTTTTTTTTCTGCAGGATTTTTTTTTAGCTGTGTTCCACAACGTGGGGCCCCACTTGCGGAATTGCAGCTTTTTTTTGTTTCAGATTTTGCTGCAGTTTTTTGAGCCAAAGTCAAGAGTGGATTGAGCAGAAGGTAGTAGTATACCGTATTTTTCGGATTATAAGACTCACTTTTTTCCCCAAAATTTGGGAGGAAAATGTGCAAAAATAGCCCCCCGGGGCCGGTAGGTACCTTTTCAAGTTGCACCCCCTTTCCCTAGAATACATATAAAAGTAGAAAATTACTGTGAAACACATACACATTAGGTATCCCTGTGTCCGAAAACGCCCGGTCTACAAACTTATAAAAATATTTTTCCTGTATGGTGAAAGTCGTAGCGGGAAAAAAAAAATCAAATATGCCGAACTGCCGTTATTTTCACTGTTTCGCCTCTGATTTGAAATAAAAGTGATCTAAGCAATAGACATTCCCCAAAATGGTATAACTAAAAAGAACATCTGGCTCCACAAAAAAACATGCCCTATGCCTCCCCGTATAGCCGCAGGGCCACCTGTCAATGTGACTTTGCAGCTGTTGCAAAACTACAACTCCAATATATTAAATATTTTACCAATTTTTGCTTCAAAATTTTTTTCCCTATTTTCCTCCTCTAAAACCTATGTGCGTCTTATGGTCCGGTGCGTCTTATAGTCCGAAAAATACGGTAAGTGCTTCCTATATATTTCTCATTCCTATTGTAGCCATTCATGGCTTTGGCTCCATAAACATCAGGAAAATCTGCAGCAAAAAAAGTTGTGTTTCCTCAACGTTCATATTGCACTCATTTTTACATAGCTGAATATAAAAGTGATACCCAATCTATTGGGATCCTTTTTTCACCCTTTCTTTTTTTTCTGACCCTTTATTGTGTTACTGAGTTATGAGTCCATCAGCTATTAATGTATGATATATTTTTCTTTTTAATTTCATGCTATACTGCAGCATGTTATGTCATTTTGACCATCAAAAAAATGCATGCTGGAAAAGAATTGGTAAAAGTGTGCACAGAGCCTGACAATAGCTAGATCTTGCAGCTCCGTAAGACTTATATCCCACTAATCTGATTAAAAAAAAAAAAAAAGACAAAATTGCGCTTCTAGTTGAGTGTTGAGCGTTACTGCAGAAACCTGGTTATTGATGTATGACAGTTGCTGTTGTTGCTCTCAAGTAGGGTTGTGCAATTAATTCATTGTATTAATTTGTCATTTAAAAGAATTGTGATTCCGATTTTCATCCTGAAAATCATCATGAGCCCTGCTGCGGAGTCTTATCTTCCATGTAGAATTGCTCCTCCACCTGAAAACTATGATCAACAGTTTCTTCACTGTAGTCAATAGTTGAGTGGTAGGGCGAGAAAGCCTCCATCAGATGTGATTCTTCCCCCCATGCCAGCTCACTTAACGGTTTTATTCTCTAAGGAAAAACAAGAAAATTGAGAATAGCCCTATAGCTTTAAGAAAATTTACCATCTCTAACCACAACAAAATTTTAATACTATATACAGTATAATGTATTGTATACTACATCTTCTGGGTATTGTACTTGTTGCACTGTGTGGATATTCAGTTGCACTAAATATAATATACTGTATAATAGCTTTTATTAAATCTCTAACCTTCTCCCATTTTATCACTTATATTTACTATAACCTGAGTGAATTTTTCTCTCCATAGAATAATATCAAAGTTGCTGTAAAGAGCATCAATAGCAAAAAACCTATTTGTGGCAAAAACTCAAGTAACTGCACATAGCTGCAACATTGGACCTCATGCACAAAGCCATGAGCACTGATCTTACACAGTGGCACACTCATTCACTATGGGTCTGTATTATGAGCATGTACCGTGAACACAAGTAAACAAGGGGAAAATGCCTGTGTAAGGTTAAGGCCTCACATTGCAGAAACCCAAAGCTTTTGGCCTGTTGTGGAAACACAATAAAAAGATGAGTTTTACAGCCTCAGCAAAGTGAATGAGATTTTATTTAATACCATCTTCATATTGCAGAAAAAAATGCTGTAGAAAATACAGTGTTTTCAAAAAAATGTGTCTTTGAAAAATGCAGTATATTACTTTTACCTGCCCAATATCTGTTTATATGGGTGATGCAAAAATGCAACAGAAAAGCAGTGTTTTGGGAGAAAAATTAATGTGGAGTACTTATGGGTGGAAATAGAGGAATAAAGAATTAAAAATATAAATAGAGGTTTGTTACAAGTCCCCAATATAATGGAAAAAGTAGAAAATTTACTAATAAGACAAATGGATGAGGCCACAAAACATGAAAAACATGATCAAGTCATTATGGGAGATTTCAACTATCCGGTTATATATAGGGAGACAACGGTAGGTTCAACAAAGGGAACAGGTTTTTTTTTGTAATACAATAAAATTACTTTTCACAACTAGTGCAGGACCCAACAAGAGGCGAAGCACTTTTAAATCTAATTTTGATAAAAGGACCTGACAGATTGTGGAGGTCAGGGATCATCTAGGTAACTGTGACCAAAACATAATAAGTTTTCATGTACACTTTAATAAGATGTTTAGTAGATGGCCAGTAGAGGCCAATTTTCACCAGCTAAGAGAGGACCTTAACATAAACTGGTAAAATGTCTTCAAAGAGAAGGAAACACAAAGTAAATTTGATATTTTCACAAATATAATAAATAGGGAATAAGCGTGTTAGAAATCAAAGAACACCAATGTGGCTAACTAAAATGGTAAGGAGTGCAATGAGTGATAAAAAGGAAGCGTTTAAAGTACTAAAACAAGAATGTAGTGACACAGCATTATAAAATTATGAAGAGAAAAATAAATTGTGTAAAAGATTATTAAAGGAAGCAAATATCGAGGCAGAGAGAATAATTGCTGTATTTACACAGGAAAATCCAATAACCAAAGACATAATTAGGAGTAATGTAAATTCTCTGTTAAATGTCACCTGTTTAACGTTGCCTTCAAAATACTAAAATAGACAAATCACGGGGTAAAAATTACATACACCCTGAGTTCTGAGGGAATTATGCACGGTGAAAGACAGACTCTTATATCTAATATTTAAGGATTCAGTAATGACCGGGTCTACAAATGAGGTATACAAAATGAGAATCTTGGGACTGGAGAAAACATATGCATTTGAGTTCACAATTGGCTCAATGATAGGAAAAAGAGGGTGCTTGTTAATATGAACTACTCAGACTGTAGTCGCTATTGGTTCTCTCCATTTTAATATGTTTATTAATGACCTGGCAGAGGGTTTACAGAGCAGGGTGTCCATATTTGCAGATGACACTAAACTCTGTAAAGTAATCAAAACTGAGGAGGATAGTAGAATATTACAGGAGGATCTAGGGAAGTTGGAAGCATGGGCCGAGACTTAGCAAACGAAGTTTAACCTCTTAGGGACCAGACCTCATTTTTCAATTTTGACATGTGTCACTTTAGGTGGTAATAACTTTGAGACGCTTTAAGTTATCAAAGTGATTCTGAGACTATTTTATCGTGACACACTGTACTTTGTGTCAGTGGTAAATTTTGGTTGATATGTTTTGTCTTTGATTAGGAAAAAATAGGAAATAGTTTTCAAACTTTGAAATTACATGCCCTTCATACAGAAAGTCATATTACCCATATTACTTCATAAATATAACTTACCATACGCAGCATTTCACAGCAATTAAAACAAAATGGAGGTCAAATTTACACTTTTTAATTTCTGTCACTACTATATTCATTAGCCCTAGAATTTACACATTCATAAGGGGTTAAAGGAGAAAATGCATCCCACAATCAGTTATGCAATTTCTCCGGAGCATGAAATTATCCCACATCAGGATGTAAACTGATGTATGGATACACAGTAGGTTAGAGAATACAAGGAGCGCTATTGGGATTTTGAAGGGCAGATTTTGCTGGAATTTGTTTGAGGCACCATATTGCATTTGCGAAGAGCCAGTGAAGTGCCAGAACAGTGGAACTACCCCCCTCCATGACACCATTTTGGAAACTAGACCCCTCAAATGAATTTATCAAGGGGTATAATAAGCACTATGACCCTACAGGTGTTTCACAGATTTTCTTTTACCACTGAAATGTGAAAATGAAAAATTATTTTTTTACAATAAAATGTTACTTTAGCCTCAAATTTTTCATCGTCACAAACAGTTAAAGAAGAAATTGCACCTCACATTTTGTTACACAATTTCTCCTGAACACGACAATACCTCATATGTGATGGTATACAGATATATATGGGCACATGGCAGCACTCAGAACAGAAAGAGAGCTAATTGGCTTTAGGAGGCCAGATTTTGCTGGAATAGTTTTCACGCACCATATCTCATTTGCAGAGCCCCCAAGGTGCCAAAAAAATAGACCCCTCAAGGAATTTATCAAGGAATTTATCAAAATGTAACCCCATTTTGTAACCTAGACCCCTCAAGGAATTTATCAAGGGGTATAGTGAGCACTTTGACCCTACTGGTGTTTCACAGAATTTTTTACCATTGAAATTTGAAAATAAAAAATTACTTGTTTTTACAATAAAATGTCACTTTAGCCCAAAATTTTTCATCTTCACAAGGGGTTAAAGGAGAAATTGCACCCCACATTTTGTTCCACAATTTCTCCAGAACACAACAATACCCCATATGTGCTGGTACACTAATGTACGGGCACATGGCAGCACTCGGAACGGAAAGAGCCAAGTAGCCAGATTTTGCTAGAATAGTTTTCAGACCCCAGTTTGTAAACTAGACCCCTCAATAAATTTACCAAAGGGGTATAGTGAGTACTTTGACCTTTCATGTGTTACGCAGAATTGGGCCGAGAAAATGGAAAGCAACATTTTTTTCTATAAAATGTTGCTTTAACCTCAATTTTTGCATTACCACAATAAGTTAAAAGGAAGATGCACCCCATAATTTGTTAAGCATTTTCTCCCAACTACAGAAATACCCCACATGTGTATGTAAACTGATGTATGGGCACACATTGGGACGGAACAGTTTTTGGAGGACAGAATTTTGTTGTAATAGCTTTTAGGAACCATGTCTCATTTCCAGAGACCAATTTTGTAAACCAGAGACCTCAAGAAATTTATCAAGGGGTATAGTGAGCCTTTGGACCCTACAGGTGATTCACAGAATTGAGCAGTAAATTTGGAACCTGATATATTTTGCAATAAAATGTTGCTTTTACCCTATTTTTTTTTATTTTCACAAGGGGTTAAAGTAGAAAACGCACTCCCATTTGCTAAGTAATTTCTCCCAACTAAGGAAATGTCCCTTATGTGGATGTAAACTGATGTATGGGCACACGGCGGGACTCAGAAGGTATATTTGTAGGGCTAAATAGAATGCTGTTTGTAGGGCAGAATTCCCATAAATAGTTTTGAGGCAACATGTCCCATTCGCAGGGCCCCTGAAGAACCAGAACAGTGAAAGCCCCCAAATAATGACCTCAGATTGAAAACTAGACGCCTTAAAGAGGACCTTTCATGTCCTCATGTATATGTGGTTTTACATACTGCTAGAAAGCCGACAGCGCGCTGAATTCAGCGCACTGCTGGCTTTCCATTATATGCCTCAGGGCTGGAGATATTGTAAGATGGGGAAACAGACCTCATGTTATGAATGTAACTGTTTCTGTAGATAAGTTTATTTTTTTTGTGACGTGGAGACCCTGTTCTGCAGAGGAGGAACAAGGAAGGAGCAGAGTGTGTCTGGCAGCCATCTTAGCTGTGTGTGCTTCTGAGCTTTTAGAAGAAGAAGGGCTTCTTCAAGGATTAGAGACATATATCAAGAGTTTGCTGAAGCAGAGACTGTTCCAGGGTTTGCTCAGACAGCATCCTAAGGTGAAGATTGCTATCAAGGACCAGCTGAGAAGCGGCCCTGTCAGTGAGACCACATGTTTGGATGAGCCCTTCTTTCAGTGGTTCCAGAGACGAAGCTAACAGGTACCCAACAAATCTGGATCACTAAGAGAAGTAATCGTGCAGGCACCACATTACATTTTTGGTACAAATTGCTTGGGACAGAGTAAGGGCCTGTAGTTAGACTAGTTAGGCATCCTCATCTTCACAGGCCACACTACTGGTGAATTATCTACCTATTCAGTAGTAAGGACTAAGACTCAGAGAATTCTATTGAGTTGTAACTGCCAGAGAGGAGCTTCTGAGGGAGTCTAGAAGCAACATTTTAAACGTTGTCATATTTCTTTGGCTTGCAAGCTGACCTACTATGATATTTACTTGGTTATACTTTGTTTGTGGGGAATAGGGGTATTTTGATAAGTTTGTAAGCTCTTGTGTTATACCGCAGGTGCCCCTATCACACTCACTGAATTATTCCTGTGACTAGGGTGATAAAAAGGTAACAAGCGGCTGATTAGTTGCAGTTGCACATAGGAGGCCACCGCGCTGTACAACACCAGGGTCTCAGCTTACTGGCTGAGTGTATGTAAATAGTTGGGAGTGTTTTTCTGGTAAATAGGTGTTACTACACAAAGTAAAATCTTGTTTTTTTACTAAATTGATTTGGAGTCGCTTCCTTTGTTCGTGTCTTCGCTGTATCCTGGGGAGCCCACCCCGGTACACGGCTTACAACTTTGGGGGTCTAAATTTCACCGTTCACTGTCAGAAGGGCATTCCTGACAGTCTAGCTGCGCTGTGAGGAACACCCTCCCTGACAGTATTCCTCCATAGCATTGTACTGGGGACGTTCCTTAGAGCTCAGCGTCATCACTGGGCAGTACGGAACGCCCCCTCTGACAGTACAGGGCTTTGGGATGAGTACAGAGAGAGGGAGCGTTCCTTACCGCCCTGTGATTACGCTGAGCTGTGAGGAACGCCCCCTCAGTACAGCGCTATGGACGAGCACAGTCAGAGAGGGTGTTCCTCACAGCGCAGCTAGACTGTCAGGAACGTCCTTCTGACAGTGAACGGTGAAATTTAGACCCCGATATCTCCAGCCCCAGGGCGCTGTCGGCTTTCTAACGGTATGTAAAACCGCATATACATGAGGACTTGAAAGGTCCTCTTTTAAGAAATGTATCAAGGGGATATAGTGAGCATTTGGACTCCACAGCTTAATTTATTTTCCAGAAATTGATGGACAACAGAGGTTGAAAGGTAAATCTGTGCAGAGTACATCACGGTATAAGGAGGTGATAGGTGAAAATATATTAAAAAATTAATAATCTGTGGACGTGTGGTAGTCTGAAGCAATCCTTCATGCACAGGCACGGTTTTTCAGGGCAGGTGTCACACTGATAAATTGTGTATTTCCTTATTCGCCTTTTGGAACAGGCTCTTTACCTTTTTTGGGTCTTCCCTTTCTTTGCAGTTTGTGGGACTTCACTGGGAATATGTTGCCCTGGTACAAAAGGGGCACCTTCAGTTCCAGAAGTACTGGGGCCTGGCAATACTTGGTCCCCAAATATTAGGGTCTTGACAACTTCTTCCTGAAACTGAAGGTGTTCCTGTGTCACACTTGTGACACTGCCATTGTTCCTGCCCTGCCTGCAGATTGTGATATCACAAAAACATTATACAGTGCAATGTGCACAATGTGTACGGCCACACTTTTGTTTTCCTCATGGCACCTTATGGCTTTAGGACTTGATCAGATAGATCAACTCCTCCCATGTACTTATTGTATGCCAGGATGCAGTCTGGCTTGGGGGTAAGGGTGCTGCCGGTGCTATGAATTATGGTTAGTACAAGGACATCCCTCTTGTCCTTATACTTGAGCAACATCATATTCTCATTGCAGACTGCCCTATTCTCACCCATTCTGATGTGCTGCACAATCTGTGCCCTAGGGAGGCCTCTCAGATTTTTGCACACTGTCCCACAAGCTACAGTTCCTTTGGAATTGAGGCAACTAAAGAGTGAGATGCTGGTGTAGAAGTTATCCACATATACACACGTGAACAAAATTGTTGGTACCCCTCGTTTAATGAAAGAAAAACCCACAGTGGTCACAGAAATAACTTGAATCTGACAAAAGTAATAATATATAAAAATTCTATGAAAATGAACAAATGAAAGTCAGACATTGCTTTTCAACCATGCTTCAACAGAATTTTTAAAAAAAGAAAACTCATGAAACAGGTCTGGACAGAAATGATGGTACCCTTAACTTAATATTTTGTTGCTTTGGGATGAGTACAGAGAGAGGGAGCGTTCCTTACCGCCCTGTGATTACGCTGAGCTGTGAGGAACGCCCCCTCAGTACAGCGCTATGGACGAGCACAGTCAGAGAGGGTGTTCCTCACAGCGCAGCTAGACTGTCAGGAACGTCCTTCTGACAGTGAACGGTGAAATTTAGACCCCGATATCTCCAGCCCCAGGGCGCTGTCGGCTTTCTAACGGTATGTAAAACCGCATATACATGAGGACTTGAAAGGTCCTCTTTTAAGAAATGTATCAAGGGGATATAGTGAGCATTTGGACTCCACAGCTTAATTTATTTTCCAGAAATTGATGGACAACAGAGGTTGAAAGGTAAATCTGTGCAGAGTACATCACGGTATAAGGAGGTGATAGGTGAAAATATATTAAAAAATTAATAATCTGTGGACGTGTGGTAGTCTGAAGCAATCCTTCATGCACAGGCACGGTTTTTCAGGGCAGGTGTCACACTGATAAATTGTGTATTTCCTTATTCGCCTTTTGGAACAGGCTCTTTACCTTTTTTGGGTCTTCCCTTTCTTTGCAGTTTGTGGGACTTCACTGGGAATATGTTGCCCTGGTACAAAAGGGGCACCTTCAGTTCCAGAAGTACTGGGGCCTGGCAATACTTGGTCCCCAAATATTAGGGTCTTGACAACTTCTTCCTGAAACTGAAGGTGTTCCTGTGTCACACTTGTGACACTGCCATTGTTCCTGCCCTGCCTGCAGATTGTGATATCACAAAAACATTATACAGTGCAATGTGCACAATGTGTACGGCCACACTTTTGTTTTCCTCATGGCACCTTATGACTTTAGGACTTGATCAGATAGATCAACTCCTCCCATGTACTTATTGTATGCCAGGATGCAGTCTGGCTTGGGGGTAAGGGTGCTGCCGGTGCTATGAATTATGGTTAGTACAAGGACATCCCTCTTGTCCTTATACTTGAGCAACATCATATTCTCATTGCAGACTGCCCTATTCTCACCCATTCTGATGTGCTGCACAATCTGTGCCCTAGGGAGGCCTCTCAGATTTTTGCACACTGTCCCACAAGCTACAGTTCCTTTGGAATTGAGGCAACTAAAGAGTGAGATGCTGGTGTAGAAGTTATCCACATATACACACGTGAACAAAATTGTTGGTACCCCTCGTTTAATGAAAGAAAAACCCACAGTGGTCACAGAAATAACTTGAATCTGACAAAAGTAATAATATATAAAAATTCTATGAAAATGAACAAATGAAAGTCAGACATTGCTTTTCAACCATGCTTCAACAGAATTTTTAAAAAAAGAAAACTCATGAAACAGGTCTGGACAGAAATGATGGTACCCTTAACTTAATATTTTGTTGCACAACCTTTTGAGGCAATCACTGCAATCAAACGATTCCTGTAACTGTCAATGAGACTTCTGCACCTCTCAACAGGTATTTTGGCCCACTCCTCATGAGCAAACTGCTCCAGTTGTCTCGGGTTTGAAGGGTGCCCTTTCCAGACGGCATGTTTCAGCTCCTTCCAAAGATGCTCAATAGGATTTAGGTCAGGGCTCATAGAAGGCCACTTCAGAATAGTCCAATGTTTACCTCTTAGCCATTCTTGGGTGTTTTTAGCTGTGTGTTTTGGGTCATTATCCTGTTGCAAGACCCATGACCTGCGACTGAGACCAAGCTTTATGACACTGGGCTGCACATTTCTCTCTAGAATCCCTTGATAGTCTTGAGATTTCATTGTACCCTGCACAGATTCAAGACACCCTGTGCCAGATGTAGCAAAGCAGCCCCAGAACATAACAGAGCCTCCTCCATGTTTCACAGTAGGGACAGTGTTCTTTTCAAGATATGCTTAATTTTTCCATCTGTGAACACAGAGCTGATGTGGCTTGCCAAAAATTTCGATTTTTGTCTCATCTGCCCATAGGACATTCTCCCAGAAGCTTTGTCTTGTCAACATGTAGTTTGGCAAATTTCAGTTTTGTCAGATTCAAGTTATTTCTGTGACCATTGTGGGTTTTTCTTTCATTAAACGAGGGGTACCAACAATTTTGTCCACGTCTGTAGGTGATAACCCTGGTCCAGCAGTGGGTGCAGCAAATCCCACACTATTTTCCCACTAACTCCTAGGATTGGGGGGTCAATTCTTGTGGCCCTTCCTTCATAAACCTTAAACTTGTGCTGACACAGTTTGTACATTTTAATGCCGCACTGTGTCCTATTACTGGGCAGGTTTTGGTGGAATTTTAACCTCCCTTTGAAGCTGATCAGAGACTCATCTATAGAAATGATCTGATCAGGGATGTATGACGTTGCAAATTTAGCGCTAAAAGTGGTCAAAAGTGGCCTGACTTTAAATAGGCAGTCAAAGTTTGGGGCATCTCGAGGTGGTCACTGTGTATTATGGTTATAATGCAGAAATTTGAGGAACACTTCAAAGCGTATCCTGGTTTAAGATGGCTGTTGTCTAATTTTTTATTTTTTTTACTATGTACATATGCAGAACAAGAATCCAGAAAATCTTCATCTCTGCTGCATTTAATGGGGTCCTTCCTCTGGCGCCTAGCATATGAAGAGGTGGCATTTTGTTCTATAAATTGCTGGGCATACAGATTTGTTTGGGCCACTATAAAATCTATTAACTCATCAGAGAAAAAGACTTTGAAAAAGTCAATTTCTCTAAAGCCTTCAGTCTCAATTTGGATAACTGACCTGCCCACAAAGTTAGGAAGCTGATGCCCATAATTTTCTGGGGGTGGGTTCCACATTTGTTCTGCAGTTTACCTCAGCAATAGTTCTGTGGCATTTCCTGGAAAAATAGAGGAATGGGGCATTTTCCTCTTTTCCTTCGCTGGCTTTAACAGTGTCGCCTCTTCTGCTGAATATCTTCTATGGGACGATTGGGAGCTCTGGGACATTTTGTGTATGTGTTGCGTTTTTACACGTGTATAGAAACTTTGTGTATTGAACCTTTATTGAAAAAATGTAACCAAAAAAAAGAGAGATACAAAAGAAGACCTGTCCTAAAAGTTACCACAAATTTTTCTATATATAGAGAGAGAGAAAGAGAGAGAGACTTCTATCTATATTTATAGCAATTCTAACTTAATGTAACTAAAATTTTGATTATTACAAAAGAAAAAAAAAAACTGCAGCTAAAAATTGAGCAGGTGCCGGTCAGAAATGTAAGTTACTGACCACCACTCAGTGCTGCAGGACGAACACAAGAAGACGGCTTGTGTATGTACTACAGTAAAAAAGTCCCTGTCCTCAAAGCTTTCTAAAATTTTTCTATACATATAGATAGAGACTATCTATAATTATAGCAATTCTAATTAAATTTAACATAAAATTTGATTATTAGGGAAAAAAAACCCCTGCAAAAACAATTAAGTAGAGGCCTGATCAGTAGGTCACTGAACGGAGCTCTTTGCCGGCACAGGGATACAAAAAAAAGCAGTAAGCAAAAAATAACCACACAAAGTAAAAAAAAAAAAAAAAAAACATAACTCCCTAGAAAGGGATTATTCCATAATAAGCAGCAAACAGGGTGGAAGGGACGGGGGGGAGGAACCAATAAAAATTAAAATTAGTCGTTCATTGTAGGTGGAAGAAGGGATGGACGGAGATATCTGAAAGCATAACTCGATCTGCCAGGAGGAACTACAGAGGAATGGCACAGTAATATAACTCACAGTAACAGCACGGGTATTGTCCTGCTCACAATCCCAGAGGGAGTGACACGAGCAGGGCAGTAACCATTATTTTAAAATTCCCACCTTGGCTGCAATTGGTCGGTCTGTGCCAGTATACGCCCCCCCTGATTTTCCACAGTGATTGGAGCTATGTATCTGCTATCATATTTGATCAGCCAATAGTAGCAATTGCCATGGCTGTGGGGCAAAAATCCCCCCCACCCCCGACATGGTGCCAGGACTAATGTAAACAAAAGGACCAAAGGACAGTAACTACGCAGATCCAAGAGTAATTTTTAAAATCGATTCTTTTTTTTCCAGAACATGCAAATCGAACACACAATGCATTTCAGGGTGTGAGGTACCCCTTTTTCAAGTGTGTATAGCACTAAAAAAGAACATCAACATAAGTAAACATAATCCTATATGATAAAATTGTTACTTGATTGTTGATTGTTACTCTCAAGAAAGGCATCCAAGTTATTAGTCATCACTACAACTTGTGGCAGGGAGTTCTATAGTCTCACCGTTCTTAGGCCTTATTCACATGTCTCCATTTCACATATGTATGGCGTCCGCATTTTCTGCGGACGCCATACATACCCATTCATTTCAATGTGTTTATTTAGATGTCAGTGGAAAGAGCACGTTTTTTTTTTACACTGATGCTGATGCTTTACATCAATGAAAGACTAAGAGTCCATGAAAAAAAAGGATAACACCTGTGTATCATTTGTTTTTTTTCATGGACCTGGAAGCATTCAAAATGTAGAAAATAAAAACTAAAAATAAATTGATCTGCTTTTCACAAATATGAAAAAGGGATCAACCATGGACAACACACCATCTGCAAATGAGCAAGGTGGGTACTGTCCATGAAAAGTATAGATTGCGGATGCAGACATGTGAATAAGACCTCACTATAAAGAAGCCCAGCCTATGACTACAGTACCTTTTTTCATCTACACAAAGAGGATGCCCCTTGTCATAGTTACAGGTCCTGGTATAAAGAGATCATTGGAAAGATCTCTATATGGTCCATTCATATACAACCCCAATTCCAATGAAGTTGGGACATTGTATAAAACATAAATAAAAACAAAATATGATGATTTGCAAATCCTTTTCAACCTATATTCAATTGAATACACTACGAAGACAAGCTTTTTGATGTTCAAACAGATAAACTTTATTTATTTTTTGCAAATATTCACTCATTTTGAATTTGATGCCTGCAACATGTTCCAAAAAAGCTGGGACAGGGCAACAAAAGACTGGGACAAGGGCATGTTTACCACTGTAATACATTACCTTTTCTTTTAACAACACTCTATAAGCGTTTGGGAACTGAGGACACAAATCGTTGAAGCATTGTAGTTGGAATTCTTTCCCATTCTTGCTTAATGTACAACTACAGTTGCTCAACAGTCCGGGGTCTCCGTTGTCGTTTTTTTTGCGCTTCATAATGTGCCACACATTTTCAATGGGAGACAGGTCTGGACTGCAGGTAGGCCAGTCTAGTACCCACACTCTATTACTACGAAGCCACGCTGTTGTAACACGTGCAGAATGTGGCTTGGCATTGTCTTGCTGAAATAAGCAGGGATGTCCCTGAAAAAGACTTGGATGGCAGCATATGTTGCTTCAAAATCTGTATGTACCTTTCAGCATTACTGGTGCCTTCACAGATGTGCAAGTTACCCATGCCATGGGCACTAACACACCCCCATACCATCGGAGATGTGCCATGGGCACTAACACACTCCCATACCATCAGAGATGTGCCATGGGCACTAACACACTCCCATACCATCAGAGATGTGCCATGGGCAATAACACACCCCCATACCATCAAAGATGCTGGCTTTTGAACTTTGCGCTGATAACAACTCAGACAGTCCTTTTCCTCTTTGGCCCGGAGGACACAACGTCCATGATTTCTACAAACAATGTGAAATGTGGACTGGTCAGACCACAGGACACTTTTCCACATTACATCAGTCCATCTCAGATGAGCTCGGACCCAGAGAAGCTGGTGGTGTTTCTGGGTGTTGTTGTTATAAGGCTTTCGCTTTGCAAGGGAGAGTTTTAACTTGCACTTGTAGATGCAGAGATGAACTGTGTTCACTGACTATGGTTTTCTGAAGTGTTATGTGATAATATCCGTTACAGAATGTCTGTTTTTAATGCAGTGCCGTCTGAGGGATCGAAGGTCATGGGCGTTCAATGTTGGTTTTCCGCCTTGCCGCTTACTTGCAGAGACTTGTCCAGATTCTCTGAATCTTTTGATGATATTATGGACTGTAGATGATGAAATCCCTAAATTCCTTGCAATTGTACCTTGAGAAACGTTGTTCTTAAACTGTTGGACTGTTTGCTCACGCAGTTGTTCACAAAGAGGTGAACCTCACCCCATCCTTGCTTGTGAACAATTGAGCCTTTATACCCAATCATGACACTCACCTGTTTCCAGTTAACCTATTCACCTCTGGAATGCTCCAAACAGGTGTTTTTTTTTAGCAATCCTCAACTTTCCCAGTCTTTTGTTGCCCCTGTCCCAGCTTTTTTGGAACGTGTTGCAGGTATCAAATTCAAAATGAGTGAAAAAAAAAAAATGAAGTTTATCCGTTTGAACATTAAATTTCTTGTCTTTGTAGTGTATTCAATTGAATATAGGTTGAAAAGGATTTGCAAATCATTGTATTCTGTTTTTATTTATGTTTTACACAACGTCCCAACTTAATTGGAATTGGGGTTGTACTTGTTCATCGTAATTGGGTCGCCACTATGACATCTTTTATCCTAACCGAACAATCCTAAATTTGATAACCTGTCTTTATACTCAAATTTTTTTATTTACTGAGGGAACTATCACATGTCATCGTAATAGCTGCATATGTCCCCCCCTCTGCGAAAGCTGAAGCTGCCTGTGAAGTCCTACAAGCCACAGTGAGCCAGTTGCAGTCGCGACTCCCCCAGGCCCTCCTTCTTGTGTCTGGAGATTTCAACCATATCTCTCCATCATCCACACTGTCCAGTTTCACACAATATGTAACCTGCCACACAAGAGCCTACAAAACATTAAACTTGTTCTTTGCCAATGCGAGAGAGGCATATAACTCATCAGCCCTACCGCCCCTGGGAAGATCGGCTCACAACCAGGGGCGTAACTATCGGGGTAGCAGCGGTAGCAGCTGCCACAGGGCCTGGGACATTACAGGGCCCCGTGGGCCCCCGATGCTTTTTTTTTTTTTTTTTTTTAATAGGCCGCTTACCTGCTGGAGTAACCCCAGCAGGTAACGGGCCCTCTATATTTACCATTCCCCGGGGTCCCGCTCATGGCCGCCTGCGCTTCCGATTCTGCGGAGGCAGCTGTGAGCAGGAGCGGGGATCAGTATGTGAGGCCGCGGCCCGAACTGCACAATCTCTGCTATCATTATACTCCGGGGTCTTTTCAGACCCCGGAGTATAATAATCGGAGGCCCAGAGTTGGTGAGGGAACATAAAAAACAATGTACTTACCTCTCCTGCGCTTCTCCAGGCTTCGGGCCGGTTTGGTGACGTCCCAGACGTCAGCGGACGTCATTTTGAGTCGCAACGCCGGCCTCATCACGTGACGCCGGCCTGGTCCAACATTGAAGGCGGCCGAAGCAGCAGCGACTGGACCGGAGCGAGGAACAGGTAAGCAACGTTGTTTTTTTATGTTTCTATCCTCCCCTGGGTCTCCGATCATTATACTCTGGGGTCTGAAAAGACCCCAGAGTATAATAATCATTCATGGGTGGTCCACAATGGGACATGATACTGTGTGCAGGGGCCACTATGGGGCAAAATACTCAGTGCAGGGGCCACTATGGGGAATAATACTGTGTGCAGGGGCCACTATGGGATATAATACTGTGTGCAGGGCCCACTATGGGATATAATACTGTGTGCAGGGGCCACTATGGGACATGATACTGTGTGCAGGGGCCACTATGGGACATGATACTGTGTGCAGGGGACACTATGGGACATGATACTGTGTGCAGGGGCCACTATGGGGCATGATACTGTGTGCAGGGGCCACTATGGGACATGATACTGTGCAGGGGGCCACTATGGGACATGATACTGTGTGCAGGGGCCACTATGGGGCATGATACTGTGTGCAGGGGCCACTATGGGGCATAATACTGTGTGCAGGGACCACTATGGGGCATAATACTGTGTTCAGGGGCCACTATGGGGCATAATACTGTGTGCAGGAGCCACTATGGCACATAATAGTGTGCGCAGGAATGCGTTTTTTTTTTGGGGGGGGGCGATTGGGGGCAGCGGTTCGGGGGGGGGGGCCGCTTGTCAAATGTTCGCCTTGGGGTCCAGCCATTCCTAGTTACGCCACTGCTCACAACTTAGTGCATCTTCGACCTGTGTACAAGCCACTGGTGTGTAGAGAACCAGCTGTCACCCGCACAGTGAGGATATGGTCCGAGGAGAATGATGAGGCTCTGAGGGATTGTTTTGACACAACTGCATGGGAAGTGCTGCAGGATTCCTATGGGAAGGACATGGAAGGTCTCACACTCTGCATAATGGACTACATTAATTTTTGTGTGGACAACACGGTACCCACAAAAGTGGTGAGGTGCTTCTCTAACAACAAACCATGGATTAACCCTGATATAAAAGCTCTTCTCAAGGAGAAAAAGATAGCATTTAGGTCAGGATACAAGAAAAGGCTGAGGGATGTGCAAAAGGAGCTGATGCGTCAAAACTGGGAGGGGAAAGCCAATTATAAGAGAAAGATGGAAGAGCAAATGGCACACAAAAATATTAGTGAGGTCTGGAAAAGTCTTAAGTCAATATCTAGACACAGGCAGCCTGTCTCCCAGGTAGAAGGAGATACAAAGTGGCTTAACGAACTAAATCTATTCTTCAATATATTTGATCACAAACCAGCTCCTCCCACCCCAGAATGTCATTAAATCCCCTCTCCCACACTGACCTCACCTCCTCCTGTTAGTTCTTACCTCCAGATCAGTAAATCTAGCAATCAGTCATCTGGCTACAGTCTGATCTTCACACGTGCCCAGGTGAGAAAGGAACTCAGAAGGATCAAGGCGGGGAAGGCCGCAGGGCCAGATGGCATCAGTGCCAGGCTACTTAAGACTTGCGGGGACCAGCTGTGTGGTATTATTACAAATATGTTCAATATGAGCCTGAAGCTGGGAATGGTACCACAACATTGGAAATCATCTTGTATGGTACCAGTTCCAAAGACACCTCATCCGATGGACCTTAATGGCTACAGACCTGTAGCATTGACATGCCACTTGATGAAGGTCTTAGAGAGATTGGTTCTCACACATCTCCGCCCTCTAGTGAGCTCGGCTATGGACCCTCTCCAGTTTGCCTATCGGCCGAGCATTGCGGTGGATGATGCTATCATCCACCTTCTACACAAAGCACTTTCTCACCTGGAGAAACCAGGGACCACTGTGAGAATAATGTTAATTTCTCCAGTGCTTTTAACACCATACAGCTACTGAAAGACAAGCTGGCCCTTGTCGGAGTGGACCACCACCTCTCCAACTGAATCCTAGACTATCTCACAAACCGACCTCAGTATGTGAGAGCCCGGGACTGTGTGTCAGACACTGTGATCTGTAATATGGGGGTCTGTACCTCAAGGTTCTTGCCCCTTTCCTCTTCACACTGTACACTGCTGATTTTAGGTGCAACTCCTCTAGCTGCTACTTACAGAAGTATTCTGATGACTATGCAATAGTAGGCCTCATCACAGACGATGATGACAGGGAGTACAGGAGAGAACAGCAGGGGAACAGGGCAAGGTGAATATTATTATTATTTTTTTTATCCATTATACTGTAGGGGCACCAGGAGGGGGACTTAATACTGTGGGGGCAACAGGAGGGGGACATTAAACTGTTGGGGCAACTTGGGAAGGACGTTATACAGTGGGGACAGCCAAAGGAAGACCTTATACTTTGGGGGCAGCCAGAGAGAGACTTTATACTATGAGGGCAACTGGAGGATGAAATTAAATTGTGGGGCAACAAGAGAGGGACTTTATACTGTGGGGGCAGCTGGAGAGTGACATTAAACTGTTGGGTTATACCATGTCAGGGCCACTATAGGGGAGTTATACTCTGAGGGGGTACAAAGAGACATGGATTGGAGTAGGTGGAGTCAATGTGGAAGTGGATGGGGATGGAGGTGGGTCGTATGATACATAAATTGACAGTGGCAAGCGACGCGTGCTGCACATTCTTTTCCTCTTTCAGTCCTTAAAAGCAGGTTTGGACTGACCCACTGGGGTATTCACCCCGTGCCTTTAGGTGGGGCCCCTGGGATCCGGAGCCTGAAGACTCCAGATCCTGGAGTCAGACCCGGCCACATCAGGAGAAGCCTGCCCAGGGGAGGTCTATTAAAATAACAAACATTTTTACTCACCTCTCCAGCATCACCTTCTGGCCATTTCTGGCCTGTAGCTAACGTCACTGCTGAGGCCTGTGACCGGCAGCATTGCGAAGATACCCAGGAGAGGTAAGGCAAGGTGAGTATAACTGTTTGTTATTTTCCCTTAGCTCCCCTGGGCCTCCACTTATCTGAAGAGACCCCAAAGTATAATAATAGCACTGAAACGAACGGGTAAACCTCTTGAATATTCATCAAAACAAATTTCAAGGGGTTCGCCTGAAGTGGCTTGAAACTCTCCGGAGCATATTACAGTGCCTTGTGAAAGTATTCGGCTCCCTTGAACTTTTCAACCTTTTGCCACATTTCAGGCTTCAAACATAAGGATATAAAATTTTAATTTTTTGGTGAAGAATCAACAAGTGAGACACAATTGTGAAGTGGAACGAAATTTATTGGTTATTTTAAACTTTTGTAAAAAATAAAAAACTGAAAAGTGGGGCGTGTAATATTTTTTGACCCCTTTACTTTCAGTGCAGCAAACTCACTCCAGAAGTTCAGTGAGGATCTCTGAATGATCCAATGTTGTCCTAAATGACTGATGATGATAAATATAATCCACCTGTGTGTAATCAAGTCTCCGTATAAATGCACCTGCTCTGTGATAATCTCAGGTTTCTGTTTAAAGCGCAGAGAGCATCATGAAGACCAAGGAACACACCAGGCAGGTCCGTGATACTGTTGTGGAGAAGTTTAAAGCCAGATTTGGATACAAAAAGATTTCCCAAACTTTAAACATCCCAAGGAGCACTGTGCAAGCGATCATATTGAAATGGAAGGAGTATCAGACCACTGCAAATCTACCAAGACCCGGCCGTCCCTCTAAACTTTCATCTCAAACAAGTAGAAGACTGATCAGAGATGCAGCCAAGAGGCCCATGATCACTCTGGATGAACTGCAGAGATGTACAGCTGAGGTGGGAGAGTCTGTCCATAGGACAACAATTAGTCGTACACTGCACAAATCTGGCCTTTATGGAAGAGTGGCAAGAAGAAAGCCATTTCTCAAAGATATCCATAAAAAGTCTCATTTAAAGTTTGCCACAAGCCACCAGGGAGACAAACCAAACATGTGGAAGAAGGTGCTCTGGTCAGATGAAACCAAAATCGAACTTTTTAGCCACAATGCAAAACGATATGTTTGGCGTAAAAGCAACACAGCTCATCACCCTGAACACACCATCCCCACTGTCAAACATGGTGGTGGCAGCATCATGGTTTGGGCCTGCTTTTCTTCAGCAGGGACAGGGAAGATGGTTAAAATTGATGGGAAGATGGATGGAGCCAAATACAGGACCATTCTGGAAGAAAACCTGTTGGAGTCTGCAAAAGACCTGAGACTGGGACGGAGATTTATCTTCCAAGACAATGATCCCAAACATAAAGCAAAATCTACAATGGAATGGTTCACAAATAAACGTATCCAGGTGTTAGAATGGCCAAGTCAAAGTCCAGACCTGAATCCAATCGAGAATCTGTGGAAAGAGCTGAAAACTGCTGTTCACAAACGCTCTCCATCCAACCTCACTGAGCTCGAGCTGTTTTCCAAGGAAGAATGGGCAAGAATTTCAGTCTCTCGATGTGCAAAACTGATAGAGACATACCCCAAGTGACTTGCAGCTGTAATCGCAGCAAAAGGTGGCGCTACAAAGTATTACCTTAAGGGGGCCGAATAATTTGGCACGCCCCACTTTTCAGTTTTTTATTTTTGTACAAAAGTTTAAAATATCCAATAAATTTCATTCCACTTCACAATTGTGTCCCACTTGTGTCCCACCAAAAAATGAAAATTTTATATCCTTATGTTTGAAGCCTGAAATGTGGCAAAAGGTTGAAAAGTTCAAGGGGACCGAATACTTTCGCAGGGCACTGTATATTGTGTGAGGCCACTGTGATGCATTATACTAGGGGGGCCCTCTGGAGAGCATATTATATTGTGTGGGGTCACTGTGGAACGTTAAACTGGGGGGGCGCTCTGGGGAGCATATTATATTCTGTGGGGCCACTGTGGAGCATTATACTAGGGGGGGCACAGTGGAGCATATTATATAGTGTGGGGCCACTGTGGAGCATATTATACTGTCTGGGGCCACTGTGGGGAGCATATTATACTGGGGGGACTTCTGTGGAGCATAATATTATACTGTGTGGGGCCACTGTGGAGCATATTATACTGTCTGGGGCCACTGTGGGGAGCATATTATACTGGGGGGACTTCTGTGGAGCATAATATTATACTGTGTGGGGCCACTGTGGAGCATATTATACTGTGTGGGGCCATTGTGGGGAGTATATTATAATAGGGGGGGCCTCTGGGTAGCATATTATATTGTGTGAGGCCACTGTGGAGCATTATACTGGGGGTCTGCGGAAGCTTATTATACTGTGTGGGCCCACTGTGGAGCATATTATACTGTGTGGGGTTTCTCGGGAGCATATTAAAGTCTGTGGGGCCACTGTGGAGCATTATACTGGGAAGGACTGTGGGGAGCATATTATACTGTGTTGGAGCGACTGTGGAGCATTATATTGTGGAGGGGCAGGCTCTAGGGAGCATATTATACTGTGTGGAGCATTATATACCATGTGGGGCTACTGTGGGGGCTCAGAGGAGCATTTTATATTGTGGAGGACACTGTGGAGCATTATATACCATGTGGAACCACTATGGGGGGCTCTGGGGAGCATTTTATACTGTGTGGGGGGCTCAAAATTCCTGCTGGCAGCCCTGTGTGCTCTGCCTACATCACAGCTCCTTCACTATAATCTTGCACATACATATAGTGCTCCATGGCAGTGACATTCCCCATGCAGTACTGTGCATGAACCGGCCATGGAGCTATTGGGGCCTGCACAGTACTATAGAGGATGACTATTCTGGGAACAAACTCAGTAATGCCAGACACTCAGCACATATGTAAGATTTCAATCAGTGGCATAAATACCGGGGTAGCTGTGGCAGCAGCTGCCACAGGGCCCCTGATGTTTTTTTTTTTAATAGGCTATTAACTGCTGGAGTAACCCTAGCAGGTAACGGGCCCTATTTACTTACCGATCTCCGCTCCTGGTCACAGCCGCCTGCACTTCCCCTTCTGTGGAAGCGGCCGTGAGCAGGAGCGGGGATCGGTAAGTAAGGCCGCAGGCCCTTGAACCCCACAAGCAATGCTATCATTATACTCTATACTCTGGGGTCTTTTCAGACCTCTCCCTGGAGGCCCAGGCCAGAGCCAGGGAGAGGTAAGTAACATTATTTTTTATATTTGTATCTTCCCCTGGGTCTCCGATCATTATATTCTGAAAAGACCCCAGAGTATAATAATTGTTCATGGGTGGTCCACAATAGGGCATAAGTGTGTGCAGGAATGCGCTATGTGCGGTGGGGGGAGGGGGCATGTAAACATTAGCCTTGGGGCCCAGCCATTTCAGTGAAGGAGTAGGTTATTAGCAGGAAGCTATTGGGTGGGGCCTCAATCCGACACTAGATCCTGGTGGTGGGGCCCTAGAAACAATTCCACTGGTGGACCCTTTACAACTCAGTCTGACACTGCTTGGAAGGTATGTATTCACAGGATTTGTTTTGTTAAATTTTACTTTATGGCTACCTAAAAATTTCTTTGGGAACTGTGGTGAAAACTGCAGCTAGGTTCACATCTGATTCAGAGTCTCCGATAATTGGCAAAGAGAAAAGTCTAGCACAGACTATGTTTTACTAAAACCGGCAGAAACCCAACAGACCCCATTATAGTCTATAATACCCTGGCAGACCTGAATAATAGAGAGCCCGCTGCAAGTGTGAACCTAGCCTCACATTGTCAACTGAGCCTAACATTTGGACAATGTGGTGTAGGGAACTGCCATTTCTACTAGTATATAATGTATCTGGCTTCTTTGCCCCTGCAGTTTGGCTTCAGAGACCCCAGGCATTTAGTGCAAGTTTTGTTTTGTAAATACAGTGAGTCAGACACATGTGAGGCAGAGCTGCTGGGGGGAGAGATGTGAGCAGAGCTGCTGAGACAGACATGTTGTGTCTGGGGGAGTCTAAGAGCCACTTGTTCCTCTTTACTTCACAGTATATAGTTAGGTATGTGTTACCCCCTATATACTCACAGGACCTAGCTAGTAACCGTAGTTAGGGATCCATATATATATATATATAGTTCAGGGCAGTGATAGGTTAGGCTTCCGAAGGCCAACTAGCTAGTTAGAGGCCCGGTGGCACTAGTAGTTTAGCTGGCAGGTTAAGGACTCAGTGTTAGGGTAGTCAGGCCTGCATCTACTGCCGTCACCGTCGCCCTGTTTGCTGCCTGTGAAGAATCTCACCACCATCATCATCTCCTGATCGGCTGTCTGTCATCTCCTGGAAGAATCCGAGGATCCACAGTCATCCACAGGGGCCCCTGCATCTCTTCTGTTGCCTGGAGGTATTGTGCACTGGACTCTTGCTATATATTTATATATATACCCGGGTATATAACCTAAGACGGTTGAGGACTTGCTGGTTGTTGTAGTATTGCTGTGTTCTGAGTATATTTTATGTATGTATTATTACCCTGTTGATTCTTATAAAGCTACTGTTATAACCTTATGTGGTATCTGTATGTATTCTTCAGACTGTGAGATTAGTACAGTGATCCTTGTTAAGGCTACTAACTGTACTTCATGGGTAAGTCCCAGGAAGAGATCCTCCCTGTAATACAGAGGCTCTATCCTGGGTGGAGGCACTGATATATTTCATATATGTTCCTACTCTTCCCTTCAGCGAAGGCTTCAGGTCCCATTATACACACAGGTCAGCGCCAGAGTCTGTTGCGGGAGGGATAATACTCATACCCCCCCCCAAATAGGGCTACAGTGGTTTCCAAACTTCTGAAACCTAAGTGATAAGCGAAGTCTGAAGTTGGTCGGACTCTGCATGTGAAGTCTACAGCAGCCAATCAGACTCCAGCTATCATTCTTTGCAGCGCAGGATTGACAATGAAAGGAGTGATCTGAATGGCTGTCCTGGAAGTCGCTCCGTTTCTAAAGTTTATTTCTGCACAGGGCTCACATCCACACCACATCCTACACAGCACGCCATGAATGGGGGAACTAACGAGTAGTAACAAAACTCCGTTTGGTTAGAATAGCTCCCTCTACAACTCTCAACAGTCGCGTATGGTAAAGCATGGCAGGTGGGCCAGGCTTATATATTCGCTCGTGGCCGCCACCTCCCCTTGTCCCTCCTTCCTTCCTCGCACTCCATCATGGCGATGCATAACAAGGCCACGGCACCACAGATCCCAGATACGCGCCGAGAACTAGCCGAGCTAGTGAAGAGAAAACAAGAACTAGCGGTAAAACCGATCACCTCTCTTTTACTACATCACCGAGAGCGCCTCATTTAAGTCTCTCGCTCATATCTCATACAACCCTGCATTTTTACCATTGAGCTACGCAAATGGCGTAACTAAGGTGATTAACCTCTTTGTTGCGTGTGTTCGGTGACGTATCTGAGCTGCGTGAATTGCATTCGCTCTGTGCGTTATTGAGACCATATGGGAGATCCTACGTTGTCAATGTTCCGCCCCCTCTTATGATAGCACAGCGACTGCGCCGTATGTTACGTTATCATTGCCGTGATCAGACGTATAGTGCTATAAATAGGATGACGGTAGTGGCGGGAAAAAGAAATGCACGCGGGGGGCAGGGCTGGTAGTTAGGCTTCACGACTGACCGGTGGAGGATACTATATGCTCATTTACGGAGTCTTTTTTTTTCTCTGAGATGTCACCCACACCGATTGTCTAATAAGGTTCATTGTTGTGGGGGAGTGTAGTATGATCTCTTGATGTGCAGCTTTCTTGTGATACCAGAATCGTTTTACCATTTAGGTGGTGTAAAACAAAAAATACAGCCATTTAATGTGTACAATCCAACCCCTCCCCCCCTTTGTAAATGCTCAAAGTATTGACAGAACTGTGTAGGAACTTTCCCTAGTAACAGCTCTGTTATAGGGTTGCTAAGGAGAATGCTACAGCCTGTTTTATACTAATAAGGAAGTTCGGGTAATAAAGTATGTTACAAAAGCTTACACTAGCGTTCAAGGTTAGGCTTTTTTTTCAGGAACCCTATCTGCTTAAAAAGCCGTTACCTGCGAAACCCATAGGCTATAATGCGGTCTGCCGGGTTACCGCCTGAAATCAGCAGAGCGAAAAGTCCTGCATTTCTTAAGTGGAATGGGGGATGGAGTCCCCGAATGGTCACACAACACTAGTTTGACTGCAGCTTGACACAATAGAGAAAAACAATTAAACTTTGTTACATGTAGCTGTTCTCTGCCTTGTATGAGTAAAAATAAATGGAACCGAGTAGTGCTCAGGTTGAATAAGTGCACTTTTTTTTTTTTGTACAGCTGAAACTAGGTCTGGGTATGGTGTAAAACTATAATCCTATATACATATATGGTTTTCCCCAAGTTTGAGGGTGGTTCTTTAAAGATTGTCCAGGATTTTTTTTCTTTTCATGTTAGGCTGGGGAAGGTGGGGAAAAAAAAAAAAAAACACACTCCTGTCTCCTCCCAGCATGGTCTGGTTCTGCTGCTCTGCTGTCTTGTTTTGCCAGAAGTCCCTGCCACACTGTGATGTTCCATGTCCCTTTCCTTAGGCCGGTCATTGGCCTCAGCAGTCACGTGCGGTGCGGACTTCTGCCGGAAGAAAACCTTGGAGCCACAACAACGGACTGTGCTGGCTGACACTGGCGCACAGGGGACAGATGAGTAAACTTAGGGAATTGTTTTGCGTACAATTTAGGCTAGGTGCACATCTGCGCCAAATCAGCATTTACCCTCATAGACTGGTAGGTAGACTGTAATGGGGCCTACTGGGTGTCTGCCAGTTTTATACTGAAACTAGCAGAGAGAAGTCCTCCGTACAGGATTTTTCTCTGCCAATTTCTGGCAGCTTCCGTCGCAGACATTCATGTCATGTCTTTGTCCCATGGGTAAATAATAGAATGAATAATCCTTTAAAGGATTATTCATTTTTGGCTTTCAGGACATTCCGGATGAGATTTACTGTTGTGATTAAGACTAGACCCTAGGGTATACGTGGCATGTCTTGGTACATTTAGTTTGGGCTAAACAAGTTTCTCGCTTGCTAAATATATGGGTGTGTTTCTCAGAAAAAGGAGCATGGCTGATGTGCCAAAAATCGGTTAAATCTGCCCTAAAATTTTAGCTCAAAATAAGCCAATTAAAAAATGGTATAAACTTTGATTTAATGTCCAGCACCAGTCACTGTTAAATCTGGCTTATGTTCAGACTGCCAATGTTTACACTGTGAAATCACTAGTAAATCTGGACCTCTGTCTTCTTCCTTGACTGAGATAGTAGAGGGCTGATATATATTTTCTCAGTACAGACCAAAAGTTTGGACACACCTTCTCATTCCAAGAGTTTTCTGTATTTTCATGACTATAAAAATTGTAGATTCACACTGAAGGCATCAAAACTATGAATTAACACATGTGGAATTATATACTTAACAAAAAAGTGTGAAACAAATGAAAATATGTCTTATATTCTAGGTTCTTCAAAGTAGCCACCTTTTGCTTTGATTACTGCTTTGCACACTCTTGGCATTCTCTTGATGAGCTTCAAGAGGTAGTCACCTGAAATGGTCTTCCAACAGTCTTGAAGGAGTTCCCAGAGATGCTTAGCACTTGTTGGCCCTTTTGCCTTCACTATGCGGTCCAGCTCACCCCAAACCATCTCGATTGGGTTCAGGTCTGGTGACTGTGGAGGCCAGGTCATCTGGCATAGCACCCAATCACTCTCCTTCTTGGTCAAATAGCCCTTACACAGTCTGGAGGTGTGTTTGGGGTCATTGTCCTGTTGAAAAATAAATGATGGTCCAACTAAACGCAAACCGGATGGAATAGCATGCTGCTGCAAGATTCTGTGGTAACCATGCTGGTTCAGTATTCCTTCAATTTTGAATAAATCCCCAACAGTGTCACCAGCAAAGCACCATCGCACCTCCTCCTCCATGCTTCACGGTGGGAACCAGGCATGTAGAGTCCATTCGTTCACCTTTTCTGCGTCGCACAAAGACACGGTGGTTGGAACCAAAGATCTCAAATTTGGACTTATCAGACCAAAGCACAGATTTCCACAAGTCTAAGGTCCATTCCTTGTGTTCTTTAGCCCAAACAAGTCTCTTCTGCTTGTTGCCTGTCCTTAGCAGTGGTTTCCTAGCAGCTATTTTACCATGAAGGACTGCTGCACACAGTCTCCTCTTAACAGTTGTTGTAGAGATGTGTCTGCTGCTAGAACTGTGTGGCATTGACCTGGTCTCTAATCTGAGCTGCTGTTAACCTGCAATTTCTGAGGCTGGTCACTCGGATGAACTTATCCTCCGCAGCAGAGGTGACTCTTGGTCTTCCTTTCCTGGGGTGGTCCTCATGTGAGCCAGTTTCTTTGTAGCGCTTGATGGTTTTTGGCCACTGCACTTGGGGACACTTTCAAAGTTTTCCCAATTTTTCGGACTGACTGACCTTCATTTCTTAAAGTAATGATGGCCACTCGTTTTTCTTTACTTAGCTGCCTTTTTCTTGCCATAATACAAATTCTAACACTCCATTCAGTAGGACTATCAGCTGTGTATCCACCTGACTTCTGAACAACACAACTGATGGTCCCAACCCCATTTATAAGGCAAGAAATCTCACTTAATAAACCTGTCAGGGCACACCTGTGAAGTGAAAACCATTTCAGGTGACTACCTCTTGAAGCTCATCAAGAGAATGCCAAGAGTGTGCAAAGCAGTAATCAAAGCAAAAGGTGGCTACTTTGAAGAACCTAGAATATAAGACATATTTTCAGTTGTTTCACACTTTTTTGTTAAGTATATAATTCCACATGTGTTAATTCATAGTTTTGATGCCTTCAGTGTGACTCTACAATTTTTATAGTCATGAAAATACAGAAAACTCTTGGAATGAGAAGGTATGTCCAAACTTTTGGTCTGTACTGTGTGTGTGTATTGTGTGTGTGTGTGTGTGTGTGTGTGTGTGTGTGTGTGTATATATTTATATACAGTCATATGAAAAAGTTTGGGCACCCCTATTAATCTTAATCATTTTTAGTTCTAAATATTTGGGTGTTTGCAACAGCCATTTCAATTTGATATATCTAATAACTGATGGACACAGTAATATTTCAGGATTGAAATGAGGTTTATTGTACTAACAGAAAATGTGCAATATGCATTAAACCAAAATTTGACCAGTGCAAAAATTTGGGTACCCTTATCATTTTATTGATTTGAATACTCCTAACTACTTTTTACTGACTTACTGAAGCACAAAATTGGTTTTGTAACCTCACTGAGCTTTGAACTTCATAGCCAGGTGTATCCAATCATGAGAAAAGGTATTTAAGGTGGCCAATTGCAAGTTGTTCTCCTATTTGAATCTCCTCTGAAGAGTGGCATCATGGGCTCCTCAAAACAACTCTCAAATGATCTGAAAACAAAGATTGTTCAACATAGTTGTTCAGGGGAAGGATACAGAGATTTAACCTGTCAGTTTCCACTGTGAGGAACATAGTAAGGAAATGGAAGACCACAGGGACAGTTCTTGTTAAGCCCAGAAGTGGCAGGCCAAGAAAAATATCAGAAAGGCAGAGAAGAAGAATTGTGAGAACAGTCAAGGACAATCCACAGACCACCTCCAAAGAGCTGCAGCATCATCTTGCTGCAGATGATGTCACTGTGCATCGGTCAACAATACAGCACACTTTGCACAAGGAGAAGCTGTATGGGAGAGTGATGCGAAAGAAGCTGTTTCTGAAAGCACGCCACAAACAGAGTCGCCTGAGGTATGCAAAAGCACATTTGGACAAGCCAGCTTCATTTTGGAAGAAGGTCCTGTGGACTGATGAAACAAAGATTGAGTTGTTTGGTCATACAAAAAGGCGTTATGCATGGCGTCCAAAAAACACAGCATTCCAAGAAAAACACTTGCTACCCACTGTAAAATTTGGTGGAGGTTCCATCATGCTTTGGGGCTGTGTGGCCAATGCCGGCACCGGGAATCTTGTTAAAGTTGAGGGTCGCATGGATTCAACTCAGTATCAGCAGATTCTTGAGAATATTGTACAAGAATCAGTGACGAATTTGAAGTTACGCCGGGGATGGATATATCAGCAAGACAATGATCCAAAACACAGCTCCAAATCTACTCAGGCATTCATGCAGAGGAAAAATTACAATGTTCTGGAATGGCCATCCCAGTCCCCAGACCTGAATATCATTGAACATCTGTGGGATAATTTGAAGCGGGCTGTCCATGCTCGGCGACCATCAAACTTAACTGAACTGGAATTGTTTTGTAAAGAGGAATGGTCAAAAATACCTTCATCCAGGATCCAGGAACTGATTAAAAGCTACAGGAAGCGACTAGAGGCTGTTATTTTTGCAAAAGGAGGATCTACTAAATATTAATGTCACTTTTCTGTTGAGGTGCCCATACTTTTGCACCGGTCAAATTTTGGTTTAATGCATATTGCACATTTTCTGTTAGTACAATAAACCTCATTTCAATCCTGAAATATTACTGTGTCCATCAGTTATTAGATATATCAAATTGAAATGGCTGTTGCAAACACCCAAATATTTAGAACTAAAAATGATTAAGATTAATAGGGGTGCCCAAACTTTTTCATATGACTGTGTGTGTGTTATATATATATATATATATATATATATATATATATATATATATATATATATATATATATATATATATATATATATATATATATAATGTGCTTTTTGTTGGTACCATTTTGAGCTACATATCAATTTTTAATTTTTTGGGAGGCAAGGTGAGCTTAAAATGTGATTGTATTTTTTTATTTATTATATGGCATTCACCATGTAGGTTAAATAATGTGTTGGTAGTACAGGTTAAGGACTGAACAATGCTTAGTTTAGAATAAGGCCAAAAGTGTTTTTGCTTCCCCCCCTATACTGTGGGGGAAAAAAGTATTTAGTCAGCCACCAATTGAGCAAGTTCTCCCACTTAAAAAGATGAGGCCGGCCTGTAATTGACATCATAGGTAGACCTCAGCTATGAGACACAAAATGAGAAAACAAATTCAGAAAATCACATTGTCTGATTTTTAAAGAATTTATTTGCAAATTATGGTGGAAAATAAGTATTTGGTCAATAACAAAAGTTCATCTCAATACTTTGTTATATATCCTTTGTTGGCAATGACAGAGGTCAAACGTTTTCTGTAAGACTTAACAAGGTTGGCACACACTGTTGCTGGTATGTTGTCCCATTCCTCCTTGCAGATCTCCTCTAGAGCAGTGATGTTTTGGGGCGGTCGCTGGGCAACATGGACTTTCAACTCCCTCCACAGGTTTTCTATGGGGTTGAGATCTGGAGACTGGCTAGGCCACTCCAGGACCTTGAAATGCTTCTTACAAAGCCACTCCTTCGTTGCCCTGATGGTGTGCTTAGGATCATTGTCATGCTGAAAGACCCAGCCACATTTCATCTTCAATGCCCTTGCTGATGGAAGAAGATTTGCACTCAAAATCTCACGATACATGGCCCCATTCATTCTTTCATGTACATGGATCAGTTGTCCTGGTCCCTTTGCAGAGAAACAGCCCCAAAGCATGATGTTTCCACCCCCATGCTTCACAGTAGGTATGGTTTTCTTTGGATGCAACTCAGCATTCACTCTCCTCCAAACACGAAGAGTTGTGTTTCTACCAAACAGTTCTACTTTGGTTTTATCTGACCATATGACGTTCTCCCTATACTCTTCTGGAACATCCAAATACTCTCTAGCAAACTTCACATGGGCCCGAGTATGTACTGGCTTAAGGAGGGGGACACGTCTGGCACTGCAGGATCTGAGTCCCTGGCGGCGTAGTGTGATACTGACGGTAGCCTTTGTTACGTTAGTCCCAGCTTTCTGCAGGCCATTCACTAGGTCCCCCCGTGTGGTTCTGGAATTTTTTTCTCACCGTTCTTGTGATCATTTTGACCCCACGGGGTGAGATCTTGCGTGGAGCCCCTGATGGAGGGAGATTATCAGTGGTCTTGTATGTCTTCCATTTTCTAATTATTGCTCCCACAGTTGATTTCTTCACACCAAGCTGCTTGCCTATTGCAGATTCAGTCTTCTCAGCCTGGTGCAGGTCTACAATTTTGTTTCTGGTGTTTTTACAGCCCTTTGGTGTTCACCATAGTGGAGTTTGGAGTGTGACTGAGGTTGTGGACAGGTGTCTTTTATACTGATAACAATTTCAAACAGGAGCCATTACTACAGGTAATGAGTGGAGGACAGAGGAGCCTCTTAAAGAAGAAGTTACAGGTCTGTGAGAGCCAGAAATCTTGCTTGTTTGTAGGTTGACCAAATACTTATTTCCCACCAAAATTTGGAAATAAATTCTTAAAAAATCAGACAATGTGATTTTCTAGATATGTTTTCTCATTTTGTCTCTCATAGTTGAGGTCTACCTATGATGTAAGTTACAGGCCAGCCTCATCTTTTTAAGTGGGAGAACTTGCACAATTGGTGGCTGACTAAATACTTTTTTTTTTCCCACTGTATGTCTATGGGTAAAACACATTTTATTTGTTGCAGGTAAAATTTAGGTTGGGTTCACACTACAGTTGTTAATGTCCGTTGCTATCTTCTGTCATAGAATGATGGCAATGGACATTAAACTGTTGGAGAACAGAGAGACTGATTCTGTGTCTGTTCCAACTGTTTATGGTCGGTTCACACTAGCATTCGAGAATTCAGTCCTCCATTCCGCTTAAAATATGTGCAGAGAAAAGTCCTGCAAGCAGGAATTTTCTCTGCGCCGATTTCGGGTTGAAACCTGCAGACCCCATTATAGTCTATGGGGTCCGCTGGTAACCACTTAGGGACCTGAAAAACGGAAACGCAAACGCTAGTGTGAACCTAGCGTTACTTTTGTAATGGAAGATAAAGTTGTGCATGCAGGACTGATCTTCCGTTACAAAAGTAAACAAACATGACGGAAGATGGTGTCCCTCATGTTTACATTAGTGTCAATGGGAATGGACACAGAATCACTGTCCATTCTCTGCAACAGTTTAATGTCCATTGTGGTCAACCTATGACGGAAGAAAGATGCGGTGTTTATCAAAAATACATGCTTTCTTGAAAAGGCGGCATTGTTGTTCAGTGTTTTAAACCCCTTAATGACAAAGGACATACTATTATGTTCCTGGCGCCAGGTACTTGGTGCAAGTGGGTGTAATAGTACGCCCTGTGATGGTCACCCGCTCAGTATCTCAAATTGACCGCAGCATCCAAGGGGTTCCGCCGGGGGGGTATACACGTGTATTGCAGTGTATAGTACTGATCAGAGCATTGCTGGTTCAAGTCTCCTAGTGGGAAATCAAATGTAAAAAAAAGTGCAAAAAAAAAAATGTGTGTGTGGGGGGAATTAATAAATGAATAAAGCCCCCAAAATTCCCTTTTCCTAGATAAAATGAATTACTGTATTTTTTGGGCTATAAGACGCACTTTTTCCCCCCAAATTTGGGAGGAAAATGGGGGGGGGGGGGGGGGGATGCGTCTTATAGTCCGAATGCATCGCCCCACTCCTGCCGCCGACGGCTTCTTGCAGTGGGACTTCCTGTAGCTGCAGGAGTGGGGCGATGCTGCGGGCCCTGCGCTTGCAGGAGAGGGTGTTCCTGGCAGCGCAAACCCATCCCGGCAGCCGGCATGCTATTACGGCGTATGCTGGATCTGTAAAGATAATGGTACCCACCAGGCCCGGGGACTTCTTGTTACAGGCCGCCTCTCGCGATCATGCTGCGTGATCATGAGCTGTTCCTGTGACAGCCGGGAGCCTACTGAAGTCTCCCAGGCCTGTCATAAGAATATTACTATTGCGGCTGGTCTATGAATGTGGGGAGGGAAAAACGAAAATGAAAAATGGCCCGGTCTTTAAGGGGTTAACCTACACAGTGAACATCTGGAGGGAAGAAAACTACAAAATATGATATAAAAAGTGATCAAAAAGTCATATGTACCCCAAAACAGTGCCAATAAATAGAACAGGTTGTCCCACCAAAAATAAACCTTCAACCAACTCTGTCAACTGAAAAATAAAAATGTTACGCCTCTCAGAAGATGGTGATTCAAAAATAGATTTATGTCCCCAAATGGGTTTTTGTTATGTAAAACTAGTAACGCATAAAAAAAATATAAATTGGGTATCGCCGTAATCGTACCGATTTGCAGAATAAAGGTCACGTTACTTATGCTCTTTGCTGCATGGCAAAAAATTTAAAAGGTAAAACATAATGCCAGAGTTGATGGTGTGTGTGTGTGTGTGTGTGTTTTGTTTGTTTTTTTTTTGTTTTTGTTTTTTTTAATCCACCAAAAAAGTTAATAAAAAATAGTCAATAAATTGTAGGCACCCAAATCTGGTGTCATTTCATACCACAAAAAAACAGCCCTCATATAGCTACATCACCAGAAAAATAAAAAAAAATATAGCTTGTACAATGTGAAGACGAAAACCCCAAAAATCGCCAAATCATTAGTACACAACTGGCTGTGGCAGGAAGGGAATGTATAAACTGGTGCAAGTGTAGATTCAGGTACACCCCAGATTTTGAGCTCACAAGTGAAAAGACACCAGAAGTGACCCCTCCCCCCGCAATCATAGGCGCTACTGGGGATATAGTAGGGAATTTGATGTTCCCAGTGTACTCCCCACAGCTTACATATTCATTCTTCACAATTTGCTGGGCATTCTCATCTGGGATACTAATGCTCACTACACCGCTACAGTGTTTATATAATTTATTTTCCAGAAATGAATACGCAGATGATGGTGATAGGAGAAAATGAGAATTTTTCCAGAGATGCGTCACTTCAGTGTGTAATATGTCATGCCCGGCTTGTATTAGAGACGAATGCCCAGGATACTTGCTTTGCTTGTTTTTGGAGTGTTTGTTTGCTGACATAAGCTGGGCACAACATATCGGACAAAAATTGTAATTTTCCCTTTTCGTTATCGGCTGCGCATTCATTTCTGGAAATTATTGCAACATTCAAGGGTTAAAATTGCTCACTAAACTTGATAAATCCCTTAAGTGGTGTAGTTTCCAAAGTGGGATCGCATGTCTGTGGATTCCACTTTACTGGCAATTCAGTGGCTCTGCAAAAGTGGTATGACGTCCAAAAACCAAAATAGCGCTCCTTCTCTTCTGTGCCCAAACAGCAGTTTATACTCATAAGACACTAAGTATGTTATCCTGGGTACACCAGTGTCATACATGTGGGCATAAACTGCTGTGGGGCTCACAGGATGGTGCAGATGTGAAGGAGCACTATGTGCTTTCGGAGCGCAGATTTAGATTCTTGGTTTTTAGACGCCATGTCACGTTTGCAGAGACCCTAAAATTGCCCCTACAAAAAGGGTCACTTCTTTGGGGAATTCCAGTTTACTGGCACCTCCAGGGGTCTGCAAAAACATGGTGTCCAGAAAGTCTCTCTAAATCTATACTCCAAAAGCTAAAAAGCACAATGCTCATTCCCTTCTGAGTCCTGGTGTGTGCCCAAGCAGCAGTTTACGCCCATGTATGCAACTTTTGTGTACCTGGAATAACCCACTTAATAGTTTTAGAAATGCAGGTCTCTGATGACCCAAAGTGGGTGCAACATATTGGGCACTGAAAAGGCATATTTCTATAAAAATTTCAATTTGTGCACTAACTTTTGGGAAGCACTCTTGGGCTCAAAATAATACCCCTTGAGAAATTCCTTGAGGGGTATAGTTTCTTAAATGGGGTAACTTTTTTTTTTGGGGGGGGGGGTTCTATTATAGTGGTAATTTAGGGGCTCTGCAAATGTGACATGGCACCTGAAAACTGTTCCAGCAAATTCTGCCCTCCAAAAGCCAAATAGTGCTCTTTCCATTCTGTGCCCCACCATGTACCCATACAGCAGATTATGACCACATATGGGGAATTGCCGTGTTCATGAGCAATTGTTTAACAAACTGTGGTGAATATTTATTTTTTTTCCCTTCACTCCCTTGGGAAAATGAAAAATTTAGGGATAAAGTGATGTTTTAGTAATTTTTCATTTACACATCCCAGTGTTAATAAAATCTGTGAAATGGCTGTGTGGTCAAAATGCTCACTGTAGCCCTTGATAAACTCTGTCAGAGGTGTTGTTTCCAAAATGGGGTCACTTTTGGAGGGTTTCTATTGTATTGGTATTATAGGGGCTCTTTGCAAATGAGACATGGAACCTCAAAACTATTCCAGTAAAATCTACTTTTCAAACACCCAGTGTTGCTCCATCCTTTCCGTGCGCTGCCATGTGCCCAAACATCAATGTGGGGTATTTCTGTGCTCAGGAGAAATTGCATAACAAACTGAGATGCATTTTCTCCTTTAACTCCTTGTAAATGTGTTAATTTAAGGACTAAATGAATGCATTATTGGAAAAAAAAATTAAATGTCTAAATTTCACCTCCATATTGTTTCAATTCCTGTGAAATGCTTAGTGGGTTAACATGCTTCCCAAATGTTCTGAATTTGAGAGGTGCAGTTATGAAAATGGGGTAATTTATTGGGGCTTCTAATATATAAGCCTTTATAATCCCCTTCAGAACTGAAGTGGTCCCTAACAAATTAATTTGGGAAATTTTTCTTGTAAATCTGGAAAAAATTGCTGTTACACTTGTAAGCCTTCTAACGTCTAAAATAAATTAAAGGACAATTAAAAAATTAGGCTGATATAAAGCAGAGATATGGTAGATAATATCATAGAGCATTTCACATTTTGAAAACTGCAAATTTTTCCAAGTTCCCATCAAATTTCCTATTTTAGATCTATATCTATATATATAATAATAATAGTCCTTTAATAATAATAATAATAATAATAATAATAATAATAATAGTCCTTTAATAGTCCCACAGTGGGGAAATTCAGTGTGTTACAGCAGCAAAGATAAGATAAGCAGATACAAATACAAATACAACATGTACAGGAATGTTCCAAGGTGAGAGGCATTACATTAATAGCAGACAGACAGATAGGAAGTAGCAGAGGGGGGGGGGGGGATTTAACAGGCAGAGAGATATTTCAGTTCTCTGTATGTAATGATCTCCGCTTAGGTCGGTGTTGGTTGTACAGCCTAACCGCGGTGGGGAGGAAAGACTTCCGATAGCGCTCCTTCTCACACCTAGGGTGGAGCAGTCGGTCACTGACAGTACTGCCCAGCGCAATCACAGTCTCATGCATTGGATGGTACTTCTTCTTCTGCATGGAGCTCACCACGGACAGTATCCTTCTGTCACCCACCACCTGCACTGGGTCCAGTGGGCTCCCCAGGACAGAGCTGGCCCTTCTAATCAGCTTGTCAAGTTTATTTCTGTCCCTGGTTGATATACTGCTCCCCCAGCAGGCCACTCCAAAGAAGATGGCTGATGCCACTACCGAGTTGAAGAAAGTCCTAAGAAGTGCCCCCCGGATTCCAAAGGCTCTCAGCTTCCTAAGCAGGTAGAGCCTGCTGTGGCCCTTCCTGTACAGGGCCTCCATATGATCTGCCCAGTCCAGCTTATTATTAAGGAGCAGACCCAGGTACTTATAGGTGTTCACAATCTCGATGCCCGTCCCCAGGATGTCCACTGGTTTTGGAGGGCATCTGCCTTTACGGAAGTCCACCACCATCTCCTTGGTCTTCCCCGCGTTAATCTTCAGGTGGTTCCGGTGGCACCAGTCCACAAAAAACCGGTTCAGTTCTCTGTACTCCTTGTCATCATCGTCTGTGATGAGGCCTACTATTGCAGAGTCGTCAGAATACTTCTGTAGGTAGCAGCTGGATGAGTTGCACCTAAAATCAGCAGTGTACAGTGTGAAGAGGAAAGGGGCGAGAACCGTACCCTGAGGTGCCCCCGTATTACAGATCACGGTACCTGACACACAGTCTTGGGCTCTCACGTATTGAGGTCGATTTGTGAGGTAGTCTAGGATCCAGTTGGAGAGGTGGTGGTCCACTCCAGCAAGGCCCAGCTTGTCTCTCAGTAACCTGGGCTGTATGGTGTTAAAAGCACTGGAGAAATCAAAGAACATTATTCTCAGTGTTCCCTGGTTTCTCCAGGTGAGACAGAGCCCTGTGCAGAAGGTGGATGATGGCATCATCTACCCCAATGCCCGGTCGATAAGCAAACTGGAGAGGGTCCATAGCGGGGCTCACTAGAGGGCGAAGATGTGTGAGAACCAATCTCTCTAAGATCTTCATCAAGTGGGATGTCAGTGCTACAGGTCTGTAGTCGTTGAGGTCCATAGGGTGAGGTTTCTTTGGAACTGGTACCACACAAGAAGATTTCCATAATTCAGGGACTATTTCCTGCCTCAGGCTCATATTATACATATATGTAATTATACCACACAGCTGGTCCCCACAAGTCTTAATTAGCCTTGCACTGATGTCATCTGGCCCTGCGGCTTTCCTCGCCTTGATCTTTTTCATCTCCTTCCTCACCTGGGCCCGTGTGAAGGTCAGACTGTGGCCAGATAAAGACAGATTTCTGGATTTACTGGTCTGTTGGGAAGTAGCCACATGGGGTGAATGGGGTGAAGTCATTGTGGTGAGGGGAGCTGAAGGACATTCTGGGGTGGGAGGAGCTGGTGTGTGATCAAATCTGTTGAAGAATAGGTTTAGTTCATTAAGCCAGTTAACATCTGCCTCAATCTGGCAGACCGACTGTTTATGACCCGAAATTGACTTAAGCCCCTCCCAGACCCCCCTTATGTCTTTTCTTTCCATTTGCTTTTCCATTTTTTCCTTATAACTGGCTTTTCCTTGCCTGATTAGATGCCTCAGCTCCTTTTGTACTTCCCTCAACCCCTCCTTATCTCTTGTCCTGAATGCCATCTTTTTCTCCTTAAGTAGTGTTTTTATATCAGCGTTAATCCATGGTTTGTTGTTGGAGAAGCACCTCACCACTTTTGTGGGTACTGTGTTGTCCACACAAAAATTAATGTAGTCCGTTATGCAGTGTGTGAGTCCTTCTATATCTTCTCCATACGAATCCTGCAGCACTTCCCATGCGGTTGTGTCAAAACAATCCCTCAGAGCCTCATCACTCTCCTCGGACCATATCCTCACTGTGCGGGTGACAGCTGGTTCTCTACGTACAAGTGGCTTGTACACAGGTCGGAGATGTACTAGGTTGTGATCCGATCTTCCCAGGGGCGGTAGGGCTGATGAGTTATATGCCTCCCTCACGTTGGCAAAGAACAAGTCCAGTGTTTTGTTGTCTCTTGTGTGGCAGGTTACATACTGTGTGAAACTGGGAAGTGTGGATGATGGAGAGGCATGGTTGAAATCGCCAGACACAAGAAGGAGGGCCTGGGGGTGCTGAGACTGTAACTGGCTCAGCGTGGCTTGTAGGACCTCACAGGCAGCGTCAGCTTTCGCAGAGGGGGGGACATATGCAGCTATCACGATTACATGCGATAGTTCCCTTGGTAGATAGAAAGGTCTCATGCTCACAGCTAATAGTTCAATGTCCTTACAGCAAGTTTGCTCCTTAATCACAATGTGTCTAGGATTGCACCATCTATTATTCACAAACATTGCCAGCCCCCCTCCTTTCCTCTTACCGCTCTCCCTTGTCCTGTCTGCCCGAAGGAGTTTAAAACCATCCAAGGAGACCAGAGAGTCAGGAGTAACTTCAGTGAGCCAAGTCTCTGTAAGTAGCATCATGCTGCACACCCGAAACTCCTGATGGTGCCTGGTGAGCGCTGTTAGTTCATCCATCTTGTTTGCAAGAGATCTCACATTGCCCATAATGATGGAGGGAACAGTTGGTCGGTAACGCCTCTTTTTAATCCTCTGAAGAGTTCCTGCTCTGCAGCCCCTCCCCCGCTTTTTATTTCTCCAGAGTTCTTGGGGGATGGGTGGGCAAATGGTATGCAGCCCTGTTGTTGTGACTCTAAGCTGCAGTAATTTCTCTCTTGTGTAGACAAAAGAAATGCCTGCAGACACAAGAGTCCCCATTTCAGCAGGACAAAAAGACAGATAAAAACAAAAAAAAAAGTATCACAAAGGTCCAATTCCAAGTCTTTGTTTCTTCATTTCTTCATAGTGTAAAGTCCATTAAGTAGAGAGATAAAAAACAGACAGAGAAAGAAAAAAAAAAGAGAGAGAGAGTCTCAGAGCTGCTGACCAGGCAGCCACTTCAGCGGCGCCATCTTGGGAAAAAAAAAAAAAAAAAAAAAAATATGTGTGTGTGTGTATATATGTGTGTGTGTGTGTTTATATATATATATATATATATATATATATATATATATATATATATATATATATATATATATATCTATCACACAAAATATTGATCAATGTTTACCACTACTAAAGTACAATGTGTCACAAAAAAAAAAAAAAATTCAGAATGAGGTGGAATTGAAAAAAAAACGCAGTACCACTTTTTTTTTTTTTTTTTTTTTTTTTTTTTATGGCTTCCACTCTGCGGTAAAAATGCTATGTTAGCTTTATTCTGCAGGTCAGTACAATCAGTGATACCAAATTTATATAGTTTGTTTTCTGACCACTAACTTTTTTTTTTTTATATTTCAGCATACAGAACTGTGTAAGGCGGCTTTTTTTTTTTTTTTTTTGCGGGACGATATGTAGCTTTTATTGATACCATGTTGGGGGATGTATGATGTTTTGATCACTTTTTATTCCATTTTATTAGGGATGTAATTTGGTGAAAAAACGCCAAATCAGCCATTTAGTTTTTTTTTTTTTCCCCCGCGGGGTCCGGGTGGGGGAAAAAATTTTTTTTTTATATTTTTTTTTTTTTTTTCAAACTTGTGGATACCTAATGTGTTTACTTTTATTTATATTTATATGTGATCTAGGGAAAGGGGGGGTGATTTAAACTTGAACATGAGTCATATACTGCAATACTACTGAATACAGGCTTCAGTAGTTACAATACAATGGCAGGGCTGGGAGCCTTCAGAGGGCTCCAGGCTGCCATGATAACAGGACGCCTCCTGTGATCGTGCCGGCGGGGGGGGTTGTCCTGTTACCAAGAAGCAAATAGAAAGTGAAAGTAACCACTCAGATGCCGTGGTCGTACTTGACCACGGCATCTCAGTGGTTAAATGCCTCTGATCATGGGCAATGCTGCCAGGTCCCTGCTGTATGAAACAGCTCAGACCTGACAGCTATTGCGGCCTCTCTGTTTCAGAACAGCCGCTATGTTTAGTCACGTGCACCAGGATGTAACTGTACATCCTGGTGCGCCCAAGGGTTAATAAGGTCACCCAAATACCTTTAGCAGTGCTTTGATTTAATGGGTTCTCTGGGAGCTCCTGGTTGCCTCTGAATTTTACATCTGTAGTTTCCTATTCTATTCGCCTTACGTCCAGGCAATGGAACGCTTCCTCCTGCGGGTTTTTGGGAGCTGGGCAGAAAGAGTGAAACACAATTTCCTGATTTCTGTGAAAGGTAGAAGCTACTTTCGGGATAAAGGATGGGTCTAACCTAAATATAACCCAGTCCTCCAGAATTCTTAAATATGGCTGTCGCATAGACAAGGAGTGAATCTCTCCAATTCTCCTATCAGATGTAATTGCTACTAAAAAGGCTGTTTTTAAAGTTAGAGTTTTAAGGTCTAGACAATTTATGGGTTCAAAAGGGGAAGAAACTAAAGCTTTAAGGACTAGATTTAGGTCCTAGGGTGCTATAGATCGCCTAATAGAATGCCTCCAGTCTAGAAATCGCCTGAAAGAATCTTTTGACCCATCTATGTTTAGCTAGGCTAGATTCATAGAAGTGACTTAATGCAGAGATTTGTACTTTTAGGGTACTGGGAGATAGGCCCTTATTAAATCCTGCCTGCAAGAAATCAAGGATATTTGGATGGAATGGATCTGGGATATTTGGAAGCTGCCAGGAGGAGAACTTCTTCCAGATCTTTATAGATGGCAGAAGTTTCATCTTTATGACTTTAAGAGTGGAAATAACTTCGTCTGATCCTCTCCTTCTCAGGATGGCCCTTTCAGGATCCAGGCTGTTAGTTTCAAAGTCTCTAGATCTGATGTAGTAGCGGTCCCTGAGATAACATGTCCGGTCTCAAGGGAAGAGGAACTGAGTCCTCCAGGACAAGTAGTTTTAGGATGGGAAACCGACTTCTCTTGGGCCAAGACGGGACCACCAGGATCAATCTTGTCTTTTCCCTTAATTTCTTTAGAACCAAGGGAATCAGAGGAAATGGAGGGAAGGCATACACCAGCTCCATGTCCCAATCCTGAGACAGTGCCTGCTTCTCGTCTCTCTCTTTATTTTGATGGAAAAGAAGTGCCTTACTTTGGTATTCTCTGAAGAAGCAAAGAGGTCTACCTCTGGGATCCCCCACTTTAGTGTTAGTTGGGAGAAAACATCCTGATTTAGGGACAAAGCCCCCCGGATCTAACCTCTTGCTGCTGAGGAAATCTGCAGCCAGGTTCTCTGAACCCTTTATGTGCACTTCCATAAGGGATTTCTGTGGCTAAGGCCTGAAGGTGTGCGTGCCTGGTTCCACCTTGGTGACGAAGAAAGGAGACCACCGTGATGTTGTCTGACATTGCCTTCAGGTGTGATCCGCGTAGAAGATTGCCTGACTTTTTCAGTCTCCCAAACCGCCCTCAACTCCCTGAAATTCGAGGAGTGGCTCTGAATGTGAAAAGGCCATAGTCCTTAAAGATAAGAGCCCTTTACAGATGCTCCCCAGCCTATTCCACTGGTGTCTGTGACTGACAGTCTGAGGGCCTAGGTACCACAGCACTCCTTTGCCAAGGTTTGCTGGATTGAGCCACCATAGAAGGGAAGATTTTACTTGTTGGGGAATCTGAATCCTGTTGTCCAGAGAATTCTGATCTCCGTCCCATTTAGAGAGCAGAAGTTTTTGTAAAGGTCTTGAGTGAAATTGGACCCAAGGAACCGCTTGAATACAAGAGGTCATGAGACCAAAGACTCTCATCTTGTCCCTTTATAGAAGAGCCCTCCTTCCTGGAAAAGCTCTGAACTTTCTGGAGAACGTTCTCCTGTTTTTCTCTGGAGAGAAAGATGCTACTCTTCAGGCATCCTAACAGCACGCCTAAAAAGGTTACTTGAGGTAACAGATACGATTTTTCCCAATTTGTGATAGGACATAATCCCTCTGATCGATCAGCTCCTCCCTGAAATTGGAAATCAGTAGGAAGTCGTTGAGATGGTGAACGATCAGGATATTTTGAGATATTAGGAAGGCCATAATTTCCACCACTATTTTTGTAAATACCCTTGGAGTAGATGATATCCCAAAGGGCAGGCAGCGGAAAGGTCCTTCCTTCTATCTGAACTGCAAACCTTCGGAACTTCTGGTAAGATAGCTGAATCGGCACATGATAATATGCGTCCTTGAGATCTATGGTACACATTGCATCTGGATGTATCGGGAATCGTAGATTTTATAGACTCCATCTTGAATCTTATGTATTTTAGACTTGTTGAGGTGTTTTAAATTGATAATGGTCCAGAAGGAAACTTTTTAATAAAAAAAAAAAAACAAAAAAAAAAACACCTTGAATAGTGGCCCCTGAAATGTTGTTCTTCTTGGACAGGAGAAATCACATTTAGGCGCAACAGTTTCCTTATGTCCAGAAGCAGGGCTTGCTATAGATTCTGGGATGGGAAGGAGGTGAGCACAAATTTTCCTGGAGGAAGCTCTGCAAATTCTATTTTGTACCCTTCTGCTAGGGTATTTAATACCCATGGGTTCGAAGTAATACGGGACCAGTGGAAAGTCGCCAGTCCTCCTACTGAGTTGGCGTCATTGTCTCTCTGAATGGCCAGGGTTGTTGGGGTTAAGCAAAAACCCTCCTTTTGGATAGCTCCAGCGACAATTCTTCCTCTTTCCTTAATAGGAAGTAGAGGGAAACTGGCATTTTTTTCTGAAAGGACTGCCTTTTAAATCTCTCCTCAAGAAGGAGAATTTTCCAATCACTTGCCTTTTCAAGGATATTATCCAAGACCGGACCAAACAGAAAACCCCCAGTAAAGGGGATATTACAAAGCTTATTCTTTGAAGCTGTATCTCCTGACCACATTTTCAACCATAAGGCCCTTCTGGTGGAGTTTGACAGTACTGTGCTTCTGGCAGCGAAACTGACTGTTTCAGCTGAGGCATCTGCCACAAACCCTACAGGAGGAATGGAGCTAAAAGTCTCTTCTGTAGAGGTTCCTTTTTTAACCTGTCAATAGACAGCGGAGACCTTAAAGCTTTGTCCAGAGACCACTCTGTGTGGTCTCCAGGTCTGTGATCGCTGTGACACATCGTCACAGCGATTGCAATGACATTCGGCACATGAGCCGATTGCTCCTCTGTGCCCCCACCCCCTCCTGTACTTAGCTCTGAAGTCCCACTGTTAACAGAGAGCAGGGACCTCCGAGCTTTGCTCGGAGACCACTCTGTGTGGCTTCCGGCCATGAGATCGCTGTGACTGGCTGTCACAGCGATCACATTGTCTGGCGCATGAGCAGAATATGCTCTTCTGCGCCCCTCCCCCTTCCCTCCTTCCCCCTTGCACACAGCTCTGAAATCTCTGCCGTCAATAGACAGTAGGGATCTACAGCCAGTCACAGAGATCACAATGAAGTTTGCCATTCAGTAGGACTATCAGCTGTGTATCCACCTGACTTCTGAACAACACAAGAAATCCCACTTATTAAACCTGACAGGGCACACCTGTGAAGTGAAAACCATTTCTACATCTTGAAGCTCATCAAGAGAATGCCAAGAGTGTGCAAAGCAGTAATCAAAGCAAAAGGTGGCTACTTTGAAGAACCTAGAACAGGGGTAGGCAACCTTTTTTGTTCGGCGTGCCGATTTTAATAAAAAAATCAAAGATGAGGTACTCGGAGTGCCGGTCAATAATGGTAAGTCTGACGACCCCTAAACTAAAGTCATATACCATAAACCATAACACAGAAGTGCTGCCACCAGATGCTTTAGGACACATGCGTTTACTGCTATTTCCTGGGACGCTCCTGTATTTTCTGATTACAAGCAATGAAAGTCCATGTACATCCCGCAATTAGTGGTAAATGTGTCCAGGAGCACCGTATGGCGGCATCCTTATGGTGAAAACACACTATGTATCTGGATGCAGCTATATTTGGAACTTTTTCATTCGATGTAAAACTGGTGCATTTTTGCACAAAAAAAAAAACAAAGCCTGAGTTTTCTGTGCAAAAACACATCCTTAATATAGAAAACACACCGTTATTCAGAATAATGTCCCATAGTGGTCCCTGCACACGGTATATGTCCCATAGCGGCCCCTGCAACATGGTATATGTCCCATAGTGGTCCCTGCACACGGTATTATGTCCCATAGTGGTCCCTGCACACGGTATTATGTCCCATAGCGGTACCCCCCCTGCACACGGTATCTGTCCCATAGCTGCCCCTGCACACGGTATTTGTCCCATAGCTGCCCCTGCACACGGTATTTGTCCCATAGCTGCCCCTGCACACGGTATTTGTCCCATAGCTGCCCCTGCACACGGTATTTGTCCCATAGCTGCCCCTGCACACGGTATTTGTCCCATAGCTGCCCCTGCACACGGTATTTGTCCCATAGCTGCCCCTGCACACGGTATTTGTCCCATAGCTGCCCCTGCACACGGTATTTGTCCCATAGCTGCCCCTGCACACGGTATTTGTCCCATAGCTGCCCCTGCACACGGTATTTGTCCCATAGCGGCCCCTGCACACGGTATTTGTCCCATAGCTGCCCCTGCACACGGTATTTGTCCCATAGCGGCCTCTGCACACGGTATTTGTCCCATAGCGGCCTCTGCACACGGTATTTGTCCCATAGCGGCCTCTGCACACGGTATTTGTCCCATAGCGGCCTCTGCACACGGTATTTGTCCCATAGCGGCCTCTGCACACGGTATTTGTCCCATAGCGGCCTCTGCACACGGTATTTGTCCCATAGCGGCCTCTGCACACGGTATTTGTCCCATAGCGGCCTCTGCACACGGTATTTGTCCCATAGCGGCCTCTGCACACGGTATTTGTCCCATAGCGGCCTCTGCACACGGTATTTGTCCCATAGCGGCCTCTGCACACGGTATTTGTCCCATAGCGGCCTCTGCACACGGTATTTGTCCCATAGCGGCCTCTGCACACGGTATTTGTCCCATAGCGGCCTCTGCACACGGTATTTGTCCCATAGCGGCCTCTGCACACGGTATTTGTCCCATAGCGGCCTCTGCACACGGTATTTGTCCCATAGCGGCCTCTGCACACGGTATTATGTCCCATAGCGGTCCCTGCACATGGTATTTGTCCCATAGCTGCCCCTGCACATGGTATTATGTCCCATAGCGGCCTCTGCACACGGTATTTGTCCCATAGCTGCCCCTGCACACGGTATTTGTCCCATAGCTGCCCCTGCACACGGTATTATGTCCCATAGCGGCCTCTGCACACGGTATTTGTCCCATAGCGGCCCCTACACACTGTATTTGTCCCATAGTGGCCCCTGAACACTGTATTATGCTCTATAGTGGCCCCTGCACACGGTATTATGCTCTATAGTGGCCTCCTGCACACTCACTAGGTATTATTATACTGTGGGGTCTCTTCAGACCACAGAGTATAATAAGTGGAGGGCAAAGAGAGGTGATGAAACATAAAAAACAATGTAACTCACCATTCCACGCTCCGCAGCCGCTCTGTGTCTTCGGGCGCTTCTGCCTGTAGTCAGCGACCGCTCATTGAGTCTCAGGGGTCACGTCGCGTCATTATGCGTAATGACTTCAGACGCGACCCCTGAGGCCCTGTCAGCTGACTTCAGGCAGAAGCGCCTGAAGAGTACACAGCGGCTGCGGAGCGTGGAATGGTGAGTTAACATTGTTTTTTATGTTTGATCATCTCCCCGGGGGCTCCGCTTATTATACTCGGGGGTCTGAAGAGACCCCACAGTATAATAGCAGTTTCGTTTCGAACGTGTTTGGTCCGATCGAAACTGCTGGGTGAGGAGTCCGCAGCCGTGCCAGGGAAATATGCCTCGCGTGCCATAGGTTGCCGACCCCTGACCTAGAATATAAGACATATTTTCAGGTTTCACACTTTTTTGTTAAGTACAGTCATATGAAAAAGTTTGGGCACCCCTATTAATCTTAATCATTTTTAGTTCTAAATATTTGGGTGTTTGCAACAGCCATTTCAATTTGATATATCTAATAACTGATGGACACAGTAATATTTCAGGATTGAAATGAGGTTTATTGTACTAACAGAAAATGTGCAATATGCATTAAACCAAAATTTGACCGGTGCAAAAGTATGGGCACCTCAACAGAAAAGTGACATTAATATTTAGTAGATCCTCCTTTTGCAAAAATAACAGCCTCTAGTCGCTTCCTGTAGCTTTTAATCAGTTCCTGGATCCTGGATGAAGGTATTTTTGACCATTCCGCTTTACAAAACAATTCCAGTTCAGTTAAGTTTGATGGTCGCCGAGCATGGACAGCCCGCTTCAAATTATCCCACAGATGTTCAATGATATTCAGGTCTGGGGACTGGGATGGCCATTCCAGAACATTGTAATTGTTCCTCTGCATGAATGCCTCAGTAGATTTGGAGCTGTGTTTTGGATCATTGTCTTGCTGAAATATCCATCCCCGGCGTAACTTCAAATTCGTCACTGATTCTTGTACATTATTCTCAAGAATCTGCTGATACTGAGTTGAATCCATGCGACCCTCAACTTTAACAAGATTCCCGTTGCCGGCATTGGCCACACAGCCCCAAAGCATGATGGAACCTCCACCAAATTTTACAGTGGGTAGCAAGTGTTTTTCTTGGAATGCTGTGTTTTTTTGACACCATGCATAACGCCTTTTTGTATGACCAAACAACTCAATCTTTGTTTCATCAGTCCACAGGACCTTCTTCCAAATTGAAGCTGGCTTGTCCAAATGGGCTTTTGCATACCTCAGGCGACTGTTTGTGGCGTGCTTTCAGAAACGGCTTCTTTCGCATCACTCTCCCATACAGCTTCTCCTTGTGCAAAGTGTGCTGTATTGTTGACCGATGCACAGTGACACCATCTGCAGCAAGATGATGCTGCAGCTCTTTGGAGGTGGTCTGTGGATTGTCCTTGACTGTTCTCACCATTCTTCTTCTCTGCCTTTCTGATATTTTTCTTGGCCTGCCACTTCTGGGCTTTAACAAGAACTGTCCCTGTGGTCTTCCATTTCCTTACTATGTTCCTCACAGTGGAAACTGACAGGTTAAATCTCTGAGACAACTTTTTGTATCCTTCCCCTGAACAACTATGTTGAACAATCTTTGTTTTCAGATCATTTGAGAGTTTTTTTGAGGAGTCCATGATGCCACTCTTCAGAGGAGATTCAAATAGGAGAACAACTTGTAATTGGCCACCTTAAATACCTTTTCTCATGATTGGATACACCTGACTATGAAGTTCAAAGCTCAGTGAGGTTACAAAACCAATTTTGTGCTTCAGTAAGTCAGTAAAAAGTAGTTAGGAGTATTCAAATCAATAAAATAAGGGTACCCAAATTTTTGCACTGGTCAAATTTTGGTTTAATGCATATTGCACATTTTCTGTTAGTACAATAAACCTCATTTCAATCCTGAAATATTACTGTGTCCATCAGTTATTAGATATATCAAATTGAAATGGCTGTTGCAAACACCCAAATATTTAGAACTAAAAATGATTAAGATTAATAGGGGTGCCCAAACTTTTTCATATGACTGTATATAATTCCACATGTGTTAATTCATAGTTTTGATGCCTTCAGTGTGAATCTACAATTTTTATAGTCATGAAAATACAGAAAACTTTTGGAATGAGAAGGTGTGTCCAAACTTTTGGTCTGTACTGTATATTTATTATAATTTATAAATGTAGGAAAAAGCTTTTTTTTTTTTTTTTTTTTCTTGCCACGAGGCCACCAAACATCTCATCCTGAATAGAACGAGGTTCTTCATCAGGTACATTCATGTGGCCATTACTGCCTGAATTCAAGTTTCTGCATTCTCGGAAGAGAAACCGGAATCTTCTGTTTTCCTGGAAAACTGGGGGAGTGAATAAGCTCTCCTCCTCTAACTCCTCTCTGCACTCTTCCTCTGAATCGGACCCCTTAGTACTCATTTGAGAGCTTAGGGGAAGATCATAAACCAGCCGTGGTCTTTTGATGGGAGGTTCTTTTTCAGACACAGATTCCTGTGACTGGAGCAGGGAGGAAACGGAGCTTTTTACCTCGTCCCTGATTAGTGTCCTTAACTTACACATAAAGGCAGGTGTTACATCTTTTATCAGCTTTGTCAGACAGTCCTGACATATCTGCTGCTTGAATGCATCAGGTAGGGGCTTGGCACAACTAACACATTTCCTACATTTTTTAGTGTCGAATTTCTGCGGTATATCTTTATCCTAAAAAACAACAAACCTAGGCTAAGTACAGTAACGCAACGCAGTAAACAACTCATTAAATTGTGCCAAGCCCTCTTGCATAGATGTACTTACATGCCCCTGGGCCAAGTCAGCCTCAGGGTGAGGTTTTAGGGTTCCCTCCTTTCTCTGCTCTATTACAACAATGTTAAACAGTTGTAACACACAGTGTCACATTGCTGTGGCATCCTACTCACCATTTGAAGTCTTCTGGGAGGTGAGCAGTAGGAGGTTCCGCTGGTGTGCCACGTCATCCGATGGACGCCTCACCCTCTGTGCCCCAACCTGCCTAACATGAAGAATGCCACCTCCAAGATGGCCACCGCGACACTTGTGCTCGCGTGATGACATCAGACACCAATCGGAAGTGCACGGAGCAGAGCGGGGAACGCCGGCAGCAGAACGAGAACCCCAGAGAGGGGGAGTGGCTGCTGCACACGTGGGGGCCCATGGAGCAGAGGAACTCCTGCAACTGCCCCCAGACCCCCTGGCTATGGGGACCCCTACCCCGAGGGGGTGCTGGCCATGGATCAGGGATTTGGGAAGGAGGGCAAGCCAGAGACCCTCGATCAGCCTCTGCCCAGGTATGAAATCCTCTCTACATCCTGCCTCTGAGAGGAACAGGAAGAACACTGGAGAGGGGAGGTGGGCTGGGGACCTTGTAACCTCTATAACTTCCTGTCCCGCTCAGAGGTCAAGAGGGCAACCTCCTGTGGTGCTGTTATGGGGGATGTCCTGGAAATATGCAATTTGAAATTATCTGTTTTTCATACACCTCCACCAGAGCTCTGTTGTGAATCTTTTCTCCTATGAGCCAAGTAAACACGAAATGTCAGTTCTCTCCTTCTGCCTCTCAGCACACACTGACCATATCAAACTCTGCAATGATATGGAGGAGTTTTTTAGAAAAATAAGATTGAGGGAATATTTTTACGACACAGACCTTCCATACAGCAGCGACTCTGAGATGGAACAGCCCATAAGGAATCCCACCAAAAAATCTACCTGGACCCCACGCCCTGGAACTAACGCAGCACTGGATAAATATATTGACTGTTTCAGAAGCAAAGTAAAATCTGAAATCCTGGAGAAACAAAAGAAACAGGTGCATAACCTAACCCTGCAGGAACAGAAGGCTATTACTTCACTGAAAGAAAATCAGGATATAGTAATAAAAAGGGGGTGCAATAGTCATAATGAACACTTCAGACTATATCCAGGAAGCAAACAGGCAATTGTCAAATCCCATCCATTACTCCAAACTTGGAAGTGATCCCACAGAGTCCTATAGGAAACAACTAAAGAATATGATCAAGAAGTTTCCAATCCAAGTCCAGAATCAGGTAAAAGGGCTTATCCCAGAGGATCCCAGGCTGGGATGCTTCTATATGCTCCCAAAGATGGCAACCCTGGGAGACCTATCATTTCTGGCATTGGGACACTAATGGGAAACATCTCAGGTTGGGTGGAAAATCTCCTAAAACCCCTTGTCAGGGATACTCCAAGCTACATCCAGGACACCACTGACCTTCTTAACAAACTGAATGCCCTGGGCCCACTACCTGAGTGTACCATTTTAGCCACCATGGATGTGGAATCCCTGTATACCAACATTCTCCACAAGGATGGAGTTGCAGCATGTCCGGTACACCTGGAGAAACAAAACCTTCCAACAGAACCAGTAACGCAGCTCATACAACTCATCCTTAGCCACAACTATTTTACTTTTGGAGAGGATCTATATCTACAGTGTATGGGGACCAGATGTGCACTCCAGTATGCAAATCTCTTTATGGCAGAACTGGAAGGAGCATATTTATCAACATGTACCACCAAACCTATGATTTACCTTCATTATATCGATGATATCTTTGTCATCTGGACTGCAGGTGAGGAGGCCCTACTTCAATTCCATAATGACTTCAATGACTTTCACCCTACCATCAACCTTAAACTAAGCTATTCAGAGAGTGAAATCCACTTTCTGGACACCACAATATACATTAAAGACCACCGGATACATCAATAAACCACAAACCCACAGACAGAACGGCCTACCTGAGAACGACAGCTTCCTCCCCAAGCACACAAGACAATCTATTATTTACAGCCAGGCTATACGATAAAGTCATATTTGCTCTAACAAACCTGGACAAGCAACTCCTGGATCTAAAGACGAAATTTCTCTGATTACAGATACAAACCAAAAGTGACGTACAACCAATTAAACGAAGCAGCAGCCATTAAGACAGTCTGGTCACATATAAAGAGACCCAGAAAGAAGCCCGAGTGCCCCTAGTTGTCACCTACAACCCACAGCTGGAGATCCTACGAAGGATTGCCAAGGAGCTCCAACCTGTGCTACATAGGGACAACAGACTCAAGGACATATTTCCAGTCCACCCGCTCCCTTCCTTTCGACAACCACCAAACTTGAGGTGTATTTGTGGCTTATGGTTTTAATGGGACGTTTTAAGATGTAGAGAGAAAGGAATGGGCATACAATAATGCAAAAACTTCAAACTCTGCAATTTGGACTTAATCATGCCAGTTTCATGTCACACTATGAACTGTGAGGGTCACAACTCACTACCTGATTGCAAACAGATCCCTCCATCACGCCCCACAAATTTTCCAGACTGTTTATTTCCTGACCTGTTGTAAATAACTTCTCTACGTATATTGCATTTTGTTGTTCCAAGATCCATGTCTTGCATGTGTATAAATAGTGTAAATTTTCAGTTCTTGTATCACACCATGTCTGAATAAGAAAGCTAGCACTCTCGACAGCTTACTATCAAATATACTCAGCCTCTAAAAGGTATCGCCTGATTTCTTCACTCTTCCACTGCTTTTCATACAGTCAGTTATACCACCCAAATTGAGTCTGAAATCTAATTGACCATATCTCTGCTTTACATTGGTGTCAAACTTCAAGCACCTTTTAATTTTTTACGGACATTATAATTCTTACAAGTCAAATAGCATTTGACTCCCCAATACACCTGCCTCCTTTATTTTGGCAGGATTAAGCAGGTAAGTGCGGGGGGGGGGGGGGGTGGAGGTTGGTGCTAATCACACATTAGATAGTAAAACCCCTAAGAAACTGCAGCACCTCGGGTTAACAGCAATGATCGAAGCTAAGAAACAGTTTGTGTGCGTACCATGGTTCTTCCGTAATAGTACTGTACTATTATGGGTGATGTTGCGAAGGTGTTAAAAATGTTGCTGCTTTCTGCCTGAAAACTTTACTATAGTTTACTATAGTGTCTCGCTTCTAGCTAATTTGCAGTTCACTCTATATACCTAGGGAAGTTCTGTCTATAGTTGCATGAGGGCATCACAGTGAGTGGAAGGGAGAGGCCTCCTCACAAGTCTGCATACTGCTTTCTCTGTGCACTGGACTGAATAGAACATTCTGTACATTGTACAGCTTACAAATACATAGAAGACTTCTCACAGTGTGTCTGCTTGTGTGATTTACAGAAAGGATGTTCATTGCGGACAGCAAGCTGCTTTCCTGATTGAAGTCATAGATTGCTCTTTTCCTATGTCAGGGAGCTTTTTAGTTCCATTTTGCCTACATGTATTTGCAGTTCAGTATTCATGGTGTCATGAGCAGTGGATTATGAACTCGCTGTGTCACCTTTAACCCCCATACAAGGATCTGTACTAGGCTGCGGGGAGTCTTCCAGGCAACTCCCTCTTGAGGTGTTCCCAGTTTGGTAGCTGCTAGCCAAGTGGACGGAACTGTGATGCATATAATAATTCTCTGATTCCTATCTGTCTGTCTACTATCAATGTAATGCCTCTTACCTTGGAATATTCCTGTACATTTTGTATTTGTATCTGCTTATCTTTGCTGCTGTAACACACTGAATTTCCCCATTGTGGGACTATTAAAGGATTATTAATAATAATAATAGTAATAATAATTTATTATTATTATTTATTATATCATTGCTCAGCCAGACAGATGCATCCATAACTGACACTGCTCAGCCACGTTGCAGCGCACAGAGCATACTAAAATAATCAGAGGCAGTTGGGGATTGGCTGCGGATAGCTCACAGGTGAACTTGTTAGGACTATGGGCTGAACCTGGTGCAGCAACAAAAAGGAACACCGCAAACTGGAGAGTCAGGAACTGCGTAGTGTAAACTAGAGCCCATCCAGAGGCAGAGTATGCTGAAAGTGCAACAACGGGCACAGACCATTACACCTGGATCTCACTTAATATGTTCACTTGGGCTTTTCTCACTTGTTTGCTATTGTACAGTTAATCTGGACTGAATTACATGTATATAAACCAGTAGTATTTTATAATGGATAGGGGAGGGGCAGGCTGCTCTCTTTTGTACACACCAGGGCCTCAGAGGCAAATGTAAAAATGCTTCAGTCATAATGAGGATATTAGCAGCTGAAAAACTGATAGGACACTGTGCATGAAGGCTTATACAGTCCTGGAACAGACTGGCCATATTTCAACTTTTTCATAAAAATTCAGCTACCCTTTAAAGGACCACTAAACCCAGAATCCAAACAAACAAAAAAAAAAAAATCCCTATATGACACCTGACATCATCCCCTTTTACTCTTGTTCTTCTCTTCTCTTATAGCAATTACAGAGCATAAAAATTTAAATGGCAAAAGCAGTGTTTTCTCTGGCAGAAACCATGTTTCCCCTTTCCCTCTTACCCTCAAATGCTAATGCACGTGAACCAAGAAGTTTAGGAGGACAGTGCCAGGTTTGGGCTGCACACTCACTGTCTATACAGTGAGTGTGGTGGCCATTTTGTTGGAGAGAATCCCCCAATTAACTGACGGTATGAAAAGAATATGAACAGTGTACAACTCACAGGTGTTAGAAACCCACAGAAATTAGAAAATCACAGAAGGGTGTAGGACATTGGCAGTGGATAAATAAAACATAACCTTTAATAAAACATCTATAAAAATGTGTCAAAAACACAAAAAAAATGTGAGACTATATAACAATACGGTCACATAAACTCCTCCAAATGGTACTCAGTAGCAGATAAAAATATACTGGTTAATTCTGTTGGTTATTGGCCACCATTTTTATGCCACTGAGACCTTTTTATGGAGTGTCAAAATGAGCCGCATGTAGTTAATATTGCCACTATCATCAATGCCATTGCGTAAAAATGGCAGCTGAACAGCTACAAAAACAGCTCTATTCAGTCCGACTCCAAAATAAATCAATAGGAGTAAGTGTTACACCTCATCACTAGCAGTTGGTTAAAGAACTTTCACCACCTCCAGCAAGTCCCGCTCTTTACCTCACATAATAGGCACTGCTCTGATTCTACAATAGTTGGAATTTTTTTCTCTAGTCCCCACCATTCATGAGCAATAAGTGCTGTTAGTTTTGATGCCTAATATACTATTTAGGCTCTGTACTGTCAGGAGGACGGTGTCGGGCAAGAGCAGATACGAAGTGTGATTTTTGAGCTCTGAAACTGGCTGCCTCTGACTGGAGCTCTGAATCAAGCCCCCTGCCGGACCCTGCCCTTCAGCCATTACAAAGCTTAAATAGCACATTAAACACCAAAACTAACTGTGCTTGTTGCTCAGGAACAGGGAATGCTAGAGAAAAACTTCCAACTGTGCTGGACTCAGTGGAACGGCACCTATTAACCGATGCTAAGAACTGGAATTGGTGAACAATATTACAGGTTATGGGTTTTAGATTTTAAGGGCACGTTGATCCAGGGTTTTATGCTGATTGCCAGAATGGAGTCGGGAAGGAATTTTTTCCCATGAAATGGGGCAATTGGCATAAGCCTCATGGGTTTTTTTTTTTTTGCCTTCCTCTGGATCAACACTGTAGGGGACTGTAGGGTTATAGGTTGGACTTGGACTGATGTCTTCATCCAACCTCATCTACTATGTAACTAAGGTGGTGAAAGATCTTCTTTAACGGCGAGTGAGCTGAACATAAATAATTTCCTTATATTTAGAAACACATATAAATGTGGTGTAAGGGAGACAGAAGACAAAAATTGCTGTGGAGCTGTGTGGAGTAGTAATTAACACACTCCTACCCTAGTTTGTCATGATCTGGCTAGAAGTTATCATCTCCAGTGCAAAGAATGCTGTAGCAGTGTATGGAATAGTGAATCACACCTTTACCCTAATCTGACATGGTTGTACTATAAATTCTCTATTGTAAGCAGCTAGCTAAATAAACTATCTTGCAGCAAGATAAAATAAACAAAATTGCAGTAAAAACTGCAGTTCCCGGGTTCCTGATGGTGGGAACTGTGCCAGTGTGTGCGTGGGGGGTGTGTTTGTGTGTGTTTTTTTTTTTTTTTTTTTTTTGTTTTGTTGTTTTTCCCTTCCTTCCCCTTTGCTGGTTTCATTTTAATAATGACTTATACCTGACAGACTGCATTATAGTCAATGGGGTCTGCTGGTCTCCGTGTTTTATCAGTGTGTGTGTGTGTGTTTGTGTTTTGTAATCCTTTTGGTTTTTACGGTGTAGTGTCCCTTTTTAATATCTGACTGCTTTTCGGACCACACTTTTCAACTTGATCAATAAAAATATAGTCCAATAAGAAAAGAACTTTATAATTACCACATCTGTTTGTAAGCGCCAGTAGTAGACCAACTTTTATTTGGTTGAATAATCTTTTCTCATTATCTTTTTCTAGGAAACCCTTGCAAATTTAGAACGCCAGATCTATGCATTTGAAGGAAGTTATCTGGAAGATACACAGATGTATGGAAATATTATCAGAGGTTGGGACCGTTACTTAACAAACCAAAAGTAAGCTGTTCTCCTTGGGCTGCATTCAACTATTTGTTGTGTGTTTTTTTTTTTTTTTTTTTTTTTTTTTTTTGTGTACTGCATTTTACAGCTAACACCTGCTCCATCATACCCAGTCTGAGCTGAGCTCCAATTGAGGTTTTAGCCCCAGAAGTGCCATGGTTTTTTTTTTTTTTTTTCCCCCATTAGTCCTTCCGCAGTGAGTTCCGGGTGGGGGGTTGGGTGCCAATACCTATTTTGGACAGCCCAGTGTCTGACCAGTGACCCTGGCTGATCCTGCTGAGTGTCGGCATAGGTTGACTTCTTGGATACAACTGCAGTACACGTTTATTGCAGTGTATAGTATTGCACCAGAAGATTGCTGGTTCAAGTCCTGTAGTAGGACATTAAAATAAAAAATAAATAAAAAATGAATCAAAGACCACAAAAATGGGCCTATATAAAATGAGTTATGTTAAAAGTAAACTAAAAATTAATAAAAACAATATATTTTTGGTATCTCCATAACCCGTACAATAAAATGAAACATTTAACTATTTATTGCACGGTGAATGTTGTGAAAGTGATCAAAAATTCATATGTAATCCAAAACAATACTATTAAAGTACAACTCATCCCACAAAAAATAAGCCCTCAATCAACTTTCAACAAAAAAGTTACACCTCTCATAAGATAGTGATACAGAAACAATGTATTTGTCCCCAAATGTATTGTTCTGCAAAATTAATAACACACACAAAAAAAAAAAATATTTAAGGTGGCTTGGACCTCATCTGAGATGGCTGTGGTTTAGCAGAGCTCCGCTGCTGCCATCGCTTTCAGCGGCTCAAAGCATCACTCACAGGGGAAACTTTAGCAGAGGACCCGCTCTGTGAGTAGCCCACATTGACGGGACTCCCATGTCTAAAAGGGGGAAGAGAGGGCCCCCGAAGCTGCTAACAGACTTTTTCACCGCGCCTGCGCAGTCCCAAGATGGTGACGGTGCAGGCCTCGCGGTGCTGCTGGCAGGGGTGAATGCTAAAGCGCTGGTTGATCCCAGCCCAGGGCATGGGGTGTCACAACAGGCTATATCCCCCCCCCCATTATCCCAATCCTCCGGGGACAGCGCTGGCTCACCAGAGGGACAATTTAGCGGTGTCTCCAGTGTCTTATCCTCCTATATCAGGAACCTTCACCCTCCTCCAGAGTCTGCCACAGCACAATGCTGCAGTTCTGCTCCCTCACAGGCTTTTGCAGCCTCTCCAAGTGGCCCTATCATACCAACTCAGAGTCCTGTTAAACAAAGAGTTAAATGGGACACTACATTCTGTTTTGAGTCCAGCTCAGGGGTGCAGGCTGAGGATGTGCTACAGGCGATTCCCGCCAGTACCCAAGCTGCTTCTGAATCCTTCCTGAAAGATATGTTAGCCTTACATAGATCTTTTCTGAAAGATATCACAAAGGCTATCACCAATGTGTCCTCCACTATCGATTCACTTGGCAATAGGATTGATTAACCATGTTGAACAAAAAATGGGGGACTTTGCCTCACACATAATACCATTGTGGATGCATATAATGATCTTGAGGAGGAGCTGGCGGAAGTTAAGCTTAAGTTATCAGATATGGAAGACAAAAACAGACGCAACATCAAATTTCGGGAGATACCTGAATCTGTCAATACCAGAGACTTGGTTCCTTACCTGCAACAACTGATAAAGGCTACCCTGTCTCACTGCTCTGAAGCGGACTTGATAGGGCTCATCGCCTCCCAAAGCCGAAAGGTCTCCCTGACATCTTCCCAGGGATACTATAGCCCGATTGCATTTTTCCCATGTCAAAGAACGCCTTATGCACTTATGCAAGTGTCCCACAAAGGACCCTCCTTGCCTGAATCGTTTGTGAAAATTCAGCTCTTCATGGATCTCTCACAGGCTACTATAATGGCTAGGAGAAAGCATGCTCCGATTACACAGGAATGGCCTTTCTCCTGCAATGGAACCTTCTGCCTCCTGCCTCAGATGGCAAGATGAAGCCTACTACTACCTCCTCCCAGCTTGACCCCACCCCCCTTGGAAACCCAGCACCTCGCCGAGTGAACTTTCATTGCTACATACTCAATGCAAGCCACCTTTTTTGTGCTTTTTTCCTCCCTTTTTTTTTTTTTTTTTTTTTTTTGCAGACACCGTCCCCGCAAACCCCCCCCCCCCCCCACCCAAAGTTTGTGCCCGGTCAAGTAAGAGCTTCTTGTACTCTTGTATTCTTTGTTTGATACATGTCTGCGTTTGGATTTTCAGGATCCATTTCTAACACCTTCCTTCCCCACAGGCTGCTCTGGACTGTCCTGATTCAGGGTGCTTTCTGTGTACCAATTTGCTGTGGTTGTACGTTGCTATTTTTGTACTCTCTCATAATAGCATTTAATGTTGTTTTGTCCTTTAATGTAAGGGCCTCAGTAGCCCTTTCAAACAATCACTTCTTTGGAGGGAGGCTCTCAGAGCTGCCGCTGATGTCATATGTGTGCAAGAAATGCATTTCTGCGATCATCACCCTCCGAGAATGTTCCATAAAATGTTTCAGCATGTTTACTGTTCTAATTCTCCAGAAGAAGGCTACGGGTGTTCTTATTGCTGTTAAAAACACAGTGGCTTTTCAGCTGCTGCATTCCCTTATTGACCCCAAGGGCCGCTATATTGCTCTTGTCTGTACGATAGATAACTGCCCGCTTACTATTTTGAATGTCTATTGCCCCAACTCCTCCCAAATCTCCTTTCTAAATTCAGTGATGACACAGCTTAGGAAATGTGCTAAGGGACTGCTTCTTATCTGTGGAGATTTTAATGTAGTCCGACGCTTCTTGTGACTCCACATAATTAAGTAGAAATGTCCCGCCGCAATTAGGCCCTTGGCGTCATCGTGAGGAATTTTATGATATTTGGCGTTGTCTTCATGTGTCTGAGCGTGATTACACCTTTTTCTCAGCTAGTCATCACTCATACACTAGAATATATTCTTGCCCACAATGACCTGCTTGGTCGTATCAGTAAGTGTGATATCTGTAATATCACGTTGTCAGACCACGCTCCATCTACTATGTGATACAACAATACCTGTCATGTCTTTAAAGCCAGTGTCGGAGAAATTACATGCAGATATAGTAGAATTTTTTTTGCCATTAACACACCTTCTGTGTCTGATAAATTTAGTTTATGGAACTCACATAAGGCCTATGTTAGGGGCCTTCTTATTCAACATGCGGCTCGCTTCAAACGTAAACGACTGCAGGCTATCCAGGAGCTCTCGAGTTCTATTGATAGGTTAGAAGGTCAGCACAAGCAGAATTCAGACCCCTCTCTATTAATCTCTCTCAGGAAGGCAAGGGACGATCTGGCTAGCCTTTTAATAGATTTAAAAAAACACTGTAAAAGAATTAAGGCTTCTTACTACCGCTCGTTTAATAAAGCGAACAAACTCATGGCTCGAAGAGTCAAAGCAGCACGAGTTAAATCCAAGGTCCCTTTTCTGATTGACAAAACATCCAGCTCTAAACTTTATCACCCACAGCATGTAAGCCGTGTACCGGGGTGGGCTCCCCAGGATACAGTGAAGTCACGAACAAAGGAAGCAACTCCAAATCAATTTAGTACAAAAAACAAGATTTTACTTTGTGTAGCAACACCTATTTACCAGAAAAACACTCTCAACTATTTACATATACTCAGCCAGTAAGCTGAGGCCCTGGTGTTGTACAGCGCGGTGCCCTCTCATGTGCAGCTGCAATACAATCCAACCTTTTACCTATCTGCAGGCTGCAACTAAGCAGCCGCTTGTTACCTTTTTATCACCCTAGTCACAGGAACAATTCAATGAGTGTGATAGAGGAACCGGCGGTATAACACAAGAGCTTACAAACTTATCAAAATACCCCTATTCCCCACAAACAAAGTATAACCGAGAAAATATCATAGTAGGTCAGCTTGCAAGCCAAAGAAATGTGACAATGTATAAAATGTCGCTTCTAGACTTCCTCAGAAGCTCCTCTCTGGGAGTTACAACTCAATAGAATTCTCTGAGTCCTTACTACCGAATAGGTAGATAATTCACCAGTAGTGTGGCCTGTGAAGATGAGGATGCCTAACTAGTCTAACTACAGGCCCTTATTCAGTCCCAAGCAATTTGCGCCAAAAATGTAATGCGGTGCGTGCACGATTACTTCTTTTACTGTTTTAGATTTGTTGGGTACCTTGTAGTTTCTCTCTGGAACCACTGAAAGCAGGGCTCATCCAAACATGCAGTCTCACTGACAGGGCCACTTCTCAGCCGGTCCTTGACAGCAATCTTCACCTTTTAGGATGCTGTCTGAACAAACCCTGAACTGTCTCTGCTTTAGCAAACTCTTGTTATATCTCTAATTCTTTAACCCCTTAACGACCTTGGACGTACTATTACGTCCTGGGCGCTAGGTACTTCGCGCACCAGGACGTAATACTACGCCCGAGGCCGGCCGCCCGCTCACTATCTGAGCGGGCGGTATCGGAACCGGGTGTTAGCTGTATCTGACAGCTAACACCCTGCTCCATAACCCCCGGTCGGCCATAACTTCCGATCGGCGGTTTTAACCCCTTGGATGCTGCGGTCAAACATGACCGCGCCATCCAAGGGGTTCCGCTGTCTTGCCGACCCCCCCCCCCCCGGCACCCCCCGCGGCGAGATTGGGGGGTGCCGATATCTCTAATCTGCAGCCCGGGGTCTGCCAAGTGACCCCAGGCTGCCTGGAGCCTCCAGTACCTGGTTGATCCTGCCGAGACCTCAGGAAGTCAGCGCTGTGTTTCCATAGCGCTGACTTCCTGTATAGGCTGCAAGACACGTGTATGCTCGTGTCTTGCAGTCTATAGTACTGAGCCAGAGATCAAAGCATCTCTGGCTCAGGCGTCCTAATGGGACACAAAAAAAAAGTGAAAAAAATAAAGTATGTGAAAAAAAATTAATAAAAGAATAAAGCCCCAAAAATTCCCTTTTCCTATATAAAATGAATTATATAAAAATTAATAAAAACAATACATATTTGGTATCGTTGCGTCCATAACAACCTGTACAATAAAACTGAAACCATATTTAATGTACACGGTGAAAGTCGGGGAAAAAAAACGGAAAAAACCCGCCAAAAGTAACGATTTTTCGCCATCTCACCTTACAAAATATGCCATAAAAAGTGATCAAAAAGTCATATGTACCCCAAAACAGTACCAACAGTACCAGGTTGTACCGCAAAAAATAAGCCCTAAACCAACTCTCTAAACTGAAAAATAAAAATGCTACGCATCTTAGAAGATGGCGATGCAAAAAAAATAGGTTTATGTCCCCAAATGGGTTTTTGTTCTGCAAATTTGGTATTGCATAAAAAAACAATATAAATGAGGTATCGCCGTAATCGTACCGACCTGCAGAATAAAGATAACATGTTACTTATGCTCTACGCTGCATGGTGAAAAATTTAAGATAAAACGCAGTGCCAGAATTGATGGGGTTGTTTTTTAATCCACCAAGAAAGAGTTAATAAAATTTATTTAATAAGTTGTAAGCACCTAAAAATGATGTCATTAAAAAATACATCTCACCCTGAAAACAACAAGCCCTCATATGGCTACATCACCAGAGAAATAAAGAAAATATAACTCGTACAATGTGAAGACAAAAACCCCAAAAATCGCCAAATCATTAGAGTATAACTGGCTGCGGCAGGAAGGGAATGTATAAGCTGTGCGAGCTCTATATTAGGGTACACCCCAGATTTAGAGCTTACGAGGGATAATAAACCAGAAGTGACCCCCAGAGTGACCTCCCCAATAATAGGAACTACTGGGGAAATAGTGGGGAATTTAGTGTACCCAATGTACTACGCACAGCTTACATATTCATTCACTTTTCCTCATCCGCTGTGCAGTCACGTCTGGGATACTAATGCTCGCTACACCCCTTGATAAATTCTTTGAGGGGTGCAGTTTTCAAAATGGGGTCATTCCCTAGGGGATTCCACTTTACTGGTACTTTAGAGGCTCTGCAAACATGACATGGCATCCAGATCCCAAACATCTGACTCTGCGCTCCAAAAGCCACATAGCGCTCCTTCCCTTCTGTGCCCTACTGTGTGCCCAAACCGCAATTTATACCCACATGTATGACACTGGTGTACCCAGGATAAGGTACTTAATGTGATATATGGGTATAAACTCCTGTTTGGGCACAGCCGGGCACAGAAGGGAAGGAGTGCTATTTGGTTTTCGGACGCCATTGCACTTTTGCAGAGCTGAAATGCCAGTACAGTGGAATCCCCTGACATGTCACCCCATTTTGGAAACTGAAGGAATTTATCCAGGGGTACAGTGAGCATTTTTAACCCCCAAGTGTTGCTATAATTTATTATCCGTAAATGAATAGGCAGCTGATGATGAAAGGTGAAAATGACAATTATTCCAGGAATACGACATTTCTGTGCGTAATATGTTGTGCCCGGCTTGTATCAGAGATGAACGCTCCAAAAGCTGTTGTGCCCGGGATCCCCGATCACCAGTTTTTGGAGTGTGTGTCTGTGCAGACATAAACTGGGCACAACATATCGGGCACTGAAATGGCGTATCTATAGAAAAATTTCATTTTTAACTTTTCATTATCAGCTGCGCATTCATTTTTGGAAATTAAAAGAATGCAACACTTAAGGGTTAATAATGCTCGCTACCCCACTTGATAAATCCCTTGAAGGGTATAGTTTCCAAAATGGGGTGACATGTCTGCGGATTCCACTTTACTGACAATTCATGGTCTCTGCAAAAGTGGCATGGTGTCCAAAAAGCAAACTGTGCTCTAAAAACCAAAATAGTGCTCTTTCCCTTCTGTGCCTGGCTGTGCCCAAACAGCAGTTTATACCCACATATGGCATTAAGTACATTATCCTGGGTACACCAGTGTCATACGTGTGGGCATAAACTGTCATTTGGGCACACAGCAGGGCGCAAATGTGAAGGAGCGCTATGTGCTTTTGGAGCGCATATTTAGATTGTTCTTTTTTTTTGGACGCCATGTCACATTTGCAGAGACCCTAAAATTGCCCCTACAAAATGGGGGTCACTTCTTGGGGAATTAAAATTTACTGGCACCTCCAGGGCTCTGCAAAAATATCATGGCGACCAGAAAGTCCCTCTAAATCTGTACTCCAAAAGCTAAAAAAAAACACAGTGCTCCTTCCCTTCTGAGCCCTGCTGCGTGCCCAAGCAGCAGTTTATACCCACATATATAATTTTTTTGTCCCTGGGATAGCCCACTTAATAGTTTTAGGAGTGCATGTCTCTGATGCCACAAAGTGGCCGCAACGTATTAGGCACTGAAATTGGATATTTCTTTAAAAACTTAAATTTTCACTTTGTACATTAATTTTTGGGAAGCATTTTTAGGCTCTAAATAATACCCCTTGATACATTCCTTGAGGGGTTTCCATTATATTGGTACTTTAGGGGTTCTGCAAATGCGACATGGCATCCAAAAACTATTCCAGCAAAATCTGCCCTCCAAAAGCTAAATAGCGCTCTTTCCATTTTTAGCCCTGCCATTTACCCATGCAGCAGATTACAACCACATATGGGGCATTTCTGTGTTCAGGAGAAATTGTGTAACGAACTTTGGGGTGCTTTTTCTCCTTTGTCCTCTTGTGAAAATGAAAAATTTGGGGCTAAATTGACGGTTTATTGGAAAAAAAGTAATTTTTCATTTTAATGTCCCAATGTTAATAAAATCTGTGAAACAGCTGTGAGGTCAAAATGTTCACCATACCCCTAGATAAATTCTATAAGGGGTGTAGTTTCCAAAATGGGGTCACTTTTTGGGGGTTTGTATTATATTGGTACTTTAGGGGCTCTGCAAATGCGACATGGCATCCGAAAACTATTCCAGCAAAATCTGCCCTCCAAAAGCTAAGTAGCGCTCTTTCCATTTTGAGCCCTGCCATGTACCCATACAGCAGATTTCGACCACATATGGGGTATTGCTGTGTTTAGGAGCAATTATTTTGCAAACTGTGGGGTGCTTTTTCTCCTTTAATCCATTGTGAAAATGAAAACTTTGGGGATAAAGTGACATTTTAGTAATGTTTCATTTATACATCCCAGTGTTAGCAAAATCTGTGAAACGACTGTAAGGTCAAAATGCTCACTATACCCCTATATGAATTCTGTGAAGGGTGTAGTTTGCAAAATGGGGTCACTTTTTGGGGTTTTCCTTTGTATTGGTACTCTAGAGGCTTTGCAAATGAGACATGGCACCTGAAAACTATTCCAGCAAAATCTGCGTTTCAGACGTCCAGTGTCACTCCTTCCCTTCCGTGCGCTGCCATTCGCCCAAACATCAGTTTACACCCACTTGTGGGGTATTTCCGTGCTCGGGAGAAATTGCATAACAAACTGTGAGATGCATTTTTTCCTTTAAACCTTTGTGAATGTGTTAATTTTAGGGCTAAATTAAGGAATTAGTGGGAAAAAATTAAATGTCAAAATTTCACCTCCATATTGTTTTAATTCCAGTGAAATGCTTAAAGGGTTAACAAACTTCCCAAATGTTGTTTTGAATTATTTGAGGGGTGCAGTTTTGAAAATGGGGTGATTTATGGGGGTTTCTAATATATAGGCCTTTATAATCCTCTTCAGAACTGAAGTGGTCCCTAAAAAATTAGTTTGGAAAATTTTCTTGTAAATCTGCAAAATCGCTGTTACACTTGTAAGCCTTCTAACATCCAAAATAAATAACAGGACGATTAAAAGATGATGCCGATATAAAGCAGAGATATGGTAGATAATATGTATTAATGTATTTGGGTGGTATGACTATCTATCTGAAAAGCAGAGCATTTCACATTTTGAAAATTGCGATTTTTTTTTTTTTTTTTTTTTTTTTTTTTTCCAAATTTCCATCAAATTTCCTATTTTTTTTTATAAATAAATACAAAAATATTCATTAGTGTTTACCACTAACATGAAGTACAATGTGTCACAAAAAAACAATCTCAAAATCACTTGTGTAAGTTAAGACATCTCAAAGTTATTGCCATATAAAGTGACACATGTCAGTTTTGAAAAACGAGGCCTGGTCCTTAACGCACTTTTGGGCTGGGTCCTTAAGGGGTTAAGAATGTTTTTCCTCTCACTTCAGCCCTTCTTCTTCTAAAAGCTCAGAAGCACACACCTAAAAATGTCTGCCACACACTCTCTCTTCCTTCTCGTTCCTCCTCTGCAGAACAGGGTCTCCACGTCACTACTCCAGGGAATTACAGAATTAGTCTCTTCTATTTCAGAGGTAACAGTGGCCTCTTGTGGTCAAACAAACAAATGTCAGTTTCTAAAAAAAAAAAAAAAAACCTTATCTACAGAAACAGTTACATTCATAACATGAGGGCAGTTTCCCCATCTTACAAGCACATTGTTGATGAATTCAGTAGGTTCTATCAGGACCTTTATAATTTGCAGGACGACCCAGGAACCCCGCAGCCTTCTCATTGCTGCATCAGTGGTTTTTTAACTCTGTCTCTGCCCTCTATTTCGTCGACGTAGTAGTTGTTGTTGTTGTTGTTGTTGAACTCGCCCATAGCTCCTTCAGAAGTTAAGGCGATAGCCTGAAGCTTAATAAGTCACCAGGCCCAGATGGGTTTTCGGGCGAATATTTCAAGCTTCTTAAGCCCCTTCTCCTCCCGCACCTTACTGATGTATTTAATTGGGCCATGTCTTTGGGTAGGTTCCCTTTTGAAGATGCTATCCGCAACTATCATAATTCTTCCAAAGCCTGGCAAGGACGCTTCCTCCTCTTCAAGCTATCGCCCTATATCTTTATTGAATGCAGATGTTAAATTGTTTGCTAAGGTACTCGCCAACTGCTTATTGGATATATTGCCAGCTCTAATAAGGGGTAATCCCTTTTAAAGTTTAAATAAGTTGGGGGCAGTGAAAAAAAATTGTATATTCACCTGTCCCCATTACTCCAGTGTCTTCCCGCACTTCCTGGTTCATCTGCTCTGGTGGGTCTCATTCGGCATGGACTGAAGCCACTGATTGGCCATGACTGCTGAGGCCAATCAGTGGCTTCAGCACAACGCTGGAAGAGACCCGCCTGAGCAGATGAACTGGGAGGCGTGGGAGGACACTGGAGTAATGGGGACAGGCGAATATACAATTTTTTTTCACTGTCCCCAACTTATTTAAACTTTAAAAGGGTTGTCCATTTTTGCCTAGACTAAAGAAGTGTACTGCTTTCTTACTGCGGTTACAGTAGAAATGGTATGTGGCCACAATGATTGACTGACAAAAACCCAACATTGGCATTCATAAAAAAAAAAAAAAAAAAAAAAAGCATACCCTAAATCCACAAGCTGTATTAGGACTATGAATTACTGATCCCAAGTACAGTGCTTGTAGTAATTTATTGCTCTGCAACTTATGAAGTGATTAACGTTTCTAGTTTTCTTGCTCAGTTGAGTGACTGACCGTAAGGTGTCTTAATTAAATTTATTATTTTTTTTTTTGTTTAAAATGGCATCCATTGTCTTTCTCCTGGCACGCGGGTGGCACTACTGTGGCCCTTCACAGCTGGACTTTTCCTTCTGTGCTATAGCTTTCCTTGCCATCACCCCCCAATCATGCATTTTCCCATGTTCTTGTACCACCCGCTACTGGTTTTTCTGTTGTGGGCATTGACAGCCCTGTACCCTAACCGTTCCTTCTTGTGATTTTTCCATTATTGGGTGGCCTGCGTGCCTCCTACTGCCTCATTTGATGCCTTTGTTTTGGCTTTGCTTTCTCTTGTTCTTATTTGCAAAAACCTCAATAAAAACTGATTATTATAAAAATGGCATCCATGCAACTTCAAATTTCACTTACCTTGCATTTATTTTTTTTTTCTTTTAGGAATTCGAACAGTAAAAATGATAGAAGGAATAGAAAATTTAAAGAAGCAGAAAGACTATTTAGTAAATCTTCAGTCACCTCTGCAGCGGTGCGTATATATTTGTATTTCTGCTCTTTCATAGGATTATCTTTACGGAGGGCCTTTCGCCACCTGTCCCAGCTTAAATTCATTGCATCCTTCATTGCTCCACTGATTCCACACAGTTTGAAACCAAATTTATATAGTTTTATTTACATTTTAACAAATCTACAACTTTGGAAAAAAAATGTTCTTAGTCGGCATATTCTGACATTATAATTTCCTGTGTATAGGGTGTCCCGACATCCACCTTACTATTACAGGGCATGTCGGGAACGGGTTTGGACGCAAAGAGATTGTGGTGGAAGGTCTTTAAAGGGGTTGTCTGGGATGAAAGAAAAATTAATCCCTAATCTAAACCCTCCCCCCCCACCTAACTTCTAATTTACTTACATTAAAATTTTTATATATATATAATATATATATATATATATATTACCATATCCCTGGGGCACACTTTGTGATAAACTGGTGACGTTCTGTTTCTCAGTTTCCAAAATGGAATGTCACCAGTACTCTCCACCTCTTTCCCCACCCCCTAGCGCTTGTGCAGTCTGGAGGTGTCTGCGATACATGTGCAGTAGATGGCACTGCATTTCTACTGCGTGGCATCAGAGGCACTTCCGGTCTGTGCAAGTGCCAGCAGAGAGGAAGAGAGACATCTCCAGCCAAGCACAGTGAAAGAAAAGGAGGAGCCGTTCCAGAAAGGAAGCCTAAAGAGGAAGACAGGTATGTATGATGCGGTGGGGGAAGGTGTGGGCTGAGTTAGTTAGTTGGGAAGGGCTAGTAGTGGGCGGAATAGCTAGGCAGAGCATGCCAGGAGCTCCCAAAGAAACCAAGAAATAACTCAAAACGCTTCTAAAGGTATATGGGTGTACTTATTAACCCATTAATAGCACTAACAGACCTTTTTTGAAAAAAAATAAATAAAAAAATTTTCCCCGGAAAACCCCTTTAAGGTAGGTCACCATTTAACAACTAACACCTTCTTGACTGAGAAATATGGTCCACGTGTAGACTGCTTTTGTGAGCTGAACCTACAGCATTATACTTATTTCTGATGTTGCGATCTTTAGGGCTACTTCTGCTCTATTGTCCTGCTGACACCATCATGGCAGCATAGCACAGTAGTGCTGTTGTAAATCTGAAGCTTATGGAGTCATAAGTCTGCAGCCTGGGAACTATGGCCAATATGTAGACAGTGTTTCTCTGCCTGGACAGTGTTCTGTAAATGGAACCTTAATGTAGTCACTTTATGTACCAGGCATTTTTGTTGTATAAAAATCAGTAGCAGAGTTCTTTATAATATAATGAATTGATCTTTTAAGAGCCATGGGAATAGCTACCACTTATAATGAGTATTGACGTGCAAAGTAAAAATTATGTTTTGTTTTTTTTGTTTTTTTTATATATATATTTCAGGCAGTAAGTGCATTGGCTGGAGTGCAAGATCAAATGATTGATAAACGTGAGTTGATCTACAGTCTACCTTAATTCTGTGATCTTTTCAGTAAAGCCTCAATTTCTACTATTCAATTTTAGGCTTCCTTTGCATGTTACTTGTTCTTACAGTGGGGAAAAAAAGTATTTAGTCAGCCACCAATTGTGCAAGTTCTCCCACTTAAAAAGAAGGGAGAGGCCTGTAAATGACATCATAGGTAAACCTCAACTATGCGAGACAAAATGAGAAAACATATCTAGAAAATCATTGTCTGATTTTTAAAGAATTTATATGCAAATTATGGTGGAAAATAAGTATTTGGTCACCTACAAACAAGCAAGATTTCTGGCTCTCAGACCTGTAACTTCTTCTTTAAGAGGCTCCTCTGTCCTCCACTCATTACCTGTAGTAATGGCACCTGTTTGACATTATCATCAGTATAAAAGACACCTGTCCACAACCTCAAATAGTCACACTCCGAACTCCACTATGGTGAAGACCAAAGAGCTGTGGAAGGACACCAGAAACAAAATTGTAGACCTGCACCAGGCTGGGAAGACTGAATCTGCAATAGGCGAGCAGCTTGGTGTGAAGAAATCAACTGTGGGAGCAATAATTAGAAAATGGAAGACCTACAAGACCACTGATAATCTCCCTCCATCAGGGGCTGCACACAAGATCTCACCCCGTGGGGTCAAAATGATCACAAGAATGGTGAGCAAAAATCCCAGAACCACACGGGGGGACGTAGTGAATGACCTGCAGAAAGCTGGAACTAACGTAACAAAGGCTACTGTCAGTAACACACTACACCGCCAGGGACTCAGATCTTGCAGTGCCAGACGTGTCCCCCTGCTTAAGCCAGTACATATCCGGGCCCGTCTGAAGTTTGCTAGAGAGCATTTGGATGTTCCAGAAGAGTATTGGGAGAATGTCATATGGTCAGATGAAACCAAAGTAGAACTTTTTGGTAGAAACACAACTCGTCGTGTTTGGAGGAGAGTGAATGCTGAGTAACATCCAAAGAACACCATACCTACTGTGAAGCATGGGGGTGGAAACATCATGCTTTGGGGCTGTTTCTCTGCAAAGGGAACAGGACGAATGATCCGTGTACATGAAAGAATGAATGGGGCCATGTATCGTGAGATTTTAAGTGCAAACCTCCTTCCATCAGCAAGGGCATTGAAGATGAAACGTGGCTGGGTCTTTCAGCATGACAATGATCCCGAGCACACTACCAGGGCAACGAAGGAGTGGCTTCGTAAGAAGCATTTCAAGGTCCTGGAGTGGCCTAACCAGTCTCCAGATCTCAACCCCATAGAAAACCTGTGGAGGGAGTTGAAAGTCCATGTTGCCCAGTGACAGCTCCAAAACATCACTGCTGTAGAGGAGATCTGCATGGAGGAATGGGCCAACATACCAGCAACAGTGTGTGCCAACCTTGTGAAGACTTACAGAAAACGTTTGACCTCTGTCATTGCCAACAAAGGATATATAACAAAGTATTGAGATGAACTTTTGTTATTGACCAAATACTTATTTTCCACCATAATTTGCAAATAAATTCTTTAAAAATCAGACAGTGATTTTCTGGATTTGTTTTCTCATTTTGTCTCTCATAGTTGAGGTCTACCTATGATATCAATTACAGGCCTCTCTCATCTTTCTAACTGGGAGAATTGCACAATTGGTGGCTGACTAAATACTGGGTGGTCCGTTACCTAAAGAACAGACCGAAGCGCCACAGGAGAGGACATTATCCTAAAGCCCTTTTCAGCTAATTTGCATAAGAATATGCAATGCAAATTTTCATAAATGGTCCTGCAGTACAGAATAAGAGGCATTTTTGGAAAATGTAGAAGCTGACCTACAAGGTACTTTCATTAGTCTGATAGGTTTTTTTTTTTTTTTTTCCTTCTGAGAGACTCCCTTTAAATAAAATTTATGGTCTTTCCTTTAAGGGTTATTCCTGTTAGAAAAAGTTATGATGGGGAGTAACTCACTGATCGGTAGGTGTCCCACCGCTTGGAACCTACTGATCTTACGGATCAGGGTGTCTTGCACCCCAGTTACGACCCGGCTGCCTGGTCGTACAGCGCGCACTGCTCCATTTATTTGAATGGGGACTGCCAAAGATAGCTGCGTAACCAATGGGCTATCTTTGGCGGTCCCCATTCAAATGAATGGAGCGGTATGCCCTGGCATTGTTTACCTACTGGAAGCTGCAGTGCCTTCTCAGTCTCTGCCATTGCTGCAGTTATGAATACTTCAGAAGTGTCCCATTCAAGAGTATAGTATATTATCCTCTGATTCTTTGTTATTGCATTCAATAGACACTTTTAATACACTACCGTTCAAAAGTTTGGGGTCGCCCAGACAATTTTCTGTTTTCCATGAAAATTCACACTTTTTAATCAAATGAGTTGCAGAATGAATATAAAATAAAGTAAAGACATTGACAAGGCTAGAAATAATGATTTTTATTTGAAATAATAATTTTCTCCTTCAAACTTTGCTTTCGTCAAAGAATGCTCCATTTGCAGCAATTACAGCATTGCAGACCTTTGGCATTCTAGCTGTTAATTTGCTGAGGTAATCTTGAGAAATTTCACCCCATGCTTCCAGAAGCCCCTCCCACAAGTTGGATTGGCTTGATGGACACTTCTTGCGTACCATACAGTCAAGCTGCTCCCACAACAGCTCAATGGGGTTGAGATCTGGTGACTGCGCTGGCCACTCCATTACAGATAGAATACCAGCTGCCTGCTTCTTCCCTAAATAGTTCTTGCATAATTTGGAGTTGTGCTTTGGATCATTGTCCTGTTGTAGGATGAAATTGGCTCCAATCAAGTGTTGTCCACAGGGTATGGTATGGCGTTGCAAAATGGAGTGATAGCCTTCCTTATTCAAAATCCCTTTTACCTTGTACAAATCTCCCACTTTACCCGCACCAAAGCAACCCCAGACCATCACATTACCTCCACCATGCTTGACAGATGGCGTCAGGCACTTTTCCAGCATCTTTTCAATTGTTCTGCGTCTCACAAATGTTCTTCTGTGTGATCCAAACTTCAATTCGACTGTCCGTAACGCTTTTTTCTAATCTTCCTCTGTCCAATGTCTGTGTTCTTTTGCCCATATTAATCTTTTCCTTTTATTAGCCAGTCTCAAATATGGCTTTTTCTTTGCCACTCTGCCCTGAAGGCCAGCATCCCTGAGTCGCCTCTTCACTGTAGACGTTGACACTGGCGTTTTGCGGGTACTATTTGAGGACCTGTGAGGCGTCGATTTCTCAAATTAGAGACTCTAATGTACTTGTCTTGTTGTTCAGTTGTGCAGCAGGGCCTCCCACTTCTTTCTACTCTGGTTAGAGCCTGTTTGTGCTGTCCTCTGAAGGGAGTAGTACACACCGTTGTAGGAAATCTTCAGTTTCTTGGCAATTTCTCGCATGGAATAGCCTTCATTTCTAAGAACAAGAATAGACTGTCGAGTTTCACATGAAAGTTCTCTTTCTCTGGCCATTTTGAGAGTTAAATCGAACCAACAAATGTAATGCTCCAGATTCTCAACTAGCTCAAAGGAAGGTCAGTTTTATAGCTTCTCTAACCAGCAAAACTGTTTTCAGCTGTGCTAACATACTTGAACAAGGGTTTTCAAGGGTTTTCTAAACATCCATTAGCCACCTTACACAGTTCACAGTTAGCAAACACAATGTACCATTAGAACACTGGAGTGATGGTTGCTGGAAATGGGCCTCTATACACCTATGTAGATATTGCATTAAAAACCAGACGTTTGCAGCTAGAATAGTCACTTACCACATTAACAATGTATAGAGTGTATTTCTGATTCATTTAATGTTATCTTCAAAAAAAAATTGTTTTCTTTCAAAAATAAGGAAATTTCTAAGTGACCCTAAACTTTTGAACGGTAGTGTACCTTTAAAACTTCATGTACTTAATCCAGTTCTCTTTAATTGCAGTAAAAAATTGTGTGAGACCCAGCCTTAGATCAAAAAGTCATATTTATAATAACCTAAAGCGGTCAAAGTTTCCCATTCTGTATTGCAGGAGAACCAGGTAGTGGAACAGAGAGTGACAACTCCCCAGATTTTCAGAATCAGGAAAATGAGCCAAGCCAAGATGATGCAGAAGATCTAGATGGCTCCCTGTCTGGTGTCAAGCCTCAGAAAGCCGCCTCATCAGCCAACTCTGGAGGGCATCATAGCAGTCATAAGAAACGCAAGAACAAAAATAGGCACAGGTTGGCCAAAGCATTTTATATTCATATTTTAACATATTTAATTTTTTTTTTCTTTTATAATCTTTATCTAAGTTTGAAAATGTACCAAAGGATTACAATGTGCATGCAACGTAGATCTTTGTCTTACTCGTTTCTGGCCAAACTACAGTAAATTATATTATGACGGTCTAAAGATGGTAGTTAGCAGTGAAGTCATCAATTAGAGTTGGTTTTTAGGCTATATGTACACACCCGTGTACAGTGTACAGGCACGGATGACACACTGATTGGTATCGGTGTGTCATCTGTGGTTTTCACTGACCCAAACATTGAAAATGAATTGACAGAGCCACAAGTATAGGACCTGCTCCATATTTTGCAGCTTTTCAATTCTGCCCAGAGGCACAGCCGCAAAAAAAAAAAAAAAAAAAAATACGGCTTTGTGCTTGGGCCCAATGAAATGTATGGGTCTGTACTTTTATCTGCAGTTGCGGATAAAAGATATGGTTGTGTGCGTGAGGCCTTAATATGGTTTTGCCTCATTTAATTTGTGTTACTGTGTGGCAAAAGTAAGTTTATTGGTGGCTGCATTTGTGAGAATGTGGTAGGGTCACCCCTGTATGGTTTTCATTTGTTCTTTCTAGGTACCAGAGAATTTATTTATTTTTTTAATTTATATAGATATATGTATGAAATAAATATATATATATACACAATGTATATATTTATACACTTGCATACCTATACCTTCTCTTTCTCACATTGGGTAGTGTCACATTAAAAAGTGCATAAGGATGTCGTCTATCGCAAGCCTATAAGGGTAAGGGACTATGGTCTCCCTATGCCGAAGCAAGGGAGACCCAACTTGCTTGTTGTCTCTACATGGGCTTTCCACCCCATTGTGCTTCCAGGAGCCTTCAACCCAGGGAGGTGGGAATCGAATGGCTGCACAACTTCTTTCCTTAGACCTCGGGAGGGTCTCAAAAGGGCATCTGCATCACTCAAGCCATGTGATGTACAATGAAAAAACACACACAAATAAGTGAGAAGAGTGCCTTGTAGTATGGCCTGGTCTTCCTGCCATATCTATAATTCCTCATTGCAAGGCAGAAAACCAAGCAGATAAGTGTGAGTGCTCGCAAGCTGTGAAAGAAGTGCAGTGTGGTGTGCCAGACTCAGCTGGATCCCATCCCCAGTGAGTTCAAGCACCCTAGGAGTCTCCATCCCCTGGGGCACTTCAGAGCCTTATGGCTTTGATCTGGTGCCGGACCATACCACCGTGTAGTTCTCTCTGGCAAAGATCTAGTGAACAGATACACTTGATCTTTGCCAAAAGGCCCAGAGAAGCCCTTTAATGCATTTATGCCAGGGGTCTCAAACTCGCGGGCCAACTGCGGCCCTCGGGACAATAGTTTGCAGCCCCCACATCAATATCAAAGTTTAATGTTAGTGCGGCCTGAGTTTGATACGAATGGCACCAGGGGCGCACTGTCTGGGGGTGGCATTTTTTACTATCTAATGTAAACCAGCCCAGGACAGGCCGCTTTAAAAAAAACAACGCTGAGAGGGGCCTGTCCTGGGCTGGCTTACGAGACGTCCGCATCACAGCGCAGGCAGCGATATAATGACGTCATCGCGCCTCCTATGCTGAGACATAGACGTCTCGGACAAGAGGAGGAGGCGGCGGCTGCATCAAGGCATCGCAGGTAGGTGAGGATACTTTTTTTTATTTATATAAATAGGCTGTTACCTGCTGGAGTATCCCCGGCAGGTCACGGCCTATTTATTTCCCTACCCAGCATCTGCTCGTGGCCGCCCCCCGCTTCCCCTTCTGCTATGGGACGCAGAAAGGGAAGTGGATGCCGCTGTGAGCAGCCGCGGGCATCAGTAAGTGAGGCCGCGGGCCTCAAATACTACTATTATTATGCTCCAGGGTCTTTTTAGACCCCGGAGTATAATAATCGGAGACCTAGGGGAGGTGAAGGAACATAAAAACCAATGCTACTCACCTCTCCTGCGATCCGCTGTCACTCCGAGCAGGCTTGGGCGCTCTGGTGACGTCATCAGGTCGCGTCGCCGGTCTCATCACGTGACTTAGACAGGGCCGAAAGCTGCTGGGAGTGCTCCGGTTTCCAGTATAGGTAAGTAACACTGGTTTTTATGTTTGTCACCTCTCCTGGGTCTCCGATCATTAGAACCCAGAGTATAATAATAGTTCTTGGGTGGACAACTATGGGGCACAATACTGTGTGCAGGTGCCACTAGGGAGCATAATACCGTGTGCAGGGGCCACTAGGGAGCATAATACAAGTGCAGGGGCCACTAGGGAGCATAATACAAGTGCAGGGGCCACTATGGAGCATAATACTGTGTGCAGGGGCCAATATGGAGCATATTACCGGTGTGGAAAACCTGATGCGGCCCAGCCTCACCCAGACTCTACCTCCAGCGGCCCCCGGGTAGATTGAGTTTGAGACCCCTGACTATGCCATATTAGTTTAATTGTAATCTTTACCTTTCATTAGATTTACAATATTTCTAGGGGTATAATAAATTTATATTATGTAAGCCCCTATTTAATTTACATGCACAAAATTGGTTGGCACGTTTCGGAGATTTTTGACGTTTCTTTAACACACATTTCCTCACATCTTCATCAGTTTTTTTGGAAAGTACACTTTGTTTGCAGAAAGGGATTGCTTGAGCATGCACTTTGGGGGCAAATTAGAATTTTTGTGTAATTTAATTTTGCTGCAAAATTGCATGACGGTTGTATATATGAAATATTAGACGTTTTTGTATACGGTATGCAGTACAATCTGTTTTATATTTTGGTATCAGTTAAATTACTATGTGCAGTATAGATTTTTAACATTAGTTAAAGACAGGAAAATATTGCTTGTCTTCTGTATCAGTGTTTTTGAGAGTGCGAGCTCTTATTTGTATTATATATTAAAGGGGTATTCCCACGAACATAACAGTTTTTAAAGTTGTAGATAATTAAAAGTTAAACGTTTTTGCAAATAAAGTAATTAAACATCTTGCAGAATCTTAAAGATTTTCTCTAAATATTTTGTGGTCACAAGTTGTTGTCTTGATTGGTTGCCGGTGGATACGACCATGAGTAAAGGAATTTTCTAAGGTCAGAAAATCAGCTATGATTTTCTTATTGTGGCCAAGATATCTTCTGATACATGTAGTGTCCCTGCCTGATAACCCGGCTACAATAAGAAAATCATTGCTGGGTTTCTGACAAATCCCAGACCATAGAAAGTTTCTGCACATGTGGTTGTATCCATTGGCAACTGATCAAGACAACAGACTTACCAAAAAGATATTTAGAGAAAATCTTTAAAACTCTATAGAATTTTTAACTGCTTATATTTGCAAAAAAAATGTTTAACTTTTAATGATCTACAAATATAGATATGATTATGTTCATGGGAATACCCCTTGAAATGTGTACACCTTTGATCTATTATTTTGTTGTGTGTCAATATACGATTGAGGTGTGTGTGTGTGTGTGTGTGTGTGTGTGTGTGTGTGTGTGTGTGTGTTTTTTGTTTGTTTTTCTTTTGTTTTGTTTTTTGTCTTTTTGTTTGTTTTAATGGTGTAATTTTAGGCTTTTTGTCCATCTCAAAACTCTGAAAATTGCTCTGGCAGTCAGAGGTGTGAAATATCCGAAAACCCCTGGCAGCAAAAGGGTTAAAGTCAAGAATGAATGTATAGGGAGCTACTTTTCCAAAAAGGTGTCGCTAAAGGAACAGTTTTCTTTTTTAAAGGAGAAATTATTTATATGAAAAGCATTACAACTTTCTTGTATTCTTTACTATAACTCACATTTTTGCAGGTCTCTGCTTGCTTTCATGCAATTACATCCAGTGGCCAAAAACCTGACTGCTTTCTAAAAGTGTGTGGTTGGTAATAAGGGCTCTGATGCACTTAGTTCTATATCAGTGGTTCTCAACCTGTAGTACGTGGACCCCAGGGGTACGTGAAGTAGTTTAAGGAGATACATGCCATGGCTGAGAAATAATACTCTGGAAGTGGCAGATTTTTGAGTAATTAGGTTCCAGGCTTCTGAAGGTGGGGGGGAGGGGGCTAGTGCCACCCACCATCTTCAAATACTGATGCACAGTGGCAGCCTAGCAGAGGAAGGCATCAGAAGAGGTCATTAACCCCTTCACGCATTCTCACGTACATGCCCGTGGGAGAATGTGGTTAGTTACCGCATCCGCACGTGCAGGTACGTGAGGGTGATCGAGCAGGCTCCTGCTGCAACAGCGGGGACCAGTGATAACACCGATCTCCGCTGTTTAACCCTTAAGATGCCGTGGTCAATAGCGACCGTGGCATTTTAAGTGTTTGCTAGCGGCACTTAGTGCCGCAGGTGGCATCGGGAGAGGGTGTCAGCTGTAACTGACAGCTAACACCCTGCTCCTTAACCTCCCATCAGCGCTCAACGCCGATCGGGGTTTTTAACCCCTTGGATGCCGCGGTCAAACATGACCGCGCCATTCAAGGGGTTCCGCCATCTTACGGGCGGCATCGGAACTGGGTGTTAGCTGTAACTGACAGCTAACACCCTACTCCATAACCCCCGGTCGGAACTGAGTTCCGATCGGAGGTTTTAACCCCTTGGAACCCCGCGGCATTCAAGGGGTTCCGCCATCTTGCCGCCCCCCCCCCCCGGCACCCCCCAGGCACCCCCCAGGCTGCCTGGAGCTCCCACTACCTGGTTGATCCTGCCGAGACCTCAGGAAGTCAGCGCTGTGTTACCATAGCGCTGACTTCCTGTATAGGCAGCAAGACACTTGCATGCTTGTGTCTTGCAGCCTATAGTACTGAGCCAGAGATCAAAGCATCTCTGGCTCAGGTGTCCTAATGGGACACATGAAAAAGTAAAAAAAGTGAAAAAAATAAAGTATGTGAAAAAAATGAATAAAAGAATAAAGCCCCAAAAATTCCCTTTTCCTATATAAAATGAATTATATAAAAAATAAACCTAAAAATTAATAAAAACAATACATATTTGGTATCGTCGCGTCCGTAACAACCTGTACAATAAAACTGAAACCATATTTAATGTACACGGTGAACGTCGGGGGGGAAAAAAACGCAAAATAAACGCCAAAAGTAATGATTTTTCGCCATCTCACCTTACAAAATATGCCATAAAAAGTGATCAAAAAGTCATATGTACCCCAAAACAGTAGCAATAAAAAGCACAGGTTGTCCCGCAAAAAATAAGCCCTAAACCAACTCTCTAAACTGAAAAATAAAAATGCTACGCATCTTAGAAGATGGCGATGCAAAAAAAATAGGTTTATGTCCCCAAATGGGTTTTTGTTCTGCAAAATTTGATATCACATAAAAAAACAGTATAAATGAGGTATCGCCGTAATCGTACCGACCTGCAGAATAAAGATAACATGTTACTTACGCTCTACGCTGCATGGTGAAAAATTTAAAAGGTAAAACGCAGTGCCAGAATTGATGGGGTTGTTTTTTAATCCACCAAGAAAGAGTTAATAAAATTTCTTTAAGTTGTAGGCACCTAAAAATGATGTCATTACAAAGTACATCTCATACCGCAAACAAGCAGCCCTCATATGGCTACATCACCAGAGAAATAAAGAAAATATAGCTCGTACAATGTGAAGACAAAAACCCCAAAAATCGCCAAATCATTAGAACATAACTGGCTGCGGCAGGAAGGGAATGTATAAACTGTGCGAGCATATATGAGGGTACAAACCAGATTTAGAGCTTATGAGGGATAATAAACCAGAAGTGACCCCCAGAGTGACCTCCCCAATAATAGGAACTACTGGGGAAATAGTAGGGAATTTAGTGTACCCAATTTTCTACGCACAGCTTACATATTCACTTTTCCCCATCCGCTGTGCAGTCACGTCTGGGATGCTAATTCTCGTTACACCCCTTGATAAATTCTTTGAGGGGTGCACTTTTCAAAATGGGGTCATTCCCTAGGGGATTCCACTTTACTGGTACTTTAGAGGCTCTGCAAACATGACATGGCATCCAGATCCCAAACATCTGAATCTGCGCTCCAAAAGCCACATAGCGCTCCTTCCCTTCTGTGCCCTACTGTGTTCCCAAACTGCAGTTTATACCCACATGTATGACACTTGTCGTACCCAGAAAAACGTACTTAATGTCATATGTGGGCATAAAAGGGAAGGGAAGGAGCGCTATTTGGTTTTTAGACGCCATTGCACTTTTGCAGAGCTGAAATGCCAGTACAGTGGAATCCCCTGACATGTCACCCCATTTTGGAAACTACACCCCTGAAGGAATTTATCCAGGGGTACAGTGAGCATTTTTAACCCCCAAGTGTTGCTATAATTTATTATCCATAAATGAATACGCAGCTGATGGTGAAAGGTGAAAATGACAATTTACCCAGGAATACGACATTTCAGTGCGTAATATGTTGTGCCCGGCTTGTATCAGAGATGAAAGCTCCAAAAGCTGTTGTGCCCGGGGTCCCCGCTCACCAGTTTTTGGAGTGTGTGTCTGTGCAGACATAAACTGGGCACAACATATCGGGCACTGAAATGGCGTATCTATAGAAAAATTTCATTTTTAACTTTTCATGATCAGCTGCGCATTCATTTCTGGAAATTAAAAGAATGCAACACTTAAGGGTTAATAATGTTCGCTACCCCACTTGATAAATCCCTTTGAAGGGTATAGTTTCCAAAATGGGGTAACATGTCTGCGGATTCCACTTTACTGGCAATTCATGGGCTCTGCAAAAGTGGCATGGTGTCCAAAAAGCAAACTGTGCTCCAAAAACCAAAATAGTGCTCCTTCCCTTCTGTGCCCGGCTGTGCCCAAACAGCAGTTTATACCCATATATGGCATTAAGTACGTTTCCTGGGTACACCAGTGTCATACATGTGGGCATAAACTGTCATTTGGGCACACAGCAGGGCGCAAATGTGAAGGAGCGCTATGTGCTTTTGGAGCGCATATTTAGATTGTTGTTTTTTTGGATGCCATGTCACATTTGCAGAGACCCTAAAATTGCCCCTACAAAATGGGGGTCACTTCTTGGGGAATTCCAATTTACTGGCACCTTCAGGGCTCTGCAAAAACATGGCGACGAGAAAGTACTCCAAAAGCTAAAAAAAACACAGTGCTCCTTCCCTTCTGAGCCCTGCTGTGTGCCCAAGCAGCAGTTTATACCCACATATTTAATTTTTTTGTCCCCGGGATAGCCCACTTAATAGTTTTAGGAGTTCATGTCTCTGATGCCACAAAGTGGCCGCAACGTATTAGGCACTGAAATTGGATATTTCTTTAAAAACTTTAATTTTCACTTTGTACATTAATTTTTGGGAAGCATTTTTAGGCTCAAAATCATAATATCCCTTGATACATTCCTTGAGGGGTGTAGTTTCTAAAATGGGGTCACTTTTAGGGGGTTTCCATTGTACTGGTACTTTAGGGGCTCTGCAATTGCGACATGGCACACGACAACTATTCCAGCAAAATCTGCCCTGCAAAAGCTAAATAGCGCTCTTTCCATTTTGAGCCCTGCCATGTACCCATGTAGCAGATTACAACCATATATGGGGCATTTCTGTGTTCAGGAGAAATTGTGTAACGAAATTTGGGGTGCTTTTTCTCCTTTGTCCTCTTGTGAAAATGAAAAATTTGGGGCTAAATTGACAGTTTTTTGGAAAAAAAAGTAATTTTTCATTTTAATGTCCCAATGTTAATAAAATTTGTGAAACAGCTGTAGGGTCAAAATGCTCACTATACCCCTTGATATGTTCTGTGAGGGGTGTAGTTTTCAAAATGGGGTCACTTTTAGGGGGCTTCCACTGTATTGATACTTTGGGGGCTCTGCAAATGCAACATGGCACCTGAAAACTATTCCACCAAAATCTGCCTTCCAAAAGCCAAATAGCTCTCTTTCCATTCTGAGCCCTGCCATGTACCCATACAGCAGATTACGACCACATATGGGGTATTGCCGTGTTCAGGAGCAATTGTTTTGCAAACTGTGGGGTGCTTTATCTCCTTTAACCCCTTGTGAAAATTAAAACTTTGGGGATAAAGTGACATTTTAGTAATGTTTCATTTATACATCCCAGTGTTAGCAAAATCTGTGAAACGGCTGTAAGGTCAAAATGCTCACTATACCCCTTGATGAATTCTGTGAGGGGTGTAGTTTCCAAAATGGGGTCCCTTTTTGGGGTTTTCCTTTGTATTGGTACTCTAGGGGCTTTGCAAATGAGACATGGCACCTGAAAACTATTCCGGCAAAATCTGCTTTTCAGACGCCCAGTGTCGCTCCTTCCCTTCCGTTCACTGCCATTCGACCAAACATCAGTTTACACCCACTTGTGGGGTATTTCTGTGCTCGGGAGAAATTGCATAACAAACTGTGAGATGCATTTTCTCCTTTAACCCTTTGTGAATGTGTTAATTTTAGGGCTAAATTAAGGAATTAGTGGGAAAAAATTAAATGTCTAAATTTCACCTCCATATTGTTTTAATTCCAGTGAAATTCTTAAAGGGTTATCAAACTTCCCAAATGTTGTTTTGAATTATTTGAGGGGTGCAATTTTGAAAATGGGGTCATTTATGGGGGTTTCTAATATATAGACCATTATAATCCTCTTCAGAACTGAAGTGGTCCCTAAAAAATTAGTTTGGGAAATTTTCTTGTAAATCTGCAAAATCGCTGTTACACTTGTAAGCCTTCTAACATCCAAAATAAATAACAGGACGATTAAAAGATGATGCCGATATATAGCAGAGATATGGTAGATAATATGTATTAATGTATTTGGGTGGTATGACTATCTGTCTGAAAAGCAGAGCATTTCACATTTTGAAAATTGCGATTTTTTTTTTTTTTTTTTTTTTTTTTTTTTTTTTTAATTTATTTTTTTCCAAATTTCCATCAAATTTCCTATTTTTTTTATAAATAAATACAAAAATATTCATTAGTGTTTACCACTAACATGAAGTACAATGTGTCACAAAAAAAAATCTCAAAATCACTTGTGTAAGTTAAGTCGTCTCAAAGTTATTGCCATATAAAGTGACACATGTCAGTTTTGAAAAACGAGGCCTGGTCCTTAACGCACTTTTGGGCTCGGTCTTGAAGGGGTTAAGGGGATGGGTCTCCTTTACAGCAGTGGGTAGTCTGTGCTGAATAAGCAAATAATTGTGATCTATGATCTGAAGAGTGAAAAGCTAATCGGAAGCTAAAAGACTCGCAAATAATTTTTTGAATCTCTTGACAATAAGATATATTTGCATAAAGCTACAGTTAAATCTGTTAAGACTCCATTGCAATGTCTGTCCAAAATTGCTGGATGAAAAAGTCCTGCAGGTCTGACTTTTTTTTTTTATTTTTATTTTTTTTTGTCAATCTGTTTCAGTTTGAAAGAATGGACATCCAATAGATCCACCATTGTAGCAGTTTGCCTATTTATTGTTTTGGTCCTCTAAATGACCAGGACAATAGATAGGCCAATGCTAGTGCAAAACATTCTACCCATCTGTGCAATACAGGTTTTTGCTTGCGGAATGTATTTTTTATACTGTTGCATGTTCACATGCTATCTTAGGTTAGTCTGTTCTTGGATCCATGGTAAAACTGCATGGAAGGCATATGAATGATAATGTTGTGCTGCCTATGCTCTCCATTCATTCTCGTGAGCCCAGGCTGCAAAACTGAGGAATGGGATGTTTCCTGAGTGGTTTTTTTTCCCCAAGGTCATGGCTCCATGCACTGACCTGTGATAATACATTTGCATGGGACACTAGTAAATAATGGGTCCCTGTACTAGCCATTAAAAATGTGGCTAGCACACTGGCAGAATACAGTGTGCATGGAGTCTAAAGCAGTGATTCTCAATGCCATTTTAGGGGGGCAGGGGTGTTTTGCTTTTGTCACTTTGAATGGTAGGATTTAGAACTGTGTAGTAGTGTGTACAGAGGTATATGCTTTACTAGTCCCACTGTTCAGTTTCAGAGCCACAACTTCTGAGACTACATTCAGATGAATTTTTGTTTGAATTCTGGACCATCTTTTTTCAATCTATTCAGGCAAAAATGGGGCGCATATAATTATTGTTGAGAGTTATAATTTTTTTTTTTCCCAAAGATTGTGTGAACTGCCAAAAATAGGCCATGTGAATAGCCCATAGATTCTTTGGGACAGATTTATCAAAATGATCTAAAAGCAAAACTGTTAGTTGTCCATAGTAACCATCACAGAGTAGTTGGCATTTTGTATTGTTCTGAGAAATAAAAGCTGCTCTGTGACTTGCTGTGGTTTTGATAAAGCTGAAGTGTTATTTACAGGAAGTACGGGATGTTGGAATGTTTAGTAAGAACCTTTTCTCTGTATGTGTACAAGGAAACATGGCACAGTTCATGAGTTTAACCAATTCAGTACAGGACCAATTTCTCTGTTTCAGGACCAGACACTACAAACATTATCATTTGGGTTATTCAAATAATTTTTGCATCTTTTTTCAGTGATACACACAGAGCTTTATTTTATTTATTTTTTGTTTAATAGCACTATTCTGGTAATTTTTTCTTTTGTATTGTCATTGGGGTGGGGCTAGAACCTGTGATGTGGACATGGTATTGGTGTATTTAATTTTTAAATTTTACTTTTTATTTTTTACTTTTCTATTCATTTTTTTATTTTTTTTTGTGGGAGAGGCTGATTTCTTAGCTCCAGTTCCAGGAGGAATGCAGCCTCCTCCCCTTGACTCCTGAGCTGATCTGGGTCCTCTAGGACCCAGCAGATCTAACAGTCTCTCTGCCCTTCAGATCACATGAACACCAGGTCAGAGGGGAGCTGCATTATGGCGGCTCACATAGCTGTGTACACAGCGCTGATTGAGCGCTGTGTACATGGTGATAGGGAAGGTAACAATGTGCAGCTGCTTAAAACTGAAAGAACATACCGGTACGTCCTTGCAGAAGAAGACAACCACTATCCCAACGTATATACCCAGTGAGCGGTCTGGAAGTGGTTAAAGTGTACTTCCAGTCATAAAACAACTTTTCATAAAGGAATAGTAATAAGTGAATATAAAACTTTGTAATATGTCTTAATTAAAAAAAAAATAGGCTGCGCTCTTCCTTATCTTATGCACAGAAGCCTACGGAAGGGGAGGGTGTGGCTGCCGGCTAGTTATTGTCTCATAGTGAAGAGTGATAGTCTTGTCTTGAAGATTCAGCAAAAAAAAAAAAAAAACACACACCGACGTGTAGCAGAGTATCAACAGTGGCAACTTGTGTTTTCCAGCAGCCTGCCTCCTTCCCTCTCCATAGACTAAAATGTTTGCTTCTCCATTTATCAGACAGTTACTTTTTACATATTTCTTGTACCCACTGTACATGTCAGAAGAGGTGACTGGTAGTCTGCCTGTGGTTCAACTGCTTCTGTCTTCATACAGAATGTTGTACATGGACATTTTTCATCTTCTTACAGCTTCTCTTTACTATTATAAAGTCATTTCTTATATTGGAGGAATATCAAAAATCAACACATGAAAGAATTTTGCTACAGCATATTCTATAGTGGCTGCTTTTGCTTAAAAACATCACACTGGGTTTTAAATGTCTTTAGGAAAACTATTGAGCTTTCAACCATGTTTGCTTACATTGTTTAAAGATTTTTGCTTTACATCAGGCTTTCTTCTAATCCAGCACATTTGATTGGTTTTTCAGATTAGCATTCTGTTTTGTGCTAATCACCCAATTCCATTAATTGGTGCATTAATTCCTATTGCTTTCTTTTCTCTTTAATGCTTCCCTCAGTCCATCTGGCATGTATGATTATGACTTCGAGTAAGTGTGATTCTTCAGTCTGTACAACTGCTCTTGTTTAGAAAACTGTTTATTATGTGCTAGTACTGTCTTTAAATGCATGCATGAATCTTGCTTTAGAATTGAACTGTGAAGTGCCTTATGTTGGGTTTCCAAACTTAATGTGACTAGTCTTGAGCGTAAATATTTTTTTTTTTCCCTTGAGCAGTTCTCCTTTTCACACTGTTACTAATGCATATTTGCAAAAACCTCTGCAAGAAAGCAATTTTTTTTGCCTCCCATTAATTTCATTGCAAGGCAGAATCAGTCTGAAGAGAGGTCATGACTTTTTTTTTTTTTTTTTTTTTTTTTGCTACAGCAAAAATTCAACGCCTGACTGCCAGTGAAATAAATGGAAGAGTAGGGAGGCAGATTCCCTCTATATGAAAAAGCATTGTGACAAAGGGATTCCACTGATTTCCAGAATGAAACGTGTGTGTGTTTTTTGTTTTAAAAGCCTTACTCCTGATGACCTAATTTTTTGAATTTTGGTATGTGTACTTTAGGGTGATAAGTGGCACAATTCTAGTGCACAGGGTGATGCACAGACTTTTCCCTGCTCACTTGGTTGCAGCATGGTTCTCCAATGGGAGCATTGTTCCTGGTTGTTACCTGTGTTGGCACAATTACCGGGTAGTTCTTCCATGTCTGCACTGTTTCATGCTTGATTTGATACAAGTGCACTGTTACAGCCTGGCTCTATTATATCATATTATGGCTAGCACTGTAAAAAAGGCTATTGAGCAAGTGGCTGATACTTTTTGCAAGCATTTTGGAACTCTGATATTTAAGCGTGACTGGTCTATCAGTTTGGAGTCTTCAGAAAGAAGATCCATTTATCATTTGTGTTTTTCCCTTTATGATCCATGTCTAGGATATTTTAATGCAGTTTTTGAAGACAAAAACCAATGTGTCCTTAACATTCGACAGACACCCTTCAGGTTTTCTGTAGAGTTTCATTATTCTGGAAATCAGTGGAGACTTGAAGAGTTGGCCACCTTGACAAAAATGTAAAATGCCATTAAACCTTTATTTTAATCCATGTAGCTCTTCCAGTTATTGCTTACCTGCTGCTGCCCATAGGTAGAATGTAAATTTTGAACTTTCTCCATAGGAAAGAAAATGGCGACGGTATGATTTACATACATGACTGCCTTTCCAGTTGTATCTCTGGCTTAGTTCACTTCTGCATAGGTGTTGAATAGGTAGCAGAATCTACTGTATCTGCACCTGACCAGGAAAGGAGTGAGCTAGGGAAACAAATCAAGAGGCCACCTCCATAGTAATATATGTGCTAGAATTCCGGTCGAGTCACAACAGAGTTTTGACGACATAACACTTATCCCAAATTTTATGATGATATCCTTTAAGCGTACTGCAAGTGCATGTGAAATGTGTTATTACTATTATTAGCTATTACTGATGGCTATGGTGTCTACATCTTGCAATATAGATGTACAAACATCAAATCCCTGTCAACTCAGTGTAGCTGACCATTCATAACTCAAATTATTGTTCTTGTAGTCTTCCTAAAAGATAGTATCTGCAGAATACTCCAGCCTACACAATGACCTAAAATGAGGAGGGAAAATGTAAACATGGCATACCTCCATTTCTAAACAACTTTTCATAAATGTATAGTGCATGTGAATATAAGAAACTTTGTAATATATCATATTAAGGAGATCTGTTTCCTTCACCACCTCTTAGGCTGCTTTCCTCCTCCATCTCTTCAATCAGACTGTTCACATAGAGATCTGTATCTAGCCTTACACACAAAACTCTATGGGGAAGGGAGAGGGAGTAGGAGGCAACTGCCAGCTAGTTAATTGATTTATTGCCTCACTCTGACACTGCTATGCTTGTAAATAACAGGCTGCTAGTGCAAAGAGTTACCTGACAGAGTAGCAGAGGGTAGCAACAACAGATATTTGCTGGTCTTTTACAGAATCCTCTTTCTCCCCCCTTCTCCTCTTCATAGACTATAATATATAGGAAGTAACTGAAAAGTGTAATATATCTTATTAAAGAAATACTGTATGTATCTTCAAAGTTTATTATATTCACATGCACTATTCATTTATGCAAAGTTCTTTATAACTGAAAGAACACCTTAAGATTTGTACTAATTATACAACAAAAGTAATGCAGTACATGTTTACACTTATTTTGTAATATTTCATGGGACACCGTCACAAAAAGTAACTTCAAGCATATTTAATACCTTCATGAAATCTGTCAGTATAACTTTAATTCTATATTTGCTGTATGTTGAAGACCATCTACTCTATTTTCAGTCTCAATATCTCGCGATCCAGCACAGAGTGACGCCTGCGCTTCCTTGCTCATGTGTAAGTGGCTTCATAGGGGCTCTAGAAATAATGTGCAGACTTTCAAATGCCAGATTATACCAAATAAGTAAAGTTATGTTTTTGTGACTGTCCCTTCACAATGACAGGATAAAAAAAATCATAAGTCACTGCCTTTTAAGCTTTTAACTATAATTTTTTTTGTTCTGTTTTTGTACAACTGTACCTGCAAAATTACAAATGGCATCTTGATATAGTTAACTTGATGACATATGTTAATGCATCCTTCAGACGGGACACTTCTTTTTTTTTTTTTTAATTATTATTATTGAGTAGCCTTTACTCGTACTCATTTTCCTTTTCTTTTTTGCAGGATTGACTTCAAGCTAAACAAGAAGCCACGATCAGTAAGTATTAAAATCAACCTGGATTTTTTTTTCCACTTATTACCAGATTGCTTTGTGCTGATGTCTAGGAATGATCTCTGACAGCCTTGTTCTAATACCCTATTCATTCTTGGATGGTATGTGAAACCATATTGAATGTAACTGCAGCCTTGAGTCAGAGGTTTTGATTGTACGATCTGCTTAAATGGATTTACTCCCACCCCCAGACACTTTATAGCCTTTCCACAGGGTCTCTCATCTGGTACTGTACTTTTCTCTGGAATGATCCCCCTAGCTGTCCATGTGTGGCCACCTTTCCATTCACAGGTGTTAGGAAGCCTCCTATTCTTTATAGGTAGGATCTGAATCTGTTGGACATAACCCATAATGCTAGCATTGTGATCAAAGATGATTAACCTCTAAGATGTGATGTTCAGATGTGGCCACAGCATTTGAGAGGGCCACATCTGAGGTTTTAAAGGGGTTTTCCAGCACAAAAAGTCCACTTCATAACTGTTGTTACGGGGAATTGTAGCGCAACTCTTAATGCAACAGGAGCAAGTTTCATGCACTCCTGCCCACTACACCAGCTGCCAGCGCCTGTATACCAGCTTCCAGTGCCATCCGTTCTCCATTTTATGTATAAAAATAAACCGTAGAACTGATATTAGATATTATAGCATTCAAAAAATGGTCACACTTTTAAAATATAAACAAACTTATGCCATAATGGGGAAAACAAAATCTAAACATCTGAATCTTTGATCTTTCGCTGCTTTGCTTCTCAAAAATAGTAGTGTTCAGAGTATCACATATTCCTCAACATGGTATCAATAAAAATTCTTGCCCTTACACAGCTCATTAGTTAGAAGTATAAAAGTTATAGATGTCAGAATATGGTATAGTGTGATGGTATTGTAGCACAAGATTGCATGTAACTCAGTAAATTAATTCTGAACTTCAGCTATAGCTCAGTAGTTAAAGTATACCTAACCTTTAAACAAACTGCCTAAATCAGTGTTACAGTGCGTATACATGAGGAATTGCACAATTTCTGTCTATTACATGATTTATATTTAGGCATTTTTAGCACTTTTCCCCTTTTCTCTGAGCTGGTGGGTGGATGCTAGCTACTATACACTGCACACAGTAAGTAGAGGAGAATCTATTCCATAATTGTTTCTTGCTTAAACAGCGTCAGGATTATGCAGGACATAGAGAAGTACTGACCTGAACAATTGTGAATAGAACACTTTGTTTGTGATAGCAAACTTCTAATAAGCTTCAGCCTCCGACTGCCCTGTCGCACTATTTTTATCTGTGAAAAAAAATGTACAGCGCACAGATTAGTTATAGTGAATGGAGCCATTCACCTGTCCGTGTGTTTTTTTTGTTTTTTTGTTTTTTTTATCTCCTCTACTTATCGCAGCCATGCAAATCTATGGATTAGTGAGGGGGGAAAAATGGATGACCGTGGCAGGACATGAATGACGTGCTATCCATATTTCACAGATTCACTACATGAAAATGATGAAAAATAGATGGCATCCGTTTTTGTTTTGTTTGGGCACGCACCAAAAAAAAAGGCAGAGATGCCACAGTTTGTGAAAGCAGTCTATTTCTGCTCACCACCCCTCTCTTGACTTTTGTAGTAATGTGTAAACTTATGTACCTACAGAGTTATGTACATGCAGTCCATCTGATTTAGAAGATGAGAAAAGGAGGGGGTGGAGCTATAGAGAGCAGATCAAAGCAGATATTTTCAATCATTACTTGTAAATAGAACAGGTATTTATGCAGAATTTATTTTAAATGTTAGTGACTGTTTAAAATCTGTGGCGTTACAAAACACGATAGTGTAGCGCTGGGCTACAAAAAGGGTAAAGGGTATTAAAGCATAAGACTAACACTATAAATTCCACCCCATTCATAATTTTCTTTGTATTAAGGGAGCTAGGGAAGTAAAACAGGTCACACACAGAGTTGACTTCACTGAACTTATGTTTGATATTCCTATATACATATGTGTGCGCGCTTGTTCTCGCTTCCTGTTTAAGTGACTAGTGTTGATTTTTGTTTATAAAATTAAGTTGGGACTTAATTACATTAACTTTTTTTTTTTTTTTTTTTTTTTTTTTTTAGGATTATTAATGTGTCCCCATCTTCAACATAAGAAGCTGCAGCAGAAAAATGATTTTTTTTTTTTCAGAATTTCTATTAATCACAGACCGGATTAAAACATTTCTTGCTGCATTAATGAGGTTTAGCGGCCGGTGGCTAACCCTTTGCTACTACCCCACGCTCTTGCTCTGGCCTTAGTCTCCTATTGACCCCAATTTTCAAGTGCTGTCACTCTGGTGCTCTGTTTATTTTTATGCTATAACAGTGATATGTTATCTACACGTAAGACCAATGCAGCCTGCTAAACCTAGAGGGACTCTCTTTACAACAAAGTCCAAAGCACCAGAGTGACTGTGTTGCAAGATTGGAGGTTCAGTAGGTGAATAATGGTTCCTTTCCTATTTTATTCCATTAACCCCCTCCACCTCCTTGGCCTATTCTTCTGGTGATCTCAGAAATGCTTTATAAAAGACCTGTTTGTCATGCTCTTCAGAAACCTGATTTCATTCTACAGAAGTCCTCTACCTTTGAATACGTAAAGCTAAAGACTGAACATTTTGGCCAGAGATGACATTTAAGGACCAGTGGCAAACCATTTGGGCTATTTGCTACAAGCTTAAGACACTTAACACAGACAAGCAACCTTTACCAATATATTCAGGACAGAGACTGTTACGATGCTTCCTCACCACGAAACGTGTGATTTGGTTGAGGGAGAGTCTTACAAATGCACTGGGGGTGCAGTGCTTTCTTTATAGATGGTCAGGCTCTGCTCTGAAAATGGACATCAGAAGTGATAGCAGGTTTGGCTCGCGTAAAGCAAATGTGCAGGTAGCCCGACACCAGTTTTCAACTACAAGGAGCTGTGTTTTTTAAGGACCTGAAATAGAAAGAACAATCCCATTTTCCCCCTCATGTAAGGTCTTGCATTTCCATTTTTTTTTAGTGTTTGCCAGTTGTCCCTCATGTTGCATAAAATTCATAAAATGATAAATTAAATTAAATTAAATTAAAGGCTACTTTAGCTGAGGCTGTTGGATTTGAAATATGGTTCTACAAAGTGAAACTGGTATTTTAAAGGGGTTTTCCGGGCTAAAAATATCGATGACAATCCTAAAATTTGATCACCTATATCATATCACTGTAGGCCTTACACCTGCCACCACCATGAATCACTAGTTCTCAGCGGCTGATACTCGTGAATGCAACAGGAAGCAGACAGTGCAGTTCTGTGTAGTGCCCAGACCAGATTACTGCAGATCTGCTGCCAATCACTTTATTGGGAGCTAAGCTACAATGATTATTGCTCTTCTGTGTAGACGCTAAATTGTCTTCTTCACACTTCATTCTCTGTGTATATGTTGCTGAGAACAGGTGTTCTGTGGGAATGTCTGTTGTCAGACCCTCACTGGTCTGATATTAATGACCTATCCTTAGGTTAGGTCATCAAAAATCTTAGCCCAGAAAACCCCTTTAAATATTCACAAACAGTTTAATGCATCACATGCCAGTGTATTTAGCAAACACATGTTGGAGTAAATGCAGTAGGGATTTTTATAATATTGTGAATGTGTACATAATTATTATATATTATTTTTTTTATTTTTTTTTTTTATAACTTTTTTTTTTTTTTTTTTTTTTAATTCATTTAGACCAAAATGCTGTTCCGTAGTGAATGTTGGTTAACCAGTCTTGGGCAAAACTCAAAATAGTAGTAGTATTACAGGAGTTAATATACATATGCATATTTTAGTTTTTCTGAGCATTCTTATTAAAGTGGAGCTATAAAAAGTTTAAATTCTACAACAATCTTTCTTCAGCTGGAGATCTGAGACGTCTGATGCATTTACATATCAAGGTGCTCCAGAGTCTGTACTGCCTCAGCATCTTTAGTACTACTTTGTGTGAATAGTGTATTTATCCCTTCTTCTGACAGACATGATTTTAAGACTTGTTCTTGAGTTTTTGTTTTTTTTAATAAACATGCTCTCATGCTGCCAAGTTTGTTTGCCTTCCATGTGGACCAATCCGGTTTCTAGCAAATGAAATGTTAAATCTCAGAATGGAAACTTTTTTTTTTTTTTCTGTTTTGTTTTTTTGTCACTTTATGTTCATTTCAATTCAAATCTGTCCAGTCATTGTGGATATACAAAATAAACCAACTATTTGCTAGTTCCTTGCCTTTGTGTTTATAACACGGATACCACTGGTACCTGAAAGGGTTAGAGATTCATTGCAACGGTGTGCTCTCTAGAACACATGAAAGTGGCAAAGCTGTAACTTTACTTTCTCTGTTTCTGCCACTCTGTTCTGATCCATCATAGCATCAGAAAACTGACAGATGCAAACGGAGGATGCTGTCTGCATCTGTCACTGACCGTTTACTCTAATGTTAAAAACAAAATGGAAGCTTTAGCTCCTATCTAAAATAACAAAGATGGAGGAAAGCTTTGTGAAAGAAATCACCTGTTGAGTAATTTATTGGCTATCCCTCTCTTCAAATGTAGGTTGACTCACTTGCTATACAATATATACATATATATATTTTTTTTTTTTTTTGGTGGGGGGGGTTGGTCAGAATTTATCCCATGAAAAGCGGTCAGATCACAGGCCTGATAAAATAGATATATAGACAACAGAAGGCTCTCCACCACTGAAAGATCAGCAACATAATCTAACATAGAGTTTAGAAGAGATCTAGGTAATTATATCGGAGAAATCCTGCCTATTAAATCCAAGACCTCCCTCCAATAATTCTGCAAATGTGGATCATTCCTATATTGGGTTAAAAAGAACCCTATAATAACACAAATAATGGTGAATATGCTGCAATGAAAATATCAGAAAAGAGGTGCCAATTCACTCTGAACTACAATAGCCAAGATAATAAATATAAAGGGCAAGCAGGATGAAATAATGAGCAGTAAACACATATGCAAACCGTTATGGTAAATAACACATACCATGGCAGTATGTATGCATATTCTAATACCCAGGGGGAAAAGTCATCAAAAGGGGGGTTCAGGAAAGGGTGAAAAACCGCACTTGGCCGACACGCGTTTCTCCTGATGAGGCCAGTGGTGAATTGGCGCCTCTTTTAACTGATCTTTGCATTTTCATTGCGGCATAGTCATCATTTGTGGTGTAATAGGGTCTTTTTAACCCAATATAAGGGTTCAGTCTTTCCGGGGGTTTCTTGGTAGGTGTGGTTTTAGTATCTGTCACTTTGTTTCAGGTGACTGATTACTGCAGCTCCTCTGTTATTTGCTATAATATTTATTGATGTCTGAATGCATAAATTTTATATTTATTAATAAAATTTGGCATATTTTTTGTACATCTTTTTTTTTTTTTTTGTGTTTGTTTTTCCCATACATATTTTCTCTTTTTTGGTTTAATGTCTATTGTATTGTATGAGATGTTGGTTTACTTGTTGAGGAACTTTTTTTGGTAATACAATCCTGAATATTCCTGATATTCCAACAGATTTGTCAAACTTGGGGGATTCCAGAAGTGGTCTATTTGCCAACCGTCAAATACAAAAGTTCTTCAGTAAATCCAAGAGAACCCTGTCTGGGAGTAGATGCCCTCTCCCACAATTGGGAGCTCACCCAGACACATGCATTCCATCTGTTTCCTCTTATCCCAAGAGTTCTACAGAAAATCATTCGAATTGCACCAGTATAGCCCAAAAGGGTTTGGTTCAGACTCCTTTTAACAATCTCAAATTAGCAGAACCGATGGTGCTTCCAATAGTACCAGACCACCTACATCAGAGGCCTATATTTCATCTGGATCCTCAAAGACTCCAGTTAGCTGCCTGGCTTTTGATGTCTCCATTCTAAAATCAAGGGTACTATCGGAGTCTGTTATTAAAACCTTTCAGGCTGGAAGGAAAAAAAAAGTTACTCAATCTACAGCAAAATGTGGAAGAGGTTTTTCCTGTTGTGGTGATGTCCCTGATATTAACCATCCAAATATAACAAGAATCCTAGATTTTTTTTGCAACTGTAGTTTTTTAGACTTTATCAAGGTACAGGTGTCAGCCTTTAGTCATTTTGGTTATGACTTAGTGACCAACGTTGGGATAAAAGATTCTTTTCTGGGACATGCAGGCTTCAGCCAAGAAATAATTTTTTTCTTCCTCAGTGGGATCTTAATATTCTCCTCTAGGGCCCGACTCTTGTCCCTTTGAGCCAATAGCTGAGACTAATATCAAAGAACTGTCCTGGAAAGCAGCTTTACTGGTTGCCCTAACATCTGCCAGGAAAGTCAATGAAATTCAGGCTCTGTCCACCCAAGTACCTTTCATTTAAAATTTCAGGAGACAGCATAATATTCCGCCCTGATCCTACACTTTTTTTTTTTTTTTTTTCCCCTCTTGTCAACATCCATCTAATAGAAAAGAATCATCTTTTCACCATTTAGATGTTAGGAGAACCATCTTGTCCAATCTTAAAGTTACATCTAGCTGGAGAAAGGATGAACATATTTTCTTTGTTTTGTAGCCCAAACAAAGGCAGAAAAGTATTTAAAAAAAAAAAAAAATCACTTGCCATTTGGAATAAAAATGCTGTTTGTAAGGCCTACCTACCTCGGTGACTATCTCCTAATAATCTAAGGGTTCCTACTACTGGAGCTATGTCAGTTTCTTGGTCGGAAAAGACTGATGCCTCCTTAGATCAAATTTGTAGAGTTTCTGCATGGTCAGTCCCTACTTTTATTAAAAACATTACAGATTGGACCTCTGTTTTGGTAGAAAGGTCTTTCAGGCGATACTCTCTCCCACAAAATTGTTTTTTTTGGAATTCCTCCTGTGGTGCTGTGATGGCGGGCATTTGGAGAAAATAAAATTGGTACTTTAGCGGTAATTCTGTTTCTAGAATAGCTCTACATGACAGCACCCTGATTTGGTTTAGGTTATACTAATACGGTCATCTGGAGTAGGGAGGAGCTATTTAACCCTTTTATGTGCTGTTTCCTGTCCCTAATAGGGTGTGGAGATACTACCTCCTGTGGTGATGTCATAGAGGGGTACCATAGAAACCGAATTACTGATAAGTACAAATTTTTTCAGCCCCTTGTTCTCCTAACCCCTGCATTCTGACATGTTTTCCCGATTCTGTGGCTAGGCAACAAGAGTCTTTGGCACAACCCCTTTTAACCCCTTCCTGACATCTGCCGTAATAGTACAGCAGATGTTGGGTATTTAAATATGGCTCAGGAGCTGAGCGGCCGGCAGGTCTCTATGGCTATACAGCAGAGACCCGGCGCTAATTCCCATGATCAATGCCTGCTCTGATTGTGGGCATTAAGGCCCCTGGCTTTTGACCATGGCGCCATTTTGTCGGGGTGAGCTCCGGGGCCGGTGCCTCATTGCTATGACAGCCAGGAGCCTATTGAAGTCTCCCAAGCTTGTCTGGCATTACCTTCTATTGCAGGCTGCTCTATGGAGCCTTTAATAGAAGTGCCAATATATTGCAGTGCATTAGCAATCAGACCCCCTGGGGTTCAAAACCCCTCGGGTTCTTATAAATGCAATAAAAAAAAAAAAAAATTCAAATCAACCCCCTTTCCCTATAACACACATAAAAGTACTGGCCTAACGTGTATGTGTTTAACAGTATTTCTCTTTGTCCGAAAACGGCCGGTCTACAAACCCAATAAAAATATTTTTTCTATAGGGTGAATGCCGTAGTGGGGAAAAAAAAATCAAAAGTGCCATACTGACATTTTTTTGTTTTGCCTCTGATTTAAAAATTTGAACAAAAAGTCATCGAAGCAATAGACATTCCCCAAAATGGTATAACTAAAAAAGCACACCTGGCCCCGCAAAAAAAAAAAAAAAAAAATGCCATATGCATCCCCTGTACATGGATATATAAGAAAGTTATGTGTGTCAGAATATGGTGACTTAGAGAAAAATGTGTGTTTTTTTGCAAAGTTTTAGATGTTTAAGGGGTTACAATGTAAATAAAACTATATATAATTTGGTATCGACAGCATTGTACCAAACGTGCCAAAACAAACGACATCTTGGCTTAAGAGTGAATGCACAAATGCACTCTCAAATTCCTCCCAATTCTGAATTTTTTTTTCCAGCTTCCCAGTACTTTTTACAGAATAATAAATGGTACCATTATGAAGAACAATTTGTCCCGCAAACATTAAGCCCTCATATGGCTCTGTGAACTGAAAAATAAAAAAGTTATTGGGTTTGGGAGGAGGGGAGTCAAAAACAAAAATTGAAAAATGTCACCGGCGGGAAGGGGTTAAGAGAATAATATGTGAATAGAAAAACAGGTTTTTTTTTCTATTTTGTGTGTCTGAACAACCCATTTAAACACTTGCTGACAGAAAAACTTTCGCAAACAAAAATAAACCTGAATCCTGAAACAAAACAGTCATATTATACAATATAACCATATGTATTTTGAAAGTAGCGGCCTGCTGATACATTAAGAAAATGCTAGTCATCATGTTAAACTCATCGACAACTTCATGGAATTGTGCATCAAACAATTTTATTTATTTATTTTTAACCATTTCCCGACATCCGCTGTAATAGTACGGTGGATGTCGGGTATTTAAATATGGCGGCTGCTCAGAAGCTGAGCGGTAGTCATAGCCGCTAGGTGTCTGCTGTATTATAGATTCAATCACCTTCCAGTGTAGAAGCATTGTCCATTCAGTAAATTAAGTTGTTTTTTTGTTTTTTTTCCCTCCAGATGGAGGGAGTGCCCCTTGCCTTTAAGGGGATTTTACATGGAACAGCTTTTCTCTATATTTTTTTTTGTACAGGCCATTTATATCTTTATACAAGTTTATCATGTCTCCGCTTAAAAGCCTCGTCTCAAGACTAAATAAATCAGCTTGAGATCCTCCATGCCCCTTATCAGCTTTGTGGCCCTCCGTTGAACCTTTCCCAACTTTATGGCATCCTTTTTATGAACTTGAGCCCAGAGCTGAACTGCATATTTCAGATAAGGCCACATGAATTCTTTGCAAAGTCCTGCAAACCTGTTAATACATGCCAATATCTTGTTGGCCTTAGAAGCAGCTCATTGACATTGCATGCTAGTATTCTATGTATGACGTACAAGTACCTCCAGGTCCTTCTGTTCACTCCACCTAGAGCACTGTTTCAGAAACTGTGGGTTGAGACCCCCTGGGGGGATCATGTAGAGACCTCCAGGGTGTCGTGAGCTAAGTTGAGAAATTCCTTCAACACTGCAGGACTTCAAACTGCCAGCAATACTAATTGGTATTTTGCAGTCATACCAGTGGCGTAGCTAGCGGGGGGTGGGAGGGGGATTGGGCGGCAGAGGGGGCGGCTGCCCCGTGCCCACTGACACTGTGGGGGCCGCCGTTAATACATCTTTTACTATGCTTCCTGCAACTTGAGGCCTGTGGTTTACAAGACACCGAAACCATAGACAGAGGTCTGCTTCTCGACACAGGCAGGCGCGATAATGTCACAACATCGCGCCTCCTGCCCTGAGATGCAGACGTCCTGCGCGTGGACAGGGAGGCGGCGGCGGCTCCATTCAGCAGGATCACAGGTAGATGAGTATAACCTTTTGTTTTGTTTTAGTTTAGTTGTGGATATTTTACTAGTATAAGGGGTTGTTAAGGGGGGTGATTATAACAATAAGGGAGGGGGCATTATGAACATAAGGGGGGTAATTTATATAAGGGTTATTAGGGGGCATTATGAATACAAGGGGGAGGTTATTTATATAAGGGGCCATTAGGGGGCATTACAGTATGAACATAAGGGGGTGGTCATTGATATAAGGGGTCACTAGGGGTGCAGTATTTATGTCAGGAGTAATCAGGAGCATAATATGAGGGCGCAATTAATTTAATTAAGGTGACACTTGGGCGTTATTAAGAATAAGGCCCCACGCAGCAGGTCGCAGCAAAAAAGCAATGTAGGGAAAACCACGACAGTAATGTATTGTGGTTTTTCCCACAGCGCTTTTCATAGAAGGTCCGCAGAGGTTTCTGTTGAGGACTTTCTACTTCCATTATACCTAAAGGGAAACCGCCAGTGTTTCCATAGGTATAATTGACATGCTGCGATTTCCAAAACCGCAACGGTTTTGGAATTCACAGCGTGTCCACTGCACTTATTTTTCCGCAATGTGTGGATGGGATTTGCATGGAACTGTAAAATGCAGTTTTTTTTTTCCCAAGGCCTTTTCGCCACATGTGGCCCCATCCAGTGGTACTCCTCTAAACTAGCCCAAGACAGGCCGCTTTGAAAAAAAAAAAAAGCTGCGTGGTACCTGTCCTGGGCTGGCTTAGGAGACCTCTGCATCTCAGCGCAGGCAGCGGTGCTATGACGTCATCGCGCCTCCTGCTCTGAGGCCGACGTCTGTGCCAACTTTGAAGAGAGCCGGAATCTGCAAGGACTGCGCCAGAGCCCAGGATAGGTCGGTAACACTGGTTTTTATGTTTGTCACCTCCCCAGATCTCCGATCATTATACTCTGGGGTCTGAAAAGACCCCAGAGTATAATAATAGTTCATGGGTGGGCCACTATGTGCATAATACCATGTGCAGGGGCCACAGCGGAGCATAATACCGTGTGCAGGGGCCGCAGCGGAGCATAATACCGTGTGCATGGATGGCAGCGGGCCATAATACTGTGTGCAGGGGCGGCAGCAGGCCATAATACCGTGTGCAGGGGCGGCAGCGGGCCATAATACCGTGTGCAGGGGCAGCAGAGGGCCATAATACCATGTGCAGGGGCTGCTGTGGGCCATAATACTGTGTGCAGGGGCCGCTGTGGAACAGTATAGTGTGTAAATGGGGCGTTATACAGCAGGAAAGGGGGTGCTATGCTGGGGGGGGGGCAAGTCAAAAGTTTGCTGAGGGTCCCAGTCTTTGCTAGTTACGCCCCTGATAAGGGGTCGTTAGGAATGGACATATTATACTATATACTGTATATTATATTTATATAAGCGTTCATTAGGGGATATCAATTATATAAGGGGTCATTAGCGGACATTATGAATAGAAGGGGGCATCATTTATATAAAGGGTCATTAGGGGAGCAGTATTTATGTCAGGGGGAATTAGGGGCATAATATAAGGGGGCAATTAAATAAAGGGCTTGTCCAGGATAACCACTTTTTTTAATATGAGACCAGGGAAAGTGAAACCCTACTCACTTGTCCCTTGTGCTACACCGCGGTCTGGTTCTGCTGCTCCAGTGTTTTCTTCTGGCGGAAGTCACCGCCGCACATGACCGTTCAGGTCGCTGACATGGGACGTCACAGTGCTGTGGGGAAGAAAACACCGGAGCAGCAGGACTGTAACGTGCTGTAAGACACCGGAGCACCTTCCCCAGCCTCATATTAAAAATGTGGTTATCCTGGACAACCCCCTTTAAGGTGGCACTTGGGCTTTAATAAAGGGACTTTTCAGCTCATTTTTATTGATGATCTATCCTTAGGACAGATTATCAATAAGAGATCAGTGAACCCCTCCTCTGATCAGCTGTATGAAGGCCCCGGTGCCTGTTTATATCACACGCTGTCTGTTTATAGTGACCGTGTGATGTAATTACAGTCTTGTCACATAGACATATATAGGACGAGGCTGTAGTTACATTACATGGCCGCTATGAGATGAATGACACTATGTAAACAGAGAAGCAGTCACGGCGCTTACACAGGTACCACAGTTCATGCAAACAGCTGATCAGTCGGGCTCCTGGGCTTTTGAGCCCCACTGATTATTTTATTAATGGAAAACCTTTTAATTAAGAAACACCTGGGGCATTATTAATAATGGTCACTATTTATGGTGGTACACATGGACATTATATCATATTATATCAAATATTTTATAATTGGGGTAGCAGCAGGATGGGTGTGCAGGTGAGGACAATGTGGGTCGGTGCCTGGAAATGTGAGGAGCCAAAGATGTCTGTGCTGCAAACTTTACAGAGACAAGTCACAGCTAGAAGAAGTAGTCATGGCGGTCCAAAGGGAAGAGACAGGAAATGTGAAGGATTAGTCAGAGACGTCACCTGTAAGTCACAAAATGTTACTGCCCTGTATTCACCTGAATGATAGAGGATAAATACCTGATTGATGGGGGTCTGTTTGCTGAGATCCCCACTGGGCCTGAAAATAGTTTTTTTTTTTTCACTGGGTGGGAATTCAGCCTGGCCGCAGCCATTCTGATTATAGGTGTGTCGCTTGGTGGATGGACGAACCCACGTGGCTCTTATTCACTTCGATGAAAGTGCCAAACATAGCCGAAGTCCAGTACTCAGCTATCTGCGGAGCTCCTATTATAGAGAATGGTGGCCACGTGGGCTCGTCCATCCTCCAAGCAGAAGATGTGTGAAGTTATTTTCATTGTTAATACCGTGCTGTTGATCTGATACTGAAGTAGTGCAGGAAGAAGAATTCTTTAAAACTGTTTTCTAACTTTGTGTATTGTGTATATTGTGCGATGATAGCAGCATGTGAAGCTTGTAGCATGGAAACTCAATTTTTTTTATTTATTTTTTTCGAGGGGGGGGGGGGGCGTCTTTCCATAGTCGGCCTCAGACAGCAAAGAGGTTAGGTTCACCACTGGCCCGATCCCATCCCCACTTTGCTGTAAAATACGCCAGACGTACACGCTGCGATTTCCAAAACAGTTGCGGGTTTGGAAATCACAGCATACCTACAGAAACGCCGGCAGTTTAGATATAATTGAAGCAGAAAGTCCACAGAGGAAACCTCTTTAAACCTTCTATGCAAAGCTCTGCCGGAAGAAACACGATGTGTCACTGCCGAGGTTTTTTTTGCTGCGAGACGCCACATGGGGCTTTAGCCTTAAGGAGTTTTCCAGCTCATTTTTATTTATGATCTATCCTTAGAATAGATAATCAATAAGAGATAAGGGAATCCCCACTGTATGAAGGGGCCCCGGCACCTGTTTATATCATACGCTGTGTGTTTATAGTGACCGTGTGTTGTAATTACAGCCTTGTCACATAGACGTGTATAGGACGAGGCTGTAGTTACATGACATGGCCGCTATGAGACGAATGACACTATGTAAACAGATAAGGGGTCACGGGCGCTTACACAGGTACCACGGTTTATTCAAACAGCTGATCAGTGGGGGTCCCAGGTATTGGAACCCCAATCATTTTTTTTACCTTTTAATTAGGAAATGTATGGGGTATTATTAATAAGGAGCACTATTTACAGGGGGTACACAAGGAAGTTATTCATTTAAAGATGCACTTGGTATTATTCATTATGGGGGGTTATATTATATATTTTATAATTGGGGGTAACAGCAGGATGGGTGTGCAGGTGAGAACAATGTGGGTCAGCTGCCTGAAAAAGTGAGGCGCCAAAGATGTCTGTGCTACAAACTTTACAGAGACTGGATTAAATGTTCATGGCCGTCCAGATGAAAGAGACAGGGAATATGAATGATTAGTCAGATACGTCACCTGTAAGCCACTAAATGTTACTACCCTGTTTTCATCTAAATTGTCTGCAGAGCCCGAGGGTCGGGTGGGGGGGGAATTGTCTGCAGAGCCCGAGGGTCGGGGGGGGGGGGGGGGAATTGTCTGAAGAGCCCTGTGTAGAGCCCTGTATAGAGCTGTATAGTCACCGTATAGTGATAATAATCGGTATACCTAAGTTGGGGGACAACTTGGACATGTTGGCCCCCCCCTGTGCTGAACCCCTAGCTACGCCTCTGAGTCATACCAAAGGACCTTCGATGATGTCAGTCATGTGACCATCAAGATAGCAGAGGTACCGCACACTCCTATGTAAATTTGGTGCCATGTGGTAAAGTTTTCTAACTCACTGTATATTTCAGGAAAACAACCATGACACACACTATGATGTAGTTTGCAATTCAAGAATTTGGTTTATTTGCTCCTATGAGCTATAAACAGAAGGATATATAAAATCATTCATCAAATGCACATTGGTTCAGAGAAATTTCCATATCACAATAGCAACATTTCATTCATGTTGGAAATAAATAAGAAAGTCGGCACAACTTTCTACTTAAAGTCCCAATGTAGTGGAGAATAGGTATGCAGCAGTTTCCATAAACGTGGTGCTCTGCTTTGAAAAACGTCGATAGAACTCCATATACACTGTGTTCCAAATTATTATGCAAATAATATTTTCTCATATTTTCCAAAATTACCTATATGAATTGCAGTCATTGTAATTTTCCAGTCATCAACTATTCGAGTATAATTGAAAGGTTTTTGAACAAACTGCCTATGATAACAGTATATTTAAAAAAAAAAAATAAACACTCAAAATGCATGTTTTAAATTATTATGCACAGCAGAATTTGCAACCTTTTCATTTTTATTAAGAACAAAAAAATGGTCATTGTGAAATTATAAGCATTAGCAGGTTATTACAAACTGAAATCAAACAGTTTTCAAGCCAAAACTTTATTCGAGGTGATGTTAAATTTGCACATAGGACCCCTTGTTCGAAAGAAGCTTCTGAACTCTCTCGTCCATTGAATTTGTCAGTTTTTGGATGGTTTCTGCTTCAATTGTTTTGCATGAGAACAGAATACCCTCCCAGAGCTGTTGCTTAGATATGAACTGCCTCCCGCCATCATAGACACTCCTTTTGATGATGCTCCAGAGGTTCTCAATGGGGTTGAGGTCAGGGGAGCATGGGGGCCACACCATAAGTTTGTCCCCTTTTATGCCCATAGCAGCCAGAGATGCAGATGTGTTATTTGCAGCATGAGACGGTGCATTATCATGCATGAAAATGATCTTTCTGCGGAATGCATGGTTCTTCTTCTTGAACCATGGCAGGAAGTGCTATTTGAGAAACTCCACATACATTATGGAGTTCATCTTTACCCCTTCAGGGATCCTAAAGGGGCCGACAATCTCTCTCCCCATGATTCCAGCCCAAAACATTACTCCGCCTCCTCCTTGTAGGCGCCATAGCCGTGTTTGCATGGGGTGTCCATCAACAGGCCATCCTCCACTCCATCCATCTGGACCATCGAGCGTTGCACGGCACTCATCGGTGAACAAAACAGTTTTGAAGTCAGTCTTCATGTATTGTTTGGCCCACTGGAGCCGTTTCTGCTTGTGTGCAGTGGATAGAGGAGGTCGACAGGATGGTTTACGCACAGCTGCAAACCTCTGAAGGACCCTGCATCTTGTTGTTCGGGGGGACGTTGGAGGCACCAGCAGCTTCAAAAACTTGTCTGCTGCTATGACAAGGCATTTTTGAAGCTGCTCTTTTAACCTGACGTAATTGCCTGTTGGAAAGAGTCCTCAATTTTCCCTTATCAGCACGCACACGTGTGTGCTGTGAATCAGCTACATACTTCTTGATTGTGCGATGATCAGGATGAAGTGTCTTGGCAATGTTGATTGTAGTCATGCCTTGACCTAAACACTCCACAATTTGTTGCTTCTCAGCAGCCGACACATCCTTTTTCTTTCCCATTTTGGCTGAAAATGTAGGCTGCTTAATAATGTGGGACAGCCTTCTTAAGTAGTCTTGCCTTTAATTGGACACACCTGCCAAACTAATTAGCACAGGTGTCTGCAATTGCTTTCAGTGATATAAAGAGCCCTGACACACATCACCATCAATGAGTTTAACTGACAAACAAAAAAAATTCTTACCTTATCACTCCTAAACACTTTTTGCATAATAATTTGGAACACAGTGTAGTGTGAACAGAAACACAAGCAATAAAGATGCAGCACTCACATTTTGTAGTAATTCCTCTTGTCTTTTTTCAAGGCTCTTTGCAGGACTTTGCTTGTGGTATGCGAGTTAAAGCCAGTGGGCAACAGCTGTTTCACATCTACACGCTTCTTCCAGCCCAGGAGTATATGTTGCATCGTCCCATAAATCCACCCCCTCGCCGCACGTAATGACATAGCGGTGTTGATTTGGATCTCGTGAAGCGAAACGTGGAATCCATAATAACGCGTCAGCCTGTCCCACACTACAACCACACGCTGCACGCATGAGCATCATGGCACACACGGGTACACGTGATGTCATCGCTATGACAATTAATACACAACCTAATGCAATCTTATTTAAAATGATTAAGAGTCACAACTATTTTTATTTTTTATAGAAACACACTTAGATCATTGCGGTCATTAAAGGCATTTTCCGGACAAAAAAATCTTTTTTAAAAAAGGTCTATTAATGCTATTAGTGGGTTAATAAGTGCACCCAAATACCTTTAACAGTGTTTTGAGTGATTTCTGGGTTTCTCTGGGAGCTCCTGGCATCCTCTGCATTTGTTTATATGGTGTAGCTTCCTGCTGTCTTAGCCTACAACTACCATGATGCATTGCATGAGCTGACTCACACTACCTCCCTCTCTCACTGCCTCACACCCCCTCCCTGTCTCCCTAGCTATCCCGCCCACTACTAGCCCTTCCCAACTAACTAACTCAGCCCACCGCCCCACCCCATCATACTTACCTGTCTTCCTGTCCAGATCTTCTGGGCACGGGAGATGACTTCCTTCTGTGGGGACAGCTCCTCCTCTTCTTTGACGTCTGCTGGCACATGCACAATAGAGCCAGAGTGCCGACATTGCGCTGTCTCCGGCACTCCATCTCTATTGTGCAGGCGTGGGAGGACGGAGGAGCCTCCCACGCCTTCGCAGTAGAGATGGAGTAACAGCTACAGCACAATGTCGAGACTATTGCGCATACAAGGTAAGTATGATGGGGTGGAGGGGCGTTATATTGGTAACGTTCCATTTCAGGAAACGGGGAAACGGAACTTCACCGGATAATCAGAAAATGTGCCTGGGGCGGACACATGACCACTCCAGGGATATGGGTAAATATACATTTTTGCTAAAGCAAGTAATTTAGAAAGTAGGAGGGGGGAGGGTGTTTAGATTAGTGTAAAACGAATAGAAATTCCTCTTCTTTTTCCTCTGCCATATTCACTCACGGGATTGCCGTGACGGAATGCTGATGTCCCTGCATTGGCATTCTGCTGCGACATTCCTCTGCTGATTAGGCCCAGATGAATGGGCCTAATCGGCAGAGAATCCCGAGCCCCGGAATCCGCGGCAAGATGGAGCAGGATGCTGATTTTTTTTCAGTGTCCAGCTGTGATCTCTGCCTCCTACTGAAAACAATGTTGTCAAACGGCAACCTCATGTAAAACAGGATTTCTTTCAATCATATGGCAATTATTTCTAATGATACTTCTTACTTTATCTGCCATGGCATTGAATTTAAATTTCATTCCCTTTTGCTCTTTGTTTTGGTTACTAATGTACTCTTTTCTAATCCTTTTACCCTTTCCAAGGCGTCATTTACTATTTTAGGCTAAAGCTCCACGATGCGGAAAAGCAGCTTTTTTTTTTGCAGATTTTGTTGCGGTTTTTTGAGCCAAAGACAGGAGTGGATTGAGCAGAAGGTAGAAGTATAAGAACTTCCTTTATATTTCCCATTCCTTTTGTAGCCATTGTTGGCTTTGGCTCAAAAAAACGCAACAAAATCTTCAACAAAAAAAAGCTGCGTTTCCGCAACGTGGGGCCTTAGCCTTACTTTGGTATCCTCTATTGTGGAACAGTGTTCTCATCTCTATGGCCTGCTGCAGAAACCCTTCATTACCTTTATTTATTCTCTTCAACCTCAGAAACTGGTTATAAGGAACAGCTAATTTTGTATGCTGAGGATGACTACTTTGATAGTGTGTAAGTAAGCATTTGTTGCTGTGGGTTTCCTATAAGATGTAGCATATAAATTATTGGCCCTTCTACTTCTACTAGTAGTACATTTAAAAATTCAAGTTGCTCTTCATTAACTTTACTAGTAAAGAACATATTCTTGTCAAAAACCCCATTTAAATATTTAACAAATGTCCCAAATGACTCGGGAGTACCTTCCCATACCATAAACACATCACCAACAAACATCAAATATGTACTAATATATTTCAAGAATGGGTTGCCTATATTAAAAACCAACCTTTTCTCCAAATATGCTATATGCAAATGTGATATAAAGTGCCCATGGCTGTTACGGTCTTCTGCATATACAGTGGGGAAAAAAAGTATTTAGTCAGCCACCAATTGTGCAAGTTCTCCCACTTAAAAAGATGAGGCCGGCCTGTAATTGACATCATAGGTAGACCTCAACTATGAGAGACAAAATGAGAAAACAAATCCAGAAAATCACATTGTCTGATTTTTAAAGAATTTATTTGCAAATTATGGTGGAAAATAAGTATTTGGTCAATAATAAAAGTTCATCTCAATACTTTGTTATATATCCTTTGTTGGCAATGACAGAGGTCAAACGTTTTCTGTAAGTCTTCACAAGGTTGGCACACACTGTTGCTGCTATGTTGTCCCATTCCTCCATGCAGATCTCCTCTAGAGCAGTGATGCTTTAGGGCTGTCGCTGGGCAACACGGACTTTCAACTCTCTCCAAAGGTTTTCTATGGGGTTGAGATCTGCAGACTGGCTAGGCCACTCCAGGACCTTGAAATGCTTCTTACGAAGCCACTCCTTCGTTGCCCTGGCGGTGTGCTTGGGATCATTGTCATGCTGAAAGACGCAGCCACATTTCATCTTAAATACCCTTGGTGATAGAAGGAGGTTTGCACTCAAAATCTCACGATACATGGCCCCATTCATTCTTTCATGTACACGGATCAGTCGTCCTGGTCCCTTTGCAGAGAAACAGCCCCAAAGCATGATGTTGCCACCCCCATGCTTCACAGTAGGTATGGTGTTCTTTGGATGCAGCTCAGCATTCACTTTCCTCCAAACATGACGAGTTGTGTTTCTACCAAACAGTTCTACTTTGGTTTCATCTGACCATATGACATTCTCCCAATACTCTTCTGGAACATCCAAATGCTCTCTAGCAAACTTCAGAGGCCCAGATATGTACTGGCTTAGGCAGGGGGACACGTCTGGCACTGCAGGATCTGAGTCCCTGGCAGCGTAGTGTGTTACTGACAGTAGCCTTTGTTACGTTAGTCCCAGCTTTCTGCATGTCATTCACTAGGTCCCCCAGTGTGGTTCTGGGATTTTTGCTCACCGTTCTTGTGATCATTTTGACCCCACGGGGTGAGATCTTGCGTGGAGCCCCTGATCGAGGGAGATTATCAGTGGTCTTGTATGTCTTCCATTTCTAATTATTGCACCCACAGTTGATTTCTTCACACCAAGCTGCTTGCCTATTGCAGATTCAGTCTTCCCAGCCAGGTGCAGGTCTACAATTTTGTTTCTGGTGTCCTTCCACAGCTCTTTGGTCTTTACCATAGTGGAGTTTGGAGTGTGACTGTTTGTGGACAGATGTCTTTCATACTGATAACAATTTCAAACTGATGTCATTACTACAGGTAATGAGTGGAGGACAGAGGAGCCTCTTAAAGAAGAAGTTACAGGTCTGTGAGAGCCAGAAATCTTGCTTGTTTGTAGGTGACGAAATACTTATTTTCCACCATAATTTGCAAATAAACTCTTAAAAAATCATACAATGTGATTTTCTAGATATGTTTTTATCATTTTGTCTCTCATAGTTGAGGTCTACCTATGATGACAATTACAGGCCTCTCTCATCTTTTTAAGTGGGAGAACTTGCACAATTGGTGGCTGACTAAATACTTTTTTTTTCCCCACTGTACCATGTCTGCTAGACAGGGCCAGCTCCAGGTTTGTGTGGGCCCTTGGGCGACAGAGCCTCAGTGGGCTCCTTTTGGAGAAACCCATGTGTACCACAGCAAAAAAAGCTTCTGAAATTGGGTGGTTTTTTTTGCTGAGGCAGACCTACTGGAGTGGACTGTAATACAGTCCATTCCATACAAGTAGATAGAACCTGTTCAGACATCAGAAAGTAAAGAGGAATGGTAGGCAGACATCTGCCCCGGATTCCTCTTTATTTTCTGCCCCCCCGGCTCACGGTGGTGGATGCAGAGCAACAGCATGCCCTTGTGGTTTTCCACCGCTGATTAGGCCCAAATAAATGGGTCTAACCAGTGTGGAGTCTCAAGCCACAGCCTCCAAACCAGCTACAGAATCCGCAGCAAGATCCAGCAGGACACTTTTTTTTTTTCAGCGTCCTGCACTAATTGTTTTCAATGGGAGGCAGAAGGGGGGAATAATCTTCCGCTGATTTGGGGGCAAAATCCGCCGCAAAATCAGCTCCAGATTCCACTGTGTGAACAGGACCTGATTCTGTTAACAGTGCAATGAACACTTTCATCTGATTAATGGAAGTGCTCAATGCAGAAACTGAGTTGGCCCTCACAGATACATATATAAATATATACACAGACAGGGTATAATAAATATATACAGGGACATAACTATCAAAGACTGGGTCCCATAGCATACTTTTGACTTGGGTCTCTCCATAGCGCCCACTTTCCTGGCCTCCACACAGTATAACGCCCCATTCAAACACACTATAATGTTCCACAGTGGCCCCTTTACATAGTATAATGTCGCATAGTGGCCCCTTCACAAGGTATAATGTCCCATAGTGGCCCCTTCACAAGGTATAATGTTCCATAGTGGCCCCTGCATACAGCATAAAGTCCCATAGCGGCCCTTCCACATGGCATAAAGTCCCATAGCGGCCCCTCCACACGGCATAATGTCCCATAGTGGCCCCTCCACACGGCATAATGTCCTATAGCAGCCCCTCCAAATGGCATAATGTCTCATAGCGGCCCCTCCACACGGCATAATGTCCCATAGCGGCCCCTCCAAACGGCATAATGTCCCATAGCGGCCCCTCCAAACGGCATAATGTCCCATAGCGGCCCCTCCACACGGCATAATGTCCCATAGCGGCCCCTCCAAACGGCATAATGTCCCATAGCGGCCCCTTCACAAAGTATAATGTCCAATAGTGACCCCTCCACACGGCATAATGTCCCATAGCGGCCCCTCCACACAGCGCTAAATTTTTGGGGTTCACGACCCACAAACTATTATTATACTAGGGGATCTTTTCAAACCCCCGAGTATAATGATCGGAGGCCTAGGGGAGGTGACGAACATAAAAAATCATGTTACTTCTCCCGAGCTCTGCGTCTCTCCCTGCTCAGTCTTCAGCTCTCTTAGATGACGTTAGAGACGTGGGTTACGCCGCATCATTATGAGTCGCGACGCTGGCCTTACCCAAATGAGGTCATTGAAGAGGGCTGAAGATAGTACAGAGTCGCATCGGAGCTTACCTCCCCTTGGCCTCCAATCATCAAACTTCAGGGTCTTATGAGACCCCAGAGTATGATAATAGCATTTTCGTTTTGGACCTATTTGGTCCAAACCAAATCACCTGGTGCAGGGATGTTTTAACACTTTGGTGGGCCCTGTGCAAAGGTTTCATAAGTGGGCCCCCCCCTCCCGAGCTCTACGTCTCTCCCTGCTCAGTCTTCAGCTCTCTTAGATGACGTTAGAGACGTGGGTTACACCGGCATCATCATACGTTGTGACACCGGCCTTACCCACGTGAGGTCATTGAAGAGGGCTGAAGATAGTACAGAGTCGCATCGGAGCTTACCTCCCCTTGGCCTCCAATCATCAAACTTCAGGGTCTGAAGAGACCCTAGAGTATGATAATAGCATTTTCGGTTTGGACCTATTTGGTCCAAACCGAACCACCTGGTGCAGAGACGTTTTAACACTTTGGTGGGCCCTGTGCAAAGGTTTCATAAATGGGCCTCCCCATCACCATCACTTAGATATACTTGACCTGCACAAATTATAATGCCCCCTGAATGGCCCCCACATAGTATAATGCGTAACTAGTGGCTTCATACAATATAATGCCCCTCATAATGTCCCCTTCCAGGTTGCCCCCCACATTTTCATGTCCCCCTCCAGGTTACCCCCCCAGATTCATGTCTCCCCACCCCCTGGTTGCCTCCACAGTGTCATGTCCCCCCCAAGTTGCCCCCACACTGTCATGTCCCCCTCAGGTTGCCCCCACAGTATCATGTCCACCCATCCCCCAGGTTGCCCCCCACAGTATCATGTCCCCCCACACTGTTATGTCCCCCTCAGGTTGCCCCCACAGTTTCATGTCCCCCTGAGGTTGCCCTCACAGTGTCATGTCCCCCCGGTTACTCCCACAGTATCATGTACCCCCACCCCCCAGGTTTCCCCCATAGTGTCATGTCCCCATCAAGTTGCTCCCTCAGTGTCATGCCCCACCAGGTTTCCCCCACAGTTTCATGACCCCCTCCAGGTTACCCCCAAAGTATCATGTCCGCCCACCCCTCAGATTGCCCCGACAGTATCATAAACACAACTGTATGTATCAAAGAAAAAAACAAAACCTTAATACTCACCTTTCCCCGTTCCCTATTCAGTCCTATCTGGTCCCGGAGTGTTTAAGGAGTAACAAGTGTGATGTAAATGACGTCACTACATAGCGCCTCCTGCTCCCAGGACACCGGGAGCAAAGACAGTGTCCGGGTGGTGAAGCAGGTAGCGGATAACTCCCTACTTCATCACTGGCTTCAACTCATCAGTGTCCTCTGGACGCCGATTATTTGGTGCAGCAAACTCAAAGGGGCCCCCGGCTACTATAGGGCCCGGTGTAAGTGCACTGTTAAGCCTATGTTCAAAGCTTCCTGGCCTGACGATCCCGACCTTAATTACCGATCCCCCTCCTGTAGCAGGGATCCGTAAGTAAATAGGGCCCGTTACCTGCTGGGGTTACTCCAGCAGGTAATGGCCTATTTAAAAAAAAGCAGGCAGCACCCGGCAACCCAGTGGGCCCAATCAAGAGCTTGGGGCCCCGGCACTTGCCCGCGTACGCTGGGTGTTGATGACAGCCCTGCTCCTAGAGCTAAAAGGCATTTTCACTCAGTGCCAACATTAATGCTTCATATATGAAGTCCCCAAAATTGGTGCTCTTGTCTATTTTAACAAGGATATGGAAGATTCGCGTATACAAACTCGCTACGTTAATAGACGCTTCTCTCCATTCTATATCCTGCACTGCCTCTAAAAATTTGTTCGTATCTTTTAAATACAATGGTACATTTTTCAATAGCGGTCGCAATAATCAATTAGAATGCTTAGAGAGTGGCTCCAAAACTGAATCCATTCCAGTCATTGGGCGACCAAGTGGATCTTTTACCCTTTTATGAACCTTCAGAAAAGGATTTCATGGTGCCTATGAGTACAGTTTTTCCACTATATTCTTAGACAATACACCCTCTTCGACACTTAACCCCTTAACGACACAGGGCGTACTATCACATCCTGGCCGCCTGAGCCTTATCGCAAATGGATGGAATAGTATGTCCTGTGATGGCCGCCCACTCAAACAATGAGTGGATGTTAGCTGTAACTGACAGCAAACACCCGCTCCATTCTACCCCAGTCGGAGCTGAGCTCCAATCGGAGTTTTAACCCCTTAGATGCTGCCCCATATACCTGGTTGAACCTGACATTGTCTTGGATACAACACTGTCATACTTGGGGGACATAAACTGCAGTTTGGGCACACAGCAGGGTGCTGATGTGAAGGAGTGCTATGTGCTTTTGGAGCCAGATTTAGATTATTGGTTTTGGACGTCATGTCATGTTTGCAGAAACCCTAAAATTGACCTTACAAAATGGAGTCACTTCTTGGGGAACTCTAATTTACTACTCTGCAAAAACAAAGTGCATCTAGAAGTCCCTCTAAAACTATACTCCAAAAGCAAAAACAGTTTACACCCACATATACAACTTTTTTGTATCCGGGATAGCCCCTTAATAGTTTTAGGACTGCTGGTCTCTGAGTACACAAAGTGGGCATAACATATTGGACACTGAAATTGCATATTTCTATAAAAATTTCAATTCCCCTTACGTCCGACAGCAGCACAATATGGGGGTATCTCTGCCCCTGTGTGTTGTTTAGGACAGTGGAACCTTTAATTAGCACCAAATTTAAGGTGCCTCCTACTAGCCCTATAAGAGGGCACCTGAGACCTCCCTCCACTGTGTTTTTTTCTGTCCTGTGTGGGACAGGTGGACGGAGGTCTCTGGTGACCTCCCGTTGCTAGGGGTTTTTTTCCTAAAAAAGCTCCTGGCTTACCTTTTTGGGGGTACCTCGGTCCTCTCCTACGTTCCTAAGATCCTCCGGTCCTTCGGGCCTTTTTCCGCCCCGCAGCGCAGCGTTACCCGGCTCATCGCTCTGCAGGCAGTGCGATCCCGGAAGTAAGCGGGGAACCTCTTCGGCCGGAACCTTTTTTCGGTCCCGTGTTCCCCGGGGAAGGAAGCCTTTGCGCACCACCGGGGCCTACTTCCGGTTTTCTCGGAAAAGTGCGGTAAGTTTGAAAATTGGAATTTTAATGGCAAAATATAGATTTGTTTTTTGCTGCTTGTATGTGGAGCCTCTGGCTTAGGCTTATGCTCCTCTATGTTCCATTATGGCATTTGACCTTGTTTGGCGCTGTATGAATATTTTCTTTGTTTGGCTCCTCCCCTCGCTGCTGTATTACATTTAAAAGGGCTTCAGTCCTTTACTGGGTGAGCTCGTGGTTACTAGCTCCTCTGCTGCGGTTTGCGGTGTCTGGGTTTTTCCTGACGGGATCTTTTTTTCAAGTGACCGATTTAAAAAAGTAAGGTACCCCTTGGTTTTTTTCTTCTTGTAAGCGATGCTTGGCAATCTTCTATTCTACATTGTCATGTGGCTTTTGATGTTTCAGATGTCATCTTCTGCATCAGGTAACGGCGAGGGGCTTAGGAGGAAAAAGTCCTCTAAACGTAAACACCTAATGTGTTTGGATTGCAATACCCCTTTACCTGACGGCTATGATTTTACCCGCTGTCGCCAATGCCGCGGACCTCCGTCAGAAGAACCTTCTATAAGAGAGGTTGTCACCTGGGTAAAGGACTATATGGAGGAGTCTCTTAAGGAGATCCTTTCTTCCATCGCCCAGATTGCCAAGAAACCACGGGTTGAGACATAGTCCTCCCTATGCATCGCTGACGAAGATTATCAGATAGTGGACGAGACCCTCTCAAAAAAGAAAAGAAAAAAAAAAAAAAAAATCTAACCCATTTATCCGCAGTTCACATCAAGGGCTCCCTGAACATAGTAGCGGATCGGTTGAGTCGGGGTCATGCCGTATCAGGAGAATGGTCACTCAATCCAGAAGTCTTTCATCAGATTACCCTGAAGTGGGGTCTTCCAGAAATAGACCTCATGGCAACCCGACTCAACGCCAAGGTGGAGACGTTCTGTTCCCTTTACCAGGAGGACAATCCCTTGGCAGTGGATGCCCTGTCCATCCCTTGGAGGTCCAGGCTGGCATACATCTTCCCTCCAATTCCAATAATACCGAAGGTATTGATGAAAATCAGACAGGACCAAGTCTCTGTGATAGCCATCATTCCATTCTGGCCAAAAAGAGCTTGGTTTTCCCAACTCATGGAGATGAGTCGAGGGATATATTGGAGGCTTCCCCCCATCCAGAACCTGGTTTCCCAAGGATCTCTGAAGTGCCAGGATCTCTGGAGATTCAACCTGACAGCCTGGAGGTTGAGCAGTCCCTACAGCAGGATAGAGGACTGTCAGAGGCCGTCCTGAAGACCCTTTCTTCTGCAAGAGCAGACTCTACCAATAAGAACTACCAGAGGACAGCCAAGATTTTCATGGAGTGGTGCTCCAAGAAGGGTATTAATAATTTACAACCTTCAACGGCTGATATTTTAAATTTTCTTCAGGACGGTTTGGATAAGGGCCTTGCCCCTGCCACTTTGAAAGTGCAGATTGCGGCCCTCTCCGCTCATTTGAACAGAAGTCTGTCTCAGGATCCTCTGGTTGCAAGGTTCCTTAAAGGGGCAATGAGGCTAAAGCCCTCAGTATCATCTCCAGTTCCCCAGTGGGACCTTGCGGTAGTCCTTACAGGCCTGTGCGGTCCTCCATTTGAACCCTTGGAGACTACGGAGCTAAAATATTTGGCCTACAAAACCGTTTTTTTGTTGGCTATTACATCTGCCAAAAGAGTAGGGGTACTCCAGGCTCTCTCTTCTAGAGAACCGTACATTGTGTTTTTTGCAGATAGGGTGCACCTTAGATTTTTGCCTGGGTTTAACCCTAAGGTCCCCTCATGCTATAATAGCAATCAGCTAATTTCGCTACCAGTGTTTTTCCCCACTCCAACCTCTGAGGAGGAAGAAAAGCTCCACACCTTAGATGTGGTAAGGTGTCTGCGGATTTACCTATCCCGCACTCAACCGTTTAGGAAGGCCGAAAACCTACTAATTAACATGCAGGGTAAAAACAAAGGCCTCAAGGCTTCCAAGCCTACTCTACCCACATGGATCAAGGAGACAATTAGGTGTTCCTTCCTTATTCAGGAGTTACTCCCTCCAGTTTTTTCTACGGCCCACTCGACCAGGGCTGTGTTGACTTCTTGGGCTGAGTACCGGTCCTTACCTTTGGACCAGATTTGTGCGGCTGCATCATGGTCATCCCAGTTGACCTTTGTCAAACATTATCGTTTAGACGTCCGCAGTTCCCAGACAACTGCCTTTGGTCAGACAGTCCTTGACGTTGTAAGGCGAGGAAACCCTCCCTGGGGGAATTACTTGCTATCTCCCCATATTGTGCTGCTGTCGGACGTAAGGGGAATCGTTGATTGTAATGTCAATCTGTATTCCCTTAGTCCAGACAGCAGCACAAGGCTTCCCTCCCTAGAAGCTTGTTTCCTGTTACTTTATAATTTACACAGTGGAGGGAGGTCTCAGGTGCCCTCTTATAGGGCTAGTAGGAGGCACCTTAAATTTGGTGCTAATTAAAGGTTCCACTGTCCTAAACAACACACAGGGGCAGAGATACCCCCATATTGTGCTGCTGTCTGGACTAAGGGAATACAGATTGACATTACAATCAACGATTTTCACTTTGTGCATTAATTTTTGGGAAGCACTCTTGGGCTCAAAATGATAATACCCCTTGAGAAATTCCTTGAGGTGTGTAGTTTCTAAAATGGGGCAACTTTTGGGGGGTTTCCATTGTATTGGTACTTTTAAGGACTCTACAAATACAACATGGCACTTGAAAACTATTCCAGCCACATCTGCCTTTCACAAGTCAAATAGCGATTTTCATTCTGAGGCCCACCATGTACCCTTACAGCTGATTGCAACCACATAAGGGGTATTGCCTTGTTTAGAAGAAATTGTGTAACAAACTATGGTGTGTTTTTTCTTCTTTAACCACTTGTAAAAATGAAAAATTTGGGGCTAAATGGACGGTTTATTGAAAAAAAAGGAATTTTTCATTTTTTTACATCCCAAAGCTTATAAAATCTCTGAAACAGCTGTGGCGTCAAAATGCTCACTATACCCCTTGATATGTTCTGTGAGGGGTGCAGTTTCCAAAACGGGGTCCCTTTTGGTGGGGGGGGGTTCCATTATATTGGTACTCTAGGGGCTCTTCAAATGCAACAAGGCACCTGAAAACTATTCCAGCAAAATCTGCCCTCCAAAAGCCAAATAAAGCTCTTTCCATTCCGAGCCCCACCATGTACCCATACAGCAGATTACGATCACATATAGGTTATTGTCGTGTTCAATGAGCAATTGTTTAACAAACTGTGGGGTGCTTTTTCTCCTTTAACCCCTTGTGAAAATTAATACTTTAGGGATAAAGTAATGTTTTAGTAATTTTTCATTTACACATCCCAATGTTACTAAAATCTGTGAAATCAGATGGGACACCATGATAGCAGTCAGGGAAAGCCTGGTTCCCCGACCGCTATACATATTGTATAGCATGTTGCCGGGCCCCTTTCCAATAGATGCCAGTCCAGGGGAGGTGTCTAAAAATAAGAAATACTTATACTCACTTCTCCTGAGCTTCTGACAGTCCTCAGCAATATCTGGGTCTGAGGGACAGTGTCAAACACCATTGTAAAGTCCAAAAACATATATTCACAGCGTCCCCCTGTCCTGACTTCTACTCAACTCTTCATGAAAGAGGGGGATTGGGGGTGCACATTTATTTTCACCTCAGGCAGCAGAAAAGCTAGATTTGGCTCTGTGTAGAGATTCCCTAAAAATTATAAACGAGCACTGTGTGAAGCATGGGATGTTACAAAAAAAAAAAAACAATCAGACTGTTTATTTTAGACAGTGCATTTTATCAAGGAATAGCAAAATGAATTCATCAGTTAATATCCAAACTGTGTACAACAAAATCCTTACATTTCAGGCTGTTGAAGTTTCACAGATTTTCACAATGTTTACTCCAACAACAAGAACGTAGCTTGCTGTTTGAGTCCTTTTATAACATAAAAAACATAGCAAAACTCCCATAACCCTATGCAGTTTACTCTTTAAAACACTATACAGTAGTTGATGCTGACTTGCCTCTTATAAGGTCAGGGCAGACACACCCACCTCTCATGCATCAGTTTGTGCAATAAATGTTTTGTCAAAGTTCGGGCTTTGCAAGACTGTTTTTTAAACAAAATTTCATAAATTTTTTTTCAAAAGCTAGTTCCTATTCTCTTGTCCACAGCACTTTCTCTCTTCTGTTCTTTTTAGTTAGGTCAGTTAATGGATCAACTATGGTAGCAAATTTTGGAATAAAACATCTGGAATAAAATATCCAATAATATCTAAAAAAGATTTGACTTCTTTCTTTGTGGCTGGAATACCAGCAGACTGAATGCTTGTACTTTGGAAAGTTCTGGCCTTACTTTACCATTACCCACAATAAATCCAAGGTACTTTGTTTCTTGAAATCCTTAAGCACATTTACGTGGATTAATTGTGAAACCAGCTTTCTCAATTTCAGTTATTACCTTTTTCAAGTGATACAAGTGATCTTCCCATGATTTTCTAAAACTTACAACATCTAAATATGAACTGTACTCCATATGATCCTTCAAGAGTAGGTCCATGGCTCTTTGAAAAGTGGCTGGAGCACCATGAAGACCAAATGGCATGTTCCTGAACTGATACAAACCACTAGGCATCACAAAAACAGTTTTTTCTTTTGATTTTTTTTTTTCTCATCTAATGGAATTTGCCAATAACCCTTACATAAATTGAGGGTAGAAATATACCCAATCTATGAGCTGAGCAATATGCCGTATTGGGTAATTGTCAAAACTAGATACAGCATTAATTTTGCAAAAATTTATGCAAAATCTTATTATCCCATCTTTTTTTCCCAACCATAACTACAGGCGATGAATATGGACTTTTGGATGGTTCAATAACTCAATTTTCAGCCTTGCTCTTTCATTTTTCCAGTATTAGTTAAGGTTTCTGACTGATAGGAGCATGATCCCCAGTATTTATTGCATGAGAAACTAAACACACACTACCAGGTTTACTTGTGAACTAGACCTAATAAGCTTTCTCATGTCACAATGTTCCTTAGATAATTTTGAATTTTAAAGTTTCATCTGATCAGTGTGCACACGTTTTTCAACAAATCATAAATCTCTTCAGACATATCCTGTGAAGAGGAATAACAAGACCAAATTGTACCCCTCCTGGGTTGGTGGAGTCCAAACTAAATGAAGGCAACGCACTCACCCAAACGTTAATTCTCAACACACAGTTCTTTATTTACATAACAACCATCACACGACGCCAAGAATCGTTTTGGGGTATTCTACCCCTTTCTTAAGTGGGATATGGTACTTAGAGTGGAACCCTTGCGCCTGGTGATATATATGCATTTACTACACTTCTTTTTCTATTGACAACAGCAGCTGTGGTTCTGAGATCTCGCGGGATCGTCCTGTTGCTGCAAGGAGATCTATTGGAATGTGTAGTTATGTTGCACCTGCGTGCCTCTCCCCCTGTGAAGACTATGTGACAATAGTACAGGTACTATTGGCTTGACCCAAGCCAACATTTTAATAAGTTTTAATGGCAAACCTAAGTGTTTATTTTTTTTTTTTTTTATCTGGGATTTCAATTTCAGAGTCGACCTGTTTGACTAATAACTTTATATTACCCTTTCCATCTGGCCAGCAACTTATTCTCACTGCTAGGAAGCAAGAGAAGAACTTTATCCCCAACTATAATTGACTTTTTTGGCATGTTGATCATACCATTTCTTTTGGTAAATTTTTGCTTTGTGGACATGATCATGGGCTACCTTAATCAATTTAATTAATCTCTCTCTCATTTCAAACACGTTTCACCACATTTTTTTGATGACCAGCTCAACCTTCCCATACCTCTTTAATAACATCCAAGAATCCGGTGGGTCGGCTCCCATATAACCATATCACCTCACAATAGGCAAATAACAGTAAAGGCAACCATTTGTTCCACAATTTTGGATTGAGTACAAATTTATAAGCATATTTTTCAAGGTTTGGTTATACCGTTCAGTCAGCCTATTGGTTTGTGGATAAGGGGTAGTTCTGAGGGGCTGAATACCAAGAGGTTGATACACTTCTAATAGAAAGGAAGACATAAAGTTACTACCCTTATCAGTAAGGACATGCTTAGGTAATCCAACCCTACTAAAGACATTCAAAATTTCCTCAGCAACTACAGTAGTCTATGGTGGTAAGAATAAAACGGTTACCTTTGGAACTTTTATCTAGTGGACTAATAATATCCATAATCACAGTATTAAATGGTTCATAAATTACTGGCAAGGGTATAAGTTCTGCTAGTTATTTCATCATAAACTCCAAGCCAATAGAACCGATAGTACTCTGGCCAAAGTTTTTTTTGTTTTTTTTTTAATAACCCAAATGACTAGCAATAGGAACATCATCCTCAAAATTTCTGATCTGAACATTTTTGGCACAACTAACTGTTGCACTTGTTCTCCTGATTTTGGGTGACTACACTCTCTATATAAAATATTATTTTCAAATAGATAAAAGATTGTAACAGGCTGCCTACCACTTTCTTCAAATACTACATTTAGTTAAACATTCCTCATAGAATGGATATAAGTCAATGTCCTGTTTTTGTTTAAATGCAATATCAGTGTCCCACAGTTCAGCATTAGTATACTTGACATCCTGCTGTTCTGGAACTCTTTGATGATGGTGGCTCCATGATGTCCTCATGAAATGGAAAAATATTCTTCAAAGTCTCATTTCTCTCGTGTACCTTTGCTTTAGCTCTGGTAGTCACCACAGACAAATGGCTTTCTCCCATTAGCAAATCCTTGAATACAGCAGTGATTCTGCCAATGATCACGGGTATTTGTAGTTCAGGAAGAACAACTTCTGGTATGGTAAAACATTTCTCATCCAACTGCAGTTCAATATTTGATGTGGAGTAAGTTTTTTGTATCTTCATAAACACAAATAATTGGCACTTTGGGAAAGTCTATCTTATGAGTTATTAGGTCCCCCTTTACAAAACTTAGTTTGCTGCCAGAATCCAGCACAGCATACACAGTCTGTCCATTAATTTGGATTGGTAGGATAAAATCACCGCAGGCAAAGAATGATCCAGATGTTGGGCCTTTAGTGCTTTACCTTGGGCAAAATTTACCTACAGGTGCATCTCAATAAATTAGAATATCTTTGAAATGTTCATTCATTTCAGTAATTCAGTAATACAATCCATAATCAGCGTCTTCCATGATTGTGTGTCCTACTGAACCAGACTGAGAGACCATTTAAAGGCTTAGGAAACCTTGGCAGGTGACACACTGAATTTACAATACTGAACTTTTTTACAATATTCAAATTTTCTTAGATTTGGGTTTTCATTACCTGTAATCCATAATCAACATTTACAGAAATAAAACCCTTGAAATAGAACACTCTGTGTGTAAAGAATCTATAAAATATAGGAACACCTGTACATGTCCCTTCTCTTGACAAATGTAGCACATTTTTTAACTGGTGAATGTTGTTAATGGAGTTATGGCTTCTTGACCTCTCTCCATAGAGATCATTCTGGATGGACCAATTGCAGATCTGCTTAGGTCTTTTTTTGCTTAGTCCTTTTTAGAGATGGGCGAACCTCTCAAGATTCCTTTCATTTCGGTTGGCATGGGTCTAAGATTCGTTTTGGGTCGAACAAGTTCGGTATGAACCATACCTTAAAATGGCTTAAACCATAATTTAGAGCACTCCAAGGGCTTCTAACAAGCTATCCAATTTCTATCTGTCTAAGGAAAACACAGCTGAAGTTCTGTCAAAGTGAAAGTGATATCTATGTCTATTAAAAAATGGATGGTAAGCAGTAGATACAGCCCCAAGTTTTACCATACACTGTGCTGCCATTTGATTTTACACATTTTAACATTAAAATGCCCTAGAAATTACCCTTTTATTGGGGAAAGGTGCTTGCCCATGGTTTTATAGACGCACATGGCGGCTATATTGCAAAAAGCAAAGGTTTTGTAGAAAAATTAACCTGTTTTAATGACTTGTAAGTGATACAGGCTTATTGTAATTTGCAATACAAATTTGTGACTTTGTGGCCACTTGAAAAGCGATGAAAAATTGGCTTCTCTTTAAAAAAAAAAAAAAAAAAAAAAAAAAAAAAAAGCCATCAAAAATTATCCCTTTATGGAAGCAAATGTAAGGTCAAAATGGTTTTGTTTTTTTTTTTTTTTTATGCCAGCACTGTGGCACCAACAGTGTGCTATTGTGGAATGTGGACCAGGCCTCAGGACATGTCTGGCTGAGTTGTGGTGGCTGTGACAACATGAGTGACAGTTCAGTTTGGAATTATATGATGGACTAGGCCGCAGGACATGTCTGGCTGAATGGAGGCAGTGTTGGAACATGTGTGGCAGTGCAGCTGGGCATAGTATGATGGATTGGGCTGCAGGACATGTCTGGCTGAGTGTTGATCGGGTTGCGCTATTCGGATACATCAGCCGGAGGTGTTTGAAAATCCTCACTTATCCATGCCTTATTAATTTTGCCAAAAGTAATTTTTCCTATGCCAGCTGTGGACAGTTTTGTCCTTTTAGGTGTTACAACAACACCAGCAGCACTGAACACCCTCTTGGCCATTACACTTGAGATCGGACAAGATAATACTTCCATGGCAAACTGAGCCAGCATCTTCCACTGCTCTAACCTATTGGCTCACAATTCCATGGGGTCATAGTTATCTGCTGGAATACAGGTGTACTCTAGGTGTCAGTTGCCTGTTGTGGCTCCGGTTGGTGCTGCGAGGTGAAAAATTTCTGGTGTATCATCTTCCAGATACTTTATTGAGCCTGGTTGCTGATGCTTCTGCTTTTACTAACTCCTGACACTTGGATCTGTGGCACTGGCTGAGTTCAGCGTACTGGGAGCGGGCAGAGCCAACCTAGATATGCCTGCAACTGGTAGTTGCAGTGGTCTCCCTAAATACTACAGTAAGCAAGGTATAAAGTCTATGCTGATGATGATCTAATTTTTCTTCCCTTTGGGAAGCAGGGAAGAATTCCCCCATTTTGTCTTTATATCAAGGGTATAAAAGCTTGTCGATTTGTAAACAGCAAAGCATACAGCCTGCCATTCTTGCCAGCATATGTGTGAACCCAGAGGTTGGAGGTGTTCTTGACCAGCATGGTCGATGTCATCATTATCTTTGAAAAAATTGGGGAAGCCTCCTCTCCTGGTTGTGCCTGTGACATGTCAAGAGTCCCCCTCTGCATCCAAGGCAGTCTTCATCCTCCTCTTCCAGTCTAGGAGTCCCAGTTCCTCCACCATAATGACCCTGACACAGATCCTCATCCTCCTCCATCAACACAGGGCAATGACGTTGACTAAGACGTAGGTTCCTTCTCTTCTATCACTCATTGCATGAGTGCAATGTTTCCATTTCTATTAAAATTAACTGCCTGATAATACATCATGAAACCTGGTAACCCCATCCCACCAAAATCTTTCGGTCTTCTTATCAAACTCCCTGCTTCCATGCCCAAACAAATTTTATTTTGTAATGCAGTCAGAGTTTGCAAAAAAGGCATGGGTATTTTAATTGGACATCCATTTTCATTGCAGTGGAACTACCAGACCAAGATAACTTTTACAGGTTCCAGACAAAGCCCTCTGAAAAATGTAACAAGCAAGATTGCCAGGTCTGCTGTGAAGTCAATACCCAGATACTTCAATAAATTCTCTGCCCACCTAAAAGGGAAATTAGTTGCCAACTGCAACTATACCTCATCAGATAATGTTACATTTAAAGCCTCTGATTTAGACATATTAATCTTAAATGTTCAAAAATCAGAATAATCCTTATAATCTTTCATAAAATTTGCCAATAAAATATCCCAATTAGGGGAAAAACCCCAAACCCAAAAGGTCATCTGTAAACCTGGCAACCTTGTGATCCTGGTATATAATATGAAAATATGAATGCCAAATATATATTCATGCATTTTTTGTAAAAAAAAAAAAAAAAAAAAAAAGGTTCAAGAGTCAAAAAAAACCCCACTGGGCCCCATAGCAAACTTTTGACTTGGGGCCCCCCACATGACATAGCACCCCTTTTCCTGGCTTCACATAGTATAACACCCCATTTATCCACACTATAATGTCCCAAAGTGGCCTCCAGAAAGTATCCCATATCAGCCCTTCCACACGGTATGATGTCCCATAGCGGCCCCTCCACACGGTATAATGTCCCATAGCAGCCCCTGTACACAAGGTATAATGTCCCATAGCGGCCCCTGCTCACACGGTATAATATCCCATAGTGGCCCCTGCACACAAGGTTTAATGTCCCATATTGACCCGTCCACATAGTATAATGTCCCACAGTAGCCCCATCACACAGTATTACATCCTAGTGGCCCCTACGGTGTTCGTTACAGATATTACAAATATGTCGGGTTAGGCAGAACCCAAAATGTTTGGGGTACACCACCCATGAGCTATTATTATACTCTGGGGTCTTTTCAGACCTTAGAGTAAAATGATCGGAGGCCCAGGGGAGGTGACAAACATAAAAACCAGTGTTACCCACCTCTCCTGAACTCTAGCGCAACTCCTCTTAAATGACATCACAGACGTGGGTTACGCTGGCATTATTATGCGTTATGACGCTGGCCTGACACACCTGACGTCTGTGAAATCACTAAAGAGGCCCAAAGACAACAGGGAGTCCCCCCGGAGCCCAGGAGAGATAAGTAACACCTTTTTTTTTTTATGTCCGCTCACTTCCCCTGGGTTTCCAATCATTATACTCATGGGTCTGAAGAGACCCATGAGTATAATAATTTCAGTTTCCCACGGAAACTTACAAATCCCAGTTCCTGCTCACGACCACTTTTGCTTCCCCTTTTGCACTCCAGGGGTACACTGTGCGTTGGTATGTGATATGCGATGCATGGGCCCCCTCAAGGGCAGAAGGAGAAGTGGTATAATGTCCCATAGTGGCCCCTGCACACACGGTATAATGTCCCATAGCGGCCCCTGCTCACACAGTATAATATTCCATAGTGGCCTCTGCACACAAGGTTTAATGTCCCATATTGACCCCTCCACATAGTATAATGTCCCACAGTAGCCCCATCACACAGTATTACATCCTAGTGGCCCCTACGGTGTTCGTTACAGATATTACAAATATGTCGGGTTAGGCAGAACCCGAAATGTTTGGGGTACACCACCCATGAGCTTTTATTATACTCTGGGGTCTTTTCAGACCTCAGAGTAAAATGATCGGAGGCCCAGGGGAGGTGACAAACATAAAAACCAGTGTTACCCACCTCTCCTGGACTCTAGCGCAACTCCTCTTAAATGACGTCACAGATGTGGGTTACGCCGGCATCATTATGCATCATGACGCTGGCCTGACACACTTGACATCTGTGACGTCACTAAAGAGGCCCAAAGACAACAGGAAGTCCCCCCCGGAGCCCAGGAGAGATAAGTAACACTGTTTTTTTTTTTTAATATGTCCGCTCACCTCCCCTGGGTTTCCAATCATTATACTTATGGGTCTGAAGAGACCCATGAGTATAATAATTTCAGTTTCCCACGGAAACTTACAAATCCCAGTTCCTGCTCACGACCGCTTTTGCTTCCACTTTTGCCCTCCCGGAGTACACCGTGCATTGGTATGTGATATGTGATGCATGGGCCCCCTGGAGGGCAGAAGGGGAAGTGGAGTCAGCGGTAGTTACGCCACTGCTGAAAGGTACACAGAAGTTCCCATCTACTTTTACTTGCACTATTGGTCAGGAGTACAAGGACAAAATCCACAAAAGTATATTAGGATCAAGTTACAAATGTTGCAATATTGCTTCAATAAAAGACCATCTCACCCTGTCAAATGCTTTTTCAGCATCCCTAGAAAGCAACATCATAGGGATTTTCTTCTGATGTGCATAATAAATCATATTTATTGTTCTAATGGTATTTCCCTGGACCCTCAGCCTGGCCCAAATTCTACATGGTCATTATGTATAAACTCCTGTACGTAGGGTATCAAACGTTTTGCTATCACTTTCAAGAATAGCTTGTTGTCCACATTTAATAAAGAAATTGGATGATAGGTACCATGTTGTTCTGTAGCTCTCATTTACTTCTGTGAGAGTTATGAAAACAGTGTAGAATAGCACTTAACACTGCCCTGGGGATTGGGCCTTGGGAGCAGTTATTCTCATCTCAACTGAGATGGAAATAACCCTTTAAAACATGGTAGAAAGAATGCATGTTTTAGGACTTATTTACACGACACTGTTTTTGTCAGTGTTTGTAAGCCAAAACAAGGAGTTGAAGCTACACAGAGATAAGGTATAATGGAAAGCTGCTGTATGTGCCTGTTTTGTGTGTGTTTTCGACACAGCTCTGATTTTGGCTTCCACTAACACTAGAACTATGACAATTTCACACAGGATATTTTCACAATGCAAGCTGTGTAATAACAGTAAAATGAAAGTAAATAGATATTAATTTTCCAACAAGGCCGATATGCTCTTTACCTGCAAAACCATGTAACTATTAAAAATTAGTTTAAAAACTGCACGGACTTGCAATGAAATGTCATATTGACGCACTAAAAATATTCAGCATTTTTAACTTCACTGTTTTTTAGATGTGACATTTTACCCCATGGGGTAAACAATATGAACTATGAGTGGTAAAGAATGTCACCCCCTGGTTTTATATGCCTAGTCTGTTAAATGTTTTTCATGTGATAAATGATAATAAATTTAGAGTCTTCAGTAGTTGATATCTTTTAATGGCTAACTGAAAAGATTATGACAAATAGCAAGCTTTTGAGATTACTTAGGTCTCTTCATCAGGCATGGTATAACACAGTATCTGAAGAGTCACAAATTTATACACTAAAGGACATATAATACTGTGGTAAATGAGACAAGTTATGTAAAATAGATCTATCAGTATAAGGAGTAAACAACTACAGCAGTAAATATTGGAGCAGTTCATAAATAAGGAGTGTGAACGTTTAAAAATGTTGGTATTAAAATACTTCAAATCTCAGATAGACAGAAGGGTCTGTGAGTATAAATTCATGACAACCTTTCACACACAGAACAGAGATGAGAATGTCTCATGGATTTATATTTTTCTACATTACAGTACTTAAGGAATATGCCCTCAGACCTGGTGGGGACATCAGAACCATGGACCAGATCCCAATAAACCAATAAAACTTTCACACTACTGAAGACCATTAAAAAGGATCAACTACTGAAGACTCTTAATTTTTATCTTTTATATCTACTGGCTAATATAGGAAAAGATATATTTTTTCCTATTTTTACGTGATGGATTATACAGTATATTTGCACTGCCCAGAAATAAATGATACATTTTCTTGCTGAGATGCAGTAGATATTTTGTTGCATACATTGGTGGGAGCCTTATCCTAGCAACGGTGCAGAGGCTTGTAAACATATTGTAGAAGAGGAATAATAGACCTGTCTGCACACAGTCTTGCTTTCTCGTGAATAAGGTAAGCTTTGTTCCACTGCTAAGTGATAAGTCATACTGAGGTTGTAATTGGCCGTATTGAAGAAACAGGTAAGTTGCAGTGGCAAGCACTTTATATGTTACTGTTTCATACATCAGAAATACAAATGTTGCTTTAATCTGTCCTTTTGAATTCTTGAAGTATACATAGCAATGATAGATTACTATCAAAGACTTCGATTTATAATTTTTTTCAGTTCGTTAATTGTATAAAATGGAAATATTCAAGCTTTAAACTCTTCAAAATCAAAATGTAGGTTGATAGATGCATACATAGATACAGAGTCAATAAAGTAACCTAACTTTTTTTTTCTGTAACTACAGTGTGGCATGTTTCTTTTTTTTTTTTTTTTGATTTACAAAATAGATCCAGAAAAGCTAAGAAATCTCAGATAAATATTAATCCTTGACTTGTCTTCCTCTGTAAAGTTATATATTTATTAACCCCTTCCCGCCACAGCCAATTTTTGACTTCTTGACAGAGCTTGATTTTTCAAATTTGACATATCAATTCATGCGGTAATAACTTTGGAACACTTCAACTCACCAAAGTGATTTTGAGATTTGTTTTTTTCATGATGCATTGTACTTCGTCTTAGAGGTAAATTTTAGTTGATATATTTTGTGTTTAACTATGAAAAAATAGGACATTTGGTTAAGTTTGAAATGATCTACTTTTCATATAGATAGTAATACCACCCAAATTAGTTCATAAATCTAATGTACCATATCTCTACTTTATGTTGGCATTAAAGGGATTCTATCATTAAAAAATCAATTTTTAACTAACAGCATGTCGGAATAGCCTTTAGAAAGACTATTCTTCTCCTACCTTTATTTTTCAGGTCCGCGCCGCCATTTTTGAGTTTTGTCTTCTTTCTTCGTTATACAAATTAGTCTTCAGAAAGCACGGGGGCGTTCCCCATGTGTTAAAAGCACTGGCTCGTCATAGGTTTCCAGCGCCGCCTCTCTCTTCTGCTCCTGACTCGTCTCCTCCTCTTCACTCCTCTTCTTACACAAGACCACCACAAAACGGCTGTTCTGTCGGCCATTTTGTGGTGTTCTCGTGTAAGAAGAGGAGTGAAGAGGAGGAGACGAGTCAGGAGCATTCTGGGGACTCAATTGTTATGTCCCTTCCTTCACAAACCCTAAACTTGTGGGTGTACCCTGAGCTGCTCTCTCACAGTTTGTACATTTTAATGCCATACCTTGGCCTTTACTTCGGCAGGTACTGGCAGAATTTAAGCCTCTCTTTGAATCCGATCAGGGACTCATCTATTAAAATGTTCTGATGTGGGATGTACGACACTGTAAATTTTGAAGAGACGGTCAAAGTTGGGGGCATCTCGTGGTGGGCACTGTGCATTATTGTTATTATTCAGAAACTTCAAGATAATTTCAAAATGTGTCCTTTCATGGCCATTCAATATACACACGTGGACAAAATTGTTGGTACCCCTCGTTTAATGAAAGAAAAACCCACAATAGTCACAGAAATAACTTGAATCTGGCAAAAGTAATTTCACAAACTACATGTTGACAAGCCACAAAGCTTCTGGGAGAATGTCCCATGGACAGATGAGACAAAAATCGAAATTTTTGGCAAGGCACATCAGCTCTATATTCACAGACGGAAAAATGAAGAATATCTTGAAAAGAACACTGTCCCTACTGTGAAACATGGAGGAGGCTCTGTTATGTTCTGGGGCTGCTTTGCTGCATCTGGCACAGGGTGTCTTGAATCTGTGCAGGGTACAATGAAATCTCAAGACTATCAAGGGATTCTAGAGAGAAATGTGCTTCCCAGTGTCAGAAAGCTTGGTCTCAGTCGCAGGTCATGGGTCTTGCAACAGGATAATGACCCAAAACACACAGCTAAAAACACCCAAGAATGGCTAAGAGGAAAACATTGGACTATTCTGAAGTGGTCTTCTATGAGCCCTGACCTAAATCCTATTGAGCATCTTTGGAAGGAGCTGAAACATGCCGTCTGGGAAAGGCACCCTTCAAACCCAAGACAACTGGAGCAGTTTGCTCATGAGGAGTGAGCCAAAATACCTGGTGTAGAAGTCTCATTGACAGTTACAGGAATAGTTTGATTGCAGTGATTGCCTCAAAAGGTTGTTCAACAAAATATTAAGTTAAGGGTACCATCATTTCTGTCCATGCCTGTTTCATGAGTTTTATTTATTTTTTTTAAATTCTGTTGAAGCATCGTTGAAAAGCAATGTCTGACTTTCATTTGTTCATTTTCATAGAATTTTTATATATTATTACTTTTGTCAGATTTAAGTTATTTCTGTGACCATTGTGGGTTTTTCTTTCATTAAACCAGGGGTACCAACAATTTTGTCCACGTGTGTATTGTTTTGTTTTGTTTTGTTTTGTTTGTTTAAGTTGGAAGGGACCTCAAGGGCCATCGAGTCCAACCCCCTGCAAAAGCAGGAATTCCTAGATCATCCCAGCTATATACCTATCCAGATTCCGCTTGAAGATTTCAATTGATGAAGAACTCACCACCTCCCGTGGCAGCCTATTCCACTCCCTCACTACCCTTACTGTTAGAAAGTTTTTCCTAATGTCTAATCTGAATCTCCTTCCCCTTAGTTTCATCCCATTACTTCTCGTGCTTCCTTCTGCTAATGAGAATAGGGTAGATCCCTCTGCACTGTGACAACCTTTCAGATATTTAAATACCGCTATTAAGTCTCCCCTTAGCCTTCTCTTCTGCAAACTAAGCAGTCCCAATTCTTTTAGCCTTTCTTCGTAGGACATGGTTTGTAGACCTTCCACCATTTTGGTTGCTCTTCTCTGGACCTGCTCCAATAAATCGATGTCTTTCTTAAACTGGGGAGCCCAGAACTGTACACAGTATTCCAGGTGGGGTCTGACCAGGGCAGAGTACAGCGGAATAATTACCTCTCTTGATCTAGCTTCAATGCTCGTCTTGATACATCCTAGAATTTGGTTAGCCTTTTTAGCCACCGCACCGCACTGTTGACTCATGTTGAATTTGTGATCTATTATTATGCCCAGATCCTTTTCCCCTGTACTCTCACTTAGTACTATTCCTCCCATACTATATATGCTTCTTGCATTTCTGTTACCCAGATGTAGAACTTTGCATTTGTCCCTGTTGAATACCATTTTGTTCACCTCAGCCCATTGTTCCAGTGTGTCTAAGTCCTTTTGGATGCACTCTCTCTCCTCTCTAGTGTTGGCCATTCCTCCTATCTTTGTATCATCTGCAAATTTTATTAGTTCCCCATTAATCCCATCATCCAGATCATTTATAAAAATATTAAAAAGTACTGGGCCCAGGACAGAGCCCTGCGGCACCCCGCTTTTTACTTTCTTCCAGTTTGATGTATAGCCATTTAGAATTACTCGTTGTGCCCGATCATTTAGCCAATTGTGAACCCACCTTACTGATATTTTATCAAAGCCATACTTGATCATTTTTTCAATAAGAATGTTATGTGATACTTTATCAAAGGCCTTACTAAAGTCAAGATATACTATGTCCACTGCATTCCCCTGGTCCAACCATTCAGTGACTTTATTATAGAAGGAAATAAGATTAGTCTGACAAGATTTATTAGGCATAAAGCCGTGCTGGCTCTGATTAATTAAAGCCTTCCCATCCAGGTACCTAATTAAATGTTCTTTAACGATTTGTTCAAAGATTTTTCCTACTATCGAGGTCAGACTTACCGGCCTATAATTTCCTGGGTCGTCCCTATTCCCCTTTTTGTAGATGGGGACCACATTTGCCCTTTTCCAATCTAGAGGGACCACTCCTGTTTCCCATGACTTATTAAAGATTATTGCAAGGGGTTCTGTTATTTCCTCTGCTAATTCTTTTAAAACTCTAGGGTGTAAATCATCCGGTCCTGGGGACTTGGTTTCCTTAATCTTAGCTAAATGTTCTCTTACCAAACCTTCACTTATAATCAGCTTGGAGTCCTCATTCCCCTCATCACTATCACCATTAATGTTGATATTTCCATCCATTTCTTGGGAGAAGACGGATACAAAATATGAATTTAGTAACTCCACCTGCTGATCCACCATGTTAACTTTTTCACCCTTTTCGTTCTTCAGGACTCCAATGGTTTCCTTCACTTTTCTTTTGCTCTTAACATATCCCCAAAAACCTTTTACCTTACTCTTAACTTCTTTTGCAAGCTTCAATTCGTATTCAGCCTTAGCTTTTTTAATGCTTATCTTGCAGAGTCTGCAAACTGCTGTATACTCTCCCTTAGATATAGCTCCCATCTTCCACTTGTTGTATGTTTCCTTTTTTCTTTTTTAGTAGGTTATGTAATTTTTTGGTCATCCATCCTGGAGTTTTTAGGTGATTCCCATTTTTCTTGCTTCTAGGTATTGTTAGTTCCTGTGCATTAATGATTTCCCTACGGAAAATTTCCCACCCCTCATGTGCATTTTTTTGCTTAAGTATTTTTCGCCATGGAATTCTACTAACCCTTACCTTTAGGCCCCTAAAATCTGCCCTACTAAAATTGAGCCTTCTAGTCTTTGTCTTCTCAGGTCTTCTTCTTACAACCCCAAACTCGAGTATAGCATGGTCGCTGAATCCCAATGTCCCTGCTATCCTTAATTCCTTAACCATGTCCTCCTTGTTAGTTAAAACTAGGTCCAGAATGGATGTTCCTCTCGTGTTTTTTTCTACTAACTGGGCAATGAAGTTGTCTGCTAGAGAGGATAAAAATTTGATAGAGCTTTTACTCGTAGCTGTGTGAGTTTCCCAATGAATATCTGGGTAATTAAAGTCTCCCATGATAACAATTTCAAATTTCTTCGAAAGCGTGGTCATTTGCTGTGAAAAAATCTCATCCATGTCTTCTGTCTGTCCTGGTGGTCTATAATAAACACCTATTATGATGTCCTTATCATTGTTTTTCCCCTGAATTGTTACCCAAATATTTTCCAATAAGTTATCATTTTGTAAAACTGTGATTTCCGTGGAAATGTGGTCTTTTTTAACATACAATGCAACTCCTCCCCCTCTTTTATTAGTTCTATTTTTTTTGAATAAGTTGTATCCTTCCATCTGTATATTCCAATCATGCTTATCGTTCCACCAAGTTTCTGTAATACCAATGACATCATATTTTTCCTTCTGTATTATCAGCTCTAATTCTCCCTGTTTATTTCCCAAGCTTTGCGCGTTTGTGTAAAAACATTTCAGATTGCGCTCTGGTACTTCCTTTTTCTTAATTTCATTCTGAGTATCCTGTCTTGGGTCCTCATTACCACATCTAGTAACCTTGTTTAGTATATCCTTTAGCTGCATGTTCTTGTCTTCCTTTTTACTTCCCATCCCCTCCTCTTCTAGTTTAAAGCCCTCCTGATAAGTGTGGCAAGTCTTCTGGCAAATATGTGTTTCCCAGGCTTTGTGAGATGTATCCCATCTCTAGCAAGGAGTCCATCATAGAGGTAATTCACTCCATGGTCCAGAAATCCAAATCCTTGCTCTCTACACCACTGCCGAAGCCACTTGTTTACCTCTAGTATTTTATTCCATCTCCTGATACCATAACCATCAACTGGGAGAATTGATGAAAATACTACCTGCGCATCCAGTTCCTTCACTTTCTTTCCTAGATTTTCAAAGTCTTTACGAATAGTTGGTAAGTCATTTTTAGCCGTGTCGTTTGTACCCACATGTAACAACAAAAATGGGTAGTTATCCTTAGAGCTGAAGAGGCATGGAATCCTATCGGCCACATCCCTAACTTTTGCTCCTGGGAGGCAGCATACTTCTCGTGCAGTTAAATCTGGCCTGCAGACAGCTGCCTCTGTGCCCCTTAGCAGTGAGTCGCCCATAACCACTACTCTTCTTTTTTTCCTCGCTACGCTATTTCTTGTTGCTCCCTCTTGTCTCTGGGTGACTTTTGTTTCTTCTTTTGCTGATAGATTATTCTTATCGTTTTCATCAGTCTGCATAAGAGTTTCATATCGGTTACCTAGCTGTGTAAGTGGTGATGGCCTTGTGATCCTTTTGCATCTCTTGGTCACCTGTATCCATTTATCTGCCTCTGTAGGTTCACTCAAGTATTCTTCCCTTACTATATTTAGGAGGTTTGCTTCAGCCTCCACCACTGTAGGCTCTCTCATACTTTCTTCCCTTACTATATTCAAGAGGCTTGCTTCTGCTTCATCAATAAAAACCTCACTTTCTTTGATGCCTCTCAACGTCTCTATTCTTTCTTCCAACCTCTGCACTTTATCTTCTAAAAGGGACACTAGTTTGCATTTCATACAGGTGAAGTTGGCTTTATGGTCAGGCAAATATGTAAACATATAGCATATGCTGCAGCTTACCATGTGAGTTTTCTCCTCTTCCATATTCCTCTCTTCTGGCCGTGCTGGGCCGCTACTCACCGCCGTGAAGCTCACTCCTGGCCCCACTGGGCTGCTGCTCGCCGCTATGAAAAGCCCCCGGGACACAGCGGTCTACCCTCCGCATGCTGCAACGCTGACTCCTGCTCACAGCTGACTCACGCTCACAGCTGACCAGCGGGCACGGCGGGCTTCTCCCCGGGTGGCGGTCTGGGTGTCCGTCCCTCCTTCCCTTGTAGGGCGTCTCCGCTCTTCCTCTTGCCGCCCGGCAGTAGGCCGGCAGCTCTCTCCTGGCCGCACTGGGCCGCTGCTGGGCCTCTGCTCACCGCTGTGCAAAGCACCGCTCACAGCTCATTTTGGATTGTTAGACAAAATGTCTGTACTTTAATACTGTCTAAAACTTGGTTTCTTTTTTATGCCCATATGCAGCACAAGACCCCAGACTATATCTCTGCTGCATTTAGAGAGGTCCATCTTTGGGGCCTAGCATATGAAGAGGTGGAATTTTGTTCAATAAATAAGCTGAGGTTGATAATTTTCAGGGGGTGGAGTCCACATTGAGTCAATAATTTCAGAGGTTTCCTCAGCTTTTTTTGAGGTTGCTCATCACTGGATGATGCAGAGGAAGAAAAATATCAGTGGCATGGAGGAATATGCTTCTTCTGCCTTTGGTATGTTCAGGAACTCTGGGACATTTGGGAGTTTTGGAACATTTTTTATTTGTGTTGTGCTATATTTATAGATAGAGACTTACAGTGGGTTCAGACCCCTTTAAATTTTTCACTCTTTGTTTCATTGCAGCCATTTGCTAAAAGCAAAAAAGTTCATTTTATTTCTCATTAATGTACACTCAGCACCCCATCTTGACAGAAAAAAAAACAGAAATGTAGATATTTTTGCTAATTTATTAAAAAAGAAAAACTGAAATATCACATGGTCATAAGTATTCAGACCCTTTGCTCAGTATTGAGTAGAAGCACCCTTTTGTGCTAGTACAGCCATGAGTCTTCTTGGAAATGATGCAACAAGTTTTTCACATCTGTATTTGGGGATCCTCTGCCATTCTTCCTTGCAGATCCTATCCAGTTCCGTTAGGTTGGATGGTGAATGTTGGTGGACAGCCATTTTCAGGTCTCTCCAGAGATGCTCAATTGGGTTGAGGTTAGGGCTCTGGCTGGGTAAGTCAAGAATGGTCACAGAGTTGTTCCGAAGTCACTCCTTTGTTATTTTAGCTGTGTGCTTAGGGTCATTGTCTTGTTGGAAGGTGAACCTTCGGCCCAGTCTGAGGTCCAAAGCACTCTGGAAGAGGTTTTCTTCCAGGATATCCCTGTACTTGGCCGCATTCATCTTTCCTTCAGTTGCAACCAGTCTTCCTGTCCCTGCAGATGAAAAACACCCCCATAGCATGATTCTGCCACCACTGTTGGGATTGTATTGGGCAGGTGATGAGCAGTGTCTGGTTTTCTCCACACATACTGCTTAGAATTGACGCCAAAAAGTTCAATCTTCGTCTCATCAGACCAGAGAATCTTATTTCTCATAGTCTGGGAGTCCTTCATGTGTTTTTTGGCTAACTCTATGTGGGCTTTCATATGTCTTGCACTGAGGAGAGGCTTCCTTTGGGCCACTCTGCCATAAAGCCCCAACTGATGGAGGGATGCAGTGATAGTTGACTTTGTGGAACTTTCTCCCATCTCCCTACTGCATCTCTGGAGCTCAGCCACAGTGATCTTTGGGTTCTTCTTTACCTCTCTCACCAAGGCTCTTCTCCCATGATTGCTCAGTTTGGCTGGACGGCCAGGTCTAGGAAGAGTTCTGGTCGTCCCAAACTTCTTCCATTAAAGGATTATGGAGGCCACTGTACTCTTAGGAATCTTAAGCGCTCCAGAAATTCTTTTGTAACCTTGGCCAGATCTGTGCCTTGCCACAATTCTGTCTCTGAGCTCCTTGGGCAGTTCCTTTGACCTCATGATTCTCATTTGCTCTGTGAGCTGTGAGGTCTTATATAAACAGGTGTGTGCTTTTCCTAATCAAGTCCAATCAGTTTAATTAAACACAGCTTGACTCCAATGAAGGAGTAGAACCATCTCAAGGAGGATCAGAAGGAAATGGACAGCATGTGAGTTAAATATGAGTGTCACAGCAAAGGGTCTGAATACTTATGACCATGTGATATTTCAGTTTTTTTTTTTTTTTTTTTTTATAAATTTGCAAAAATATCTACATTTCAGTTTTTTTTCTGTCAAGATGGTGTGCTGAGTGTACATTAATGAGAAATAAAATGAACTTTTTTGCTTTTAGCAAATGGCCGCAATGAAACAAAGAGTGAAAAATTTAAACAGGTCTGAATACTTTCCGTACCCACTGTAAATGTCTATGTATATATTGTGAGAGCCATATGTTTTGTAATTTTACTGCTATTACAGTTTGATTTTTTTGAGGGACAAGCTATAGTTTTTATTGGTGCCTTTTTGGGATACATACAACCTTTTAGTTAGCTTTAATTCCTTTTTGGGATGGATGGTTAATAAAATGCTATTATGCAATTTTGTGTTAAGTGTTCACTGTATGGGTTAAATATGTTTATCCGGCCCAGCCTCACACAAGACAAGAGCAATAAAGATGGCGGCCGCCTCACTTCGCCTCATTAGCGGTGCGCCCCTGGGCGGCCGCCATCTTTATTGCCTCAGGCGGCACTGTACCTCACTGTCTGGGGGGCGGCATTTTTCTATTCAATGTAGACCAGCCCAGGACAGGCCGCTTTAAAAAAAAAAACAGAGCTGAGCGGGGCCTGTCCTGGGCTGGTTTAAGAGACGTCGCATCTCAGCGCAGGCGGCGATACAATGACGTCATCGCGCAGCCTACGCTGAGACACAGACATCGCAGACAAGAAGAGGAGGCAGCGGCGGCTGCATCAAGGCATCGCAGGTGAGTATAACTTTTTTTTTAATATATAAATAGGCCGTAACCTGCTGGAGTATCCCCGGCAGGTCAGGGCCTATTTATTTACCTACCCCGCGTCTGCTCGTGGCCGCCCCCCGCTTCCCCTTCTGCTATGGGACGCAGAAAGGAAAGTGGATGCCGCTGTGAGCGGCCGCGGGCTTCGGTAAGTGAGGCCGCAGGCCTCAAACACTACTATTATTATACTCCGGGGTCTTTTCAGACCCCGGAGTATAATAATCGGGGGCCCAGGGGAGGTGAGAGAACATAAAAACATATCTACTTACCTCTCCTGCGATCGGTGTTACTCCGAGCAGGCTTGAGGCCTCTGGTGACGTCATCAGGTCGCGTCGCCGGCCTGATCACGTGACGTGTGTGCGCAATTAAACAGGGCCGAAAGCTGCAAGGAGTGCACCGGTGTCCAGGATAGGTAAGTAACACTGGTTTTTATGTTTGTCACCTCCCCTGGGTCTCCGTTCATTATACTCTGGGGTCTGAAAAGACCCCAGAGTATAATAGTTCATGGTTTGGCCACTATGGGGCATAATACCCTGTGCAGGGACCACTGTGGAGCATAATACCAGTACAGGGGCCACTATGGAGCATAATACCAGTGCAGGGGCCATTATGGAGCATAATACCGTGTGCAGTGGCCACTGTGGAGCATCATACCGTGTGCAGGGGCCAATATGAAGCATAATACTGTGTGCAGGGGCCACTAGGGAGCATAATACCATGCATAATACCGTGTGCAGGGGCAGCTGCGAGTCATAATACAGTGTGCAGGGACTGCTGTGGAACATTATAGTGTGTGTAAATGGGGCGCTATAAATAGAGGCTATGGCGCCTGTTTATATTATACGCTGTCTAATAGCTCGCTTAACTGTTAAGGAGAAGTTACTTTTATACACGTGTAAAATAATCTTGGCCCTTCAAGGTACCCCGTGAGGCTGAAGTGGTCCCCGGTGAAAATGAGTGTGACACCCCTGGTTTAGGTCCTTATAGTTGTGATCATACCATTTTTGCATATTTTATTTATTTATTTTTTTACATAATAAAGCAATTTGTAAGAAAAAATAGTTTGTTTTTTTCTTTGTATTTTTTATTCTTGGAACTTTTATTTTACTTTTTTACATCAATTTTTAACCCCTCTTTCTGTGTATCTTAGTTTCTGTGGTCACTATTGACTTAAGAATGTGAAATGTTAATTATAGTTTACTCAGATCCCAACCATTGCTACAGAGCATCAACTGTAATTTACTAGATCATGTAAAACGTTTTCTGCTGGAATCGTTTTTTTTAAAAGCATTTCTGTCTAAATATTCCCATTACATACTTTGTATGCTGCCCTCTGGTGTTCATTTGATTTTTTCTTTGAATGTTCACCTAATCTATCCAGTGCTGGTGGCCACACATGTTCAGTAGCTCAGACTTCTTAGATCCTCTTGTACACAGGTAGCAAAGTGATTTTTGCTATTGTGCCAGACAATAAGATTAATTATACTATTGAAAGCAAAGGACATATTAGATAACTGTGCTAAAAGGGAATCTAAAGAATACCAGTGGATATCATAACAAGTGTGTAACAGTGTGTAACTGTATACATATATAAAGGACCCTGGGACCAGCGGCTCCCAGAGGACTCTCTATAGGCCCGTATTTCGGTGATCCCTCCGCAAGGATGCAACACAGTGTTCAAATTATAGACATTCTCCCTCCTAAACATAAACCTGAAACTCTTTACTAAAATTCTGGCCGATCGGATAACCCCAATATTGCAGCATATCATCCATGGGGATTCAGTGGGCTTTATGCCCACAAGAGAAACCAGGAACAACACTATAAGAGCTTTGAATTTTCTGCATCAGGTGCCTTCTAGATCTCTCCCTGCTTTCTATCTTTTCACCAAGAGAATGTATTTGACAGAGTGGATTGGTCATTCGTCTTTTTTCTATATTGGCCTATGGCTAAATATGTTTAGTTGGATCATTACTCTGTACTCTGCTCTTTTGCATCACTTAGTGTAAAACAGATTCTTTCCACTTCTTTTTAGAGTGGCCAGCAGTACACACCAGGGTGGCCTATTATTCCCCCTTATACTGAACCTGAGTCTTTGCGTCATTGGATATGTGTCAAGTCAATTAGGATATTTTGGGTATGAGGGTGGTGGTGGTGGTGGGGGGGGTGGCTGAGAGCAGAAGGTGGCCACTTATATGGACAACTTGCTGTTCACATAACCAAATCTTTGATTTTTCTCCCGAACTTGCTCCAGGAACTGTCCCTATACACAAGTTTATCTATCTGATTAATGATTAAAAATCTGAAGCCCTAAATATCTTTTTACCACCCATGATTGTTTCCTCTCGTATCTCATCTTTCCCCTTCAAGTGGACCACAGCCTCTCTGCACTACCAGGGGGTTCAGCTGATGCATAAGTCATCTGACCTCTATCAGGCCAATTTCTTCCTCTTCTTTCATCCATGTGGAGGGATTTGGAGAGGTAGTCCTGGGAGACCTTCACCTGATTTGGCAGCTGTGATACTTTCAAGATGAACATTCTGGTGCAGGCCCTGCTGATATTGGTCCCCCGTCACTTCTTTCATCCTTGCTACCAAATTCATTTTGGACAACAAACCAACAAGAATTGCCAAGTCTTTGCAGTATCGCTCCAAACACTTAGGGTATAGGGTTTGCCCAATATCTATGCCTACTACCAAGCTGTCCACCTCTCTAGGATGTTGGACTGGCACTGCCATAAACGTACTAAATTATGGGTGTCAGTGAAGACCTGGTTTTGCCTGAATCTTGCTAGATATGCCCTCTTGGTTGACACTCTGGCCATTGAAAGCTGAAAATCTAATGGTGCTATTTGGGTGCAGATCTTGAAAGAGAGAACACATAGGAGGTGGGTGAAGTCACAGGTACAGTGCAGATGGTTTATCTACAAGATTGTTCAAGTTTTTGAAAAAAGTTATATGTTGGGAAAATCCCTTAAATTATTGTACAATTCAGATTTATGGAATACATATACCGTACATGTACATATATACCAAATGCACCATATTAAATGATGGCCTTCACAGTTTTTATGAGGTTGTAACAGAACCATAGGTTAACCATAGATATTAATTAATAGAAATATAGGGGAATGGTTCTTTTAAAAGTGAATTTCCTATATGGGTTTTTAGCTGTTTAGGAAAGCACAGTAGACTGTGCTTTGCTATACAGAGAAGTGCTATAAAAACAAGTATACCTGTTTTATATGTTTTTCTTTTTAAATACAACTGGAGGCTTGTTGGCATCAGGCGCCATGTCCAAGGATCAGTAGAATTTTATTTGTAGAGGACTTCAGCAGACAAATGCAGAGTTGGGCCTCCAACTACCCTGACATGTGGCTAGCAGGTGATCAGACTGATACAGTAAGAATGAGGAAGCCAGATTAGTGCAAGTTGTGGATGAGAAGTTAGACAGTGGTGACTCCAAGAAATTATTTCCAAGTAGAAGCAAAGCTTTCTATCTACCACACAAACATATGCAAATAGGAGAGGACCCAGGGATTCTGGGAGAGATTTATCAGGATTGGCATTTCACACACCAGTCTTCATCCCCTGTGTGTCATAGTTGAGATGCACCTAATTTATTAATGTGCAATTTATTTTCAGGAAAGCGACATGAGTGCTGCAAATTGGCAAAAAGTCACAATTATTACGCAGATACAGGCAACAATTGGAGCCCCAGCAGAAAGAGCACTGTGAGAAGGAACTGTTGGTACCGTGATCTTAAAAAAATGGGAGATGCTCCATTTAAGAGTATAATTGGTTAAAACACCACTTAAAAGTTCCTGGGCCCCAATGCAAAATCTGTAATGGGGCTCCTATCTACCATGTGCTATGTAACTTTATGTGTCATAGGGACCTTTGGGAACTGCTCAGGGTCCAGGGCAAAATAACAACTGCATCCACTTTACATAGGCCCTGATACCCGCATCCAGGTACTTTGTGTGTCACTAACCTTTATGCCTCCTGCACATGACCGTAGTGGTTTTTACTGTCTGCAAATATTGATCCACAATCTTCAAAAAACATGTCAGTATGTTATCCACAAACACAGATACGCAAAAAGCCTTGTATGATCTCCTACACTTGTCTGTGCCGCAAATGCAGACAAAAATAGGACATGCTTCATAATTTGCGGTCTTTGGATACGGCACAGTCACACGGCCGCGAAAAATGTTGTCTTGTGTCTGGGCCCATAGAAATAATTGTGTCTGTACTTTGATCCGCAATTGTGGATCAAAAGTATGGTTGTCTGAAGCAAACCTTAGGGAGATATAAATACTCCCTCAGTTGATCATCACAGTTTCTACAGCAAGTGTTGGTAGAAATACAGAGAGAATGGAGCGAATCAGGCAAGACTTTTGAAAAATTATGTTAAACACTATTGTAAATACATTCATTAAAACATATGCTTGAGCAAACCAGTTCTTACTAAGGATTCATGAACTGCCTTCCATGTTTAAATAAGCCAGTCACAGTCACTTGCTAGGAATTTCAGCAAATGACGTACAGAAAAGCTTTAGCACAAAGCTTTGTACTGCCCCATTAAGCAGCTTACATAGAAGACTGGAAAAAACACATTTCCTTATAATTAGAGGTTTAAAGGGATTTGCTTGTGACAGTTTAGGGAGTACTATGTGCTGTACTTCCTATGTGACATGAGGCAACAAGACTGAGAAAAGATCTCTCTGAAAGTATGAAACGTGTGTTTTTGGCCTATTTTGTGTTATATGCTAAATGTGTGTACTTGATGTGCTCATAGGTGTAAATGATTACAGTATAAGATGCAATTTGTGCTGCCTTGTTACTTATTGTGATTTCTATAGAAAACATTTGCTTTGTTTTTTTTTTCTCCCATTTTACAGTAATAAGATGAAGCTTTCCTCTACTTTGTGATGGCTGGATGATACTGCAATAGACTTTACACCTTTAAAGATGGGCATAATTCACCTTTTATCAAGGCTAAAGAAGACTTTCTACAGCATCCTCAGCCTCTGTAGCTTGGCATGGGTAATGTATTTTTTTGGTGTGCTTTTATCTTATTAAATAGTATCAACTACTACCTCATACAAGACAGGAGGGCTGAAATTGTTTAAAGAGAGTCTTGTCAACAGGAAAAAAAATCTAATAACAGTACATTGTAGGGCTTCTGACACAGTTTCCAAATGTGCCTGTGTTATCTTGGACCATTGCTTAGTTGCTGAGAATTTCAGCATTTTATAATTATCCTAAAGAGTTGAGAAAGGCTTTAGGGGTGTTTACTTAGCAGTGTGGGCTTCTGTAAGCACTGTAAACACCCCTAAAGCCCTTTCCAGGGGCTTCGGCAAGTGCAGTACTGAATGTTCTGCACATGCCTGCTGAGGTCATCCAGGTGGAGGATGACTTTGGTGCACATGCATAGTACACTCAGTACTGCGCTTGCCGAGCCCGAGGAAAGCAACAAATGAGGAAGTAGAGCTTCCATTCAACTTGTATCAGGAGGGGGGGGGGGGCTAGATGGCAATTAGGGACGTATACCCTACAGTGATTAGATTAAGTATTAAGAATTGACAGATTCCCTTTAAAGAATATTTCTCATGTTTAAGTTAGGTTTCAGTAGATGTTAGTATGTAGAGTAGAAATAACATGTTTAATATAACATTATTTTTTTAAAATCATTGTATTATTTTTTCAAACTTTTATGGGGCTTCCATATTGGAATCAGAAACTTCCTTTCTGCATAATCTATATAAGCAGTGCAGTAGGCCACAATATTAGATCTGTGAGGATCCCCACACCTGGGACCCCCACAGATCACTGATACCGAGGCAGAGTGGGAGAGCTGTGCTGCTCACTCGCCATACAAACTGTAGCAATGAGTGTATGTACTGCAGTGCTGCTCCACTGAAGCCTATAGTTTCAGGACAATACAGCAATCTTTGGTTGCATAACAGGAGTTTTGGCCAAATTTGCTGTGTAGCCCTGCCCTCTGCTGGCCTTTATCCAGTCTACACATCAAACCTTAAAAGTAAATTACATGAAAAAGTTAGAGTCAGTCTGCTATGTGAGCTCTAGTGGCCAGCAAAAAGTTTGTTTAGCATAATAAAATTTAAAATTTTCTAATAATCCCCTTTAATACAGATCCACGCTTCACCTTTTATAGGAATAGAAATTGATAATTTAGCTATTTCCCACCTGTATTCTTTTTCTTTCATTCTCTTCCTAGAATCCATTCTTTTGGTACAAATTCGCTTGGCGTTCATTACTGCTGCTTTCTGAAGAGGTAACAACATAAACATGTTTCTGAGTTTGTTGGGCTCTCTTTTTCCTCCTCCCTTCCTCTTTCTCCTCTTTCACATATTAGAGTTGAAATTAAAAAATGTGAATGACAAAAAAATGGATGCATTAGTATTATTTTCTCAGAATGGTCACACTAAGCAACAACAGCTTTAGAGTTAGAAATATAAGGCCAAAAACGATAAAGATGGAAATATTTTTTGATAAAGTTTGTCATTTCACTTTTCCTCTTATGTTTGTAGGGGGGAGTTTGATGAACATTTTTTACTTTCTTTTAGTACAAAACAAACTCTAAAGTTCTCCCTAGCAACCCACTAACTAAGCATTGCTAGGGAAATTCTGTCCCATACACACTATGTAAGGTCTCTTGCACATGACTATGTGCGAGTTCAGTGTGCTATCCAGGTTTTTCCCAGATAGCACACTGACCCATTCATTTCTATCGGCCCACGCGACATGACCGTGTATTACATGGATCAGTGTGCAGGCCAATAGTCTGGGTCGCAAAACTCAGGACAGGTCCTATTCCTGTCCAGTTTTACAGATGTGCTTCCGCGACTCCTATTCATTGCATTGATGACATCCGTGTGCCGCCCGTGCGTCGACTGTGCCATTCAATCATGGCCAGCGGCTAGCCCACGGTCGTCTGTAAGGTGCCTTACACTTTATTGCCAGTATGTACAGATATAGTAGTTGCCAAAGGTGCTATACCACCTAGAACAGTGGACACAGTTGAGAATGTGATATTTATATGCCTACAACTACAGTCATGGCCAAAAGTTTTGAGAATGACACAAATATTATATTTTCACATGATCTGCTGCCCTCTGGATTTTATGTGTGTTTGTCAGATGTTTTTATCACATACAGAAATATAATTGCATTCATGTTATGAGTAACAGAAGCTTATATTGACAGAATGAGTTAATGCAGCAAGTCAATATTTGCAGTGTTGACCCTTCTTCTTCAGGACCTCTGCAATTCTCCCTGGCATGCTCTCAATCAACTTCTGGACCAAATCCTGACTGATAGCAGTCCATTCTTGCAGAATCAATGCTTTAATTTTGTCTGAATTTGTTGGTTTTTGTTTGTCCACCCGTCTCTTGATGATTGACCACAAGTTCTCAATGGGATTAAGATCTGGGGAGTTTCCAGGCCATGGACCCAAAATCTCTATGTTTTGTTCCCTGAGCCATTTAGTTATCACCTTTGCTTTATGGCAAGGTGCTCCATCATGCTGGAAAAGGCATTGTTGAGCGCCAAACTGCTCTTGGACGGTTGGGAGAAGTTGCTCTTGGAGGACATTCTGGTACCATTCTTTATTCATGGCTGTGTTTTTAGGCAAGACTGTGAGAGAGCCGATTCCCTTGGCTGAGAAGCAACCCCACACATGAATGGTTTCAGGATGCTTTACAGTTGGCATGAGACAAGACTGGTGGTAGCGCTCACCTCTTCTTCTCCGAATAAGCTGTTTTCCAGATGTTCCAAACAATCGAAAAGGGGATTCATCAGAGAAAATGACTTTACCCCAGTCCTCAGCAGTCCACTCCCTGTACCTTTTGCAGAATATCAGTCTGTCCCTGATGTTTTTTCTGGAGAGAAGTGGCTTCTTTGCTGCCCTCCTTGAGACCAGGCCTTGCTCCAAGAGTCTCCGCCACACAGTGCGTGCAGATGCACTCACACCTGCCTGCTGCCATTCCTCAGCAAGCTCTGCACTGCTGGTAGCCCGATCCCGCAGCTGAAACACTTTTAAGAGACGGTCCTGCCGCTTGCTGGTCTTTCTTGGGCTCCCTGGAGCCTTTTTGGCACCAATGGAACCTCTCTCCTTGAAGTTCTTGATGATGCGATAGATTGTTGACTGAGGTGCAATCTTTCTAGCTGCAATACTCTTCCCAGTTAGGCCATTTTTGTGCAGTGCAATGATGACTGCACGTGTTTCTTCAGCGATAACCATGGTTAACAGAAGAGAAACAATGATGGCAAGCACCAGCCTCCTTTTAAAGTGTCCAGTGGTGTCATTCTTACTTAATCATGACAGATTGATCTCCAGCCCTGTCCTCATCAACACCCACACCTGTGTTAATGGAGCAATCACTGAAACGATGTTAGGTGGTCCTTTTAAGGCAGGGCTGCAATGATGTTGAAATGTGTTTTGGGGGATAAAGTTCATTTTCTAGGCAAATATTGACTTTGCAAGTAATTGCTGTTAAGCTGATCACTCTTTATAACATTCTGGAGTATATGCAAATTGCCATTAGAAAAACTGAAGCAGTAGACTTTGTAAAAATTAATATTTGTATCATTCTCAAAACTTTTGGCCATGACTGTACATATAAAATTCACATTCCTCATTTGTTAAACATTTTTGTATGCTTTTTTTTTTCTTCAGCACATTGTTTCGGGAATGGGCCTGGAAAGTCAGATTTAAAAAAACACTAGTGGTTTTTGATGCATTTTTTCTGCTTCCCATTAATTTCTATGGTTTTTGCAAGGTGGAATCTGCCTGAAGATAGGTCATGACTAGTGTTGAGTGAACCCGAACTGCAAAGGTCAGGTCCGTGCTGAACTTCGTGGGTTCGGGTACCTGAACCTGAACTTCAGCTCTAAAGTTCGGGTTCGATTTCAGCTCATCCCTAAAGCTGGTTAATTGACTGCTGAGCAGCTAATCAACCAGCTTTAAGCCCACAGACATGCCCAGTGTAGGGATGGCTGTGATTGGCCAGGCAGGACATGTGACCCCTCTGTATAAGAGGCAGGGTCACAGGTCCCGTCACCATATCAGCTAGTTAGGGTAGGTAGGGAGAGGCTGCAGCTGGAGAGCTGGAGATAGGGACAGTCAGGGCCTTAGCTAAATGTAATAATTGTCCTTTTCAGGGCAGTGCAGCGAGGTAGGGAGAGGAGCGTGATACTGTGAGGGACAGTTTGCCTATAAATAATAAGGGCAGTGACAGTAAACTGCGTGTGTATCTCCAAGGGCAGTAGAAATAACTTTGTGTGTACCCATACCGTCTCCTAGTGCAGTAGCAATAACTGCCTGTGTACACATACCATCTCCTAGCGCAGTAACAATAACTGCCTGTGTACCCATAAAGTCTCCTAGAGCAGTAACAATAACTGCGTGTGTACCCATACCGTCTCCTAGCGCAGTAACAATAACTGCGTGTTTACCCATACCGTCTCCTAGCGCAGTAACAATAACTGCGTGTATATACATACCATCTCCTAGCGCAGTAACAATAAATGCGTGTGTACCCATACTGTCTCCTAGCGCATACTTTGACTCACATGGTGGATGATTATCTGTCGACACGTATCCTGGTACTGAGTGATGGGTCCTCCTCGTTCAATTTCTGGGTTGGTAAATTGGACACATGGCCAGAGCTTGCCCTCTATGGCTTGGAGTTGCTGGCCTGCCCTGCAGCAAGTGTCCTATCAAAACATGTGTTCAGCACCATAGGGGGTGTCATCACCAGCAAGAGGATCCGCCTATCCACAGCCAATGTGCACATACTTACGTTCATTAAGATGAACCAGGCATGGATCCCACAGGACTTGGCTGTGCCAGCGCCTGAGTGAGTGGTTAAAGTGTTGGCTACCTTTTCCTCCTCCTCCGCCTCATCCACTTACACTTCCACCTCCTCCCCCTGGATCTCTACAACCTGTTTCAAAATTATTATTTTATTTGTTTTTATTTATTTTTTTAATTAATTAATTTATTTCTTTATTTATTTTTTTTTATTTTATGTTATTATTTTAAGTACTTTCCCTACTGCATTGTTTGCAGGGTACTTGCCCTGTTATTACCCCCATTTTGCAGCCCTCTGTCCCTTACTTTCCCCATTATACAGCCATTTTTGGGTCACCAAGTTCGGGTCCCCATTGATTTCAATGGGGTTCGAGTTCGGGTCAAGTTCGGGTACACAAACAGAACTTTTTGGCAAAGTTCAACCGAACTCGTTGAACCAGAACGTTGACGAGTTCGCTCAACACTAGTCATAACTCTTTTTTTTTCCTCTACCTGAAAAAAAACAGCTAGAGGAAAAAAATCTACTACTTACTCCCATAGACATTTTTTGAATCGGATTCTGCCTCAAAATCTGCCTGCAAAAAAGTCTGTGTGAACTTACCCTATGGGAATTAGTAGCATAAGCGTCATCAGGGTTGGACAGGCCCACCGGGGAACCGGTGAATCCCCCCGGTGGGCCCCAACTATTAGTCCTCATTTAGCCAATGAAGATGCATTGGTCAGGGGCCCGATCAGGAGGGTCAGGGGCTGGGCCCCTCACCATCCCTATCAGGCCCCTGATCAGTGCATTTGCATTGGCAAAATGAGGACTAATATTACATACCTCCCAACCGTCCCGGATTCGGCTTGACAGTCTGGGTCCTGTCCCGGTCGGCAGGAGGTATGTCCCGAATTCAACTCATCTGCGTCCAGAGAGGACGCAGATGAGTTTAAATACAGCGATGAAGCAAGAGCAGACCTCCTCTGCTTCATCACTGTACTCCTGTGCACCGGCCCTAGGAGCTGTAGGCACGATATGATGACGTCGCTCACTTCGCGCCTGTAGCTCCCTCAACAGTCCGGAGAGGCAGACCTCAGACAGAGCAGCAGGGATGCGAGGAAAGGTAAGTATCTGTGTTTTATTATGTTAAACTGTGGGGGCAAATGGAGGGGGAACATTAAACTGGGGGCAGGTGAAGGGGGACATTAAACTGGTGGCAGATGGAAGGGGCATTAAACTAGAGGCAGATGAAGGGGGGGCATTAAACTGGGGGCAAGTTGGAAGGGGACATTTAACTGGGGGCAGAAGTCAGGGAGGAGACAATGAAATGTGAAACATAAAAAAAAACCATACCTGTCCCCAGTTTCTGCCACCACTGACTGATTCAGCGCAAACCACGGCTTTGCCAGTGGAAGCCCCTTTGCCACACATGACTGCTGAAGCCCATCAGTGACCACAGAAAAGGAACTGATGATTTCACTTACATATGTCACTGTTTCCTTTCTTGTGGTCATTGATTGGCCTCAGCAGTCTGGTGCAGCGCAGAAATTCTGCCGGCAAAGGAACAGCACATGTTGGAGCGGACAGTGGCGGCAGACACTGGTGTCAGGTGAGTATGATTTATTTATTTTTTTAAATGTTTCACCTTCCTCGGTATCCTCTCTGAATTTCCTGGAAAACCCCTTTAAAGAGGTTGTCCAGGCTAAACATAAATTTCTAAATTTCTAGGCCAGGGGAGGTGAAAAAAAAAACAAAACAGAAAAAAAATATATACTCACCTGTCCAGGTGCTCTGGTGTCCTCCCAGGGTGGTCCAGTTCTGCAGCTCGGCTGCTTTCTTGCTGTGACGTTCCCTCAGCGGTCACGTGCGGCGGGTACAACAGAGTAGCAAGACCAGACCGCACAGGGAGGCACTGGAGCATCGGGGACAGGTGAGTATGTTTTTTTTTTTTTTTTTACACCACCCCCCGGCCGATTTAAAAAACATTTGAGTCCTTTTCTTGTCTGGACAACCCTTTTAAGGGGATATGCAGGAGTATTATTATTATTAGGGGGAACACAAGGGGCATTATTAATTGATGGACGCTCTTAATTTAAAGGTTTAAACTTTTAATGCAGACAGCAGAGGAGGGTTATAATGCATTTTCCCCTCCTTACCGGCGGTGGGTTGGCTGTTACCTTGTATGTATACAGAGCAGCTGCAGCAGTGATGTCAACAAGACCATGGGCATCTAAACACTGTATACTGCTGAGCACAGGGATTGGCTGTAGCGGTCCTGTTAACTTGACGTCACTGCAGCAACCGTTCCATATACAGAACAGTGAAGGTCACAGGCGGCCCAGCACAGGAACAGAGGGGAGGATACAGGTAACTGTTAGCGCATTTTTATTTTATAACTCTTCCCTGCTGCATACATTAAAATGTCTGATCCTGGACAACCTCTAAGACAGCATACAGGCGGTATTAACTGAAGTGGCACACAGCAGCATTCATTTAAAGCTACATACAGGGGTATTATTCATTTATAGGGTATTTTTATATTATATATTTTATAATTGGGGTTAGCAGTAGGATGTGGGCTTTGTGTAGGTGAGGACAATATGGGTCAGATGCCTGGAAAAGTGAAGAGCCAAAGATGTCTGTGCTGCAAACTTTACAGAGATAAGTCACAGCTAGAAGAAATGGTCACGGCGGTCCAGAGGGAAGAGACAGGAAATGTGAACAATTAGTCAGAGACGTCACCTGTAAGCCACTACATGTAACTGCACTGTATTCACCTAAATGGTCTGCAGAATCTGTGTAGAGCCGGTATATACTACTACTACTGTACTATACTACTACTGTATAGTGATAATATTGGTATAAATTGGGTTGGGGGCCCACTTGGTCATGTTTGTGCCCCCTGTGCCCAACCCCTAGCTACGCCTCTGGTTGGAACCAATCCAGTTGCAGCTTGTTGCTACAAGCGTCACTGAAGTCCTAACACTGTGCGCGGCGTTGGGTTTCTGCATAGGAGCCCAGACCAGCAGCATAAAAGGTAAGTACAACTTAACCACGCAAACAAAAAACAATATTTCCCCCTATTTTGCCCCCTAATCTTTCAATTTCACTGACTACTCTGATAACTATAACCCCCAGCAGCTCCAGATGCTCTGGGTCTGTTGAGACTTGGGTCTGAGCATAGGCCATAAAAAAGATTAACCCTGGACAACCCCTTTAATATGCCCCACACAGTTTAATGTCCCTCACAAATCAAGCCAAGCCAAATCAATAGTATGATGTATAATGTATGTAGACAAATATCTCTATATAAATGTATATATACAGGGAAATAAATATTCTACTGAGAAAAAAAACAACTCTTATTGAAGCTAATGGAGCTTGTGGTTCAATCAGTAGGGAAACAGCTTAGTATGCTTTGTATGCATGTCCTGGGTTCAATCCTGTCCTTGCAGCTAAGTATTATATGCACCACAGTGGCTCCCACACAGTATAATAAGCTCCACAGTGACCCCCCCCCCACACACAGCATAATATGCTGCACAGTGGCCCCCACACAGTATAAGACAAGTGAGACAAGTGACTAAGGTGAAAGTGTTCCAAGAACCTGAGCTTGAGAGATTACCAGAAACTGTGAGTGTGAATGGCTGTGGCCTCTGACAACCCTTTGTGGGATGAGTGTTACTGACCACTATAAACCAGTGCAGGAGCTGGAGGCTATAGCTGAAACTACAGGCACTGCATTTGAGATGAATTAAGTTACTAGGGGTAACAAGCTGTACAATATCAAAAGAAGAGTGTGAAGTGTATGGGTGATGGCCATCCCCAAAATAAGATAGAGATTATTCATGGTACAGAAAAGTCACCCATGAAGAAGAGTCAGGGTGCTGGGGTGACAAATCATGGTATAACATAAAAGTTGCATGAGATTGTACCCCAAAGTAGGAATTTTGACTCTGGGGTGGGGTTGAGTTCAGTGATAAATTCCTATGGCCTTTATCAGGGGGAGGATATGTGGCAATATGACTGCTGGAGTAGCATGTTTGTCCCATTGGAGGTACAGAAAACTGTTTATTTCACTCTGGGAAAGTAGGGTGGAAGAAAAAAAGTCTCTGGAAAGTTGGGTGTTAATGAGGTTAATTAGCAGCCAGGTGGAAGGGCTCTACAAGTAAGGTGTGAACCTTTCCCCTAATGCTCCAGGGGGAGACAGGCTGTGCCAGGGTCTGTGAGTGGGTATATGTTTGTGGAAATACTACTCTATATGTGTGCAGGGTGGCTATGGTGGTGATGTCACATAAAAAAGATTGCTGCAGCCATTCACTGGTTTGCTTGCATACATTTTTTTTTTTTTTCAAAATTCCAGGCAACCCCTTTTAACCCCTTTTCACTGCAGGCCTTTATTTGATTTTCATTTTTGACTCCCCACTTTCCAAACTCCATAAATTTTCCATTCCATATGACAGCTTAATGTTTGCAGGACAAATTGTACTATGTAATGGTACAATTTACGATTCCATATGATGTACTGGGTAGCTGTAAAAGAAATCAGAATGGAGTGGAATTGGAGAAAAACTTTCTTACAGGCTTTGTTTTTACAGCATTCACTGTGTAGCCAAAATATGTTAACTATAGTCTATTGATCGGTACAATTCCAGGGATACCAAATTTATATAGTTTGTTTTAACCCCTTAAAAAAATCCCAAACTTTGCAAAAAAGTCTTGATATTCTGACACCTGTGACTTTTTTTTTTTTTTTTTTTACTGCTACAGTGTTTGTATGGGAAAAATATGTTTGTAGACCGAGTGTTTTCGGACACGGTTATGTATAATTTGTTTATTTAAAATCTTAGGGAAAGGGGGGGTGATTTGAATTATATTTATTTATTTATTTTTAACGATTATATTGGCCCCCCCTAGGGAGCTTTAACCTGCAATCTTCTGATTGCAGGTTTCATAGACTGCAATACAACTGTATGCAGTCTATGGTAGATTTGCTACATACCGTGTTTCCCCGAAAATAAGACACCCCCGAAAGTAAGACATAGGAGAGGTTTCGTAGAATTGCCCAATATAAGGCATCCCCCGAAAGTAAGACGTATGTTCCCGAAAAGAACATACGGTATGTGAGGGCGCGGACTGAACCCCACAATCACTGCTATCATTATACTCCGGGGTCTTTGAAAAGACCCCAGAGTATAATAATCGGAGGCCCAGAGTTGGTGAAGGAACATAAAAAAGAATGTACTTATCTCTCCTATGCTTCTCCAGGCTTCGGGCCTGTTTGGTGACGTCCCAGACGTCAGCGAACATCATTTTTCGTCGTGACGCCGGCCTGGTCCAACATTGAAGAAGGCCGAAGTAGCATGAAGTGGACCAGAGTGAGGAACAGGTAAGCAACGTTGTTTTTTTATGTTTCTATCCTCCCCTGGGTCTCCGATCATTATACTCTGGGGTCTGAAAAGACCCCAGAGTATAATAATTGTTCATGGGTCTTCCACAATGGGACATATAATAGTGTGTGCAGGGGCCACTATGGGGCATGATACTGTGTGCAGGAGCCACTATGGGGCATGATACTGTGTGCAGGGACCACTATGGGGCATGATACTGTGTGCAGGGGCCACTATGGGGCATGATACTGTGTGCAGGGGTCACTATGGGGCATGATACTGTGTGCAGGGGCCACTATGGGGCATGATACTGTGTGCAGGGGCCACTATGGGGCATGATACTGTGTGCAGGGGCCACTATGGGACATGATACTGTGTGCAGGGGCCACTATGGGACATGATACTGTGTGCAGGGGCCACTATGGGACATGATACTGTGTGCAGGGGCCACTATGGGACATGATACTGTGTGCAGGGGCCACTATGGGACATGATACTGTGTGCAGGGGCCACTATGGGACATGATACTGTGTGCAGGGGCCACTATGGGACATGATACTGTGTGCAGGGGCCACTATGGGACATGATACTGCGTGCAGGGGCCACTATGGGACATGATACTGCATGCAGGGGCCACTATGGGACATGATACTGCGTGCAGGGGCCACTATGGGACATGATACTGCGTGCAGGGGCCACTATGGGACATGATACTGTGCGCAGGGAAATTAATGGTTTGGATTGTTATGATGATGTCCTAGAAGATGATGACATAACTGTCATTGAATAAATTTTACTTTCTATTCGTACTGTAAATATTGGTAAATGTACCATACTGTTAATTGGTGTACATGGAAATAATGGTACGGTAGTAAGAAATTCTTGATAGGATTCACAGTTTGTCTGGTTATGCTGGTTTGTGATGAAAACTACTGTACGGTTTGGCAATAAATGTGAATTCTTCTTCAATGAAAAAAAAAATAAGACATCCCCTGAAAATAAGACATAGCACATCTTTGGGAGCAAAAATTAATATAAGACGCTGTCTTATTTTCGGGGAAACATGGTAGCTATTGAGGTATTACATATGTATAATGCTCTAGACTCGTGATGGCGAACCTATGGCACGCGTGCCAGAGAGGGCACGCAGAGCCCTCTCAGTTGACACACGCGCCGTTGCCATGATTGCTCACTAACTGGGAATCCGGTACAGGATTCCCGGTTAGTGAGCGATCGCTTCTTTCAGCTGCATGTCCAAATGTACATACAGATGAAAGCTGTCAGTGTAGGCTTACAGAGTGTGACCTCTGCCCCGACGCAGGTGCGATGACGTCATTCATCAGCGCCTGCGAACAGAAGAAGAAGGCGGAGGAGGACGATCTTCGTGGGACTGGGTAAGTAACAAACTATTGTGTGGGGGCCTACTGTGGAGCATATACTACTGTATGGGGGACACTGAAGCATCTAATACTGTGTGGGGGACACTGTGAAGCCTCTACTACTGTATGGGGGACACTGTGAAGCCTCTACTACTGTGTGGGGGACACTGTGAAGCATCTACTACTGTGAGGTGGACACTGTGAAGCATGTAATACTGTCTGGGGGCCACTGTGGAGCGCATTGTACTGTGTGGGGGCCCTTCACTATTTATATCACACAGTATCTGTTTTATAGCAGACATGTGATATTATTACAGGCTGTAATAACATTGCACGGTCAATATAAAACAGATCCTGGTTAATTTAAGGTTAAATTGCCGTGTTGGCACTTTGCGATAATTTACTGGGTTGCAGTTTGGGTTGCAGTTTGGACACTCGGTCTCTAAAAGGTTCGCCATCACTGCTCTAGACACTTCTATGTTCTGGTTTCAATTTATGACTAACATACGTGGACTAAAACAATATAAACAAAAGTTACTATAAATTAAATTCATCGGTGAGAGGTAATAGTGTGTTTCAGGTGGGGTAATGGTGCGCTAGTTTGAATCTTTGCCATGTATGAAGAAAAACCATGATACGCCTCTGTCACCATGCTGCCTATAGCTAAACACTGCCAAGAATGACTCTTAAAGTAGAATAGGAGGAATGTTTTGAGGGTTGCAATTGATTTACAAGGGACGGAGCCAGTGTCTAGGTGCTTTAGTTATCAGTTATATACTTGTAGATACCAATACATTCATGAAATGAGTTATACATTCCTTATATTAGAACTCAATTTTCTTTATGTAATAAAAATGTGAACTTTTTCTTTGACTTGCCCTGTAAACTTAAGTGTCTAATACAAATATATTTATGTTGCTTTTAGATCACATCAGCTTTAACATTTGGATCAAAGTTGTCTACCAAGGAAAATACTCATATGCTATCTGTACAGCAGGATAAACTGCATTCAGGTATAGATTATACCATACTTCAGTATGTGACTAAAGGTGGCCATACATATGGCAAGTTCTGGTGGGAACATCCAACTTTGGATGTGTATGGGGCCACCTGTCTTTTCTCCTGATGTCAGATGTTGTAGGGAAAAAGGGATCAGACACTTTGGAGTCTGTCACCAGAACCCAGAAAATCAATCCAGCCGCGCAAAGTAGTACATAGGTTGGGGTCGCCTTAATTTAAATTATTTTCCCCTTGTGAATTGTGCCTCCATTGCTGAGATATTGCTGATTTTGTCAATACACATATAAGTCCATTGGAGCAATGAGGGTGATGTCATTGCTCCAAAGAGGTAAGTGACAATTCCCTTGTTGGCCCAAAGAGCCAACTTGCATATTGACAAAGATGGCCATATTTCAGCAAAGAAGGCACCAATTCACAAGTGAAAAACCCTATTTCATTCAAGCCTCCCCAAACTATCTGCCTGTGGGGCCTGTGGTGATATGCTGATACCGGATCTTTTGTCTTTGCAGTGAAGTCTGAAAAAGCATGAACACTTAAAAGATTGTGCATGTTCTTGGAGTCAAGATGAATACAGTCGATACAAATGGCAGTCAGTATAATGTTCAAAATCTTTAACTGTTAGAATATAAATCAGTCTTTTGCTTGAGGATACTCCAAAGAGTTGAGGCCAGGGGAGGATGGTGGTAACGCCATGAATTTCTCTCCTTTTATGCCCATAGCAGCCAATGAGTCAGAGGTATTCTTTGCTGCATGAGATTTGGGCATTGTTTTGCTGCAGTTTTATTGAGCCAATGCCAAGAGTGGATTGAGCAGAAGGGAGAAATATAAGAAGCTTCCTATATATTTCCCATTTCTTCTGTAGCCTACCTGCGCTCTCTCCCCATGATTCCAGCCCAAAACATGACCCCACCACCTCCTTTTGCAACCTTGTTGGGACATGGTGGCCATCCACTACTCCATCCTTCTGACCCATCTAGGGTTGTATGGTACTCCTCAGTAAGCAAGACTGTTTTAAAACTAGTCTTCATGTATGCTTGCAACCCTTTCTGCTTGTGAGCACTGTTTAGGGGTGGCCGATTAGTAGGTTTACTGCAAGTCTCTAGAACCGTGATGGCAAACCTATGGCACGCGTGCCAGAGAGGGCACGCAGAGCCCTCTCAGTTGGCACGTGCGCCGCCGCCATGATCACTCACTAACGGGGAATCCAGTACAGGTTTCCCCCGTTGGTGCGCGATCGATTCTTTCAGCTGTATATACAGCTGAAAGTTGTCAGTGTAGGCCACGGTCCGCGGAACCGCGGCCTACACTAACTGCAGAGTGTGACCTCTGCCCCGACGCAGGCGCAATGACGTCATTGCGCCTGCGATCAAAAGAAGGAGGACGCGCTCCGTAGGACTGCAGCTCTTCGTGAGACAAGGTAAGTAACTACTGTGTGGGGGCCTTCTGTGGTGCATATACTACTGTATGGGGGACACTGTGATGCATCTAATACTGTATGGGGGACACTGTGAAGCATCTAATACTGTATGGGGGACACTGTGAAGCATCTAATACTGTGTGGGGGACACTGTGAAGCATCTAATACTGTGTGGGGGACACTGAAGCATCTAATACTGTGTGGTGGACACTGAAGCATCTAATACTGTATGTGGGGGACACTGAAGCATCTAATACTGTATGCGGGGGACACTGAAGCATCTAATACTGTATGGGGGGGACACTGAAGCATCTAATACTGTACGGGGGACACTGAAGCATCTAATACTGTATGGGGGACACTGAAGCATCTAATACTGTATGGGGGACACTGAAGCATCTAATACTGTATGGGGGACACTGAAGCATCTAATACTGTATGGGGGACACTGAAGCATATACTACTGTGTGGAGGACACAGTGAAGCATATACTGCTGTGTGGGGCCCCACTGCGAAGCATATACTGCTGTGTGGGGCCCCACTGCGAAGCATATACTGCTGTGTGGGCCCCCACTGCGAAGCATATACTGCTGTATGGGCCCCCACTGCGAAGCATATAGTGCTGTGTGGGGCCCCACTGTGAAGCATATACTGCTGTGTGGGAGGGCTTATTGAAAAGCATATAATATGGGTGGGGGCCCAAAGTGGAGCATATAATACTGTGCAATGGTCTCTGTGGAGCATATAATACTTTGTGGGGGCCTCTGTGGAGCATATAATACTGTGCGGGGGCCTCTGTGGAGCATATACTACTGTGTGGGGGCCATTCCAGAGCATATAATATTGTCTGGAGGCCACTTCAGAGCGAAATGTACTGTCTGGGGCCCTTCATTATTTATATCCCATAGTATCTGTTTTATAGCAGACATGTGATATTATTACAGGTTGTAATAACATTGCATGGGCACTATAAAACAGATCCTGGTTAATTTAAGGTTAAATTGCCGTGTTGGCACTTTGCGATAATTTAGTGGGTTTTGGGTTGCAGTTTGGGCACTCGGTCTCTAAAAGGTTTGCCATCACTGCTCTAGAAGATCCTACACCATGTGGTTTGTGGAACTCCAGAGACACCCGCAGCTTCAAATACATATTTGATGCTTTGCAATGGTATTTTAGCAGCTGCTATCTTAATCCGATGAATTTGTCTGGCAGAAAGCTTCCTCATTATGCCTTTATCTGAACAAACCCATCTGTGCTCTGAATTGGCTACAAATCTTTTCACAGTATGATGATCACGCTTAAATTTTTGTGAAATATCTTGTCCAAGGCATTGCACCATTTGATGCTTTTTGGCAGCAGAGAGAGATCCTTTTTCTTTCTCATATTGATTGAAACCTGTCACTTGCTTAATAATGTGGACATCCTTCTTAGGCTGAGGCCCCACGTTGCGAAAATGCAACTTTTTTGTGGCAGATCTTGCTGCTCTATTTGAGCCAAATCCAAGAATGGCTACAAAAGGAATGGAAAATATATAGGAGGTAATTCTACTTCTACCCTCTGCTTTTAATCCTCTCCTGGCTTTGGCTCAAAAACCGCAGCAAAATCTGCAACAAAAAAAGCTGCACCAGCTTTAAGTAGGTTTCCTATAATTGATCTCACCTGGGAAACTAGTTATCACAGGTGTTTGAGATTGATTTCAGTGATCCAAAGAGCCCTGAGACACAAGACCAGCCATAAGTTTAATAGAAGAACAAGAAATGTAATCTTTGTGACACTTAAATTCAACTTGCAAAATAATTTGGAACGCGGAGTATATTCACATGTACTATTTATTTATGAAAAGTTGTTTTTTTTTTTAACTGGAGGTACGCTTTAAGTATTACTAATCTTATGTTGGTGATAGTAATTAACTTTGATATTAGAAGTTTGGCATAATCTAAATTGGATAACTTGCCTTTTGTTTTTTCTTTGTTGTGCATAGGTGATCAAGAATTGAAAGACGAACTGAGAAGAATACAAGATATCAATGCTTCTTCTATTACAAGGCTATATAGATTTGAAGAGAAAGTTGACAGCCTGGAGACTGACCTTTCTGGGGAGAAAGAATTGTGGAAAATAAAATTTCAAGAGCTCTACTTAGAACAACAGACCCTTAAAGAACAGGTAATGTCATTGAAGATGTGAAAGGCATCTAACAAACCCAATTTGTGAGCTAACAGAATTCTTTGTCAATGTCTTCAACTTATGGTTTCTTCATTAAAGGCAATCTGCAGCCCAAAACTGAACATTTGGTTCTTGACGGAGCCTTTGACAATCTCTTTACCACAAGCAGTTTACTGTTTGATAGATCTATTATAGAAATGAACTGTGGTACAACACTTTCCTTGCTGTGTGCATAGCAGATAGAGACGTCAAGGTTTACCTGCCTCTGGAGCCACGTTACTTGTATTACAAAATAGTCCTGATGGAATGTTTGGGACATTCTCTAATGTCCAGAACACCAACTTTACATTATGTACCTGAAATTGTATTTTAATATTTTCTATGAAGTATGTAATTTACATTCTAGGTAAAAAGAAAGCATAGTTTTTATATCACAGGTTTTGAACATTGTGGGGAGACAGTAAACAGTGTAAACTTTATATGCTCCTTTCTGCAGCACATGGGCTACAGTTGTATTCTTTACAGTTGGTTGCCTGTTTCTTTAAATGGACTGCCTAGTTATTTGAGGGGCTATTTATTTATTCTTTTTAACATATGTATATTTGTGATTGTATATATGTTGCTTTACATTACAAGCTGTTCAGTGGGTTGTGATGCTTTTTTATGCATGAGAATCTTGGTTGGTAGATACAGGATGAAGTATGTGCAGTGGAGTAGACCCAGGGAGAAAAAAAAATGGCCCTGACAGGGAGATGTGCAAAGTGACACCAATGTAATGGGGAGAAACTGGGAGGTGCAGTGACCAGTAGATAAAAACATAGGCTTTACACTAATGGGTAAGTGTGGACTTGTATCACCTGGGAGGACTACAGTGTGCTACAGCAACAGCTAGGGTAGTGTAGGACATTAGGGAGTTTCGGTGGTGATTGGAAGCCAAATGTGCTGCCTGTGGAGAGTTGTGAGAGTTATGTGGTGCATTAGGGTGAACCTCTAGATGGGACCAGTTGGGCTGCTTCCAGGTCTGGTTGCCATGGAGCAGAGGGGAAACCACTTGAATAACATCACTTTACATGAATAGTGAGTGTTTATTCTCTTTATGGAAAGGGCAACCTGAATGTTAGTTCATGCTTGTATCATATCTAATATAGCACCCTCTTCTGAGGACTACCAATGAACAAATGGGCACTCCTCAATAAATCCTAAACTCTGGTTTACGATCCACCTGTCCTCTAATTCAGTAAATGACAGCCTGTCTCTCATCTTCTCTGGAATTCCCTGCCTTATGCCATTGTCCACTTTCTTATCTCCACTTTCAATACATTTTTTGGATCCCTGAATACTTATCTTGTATGAAAAGTTGAGAACCTGGCTTAAAGTAACCCTCAACTTATGTGCCAATACTACCTCATGCTCCCAAAGATTGAGCAGCTTATTCATTTATTCTCTTGCATCTACTCTGTAACAAAACCTTAGCTACTTTAAAGCATAACTAAACTTTTGAACAACTTTTGATTTTCTGGCAGCATTTGTTAACTAGTTAACATTTTATTTATTAATTAGTTGTTGTAGTATACTTTAACTAGTTTTCATTCTTTTTGTGAAATCCTGCTCTTTAATTATTTTGCCCTACTCTTTTGTCAGCTGAGATCTGTACAGAGCTTCTCACTGGAGTACGGGTGGACAGGCTTTTGTATTTAGAAAGAAAGGTAAAGTAGTGGAGGGGGCACTTAAAACAGTGATATCAAAGGCATTGGGAAACCTAGAACAGTGGTTTTGGTGAAAGATGAGGTTCAGCTTCCAGATGACATCAAAATCACAGTTCTGCCTGTATAATTTCCAGAGATATCACACTTGGAATTGACATATTTATATGCAGCTGCATTTCACACAATCCCAACGGTGTTTTCAACTGGTAATTAGAAATACAGTTAGACCTGGAATCTTGGTGTCATATAAAAGATGATGATCTCATAATTTTATATGACACAATCAATTGAATTGTATCATGCTGGAGATATAACTGTTTGACATGATCCCCAGCCTCAGCTTCCCAGGATTATACAAGGGCCTGCTGACCTATACTTGTGAGAAGCAAATTTTAGCTCAAAAAAAGAGACATAAAGAATAGGATTTTAGAGAAAGCAGCCAAAATTTGTTTATACCATGTGGCCCTTATCTAAATGTTTTTGTTTTAGGTGCAATGAGTTTTTATTGAGTAGCATTGTAAGGTGTCATAGAAATTATACATACAGATAAAGGTCACAAATAGAACAAATGCCAGTTTTGTAGATAACAGGGTAGGGAGGTTAAAGGGTAGGGCAAATATGGAGGGAAGTACACCAAACAGACAAACGGAAAGAGGGGGAGGAAATATGAATATGGGGGAAACCAGTGGTGTCGCCAATAAGCCTGGCAAAGGGAGGGAAACCAAGGGGGGTAAATAAGAAAGGAAGAAGAAGAGCTCTGCCACTCAGTTTATCCCTGGGCATCAGACAGGTGGCAACCCATCGCCAGAGACCCACGCCTCGAAGCCCTGGGAAAAAGAAAACATATTCCAAGGCATCCAAGTAGAATTGACAGCAGCTTGACTGGCATTAGTGACTGTGCCCAACTTTTCCATAAGTCTAATATGGTTCAAAGCTGCCACCCACATGGCCCAGGAGGGGGCCTCCCCCAATCTTCATAATCGGGGAGTGACCTGATAGGTCACCATCAGGAAATGCCTCAAAAGACCTATATTGATTTTAGATAGTGGGCCTAGTAAGACTGACAGGAGAGCCTGCTTAGGTGTCTGGTCCACTGCCGGCCAGCAAATAGTGTTATAAAGGTGAAAAACATCTCTCCAAAGGGTATTGAGCCGGGGGCATCCTACCAGATGTGGAACATGGTGCCCTCCGCCTGCTCACATTGCCAACAGATGGATGGGACATGAGAAGATCCAATGTAATTTGTCAGGTCTCCTGTACCAATGTGTCAAAATCTTATAGTTTAGCTCCTGTATCCTGGTAGACATAGAGAGCTTATGTGTGAACAGGGCCGGCATTAGGGGGGGGGCAAACTGGGCAAACTGGGCTCCGGATCCCGGAGTCAGGCCCGGCCAAAGCAATAACAGAAAGGGACCGTAGGTTCCTTTCCGAGGTGAGTAAAAATAACAAACATTTTTACTCACCTGTCCTTGGCGTCCGACGTCATCTTCTGGCGTTCCGGACATCACTGCTGAGGCGCCGAGGCCTGGCCTCAGCGGTCACGTGGGGCGTGCCTCACGTAATTGCTGAGGCCCAATCACAGGCCTCAGAGGTGACGTACACAACGTGTGACGTCAGCCGCAGAGAAGAAGAAGCGGTCGCCGGCGGGGATAGTGGAGCAGCGCGAAGAGGCCCAGGAGAGGTAAGACAAGGTGAGTATAACTGTTTGTTATTTTACCTTACTTACCCTGGGCCTTCGATTATTATACTCTGGGGTCTGAAGAGACCCCAGAATATAATATAATAATAGCACTGTAGGGCCCCTGTGGAGCATTATACTGGGGGCCCCCTCTGGATAGCATATTATACTGGGGGGGCCCCCTCTGGATAGCATATTATACTGGGGGGGCCCCCTCTGGATAGCATATTATACTGGGGGCCCCCTCTGGATAGCACATTATACTGTGTGGGGCCACTGTGGAGCATTATACTGGGGAAGGGGCCCCTCTGGATAGCATGTTATATTCTGTGGGGCCTCTGTGGAAAATTATAATGTGTGGGGGGGGCCTCTGGAGATAATGTTATATTCTGTGGGGCCACTTTGGAGCATTATGCTCTCCAGAGGGGCCCCCCAGTATAATGCTCCAAAGTGGCCCCACACAGTATAATATGCTCTCCAGAGCCCCCCCCCCAGTATAATGCTCCACTGTGGCCCCACACAGTATAATATGCTCTCCAGAGGGACCTCCCAGTATATTATACTGTGCGGGGCCACCGTGGAGCATTATACTGGGGGGGGGGGGGAGCTCTAGAGAGCATGTTATACTGTTTTGGGCCACTGTGGATCATTATACTGGGGGGGGCTCTGGAAAGCATATTATACTGTTTTGGGCCACTGTGAGTATTATACTGGGGAAACCTCTCTGGGCAGTATATTATACTGTGTGGAGGCCATTCTGGAGCATGTTATACTGAGTGGGGTCACTGTGGAGCATTATTCTGGGGGGGGCATCAGCAGAGCATATTATATTGCGTGGCGCCACTGTGGGGCATTATTTGGGGGGGACTAATGAGCATTATACTAGGGGGCCCTCTGGGGAGCATATTATACTGCGTGGGGCCTACTGTGGAACATTATACTGGGGGGACGTTCTGGGGAGCATAATATATTGCGTGGGGCCACTGTGGAGCAAAATACTGGGGGGGGGGCGGGGGGGGGAAAAAAAGGGGGGGGGGGGGGGGGGGGGGAAAAAAAAGGGGGGGGGGGGGGGGGGGGGGGGGGGGGGGGGGGGGGGGGGGGGGGGGGGGGGGGGGGGGGGGGGGGGGGGGGGGGGGGGTTTGTGGGGGGGGGGGGGGGGGGGGGGAAAATATGGGGGGGGGGGGGGGGGGGGGGGAGGGGGGGGGGGGGGGGGGGGGGGAAGAAAGAGGGGGGGGGGGGGGGGGGGGGGGGAGGAAGAGAGGGGGGGGGGTGGGGGGGGGGGGGATGGGGGGGGGGGGGGGGGGGGGGGGGTAAGTTGTGGGGGGGGGGGGGAGGTCATTATGGAGCATGTTATACTGTGTTAGGCCACTGTGGAGCATTATACTGGGGGGGCATTGTGGGGTGCATATTATACTGTATGGAGCATATTACAGTCATATGAAAAAGTTTGGGCACCCCTATTAATTTTAATCATTTTTAGTTCTAAATATTTGGGTGTTTGCAACAGCCATTTCAATTTGATATATCTAATAACTGATGGACACAGTAATATTTCAGGATTGAAATGAGGTTTATTGTACTAACAGAAAATGTGCAATATCCATTAAACCAAAATTTGACCGCTGCAAAAGTATGGGCACCTCAACAGAAAAGTGACATTAATATTTAGTAGATCCTCCTTTTGCAAAAATAACAGCCTCTAGTCGCTTCCTGCAGCTTTCAATCAGTTCCTGGATCCTGGATGAAGGTATTTTTGACCATTCTTCTTTACAAAACAATTCCAGTTCAGTTAAGTTTGATGGTCACCGAGCATGGACAGCCCACTTCAAATTATCCCACAGATGTTCAATGATATTCAGGTCTGGGGACTGGGATGGCCATTCCAGAACATTGTAATTGTTCCTCTGCATGAATGCCTGAGTAGATTTGGAGCTGTGTTTTGGATCATTGTCTTGCTGAAATATCCATCCCCGGCGTAACTTCAAATTCGTCACTGATTCTTGTACATTATTCTCAAGAATCTGCTGATACTGAGTTGAATCCATGCGACCCTCAACTTTAACAAGATTCCCGTTGCCGGCATTGGCCACACAGCCCCAAAGCATGATGGAACCTCCACCAAATTTTACAGTGGGTAGCAAGTGTTTTTCTTGGAATGCTGTGTTTTTTGGACGCCATGCATAACGCCTTTTTGTATGACCAAACAACTCAATCTTTGTTTCATCAGTCCACAGGACCTTCTTCCAAAATGAAGCTGGCTTGTCCAAATGTGCTTTTTGCATACCTCAGGCGACTCTGTTTGTGAAGTGCTTTCAGAAACGGCTTCTTTCGCATCACTCTCCCATACAGCTTCTCCTTGTGCAAAGTGTGCTGTATTGTTGACCGATGCACAGTGACACCATCTGCAGCAAGATGATGCTGCAGCTCTTTGGAGGTGGTCTGTGGATTGTCCTTGACTGTTCTCACCATTCTTCTTCTCTGCCTTGCTGATATTTTTCTTGGCCTGCCACTTCTGGGCTTAACAAGAACTGTCCCTGTGGTCTTCCATTTCCTTACTATGTTCCTCACAGTGGAAACTGACAGGTTAAATCTCTGAGGCAACTTTTTGTATCCTTCCCCTGAACAACTATGTTGAACAATCTTTGTTTTCAGATCATTTGAGAGTTGTTTTGAGGAGCCCATGATGCCACTCTTCAGAGGAGATTCAAATAGGAGAACAACTTGCAATTGGCCACCTTAAATACCTTTTCTCATGATTGGATACACCTGGCTATGAAGTTCAAAGCTCAGTGAGGTTACAAAACCAATTTTGTGCTTCAGTAAGTCAGTAAAAAGTAGTTAGGAGTATTCAAATCAATAAAATGATAAGGGTACCCAAATTTTTGCAGCAGTCAAATTTTGGTTTAATGCATATTGCACATTTTCTGTTAGTACAATAAATCTCATTTCAATCCTGAAATATTACTGTGTCCATCAGTTATTAGATATATCAAATTGAAATGGCTGTTGCAAACACCCAAATATTTAGAACTAAAAATGATTAAGATTAATAGGGGTGCCCAAACTTTTTCATATGACTGTATATTCTGTGGGTCTGCTGGGGAGCATATTGTACTGTCTGGGGCCACTAAGGGGTAGTATACTGTGTGGGCCACTGTGGAGTATTATACTGTATGGAGCCTTACAAACCATATGGGACCACAATGGGGGGCTCAGGGGAGCATTTTATACTGTGTGGGGTCACTGTGGAGCATTATATACCATGTGGGGAAACTGGAGGGCTCAGGAGAGCATTTTATACTCTGGAGCATTATATACCATGTAGAGCATTATACTGTGGGGGGCTCATAATTCCTGCTGGCAGCCCTGTGTGCTATGTCTGCATCACAGCTCCCTCACTATAATCTTGCACATACGTGTAGTGCTCCATGGCCATGTCATTCCCCATACAGTACTGTGCATGAACTGGCCATGGAGTTATTGGGGCCTGCACAGTATTATAGGGGCTGACTATACTGGGAACATACTCAGTAACACAGGATAGTCAGCACATATGTAAGACTTCAGTGAAGGAGCCGTGGTGTAGGCTATTAGCAGGAAGCTGTTGGGTGTGGCCCCAGAACAAGTTCCTCTGGTGGACCTAAGGCCCTTCAGTCCGACACTGTATAACGGAGAACTATTATATATAAGGGTGGGTTAGTATATATAATTGGGAAACTTAAGTATGAGGGGGCTATTATTTATAAGAGGGGAACGATTTATAAGGGGGGTATAATTGTTAAGTGGGCTTATTTATAAAGGGGGCTATTAGTGATAATTGGGACTATTATTTATAAGGGTAACTATTATTTATGAGGGGGCTATTATTGTTAAGGGAGCAGTATTATTTTTACGGGGTGACTGTTACTGATAAGGGGGATATTACTGATACAGGGCACTATTTATCATTTATAAGGGCGCTATTACTGATAAAGGTGTAATATTATTTATAAGCAGGGACTATTATTTATAAGGAGGCGCTATAATAACTGATGACTGGGTGCAAAAATCTATTAGGTGGTACAAAGGTGCTCATTTGAATTGTGTGTGGTAAAATAAGGCTTGTTATTACTTTTTTGTTGGCAGAAAGGAGGTGTTATTATAGGGGTTGTCACTGAAAGACGATGGTGTTGTTTGCATATCAGCATTTGGGGCCCCGCTTTTAATTTTTGCCCAGGGCCCCACTTTGTCTAAAACCGGCCCTGTGTGTGAAAGTATGAGCCCTGCTCCATTGGTCAGCCGAAAGGGTCTAAATGATTGTTTTAATGACAATACTGGTTCTCCGCAAACAGATAAGCTGCAAGTTCATAAATGGATGCCCTCATCATACAGATGGTGATTCTTCAGTGATATTGTCTGTGGTCCTTGCATTCGAACATGAGGTGACCTGTTATGAGATGTTGTACACTGTGTTTTGAGATGTGTGTACATCATAAGTTTTGATATGTAATCAAGACTTTAATAGAACAATATACTTTTCTATGCTCCAGTGATGTATGCTGCAGTGTCCTGTCTTTGAGAGACCGAAAACTTTAGCATCAGAAAAAGAGAACTGTGTAGTTATGTACAGCTATAAACAGCCACACAGTTCATCTGACTGGACAGATCTTTCCTATTAAAACAAAAAAAAATTGCTAATGAAAGTTTGGTGCTGTCAGGCTACCGATTTGAGATTAATAGATGCAAGTACTTTTTAACTATTGCTCACAGTACATGAATAACAAAATACCCTGAAGTCATGTTATTGTACACAGTGAAGGTACAGTACAGAATGATGCACACAGTGACATCACAGAACAGAAATAGTAAACACATAACACACAGATAATAATACACATGTGTTTCACCACAGAAATAATGCAGTGGTGTTACAACATGGGGCTAAGAAATAAGTGATAATGTGTACTTTCATATTACAGAATATTGATGCTGCATTTTCACAAAACAGGGATATTAACCCTATAAGAATGCAGCCTAGTTTGGGAGTTAGGATTCGGCAACTTTTAATTTTTTTTTTCATCTCCACCTTCAAGGCATGCAACTTTATCGACATTAGTAATACATACAAAATTGACATACTGGATGCACGTATCAAATATACTCCAAAGCTAATTGCCGCACTAAAGGTGCAATACATTTGAAAGATGATGAGGAAATTCTGTAGATGAATTCTGGAGCATAAAGAGGACATTAACAGATTTGAGGACACACCAGTAGCAAATCACGCTAATAACTGTGATACCTCACTTATTAGCTTCCAGGTTATTGAAGTAGTCACTCCATCACTAATCCTTCTTCTAATGCCTTCTTATAATCCCGCATATAACACACATGGGGGGATTATTTATTTTCCATTACTCAACCCTCCTCCCTCCCAGGTCATATAATTATCCCATAACTTTTTATTTACATAGATGCTTGTTGTCATAAATTATACTGTCCCACAGTTTCAAGAGTTATTTAGGTTATGCATTACGCTGTATCCCTGCCAAAGAACCACTGTAACGGGACACCTATACTGTCGCCACACCACACCATGTGGGCTATTACTAGGCATTGGTTTGTGTCTAAATCGGTGTCCCTTTCAGTGAGTGGTAGTCATATGCCACCTTACTGAGGGGTAGCACTAGGTTATAATTTCTGTATATACAGTATATTCAGTGGGGAAAAAAAAGTATTTAGTCAGCCACCAATTGTGCAAGTTCTCCCACTTAAAAAGATGAGGCCGGCCTGTAATTGAGATCACAGATAGACCTCAACTATGAGAGACAAAATGAGAAAACAAATCCAGAAAATCATATTGTATGATTTTTAAAGAATTTATTTGCAAATTATGGTGGAAAATTAAGTATTTGGTCAATAACAAAAGTTCATCTAAATACTTTGTTATATATCCTTTGTTGGCAATGACAGGTCAAACGTTTTCTGTAAGTCTTCACAAGGTTGGCACACACTGTTGCTGGTATGTTGGCCCATTCCTCTATGCAGATCTCCTCTAGAGCAGTGATGTTTTAGGGCTGTCGCTGGGCAACACGGACTTTAAACTCCCTCCAAAGGTTTTCTATGGGGATAAGATCTGGAGGCTGGCTAGGCCACTCCAGGACCTTGAAATGCTTCTTACGAAGCCACTCCTTCGTTGCCCTGGCGGTGTGCTTGGGATCATTGTCATGCTGAAAGACCCAGCCACGTTTCATCTTCAATGCCCTTGCTGATGGAAGGAGGTTTGTACTAAAAATCTCCCGATACATGGCCCCATTCATTCTTTAATGTACACGGATCAGAGGGACACATCTGGCACTGCAGGATCTGAGTCCCTGGCGGCGTAGTGTGTTACTGACGGTAGCCTTTGTTACGTTAGTCCCAGCTTTCTGCAGGTCATTCACAAGGTCACCCCGTGTGATTCTGGGATTTTTTTCTCACCGTTCTTGTGATCATTTTGACCCCACGGGGTGAGATCTTGCGTGGAGCCCCTGATCGAGGGAGATTATCAGTGGTCTTGTATGTCTTCCATTTTCTAATTATTGCTCCCACAGTTGATATCTTCACACCAAGCTGCTTGCCTATTGCAGATTCAGTCTTCCCAGCCTGGTGCAGGTCTACAATTTTGTTTCTGGTGTCCTTCCACAGCTCTTTGGTCTTTACCATAGTGGAGTTTGGAGTGTGACTGTTTGAGGTTGTGGACAGGTGTCTTTTATACTGATAACAATTTCAAACAGCTGTTATTATTACAGGTCATGAGTGGAGGACAGTGGAGCCTCTTAAAGAAGTTGTTACAGGTCTGTGAGAGCCAGAAATCTTGCATGTTTATAGGTGACCAAATACTTATTTTCCACCATAATTTGCAAATAAATTCTTAAAAAAAATCAGACAATGTGATTTTTTTCTAGATACAGTGACTTGCGAAAGTATTCGGCCCCCTTGAACTTTTCAACCTTTTGCCACATTTCAGGCTTCAAGCATAAAGATATAAAATTTAATTTTTTTGGTGAAGAATCAACAAGTGGGACACAATTGTGAAGTGGAACAAAATTTATTGGTTATTTAAAACTTTTGTAAAAAATAAAAAACTGAAAAGTGGGGCGTGCAATATTATTCGGCCCCTTTACTTTTAGTGCAGCAAACTCACTCCAGAAGTTCAGTGAGGATCTCTGAATGATCCAATGTTGTCCTAAATGACTGATGATGATAAATATAATCCACCTGTGTGTAATCAAGTCTCCGTATAAATGCACCTGCTCTGTGATAGTCTCAGGGTTCTGTTTAAAGCGCAGAGAGCATCAAGAAGACCAAGGAACACACCAGGCAGGTCCGTGATACTGTTGTGGAGAAGTTTAAAGCCAGATTTGGATACAAAAAGATTTCCCAAACTTTAAACATCCCAAGGAGCACTGTGCAAGTGATCATATTGAAATGGAAGGAGTATCAGACCACTGCAAATCTACCAAGACCCAGCCATCCCTCTAAACTTTCATCTCAAACAAGGAGAAGACTGATCAGAGATGCATCCAAGAGGCCCATGATCACTCTGGATGAACTGCAGAGATCTACAGCTGAGGTGGGAGAATCTGTCCATAGGACAACAATCAGTCGTACACTGCACAAATCTGGCCTTTATGGAAGAGTGGCAAGACGAAAGCCATTTCTCAAAGATATCCATAAAAAGTCTTGTTTAAAGTTTGCCACAAGCCACCGGGGAGACACACCAAACTTGTGGAAAAAGGTGCTCTGGTCAGATGAAACCAAAATCGAACTTTTTGGCCACAATGCAAAATGATATGTTTGGCGTAAAAGCAACACAGATCATCACCCTGAACACACCATCCCCACTGTCAAACAGCATCATGGTTTTGGCCTGCTTTTCTTCAGCAGGGACAGGGAAGATGGTTAAAATTGATGGGAAGATGGATGGAGCCAAATACAGGACCATTCTGGAAGAAAACCTGTTGGAGTCTGCAAAAGACCTGCGACTGGGACGGAGATTTATCTTCCAACAAGACAATGATCCCAAACATAAAGCAAAATCTACAATGGAATGGTTCACAAATAAACGTATCCAGGTGTTAGAATGGCCAAGTCAAAGTCCAGACCTGAATCCAATCAAGAATCTGTGGAAAGAGCTGAAAACTACTGTTCACAAACGCTCTCCATCCAACCTCACTGAGCTCGAGCTGCTTTCCAAGGAAGAATGGGCAAGAATTTCAGTCTCTCGATGTGCAAAACTGATAGAGACATACCCCAAGCGACTTGCAGCTGTAATCGCAACAAAAGGTGGCGCTACAAAGTATTAACTTAAGGGGGCCGAATAATTTGGCACGCCCCACTTTTCAGTTTTTTATTTTTTACAAGTTTAAAATATCCAATAAATTTCATTCCACTTCACAATTGTGTCCCACTTGTTGTTGATTCTTCACCAAAAAATTTAAAATTTTATATCCTTATGTTTGAAGCCTGAAATGTGGCAAAAGGTTGAAAAGTTCAAGGCGGCCGAATACTTTCGCAAGGAACTGTATATTTTCTCATTTTGTCTCTCATAGTTGACATATACCTATGATTTAAATTACAGGCCTCTCATCTTTTTAAGTGGGAGAACTTGCACAATTGGTGGCTGACTAAATACTTTTTTTTTTTCCCCACTGTATACCCGATTCTAGATTGGTACTTCTCATGAGTTTAGTCCTTTATCCTCTCTATACCTCTGATCTATGCGTGGCCATTCTATTGATTTGTGGTCCCAATCCAGTGATTATGAGCTGCCTTAGAGTCTCCCTGGTAACGTGGGATGCTAATGTGCCCACCACTGCCCTCTGGCGAAGGCTCCTCGTGAATTCGCTGATGAGTGTTAAGCATGATTCTTACACACACTCATTCATCGGCATTTCTGTCACTTAACCAGCTGTGGACGGAGTATATGGCTGTATTAAGTGCAGCAGTACGCCGGTCTCATACAGCCACACGAGCGCCGATGCAGAAGGAGCTATCATTGTGCAGTGTCACTGGACGGTGGATACTCATGCTCCCTGCATGCCCTGTTCCCCTGATTAGACATATACAGTAACATGTAGGGACTGGAATATGGAGAGATGCGCTTGCTCTGAACATAGATCAGTCCATTCCTCTTTCATGATGAGGTGATTTGCCTGGCTAATTTTTTTTTAATTTCTTAGGGCTGTGAGCAATCTATGTAGTATTTAGCGGGAGACAGATCAGCTGACCCCATGATTATCTATAAAAATTAATGTACAGTATACAATAGGGTCCAATAACAGATCATGCTAACAGGACTCCGTTTATAGATGTGCCGCCTTAGTACTGTACAGTGGCACATACTGTACATGTAATCTACAACCTCCGTGTTTTAAATCATTGTTTAGCATGGAACACAGCTGAATAATCTCTTTTCACTGTCATGTGTGGGTTTATTGAGGAGGACTGACTCTGCTACATGTTTCCTATACTTTGAACTGCAGTGATGGAGAAGTCAGCCATTATGAGCAGGTCTGATCTATAATCCCCACCTCGCCATAAAGCCCTTCATATATTATTGGGGGTAATCTATTTTCTATCCCTCAGATATCTGTAATTTTTTTTGTTTTTCTATGATTTTATTGATGCCATATTTTTGTTAATAGTTATGTTTTAATCGTTCTATTTAGTTCAGAAGCCCTTGTTCCTACATGAAAACAAAATTAAAAGGTTTTCCACCTTCCTAATGTTACTGGCTCTACTTCAGTAATGTTTTTAAACATCTAGAGAAGTCAAGGGTATGAAGCTTGAGATCCTCTTCAGAAGTAGGGTTGGGGAAAAAGCATGGGCATCAGCATATGAGCTGATTTACATTAGTAAATCTGGGAACCTAGAGAAAAGTCAGGAAGCAATCTCAACAAGACCCTATCTGTGAGAAAATGCAAGGATCAACAGCAGAGAAGGCCTATAGTTCCTCTATCCTTTTGGCATATATTTCGTTGTGATTTCTTTACATTGTTATGCAACTGTTTCTCTCAGTTGTTTTCTGTTTATTTCTTTGTGCCCCACAGCAACAAAAATATGTTTACCTTGAAGAGTGTAGAGAATCAGAAAACTTGATGGCTCGAAATATGGATGCTACTGATGGCTTTGTTGAACAATATGTCAATATGAGACATGGATTGCATAAACGACTTGGTAAGTGCAGTAGTGTTCCAAACACATGTAAGGTTATGATATCATGGTATTTTTAAAAAGTACATTTTCTTTTGGCTAAGAGATTCATTTATACTTCACTGAAAAATTGCAAGAATACAGTAACTTATTTGCTATGCTTCTGACAGAATATGACTAAAATTCATATAGCCCCATACCAAAGTCTGGATGTATCCTAATTTTGTGCAGATGTCTCTATACAGTGCCTTGCGAAAGTATTCGGCCCCCTTGAACTTTTCAACCTTTTGCCACATTTCAGGCTTCAAAAATAAGGATATAAAATTTTCATTTTTTGGTGAAGAATCAACAACAAGTGGAACACAATTGTGAAGTGGAACGAAATTTATTGGTTATTTTAAACTTTTGTAAAAAATAAAAAACTGAAAAGTGGGGAGTGCAATATTATTCGGCCCCTTTACTTTCAGTGCAGCAAACTCACTCCAGAAGTTCAGTGAGGATCTCTGAATGATCAAATGTTGTCCTAAATGACTGATGATGATAAATATAATTCACCTGTGTGTAATCAAGTCTCCGTATAAATGCACCTGCTCTGTGATAGTCTCAGGGTTCTGTTTAAAGCGCAGAGAGCATCATGAAGACCAAGGAACACACCAGGCAGGTCCGTGATACTGTTGTGGAGAAGTTTAAAGCCGGATTTGGATACAAAAAGATTTCTCAAACTTTAAACATCCAAAGGAGCACTGTGCAAGCGATCATATTGAAATGGAAGGAGTATCAGACCACTGCAAATCTACCAAGACCCGGCCATCCCTCTAAACTTTCATCTCAAACAAGGAGAAGACTGATCAGAGATGCAGCCAAGAAGCCCATGATCACTCTGGATGAACTGCAGAGATCTACAGCTGAGGTGGGAGAGTCTGTCCATAGGACAACAATCAGTCGTACAATGCACAAATCTGGCCTTTATGGAAGAGTGGCAAGAAGAAAGCCATTTCTCAAAGATATCCATAAAAAGTCTTGTTTAAAGTTTGCCACAAGCCACCTGGGAGACACACTAAACATGTGGAAGAAGGTGCTCTGGTCAGATGAAACCAAAATCGAACTTTTTGGCCACAATGCAAAATGATACAGTATGTTTGGCGTAAAAGCAACACAGCTCATCACCCTGAACACACCATCCCCACTGTCAAACATGGTGGTGGCAGCATCATGGTTTGGGCCTGCTTTTCTTCAGCAGGGACAGGGAAGATGGTTAAAATTGATGGGAAGATGGATGGAGCCAAATTCAGGACCATTCTGGAAGAAAACCTGTTGGAGTCTGCAAAAGACCTGAGACTGGGACGCAGATTTATCTTCCATCAAGACAATGATCCCAAACATAAAGCAAAATCTGCAATGCAATGGTTCACAAATAAACGTATCCAGGTGTTAGAATGGCCAAGTCAAAGTCCAGACCTGAATCCAATCAATAATCTGTGGAAAGAGCTGAAAACTGCTGTTCATCCAACCTTACTGAGCTCGAGCTGTTTTCCAAGGAAGAATGGGCAAGAATTTCAGTCTGTCGATGTGCAAAACTGATAGAGACATACCCCAAGCGACTTGCAGATGTAATCGCAGCAAAAGGTGGCTCTACAAAGTATTAACTTAAGGGGGCCGAATAATATTGCACGCCCCACTTTTCAGTTTCTTATTTTTTACAAAAGTTTAAAATAACCAATAAATTTCGTTCCACTTCACAATTGTGTCCCACTTGTTGATTCTTCACCAAAAAATTTAAATTTTATATCTTTATGTTTGAAGCCTGAAATGTGGCAAAAAGGTTGAAAAGTTCAAGGGGGCCGAATACTTTCACAAGGCACTGTACATCAAGAACAAGAAAACAACTGCTTACAGATGTAACTTGAAGTTTGACTGATGCCAAATCTGTTGCAGGAGCCTTGATGTTTTCATGTAATTCCCTGAACTGGTATCCTTGAACGCACACAGTGGCTTTAGTGTATTATAATAATTCTTATGTCACAGAACCTAGATAATGCACACAATGATATCCCACAAATGGCATACGTGCAGTGTCGGACTGGGATGTCTGGGGCCCACCAGTGGAATTGTTTCTAGGGGCCCACTATCAGGACACCTGCAGATCAGCTGTACTGAGACAGGGCAGCTAAAGGTAATAACATGATGGGAGCCATGCTGCTCACCCACCATATGATGTGCACCACTGCACTACCTAAACCCACTGCTACACCCTGTATGGTAAGTTAACAGCGTGGCTCCTAGAATTGTTACCACTACCTGTAGCTGCACTGTTCTGGAAAAGCTGATCTGCAGAAATTCTGGCTGTTGTATCATCGCATCATCTAATATTGATGGGCTATCCTTAAGGACAAGCCATCAATATTAGAAAGATGGATAAAGGGGTGTGACCAGGGATTCAATGCGGTAGGACGTATTTCTGAGGAGCTCCTGCCCTACCTGCACAAGCGTGGGACCACTTGCTTTTTGGGACATTGTGATGGGCAAGAAAACACCTACAACACCTGCCCTAGGTGACCCTCCGACCGCTGGCCGATCTGGACAAGCCTACCCTGACTGCCTTCCTTCACCCGGCCTCTTCTATTTCGTGGGCCTCTATGAGGCAGCGGCCATCTTCCCTGGCTGTGCCGGCCGCTTCCAGCGATATCCATGCGGCGGCCCCTCCGCTCACCCAGCGTGGATCCTCCGCTGTTTCAGGGCGCCGGCCTCCTAGATCCCTCACCTCTGAGACGCTGCTGCCTCAGCGCTCTAGCCCAACGGTGCCTTCTGCTTCACCGCTGCTACCTGCATCAGGTATGGAGAACGTGGGTCCTGCAGCACTGACAGCCCCTCCCCCGCAGCCTCAGCATGTCTCTCCCTCCTCGAGCTCCCCTGTCCAGGACCAGTAATCTCCTGCTACACTGCAGCTTGCTGTTGCCTCCTCTCGACCCTCTGTCCCCCTCCAGGGCTCTGCAATACTCCCCTGTGCTGTGGGGGAAGCCTCCATCCTCCCACAGTCCCTGCAGCCCTCTGCTGTTGCATCGCTGAGAACATCCCCACCGCCCCCCTGGAATGGGGACATGGACTTAGGGGCAACTCCATCTCTGTCCCCCTTCGCTGTACACACACAGCCTTCCCCTCCTCCTAACCCACTGTCCCAGCCCCTGCCTCCAGATGCTCCAGCGGCCTCCTCTGCTTCACCTCCGTGGTTGGAATATCTTCCTCATCTGCCTTCTAAAGAGGACTTTAACTCCTTGGTTGCTGAAGTAACGGCAGCTTGTCATGCGGAAATACGCACAGAAATTTCTACCCTGAGGCAAGACCTCCAGCATATTGCAAATCGGGTCGATACCCTTGAGGACGACCATGACCACACTCGTTCCTATGTTTCTCAGCTTCAGGATACTGTCCTGTCTCAATGCCAAGTGGTGAATAATATGCAGCGCCATCTGGAGTACTTGGACAACCGCGGTAGGCGCAACAATATTAGAGTCAAGGGGCTGCCTGAAGCAACTCAGGAGGAGGACTTACATGTCACCTTGGAGGCGATTTTCAACTCTGTCCTGCAGGAACCTCCCACACATAAGATTAAATTGGATAGAGCACACAGGGCCCTGCGTCCTAAGGGTACTGGTCCCCCTCCACGTGACGTTATCTGTTGCGTGTATGACTTCGCACTGAAGGAGACTATCCTCTCTAAGGCCCGGCGTCTCAGAGACATTGACTACGATGGAGCTAAGATCCAGCTTTATCAGGACCTCTCCTGGATTACTCTACAGAAAAGGAGACATCTACGCCCTCTGCTTCAGCTTTTGTGTGATCGCCAGATACCGTATCGATGGGGATTTCCCTTTGCTTTGATGGCGAGACTCAATGGCCGTTCAGCTACCCTACGAGCCTACGCGGACCTGCAGCCGTTTTGCTCTGCCATGGACATCCCTCTCCCAGACCTGCCGAATTGGGAATTGCTTGCTCCACCACCTTCCTGTGTCTGGACTGTCCAGAAACCTAAGCGACGTTGGCTGCCTCCTTCTAGCGCTCTCCCCGGGGGACTGAGGGTGGTCCCCCCCCCCCCCCGACTGATGTATCCTCTCAGTTTTTGCAGGACTTAGAATGGTTGCCTTTCTAGCGGGTGTGTTTTTTTTTTTTTTTTTTTTTCCCTCCTTTTCTCTTGGCCCATGCACTGTCCCCATTATTACTGCTATCGATGTTCATATGCTGATTTTTTGGTCCCATATTCATTTTGCTATACACCTTTAATTGTTTTTTGCATTGCAGGTGGGGCGGGTTAGACCCTCCCAGTGACCTGCTGTTGTTACTTGTACTTCCCCCCACTCCTCCCTCTCCTGTTCTTTTGTTGCTATTTTGGTCCGCCTACTGGTGGTTCCTCCCTGCTCCCTAACCCTCCTTACCATGGGGGCCATGTCCAGCTGTGGGCCCACTGGTTGGTTCACCGTAGTGTCATTTTTGGCCCTGTGTTGGACATTTGTTTTTTGCCCCCGGCCAGGAGACTTAGTCCTGACCACTATGCATGGTTTAATTGTTTGTTTGGTTGCTGTTTTTTTTTGCTTTTCATTTGTTATGTCTTGTCTCTATGCGTGTCTTCCCCCTCCCCTCCTCCCTCCCTCTTTTCCTTCCTCTAGATTTGGGGACCACCTTCTTATTGTCCGGACTGACGCGGATGGCCTCCATGACCCCTGCCGCAACCCAGTCGGATGAGACTGGAGGATGGGAGTAGTAGTGGCGGATGCTGTGCCACCTAGCAGGCCGAGCACGCTCCCAAACGGCTCCAGTCCCACTCCCAGGCCGGACAAGGTCAAGGGGGGTCCTGCAGCACTACCGGATGGTGGTGGTAGTTGTTCTTTCCCCCCGGGGCACTTCCAGTTGAAGAGGGCGACCTCTCCTACCTGAGCCGGTGTGGTGTTGGTCGGAAGAGCCCTGATGTTGAAGCAGGCACGACTCAGGAGTCAGCGTTGCAGGTAAACCAAACAGCCTTTTTATTTAGGCAACTGGAACAAAAGACAACGGCAGCTTCCAGATGGGGGTAGTAGTCCTGCAGTGTCCTAACCCCAGCCTTGGTTCTAGGAGGGTGCCCAAAGACAGTATCGGCTCCACAAGATGGCTTCCTCTACTCCACCTCTGTACCTCTCCCAGCTTGCTATACTGGGGATAGAGTTGCAGGGAGTCCTGACAGGGAACTGGATACCTGAATACTAGGCCCGAATGCGACTCTCCTGTCAGGGTCCTCTCCTGCTCCTCTGGGCACGACACGAATCAAGTTCAGCCACTTGGAAATCTCCACTCTCTAGCTCTGAGCGGTCTTGAGATGAGCCTGGGGCTGATGTTATCCCTCCTGAGGCTGTGGTAGCGGCGGTTGGCCTTCAGTCCAGCCTGGTGGCAGGTCAGCTCTGCACACCTTGTCTGATCTACAGCATGCACTGAACTGAACCTCAACCGTCGCCGGGGAGATTATATCTCCTCACAACCCCGCCCAGTGGCCTGTGATAGGCCAGGGCTGAACCCAGTCTGGGTTTGAACACTGCAGGGGGAACAATACAAAGGGAAAGCTGCATACAATTACACTTAACATAGAACAAACTTACAGACATAAAACCCAGAGGCACACAAGACAAACACACAAATGCAGAAGCACTCTGGGATGCTGCACCCCTCTCACTTCAGCTTGCTATAGACACTATGCTCCACGTGTGAGATCTGCTTTGCTATAGCTGGTTTGAACATGTTCCGTCCTTATGGCTAAGTGCATTACCCTCAATGTCAAGGGTCTGGGCTCCAACACTAAGCGACGCATGGTCCTGCGGGAGCTCCGAACCCTCCGAGCAGACGTGGCCTTTCTCCAGGAAACACACTATGACCATACAGGTACATTCAATTTCGCTAAACACTACTACCCCCAGGCCTACTCTGCCTTCCACAATCGCCGGAAGGCTGGGGTGGCTATCCTATTATCTCGTACCTGTCCCATTCATGTTACCGCTTCCCATCTCGATCCTCAGGGTCGTTACATTATACTGGAGGGCCATCTACATGGCCACCCTGTTGTCCTTTGCAATATCTATGCTCCCAACACCTCCCAACTGTCCTTCCTCCAGGGGGTCTTGAACCATCTGCGGGCGTTCCCTGTGGCGGCTTGGCTTCTTGGCGGAGACTTTAATATGTTCTTTTCCGAACACGCAGATAGACTGTCCATGCACGATAACCTGGTCGCTGCCTCTCAACCTCGCCTTGCCAGGGAATTTAGCCGCTTGATAAGGGCTTCTGTCCTTTATGATTTATGGCATGTCAACAACCCCACTGCCCGCTCCTACACGTTCTACTCCCATCCTCATAACACACATACAAGGATAGATTATTTTTTTGGTAACACCCCGACGCTTCGTTTGCTTATCGATGCTGATATTGGTCCCATCTCGTGTTCGGACCACGCCCCGGTCTCCGTCGCCCTTTCCCCTGCTCCAATTCCAACTAAACGTTGCCACTGGCGCCTTAATGAGTCCCTCCTGCATTCGGAAATAACCCATAACTCCCTGCATACCCATTTAACTGAGTATTTTCGGGACAATGAGGCCTCAGTTTCCTCTGTCTCTACCCTCTGGGAAGCCCATAAGGCTGTTAAGCGAGGTCACTGCATTGCCACAGCAACGAGACTGAAAAGGGACAAAGGGGCTAGGGAGGTGGCCCTGCGTGCTAAGTTAAAGTCCCTCGCTGATAGACTGGCTTCCCGCCCCTCTCTGTCCCTCCTGAGTCAGTTGGTTGACACTCGAGCTGACTTGCGTGATTTGGCCATGCATGCCACCCAGCGTCTCCTACTCTGCATTCGCCAGCGCTACTATGGGCGTGGCAATAAGGCCCATACCCTATTAGCCAACACCCTGCGGGACCATCAGGCATCTTCTGCCCCCCCATGCAATTCATGTTCCCTATGGCGCCCTCCTAAATCATCCGGATGCCATTGCCTCTGCTTTCCAGTCATATTATACTCGACTGTATAGCCTCCCACTGAGAACCCATCCGGACCTCCCTTCTCCTCCCCAGGGGCTACAGGCTTACCTTGACTCTTGCAGTCTCCCCTCGCTACCCTCCTCTGCTCTTCGCTCGCTTAACGCCCCGATCACATATGAGGAACTTGCTGACACCCTAAAAAACCTCCCGAATGGTAAAGCTCCGGGCCCTGATGGCTTCACTTATTTATATTATAAGACCTTTCAGCCCCTGCTCCTGCCTTCCCTCCGGGACCTGTTTAACTAATTTCTGGACAGTGCTCCTATCCCCCAGTTGCTGCTCCACTCCCATATCACTTTAATCCCTAAACTGAATAAGGATCCCCAGGAGTGCTCCAATTATTGCCCCATAGCTCTCCTTAACTCAGATCTTAAAATTTTCACAAAAATTTTGGCCACTAGATTGAACGTTTGGCTTCCCTCTCTTATCCACAAGGACCAGGTGGGTTTCGTCCCCTGCCGTCAGGGTGGCGACAACACCAGAAGGGCTGTGGATCTGATAGATGTTGCTGACCGTACTGCCACTCCTGCCCTTCTCTTGAGTTTAGACGATGAGAAGGCCTTTGATTGCCTGGATTGGTCCTTTGTTTGCTATGCTTAGGAAGTTTGGCTTTTCAGGGGCCTTTTTTACGGCGGTTACGGCGCTCTACTCATCCCCCTCTGCTGTGGTTAAACTTCCACACGCCACCTCTTCGCCTTTCCCCATTTGTAACAAAACAATACAGGGTTGTCCTCTATCCCCCCTTATCTTCGCCCTCTGTATTGAACCCCTAGCTTCCTAAATACGCTCCAATCCGGATATTATGGGGATTTCTGTGCATGACCGGGACTTTAAAGTCAGCCTTTTCACTGATGACGTCCTGTTGACCCTCACTAATCGCCACACATCACTCCCCAATCTCATGTTAACATTGCAAGATTATGGCCATTTTTCTGGGTATAAGGTTAATGCTTCCAAAACGAAGGCTCTCCCTTTAAAGATCCCGGACCCTGCCCTCCAACTCCTCCATCACAATTATGACTTCCAGTGGAAAACTTGTTCCCTTCATTACCTGGGTATGCCACTCTATACTCGGTCAACTATCCCCAACTATTTCGTGACCTCCGCTCTCTCGGATAAGTGGCGCCATTTACACATTTCCCTGATAGAGAGGATCACTGCTGTTAAAATGACACTCCTCCTTAAACTGCTCTATTTCTTTGAAATTTTGCCAGTGGCGATTTCCCCCGCTCAGAACTTCGCTCTCTTCAAAAGGCTATCTTCCAATTTATTTGGAATGGAAAAAGACATCGCATCCCGTGCTCGGTTATGCTGGCTGGTAAGGTGGAGGGGGGTCTTGTGGTCCCAAACCTGCTCCACTACTATTGGGCGACCCATTTACATTGTATTCTGTATTGGGCTTCGGCCCGGGCCTATACTAAATGGGTGGAGATAGAAAAGCTCTGGTTGGCTCCTATCCACCCCAATGCTTTCTTGTGGACCCGCTCACCCCCACTTGCCTCCCACCTCTCTCCTAGGACCCATCCGCTTCACTAGAGCTATATGGAATACTTGTTATAAGCTTTTCCCCCTTGCCTCCTGCCATTCCACTATGATTTCTTTCCTATTTAATCCTCTCCTCCCGGGGGGGCTGGAAGCTAATAATGTGCACCCCTGGAGCAGGCTGGGTCTGTTCCACATTGCTGACCTGATTGACCCGTCGACCTTGGAGCTCAGGCCCTTTGACTATTTTACCTCTAACTTGCACTTGCCATCCTCTGAGTGGCTTCATTATAGACAGATAGGCCATTTTATGACCACTTTGTTTGGGGCCCTGCGGGTGTCCGTCCCTACCTCCTTTGAGAAGATTTGCAGAGCTGGTACCTCTACGAGGGGCTTGATATCAGATATCTATCGTATTCTCTGTTCCCCAGAGGGGCAGGCCCCCCCCTTGTTCACAAATACATGATCAGGTGGTCGGAAGCTCTAGGCAAGCAGATCTTCCCGGCGCAATGGCAGATTATATGGTCCCGTGCTGCCAAATCGTCCACGTGCATTACGTTCCGTGAAACTCAGTACAAGTTACTTATGTTTTGGTATCACACTCCGGTCCTCCTCCATACCCAGAATCCTAACATTTCCACGGACTGTTGGAGATGTCTGCCTGGCGAGGGGATGTTGCACCACTTTTTTTTTTTTTTGGACCTGCCCATTGATCCACCCTTTTTGGACAGAGGTCAGGGTATTGACTGATGCGCTCTTCCTCCAGGGTGTTCCACTGGACCCTTTGGTCTACTTACTTAATCTACCCCCCTGACACCTTGGTGAAAAGACCTCTAAACTTTTTCTATATCTTTGTACTGCTGCTAAAACGCTTGTGGCTTTTAACTGGAAGAGTGTACATCCTCCCACTGCTCCTGCCCTTGTGGCTCATGTCAAAGATGTGCGCAGCCTGGAATACCTCACTGCTATGCTCAACAACACTACAGCTGCCTTCCAGTCGGTCTGGTCCCCTTGGGATATGTACTGCACTCTCCATGGTCTCTGATCCTTCCCCTTTGTTGTCCCCTTCCCATGTACTTGTTTTGTGTCACATCTTGTGTCCTGGTTGTATTTATCTGGTTTGGTTCTTTTTTGCCTACCCGGCTTATGTTTTTTTTTTACTGTATTTTTTTATCCTTGATTCTTTGTACAAATTTAAAATTCAATAAAAATTACTGTTGAAAAAAAAAAAAGATGGATAAATCCTTTAAAGAGGTTGTTCAGGAATTGCAGCAACCCATGTGCCATGCAGGTGGTGTAAAATAAATTAAAAAGCATACTCACCTGTCTCTGGCGCTCCATTGTCCACTGCCAGTGTCCATTCAGTCTCATGCTCCTTGCTGGGAGTCCTGACCTCATGTGACCACTAAGACCAATTAGGTACAGGATTTCCAGAAATGAGGAGCCACCATGAAACCAAACAGACACAGGCAGGGGACAACGGGGGGTGCTGGGGACAGGTGAGTGCTTCTTTTTTTTTTTTTGTTTTGTTTTTTTTTTTGTTTTACACCTCCCTGGTGGCCGCCACAGTGGTTGCTCCAATTTATGGACAACCTCTTTTAAGGGGTTGTCTGGGCCAAATTTTTCTATGGCTACTTCACTGGTCCCCTCATACAGTGGCCTCTTCACTGGCCCTCCATACTGTATGGGGAACAGTGATAGGTCCATTATATTGTGTGGGAGCTGTGATGGGGCTAACATCCTGTGTGAGGGACATTAAACTGTGTGGGGCATATTAAAGGGGTTGTCCAGGGTTAATCTTTTTTTATGGCCTATGCTTAGACCCAACTCTCAACAGACCCAGAGCATCTGGAGCTGCTGGGGTTTGTAGTTATCAGAGTGGTCAGTGAAATTGAAAGATTTGGGGGCAAAACAGGGGGAAATTATGTTTTTTGCTTGTGTGGTTAAATTGTACTTGCCTTTCATACTGCTGGTCTGGGCTCCAATGCAGAAACCCTCCGCCGTGCACAGCGTTAGTACGTTAGTGACGCTTGCTGCAACTGGATTGGTTCCTACCAGAGGCGTAGCTAGGGGTTCGGCACAGGGGGCGCAAACATGTCCAAGTGGGCCCCTAACCCAAGTTATACCAATATTATCACTATACAGTAGTAGTATAGTATAGAAGTAGTAGTATATACCGGCTCTACACAGGGCTGTGCAGACCATTTAGGTGAATACAGTGCAGTTACATGTAGTGACTTACAGGTGACGTCTCTGACTAATCGTTCACATTTCCTGTCTCTTCCCTTTGGACCGCCATGACCACTTCTTCTAGCTGTGACTTGACTCTGTAAAGTTTGCAGCACAGACATCTTTGGCTCTTTACTTTTCCAGGCACCTGACCCATATTGTCCTCACCTACACAAAGCCCCCATCCTGCTGCTACCCCAATTATAAAATATATAATATAAAAATCCCCTATACAGTGGGGAAAAAAAGTATTTAGTCAGTCACCAATTGTGCAAGTTCTCCCACTTAAAAAGATGAGGCCGGCCTGTAATTGACATCATAGGTAGACCTCAACTATGAGAAACAAAATGAGAAAACAAATCCAGAAAATCACATTGTCTGAATTTTAAAGAATTTATTTGCAAATTATGGTGGAAAATAAGTATTTGGTCAATAACAAAAGTTCATCTCAGTACTTTGTTTTCTATGGGGTTGAGATCTGGAGACTGGCTAGGCCACTCTAGGACCTTGAAATGCTTCTTACGAAGTCACTCCTTCGTTGCTCTGGCGTTGTGCTTGGCTGACTAAATACTTTTTTTTTTTTTTCTCCACTGTAAATGAATACCTGTATGTAACTTTAAATAAATGCCGCTGTGTGCCACTTCAGTTAATAATACCGCCTGTATGCTGTCTTACAGGTTGTCCAGGATCAGACATTTTAAAGTATGCAGCAGGGGAGAGTTATAAAATAAAAATGCGCTAACAGTTACCTGTATACTTCCCTCTGTTCCTGTGCTGGGCCACCTGGCACCTTCACTGCACTGTATACGGAGCGGCTGCTGCAGTGACATCAAGTTAACAGGACCGCTACAGCCAATCCCTATGCTCAGCAGTACAGCAGTATACAGTGTTTGGGTGCCCATGGTCTTGTTAACATCACTGCTGCAGCTGCTCTGTATACATACAAGGTAACAGCCAACCCAGCGCCGGTAAGTAGGGGAAGATGCATTATAACCCTCCTCTGCTGTCTGCATTAAAAGTTTAAACCTCTAAATTAAGAGTGCCCATCAATTAATAATGCCCCTTGAGTTCCTAATAATAATAATCATCATCCTGCATATCCCCTTAAAGGGGTTGTCCAAGCAAAAATGGACTCAAATAGTATTTTTTTTTTTTTTAAATTGGCCAGGGGTGGTGGTAAAAAAAAAAAAAAAAAAACACTCACCTGTCCCCGATGCTCCAGTGCCTCCCTGGTGAGGTCTGGTCCTGCTGCTGATGTTGTGACCGCTGAGGGAACGTCACAGCTGGCGACAAATTCCACAACAAGAAAGCAGCCGAGCTACAGGACTGGACCACCCTGTGAGGACACCAGAGCACCTGGACAGGTGAGTGTTATGTTTGTTGTGTGTGTGTTTTTTTTTTTTTTTTTTTTTTTTTCCTCACCTCCCCTGGCCTAATTAGAAATTAATGTTTAGCCTGGACAACCTCTTTAAAAGGGTTGTCCAGGAATTTCAGAGAGGATACCGAGGAAGGTGAAACATTTAAAAATAAATAAATAAATCATACTCACCTGACACCAGTGTCTGCCACCACTGTCCGGTCCAGCACGTGTTGTTCCTTTGCCGGCAGAATTTCTGCGCTGCACCAGGCTGCTGAGGCCAATCAATGACCACAAGAAAGGAACCGGTGACGTATGTAAGTGACATCATCAGTTCCTTTCCTGTGTTCACTGATTGGCCTCAGCAGTCATGTGTGGCAAAGGGGCTTCCACTGGCAAAGCCGCAGTTTGCGCTGCACTGGTCAGTGGTGGCAGACACTGGGGACAGGTATGTGTTTGTTTCTTTTTGTTTTTTTTTTATGTTTCACATTTCACTGTCTCCTCCCTGACTTCTGCCCCCAGTTTAGTGTCCCTTCCATCTGCCCCCACAGTTTAAAATAATAAAATACAGATACTTACCTTTCCTCACATCCCTGCTGCTCTGTCTGAGATCTGCCTCTCCGGACTGTTGAGGGAGCTACAGGCACGATGTGAGTGACGTCATCACATCGCGCCTACAGCTCCTAGGGCTGGCATGCACAGGAGTACAGTGATGAAGCAGAGGCTGTACCCCGATGGGCCAGTCAAACCCTGCGATAAGTGTCCATAATGTCACAACCCCTTTTAAGTAAAGTTTCGTTTTTTTCCTAACCAAGTTTCCATTGTCATTCGAACTGCAGGCCACAACTACACAGTGCCAGCTTTACAGAATTGATATAATAAAAAGGTGTAATGACTAAAATAAAGTAACAGGAAAGGAATAATAGTAACAATGCATACCTCCCAACTTTCAAAGGACAAAAAGAGGGACAAAATATTTGGCGCGCTATGCACTCTGTGGCAAATTTAGCTCCACCCACTTCTATGTTGACTCCGCCCGTTCTCATCTATTTTTCCATGTGCCCCCACACAATATAATGCTCCTACAGTCACCCTAACATTATATTCCCCCACATTATAATGTTCCCCTCCAATTGCCCCACAGTATTAAGTCCCTCTCCTCGTCCCCCAGTTTAAACTGGCGGAAACTAGAGGGGGACATTCAACTGGGGCAGCTGGAGGGTGACATTAAGCTATGGATCAGCTGGAGGGTGACATTAAACAGTGGCGGTAGTTGGAGGGGGACATTAAATGTCCCTCTTCATCTGTCACCAGCTTAATGCCCCCTTCATCTGCCCCCAGTTTAATCTCCCCCTTTATCTGCCACTAATTTAATGTCCTCCTTTATCTGCCACCAGTTTTAATTGCCTCCTTAATCTTCTTTCAATTTAATTGCCCGTTCATCTGCCCCCAGTTCCTCCCTCTTGCTCACAAATGCTATCTCTTCGATCACTCTCGTTCCCAGCAGCTTTCTGTGTAACATCACAGTCTGTCCTGAAGTATCCAGAATAGCTCCGCTCACACGAGTCTGATCACATGGTCATAACGTCATCAAAGGTCCTTTAGCCCACTAGGATTTAGCATCTACCATTTAGCCTTTGCTCTCCCCTGATAAAGTTTGTTAACAGCAAAACACTTCAGGGGCATAGCGGGACAAACTGTAAGCTATGCGGGACAGCAGTGTGAAATCGGGACTGTCCCGCCAGATGCGGGACGGTTGGGAGCTATGACAATCTTGTCACAGTACAAGATTGAAACTCAGTGATGTCACCAAACAAAAATTGCAAAAATAATGCATTAATAAACACTCTGAAGTCACGTTATTGTGATGTCACAGCATAGAATCATGCACATAGTGACATCAAAGAACAGAAATAATAAACACAAAATCATAACATACAGATAATGCACACATCACTACAGAAATAATGCAGTGATTTCACAGCATAGAGCTAATAAGTGATAATATGTACTTTAAAGTTACTGCATAGTGATACTTTATTGTTCCAAACAGGGATAACTCTGTGTTGCAAGGGTTAACCCTTTAAGAGTGTAGCCTAGTTTGGGAGTTAGGGCTCATTTATATATAAAATTCAACTTATGATGGTTGATGAAGGTTAAGTGTAAGCTCCAAAAGGCTGAACTACAAATCTGATACAGAGGGATCAGACTTCTTTCTGAACAGGAAGTAGAGACTGAGCATTAAAGTGGATTCTGGCAAATGAAGGGGAGGTCTAATTCCAGGTACACATAGGAGACTTCCCTGATGCAATGATATTGGAGGCTTTGACGCCCTTATTCCTCACTGAAAACAAAAATCAAAGGTTTCCACCATCTTAAAGTTACTGAATCTACTTAGGTAAATCTTTAAACATCTAGAGAGGTCAAGGGTATGAGCTGATTTACATTAGTAAAGTTGGAAAACTTGGAGAGGAGTCAGGAAGCAATCTCAAAAAGGCAGTGATGTGACCTGATTTACATTAGTAAAGGTGGGAACCTTAGGAGACTAGTCAGGAAGCAATATTAACAAGACCCTATCTGGGAGAAAATGCAAGGGACAACAGCAGAGAGGGCTGTAGTACCCCTATCCTTTTGGGAGATGTTATTGCCCACAAAATGTAGTGTTTGAGGGAAAGATACTTGTAATTGATCTTTTCCAGAGGTTCAAATAGAGCAAAACACAAGCCATTTAGGACAATAAACGACTGAGGCATGGGTTTAGAGTTGTCAGAATCTTTCCTAGAGCAACAGGTCTCGAAGACACTCTCCACTCTAGCATAGCTTCTCTTAGTGCATTTTGTTCAAGAATGAGAGACTTATTAGGGTGGCATCAGAGAGTCCTCTAGATTGTAATAGGGGCCAGTCAACTTCCAGACTGTCAGGTTTAATCTGTTCAGATCTGGGTAGAGTTGAGGGCCATGAAACACCAGGTTCTGCACTATGGGGAGTCTCCAACAACACTCTTTACTCATCTGGCTGAGTTGGGAAAAACATGACCTTCTTCACCAAAACTGTACAATGATGATCACCATATCCTGAACCTGCCTGATTTTCATCGATACCCTAGGTATCATGGAAACTGGAGGTAGCTGGCAGCTTGAACCTCTATGGAATGGACAGAGCATCAACTGCAAAGGGATGGTCTTCCTGATTCAGGGAGCAGAATTTCTTCACCCTGGTGTTAAACTTTTGTCACCATGAGATCTATCTCCAACATCTCCCACTTCAGTGTAATCTGGAGAAAGACTTCCTGATTCAGGGACCGTTCAACTGAGTCATATTCAACCTCTTCCAGGTGATCTGCTACCACATTAAGAAAACCTCAAATGTGGACTGCTGAGAGATATGAAAGGTTCTTCTTTGCCTACGGTAGTATCATCCAAACGTCTTGGTATGAGGTTCAGATCAAATGTCTCCCTGTTTGTTAATATACATGACTCTGGTCATGTTGTCCAATTTCAATGGGAATGCTTTCCTTTTGCTCTGATTAGAGAAGTGTAGGAGAACAAGGCAGACAGCTCTGAGTTCCCTCAGTTTGTAAGACATCTGCTTTTCGAGAAAATTATAAGTGTCATCCGGATGAGCTCCCCACCCCACAAGGGATGCATCTGGTTTAAATTACTCAAACAAAATTACATGTTTTGAGGGAAGATGCTTGACCATGTTTTTTTTTTCATATACATAGCACTACTATGCTCTATACTCTATACTAAAATTAGCCCATTTTGAGAACTTGTAAGTACAACAGGTTTGTTATTATAAAGGAAAAATTGTGGTAGTGTGTAGTTGAAAAGTGATGTAGAAGTGGCAGAATGTTGCACCAATATTGCATTGGTGTTGGAAGAACCAACTGTGTGTTTTTGTTTTTTATTTTGTAGTCGTTATGCTAAGTGTGACAATGGCAAGAGGCAGCTGCAGAATTTGAGGAAAATTTTGTGGCGGACTGCAATCATGCCTGGATTGCCTACCAGATGAAAAAGGAGGAACTGGATTTTTAAAACAAGTTGCCAAAAAATATCCCTGTATGGGAGCTGGAGCCACAGGAACATAACATTGGAGGTGGAGGAGTAACAATTTACAGAATTTCAAGGAAAAATTGTGGCACACTGTCAGCGTGCTTGCCTGGCCTACCAGTTGAAATGTGAAGAATATGTCAAAAACCAGCCATCTCAAATGATCCCCTTCTGTGAGAAAATGCCACAGCAACATGAAATTGTAGGTGGAGGAGTGACAATTACTGAATTTCAAGAAAAATCGTGGCACACTGCCACTTTAAAAATCTGGAATATCTTCTGAAATGATCGAGAAAAGAATCTGGACTGTCCTGGCAGTTATCCCTTTATGGAAAGAATTGTCACAGCAACATGGTATTAGAGGTGGCAGAGGGGCAACTTGCGGAACTTCATGAAAAATTTGTGGCCCGCTGTCAGTGTGTCTGGCTTATTAGCTTAAAAACTGGAATATCTTCCTTAATGACAGCAACACTTGGGAGCCAGAAGAGAACTTGGACTGTCCTGCTTATCATCCATTTAAGGGAGCATATGCCACAGCAACATAGCATTGGAGGGATGACAAGTAAAGAATTTAAAGAAAAACAAATAAAGCTAAGCTTCCTCCTTGGCTATGAAAAATCAAGGGCCCCCCTCTGAATCCACCTAGCATTGTTGCATTTCTGGACTGTGACCGCTGCTACTCAAAACATTGACTCAGTTGGCCATGTATTGTCCCTGCTCCACATGTTGATAGTGGCGTGCACCTTTTCCCACATGGACATATCAAAGGAGAGGCCCACATACTCCAAAAATGGTGATAAGAAGCAGGGACAGTTTGTCTAGAGAAATAATGGCAGTTAGATAATCTCTGAGGCTGAGCGAACACCATCCATTTTCAAAACACAGTGGAATCCAGTTGTATAGTAGGGACTGAATATCTTGGCTACGGAAGATCTTAAAGGACAAGGAGTAGGAGGGTCCTTCTCACTTTGCTTTTCAACACAACTACCAATTCTATTTTGCCAAATGAGCTGGTGCCTCCATTTCATGTGAATATGGAGAGACCTAGTTCCTACATTTGTGCCTGCATGGCCACGGCTTATTTTTTTTTTTTCAGATTTTGCACATTGCCATGGATTTGTAATTGTAAATAAAATTCCCACACGGCAGAGTACCACATATAGCTGTTACCGCCAGCACCAGCAGCTCCGGAAACGTGTCTGCCAGTGCCACCAGCATCACCATCACCACCCAAACTTGCCTTAAATGTAATTCAGGCAGGACCTACACATTCGATGGAAATGTTACTACCACTACCCTCTTCCTCTGATGTCATCCTAACTTGGTTGACAGGTTCTATCTGCAACTGAATCCTCATTTTCCCACTTTTTTCTGACCCATAATGGCAGGGGACAATAAATTAGCTGTCATGGCCCCATTGGGTTAATGTTTTGAGCATCAGAGTCCACAGTCTAGAAACGCAGCAAGGCCCTGTACTTTCTAGTACTGACATCATTACACGGGTGCAGGACAGGCACCTGTGTAATGTGTAATGGTCCACTGTGCAGGAACTGAAGAGAGGGACCCATCCGCTCTCTTCAGTTCCTACACAGTGGACCATTTCCAACCCCCAACTTCATCAGGGCAAGGCATTTGTTCCACTTCCCCTCACTTGTTTCATGTTTGTAAGGTGAAGCGCACATTGAATAGCACTTTTGCACATTCTGGAGTATCAGTTTGAGCAGCAGTATATGATTACTACATGCAACAAACCACAGACACAATGATCACTTTTGGAAGACAGTCCAAAAGTCTAGCTTTTTCAGCTGGCAAGCTAGGTAGTAGGTACACTGATAGTGTGCCCCAAATTTTCTCACTCCCTACACTAGTTCGTGCTGCATGGCCACCCATAACAGCAGAAAACCACAGACCCATTGATCATTTTTGGAAGATAGGCCAGCTTTTTCAGCTGGCCGCCAGGCCAGGCATGTTGATAGTGTGCCCCACTTTTTTCTGGAAATTTTGTCAATTGACACTCTGCCAACACAATGTGACATTTGCTCTCATCTACGGATAATCGGCAGGATAACCCAGGTTCTTTTCTGCCTCCCAAGTGTTGTTTTCCGGGTCATAAAATCCTTTCCATTTCAAAGGATATTCTAGCCTTTTCAGCTGGGGAAAAAGACATGACTCCAGGAAAGTCATGTCTACCTTTATCATTTTCCATTTACTGTACTGCTGCAGATGCTGCCTGCTATTTCTTAATAGCAATCACCACTTCCACCACTCTGGCAGACATGTCTCTGGTCCACTATCACATTCCATTATGCAACACTGTTGGTACCACAGTGTTGGTATAAAAAAAAAAAAAAAAAAAAAATTGATTTTGTCTGCTCCCATCATGAATTTTTGGTGGCTTTTTTTTTTTTTTTTTTTATTGAAAAGTCAATTCTTCACCACTTTTCAACTTAACTCACAGCCACAAATTTTACAGAGGTGTTCACATGTAGGAATTTTACAGTGACTTTGAGATGTAATCCGCCTCAAAATTCAACTGAAATGTGCCTCCCATTCATTTCAATGGGAGGCAGTAGCTGATTTTTTTTTTTTCAGCTACTTTTTCAGTGCAACAGGCTTTAAATAGACTGTTTTCGCACCAAGATATAAGCAGAGCCAGATAATAACTTTAGATACCAGGCTTATTGCTGACTTAGCCCTAGAGAGGGCAGAGATGACAGCAAAAGCATCACAATTTCCCCATGGTAGATGGATGCGGCAACATCTCAGCAGGGAATAGGATGACAGTCAGGTGAGAGCAGTGTTTCCTAGACTGAATCAAACCAAGTGGCGTCCCGGTACTTACAAAAATCATAAAAATGTATAGATGCAATAATAAAAGCAGTCCTGAAAGAGCCAGGAGGATAAAAAAGATAAAATAGGGAATAGAGAAAAGCTCCCCCATATTCCATCTGTCACAGTCAACAGGACAGAGAAAACACAAAAGGGATGGGGTTAACATGTCATTTATAAGTTAGGGCAGTGGCGGAACTTCCACCATATGATGTGTAGCGGTTGCTGCTGGGTCCACGACGTTAGGGGGCCCCCGGTGCTTTTTTTTTTCATGTCGCTGATGCAGAACAGCACCAGGATGTCCTGATGCTATTCAGCACGTTGCAAGGTAGCTCGAGGCTGAAGGGAGAAGCAGAGGTGGCCATGGGCAGGAGCAGGCATGGATAAGCAGGGTGAACCTCTCAGATTTTCTCAGATTTTTTTTTTTTTTAAATGGTCAATGCAAATAACAGTCAGTATAATGTTAAAATCTTCAACTGTTAGGGTATAAATCAAAATTTTATTGGACAAACCTCCCAATAATATTTTTTTTGTTCACAAGTTAAAAAAATCAAAATCCACTATTTCAAATTATTATACACAACAGAGTTTCTAAACATTTTATAGGTTGTAAAAACTAAAAATGGTCATTTGTTGAATTTGCAGCATTAAAAGGTCACATTTACTGAAATCAAAAGCTATTTCAATCAAAAACATCTTAACAGGCCAAGTTACATGTTAACATAGGACCCCTTCTTTGATTTCGCCTTCAAAATGCCAGTATCGGTGTGACCCAATGAAGGAAACTGGAAGATGGGAGTAGTAGTTGTGGTAGTGATGTCATGGGTAGGCCAAAGTTCACCTCCCAGGCTGGGATACTAGTGAGGTGGCCTGCGAGGTACCTGATTGTGGTGGTGGTTTTCCCCTGGGGCGCTTCCAGTTGGAGAGGGGTCTTCTCTTACCCTGAGCCATGTGGTGGTGTTCAGAAGGGCCCTGATGGTAAACGCAGGAATGACTCAGGAGGCAGTGATGCAGTTGAACCAAGATATAACTTTACTGTGTTAACCAATAACTCATGCAGCTTCCTGATGGGAGTTGTAGTTGGCATTTCCACTGTGATGGCTATTTCCAGACTTGAGATGAGGGATGACCAATATTAAGATGGTGGTCTGGTGCCTTTTTCCACTCCAATAATATAAAGTTTCTTCCTCTCCCACTATAGCTATGGAGCTGAATTCTATAAAGTCCCAGGATCCCAGATACCTGGAGGTGAATGGGTCTTGGCTGGTGGGTTCTGTGAATCACAACTTTCTACAAAATGGCCCTCTTTATCCCTCTATGCGGTTGACGGCAATCTCTTCCCTGTCTTAGGGCTGTAGGTGTTTTTTATTGGGCAGTTTGGCACTTCTCTTTCCCTCAGAGGTTGCAGAGGTCCTCTAATACAGACAGGCAGCCAAGCACAGTGGAAATGTCCTATAAAGGAAACATACTGTAATACATAAGGTAAGCTGCAAAATATTACAATTAAAGGGGAAAACACAGTGGCACAGAATATAATAAAATAAAATAAAATAGTTTTAGCAGTGTCCACTAGGATTCTTGTATCCATTGAACTTGTGAGTATTTGGATAGTTTCTGCTTGAATTTCTTTGCAGGATGTCAGGATAGCCTCCCAGAGCTGCTGTTTTGATGTGAACTGCCTCCCACCCTCATAGATCTTTTGCTTAGGGATACACCAAAGGATGGCGGTCACACCATGAGTCTCTCTCCCTTTATACCCATAGCAGCCAATGACTCAGAGGTATTCTTTGCTGCATGAGATGGTGCATTGTCATCCATGAAAATTATTTTGCTATGGAAGGCACAGTTCTTCTTTCTGTACCATGGAAGAAAGTGGTCAGTCAGAAACTCTTTGTAGAGGTAATTTTCACACCTTTAGAGACCCATCTTCAGAAGGACCAACCAGCTCTCTTCCCATGATTCCGGCCCAAATGTGCCATCTCCTTGCTGACATCACAGCCTTGTGGGACATGGTAGCCTTCCACTACTCTATCCATCTGGACCATCTAGGGTTGTACAGCACTCATCCATAAACAAGAATGTTTCAAAATTAGTCTTCATGTATGTCCGAGCCCACTGCAAGCATTTCTGCTTGTAAGCACTGTTTAGAGGTGGCCAGATAGTATAGTTATGCTCAACCCATTAGAACTCCAATTACAGGCCTCATTGGTTTGTGATATCGTTAAAAAGGCCGGAAGACCCGCACCAGAGCCCAGGAGAGGTGAGTAACACTGTTTTTTTACATTTGGTCACCTCCCCTTGCCTTCTGTTTTACTTTGTGGGTGCCAGGAAAGGGGGGTGCTGTGCTATGTGGGAGCAGGGGGCCAGAGTCAAATGTTTGCTATGGGGCTCAGTCTTTGCTAGTTATGTCCATGAGTTAGGGGGATAAGCTATCTTAATGTTTCATTAAATCAAAAGTTCCATTTGTCCTACCAGTACAAAGGGGTAGAAATATCCCATTGTTGCTCTGCAGGTAGGATGTAAGGGAACTATATTTTTGGACAGTTCAGACATATGCACACTGCTAATTATTTTTGAAATGGAAAAGGTTTTTTTTTAACCTTTATTGTTTATTTTTATACTTTAATTTTTTGCTTTTTCACATGGGGGCTTGAAACTGGAATTGCTTGATCCCCTGTAGAATCCTAAAATCTCAATGCTAATTGAAAGTCACAGCTAATGGCATAGTGATGTAACACAATGACAGTAAACACTGCATCATAATACAGTAATACCTCGTACACTCGCGTTTCCGAATTAGCGAATTCACAGATTCGCGATATTTTTTTGGCAACTAACATATATAGAGTTTGCTCTTTTTTCTCAGATCTATGAAATTTAATACAAAAAAAACCTTCGCTATTGGGTAGTAGTGTTCTGTTCGTTACGTACCCGGTAATTAGTTTCATTTTACTGTGAGTGTATAAGAAAAATGAATGAATGTATTAATATACAGTACTGTACAGTATACTTTAGTATACTGTACAGTACTGTAGGGTAAAGTTTATTGATATTTAGGGGTTAAACATTAGAAATTGGCATTGTAAGCGCTTCTAAGCGCTTGTACCAAACATTCGCGATTCCTTGCGTTCCGCTCTGTAACCTAACCTCGTGAATGTACGAGGTATTACTGTACAAGGATACCATGGATGACACAGTGATGTTGTAATCTAGGGGTCTTGCAGCCAGTGGTCCCCTGGACAGAGCTTCAATGTGGTGCTCATGTAGTCATTGCTGTTCCTCCTCTTCTCTGTGGCCAACACACCACTTCTCTGTTTGGCCCTTGAAAAGCCACAGGCCCGACACTCCACCCTGTGCAGGTGCCACTCCACCCTGCAGATGCCTCTTTATTGTAGATGGTGAAATACAGCAGGTCTATTATAAAGATACCTCTCACAGAAGTGTAGAACAGTAATGTGCGCAGGTCTTTGGGACCACAAATTCTGGGCTCCCGTTCACCAGGTGCCTCAGAAAGTATACCAGTTCAAAGAAGCAGTTGTTTATCCCAGGCTTGCTAAAATTCACTTACTGTAGATTTCCCAGTGAAAGTGCATCATCCAACAAAGTACTGTGCTATTTACGGCGCTGAGCATTAACTATACACTCAGCGTGACGTAATACTATGACGGTGTGTTAAAGGGTTAATATAATTAAATGCACAAACTCTTCATTTAATATTGTGTGTAAGGTGAATCAGTGAGTGGCGTTAAACCAGTGGCGTAACTAGGAATGGCTGGGCCCCAAGGCGAACATTTGACATGCCCCCCCCCCCCCAAACCGCATTCCTGCACACACTATTATGCACTGTAGTGGCCCCTGCACACAGTATTATGCCCCATAGTGGCCCCTGCACACAGTATTATGCCCCATAGTGGCCCGTGCACACAGTATTATGCCCCATAGTGGCCCCTGCACACAGTATTATGCCCCATTGTGGACCACCCATGAACAATTATTATACTCTGAGGTCTTTTCAGACCCCAGAGTATAATGATCGAAGACCCAGGGGAGGATACAAACATAAAAAACAATGCTACTTACCTCTTCCTGGCTCCGCTGCACTCCCCGCTACTTCGGCCATCTTCAATGTTGGACCAGATCTCGCGTGAGCCAGGCCGGCGTCGCAACGCATAATGACGACGACTGAAGTCTGGGACGTCACCAAACAGACCCGAAGCCAGCGGAACGCAGGAGAGGTAAGTAACATTGTTTTTATGTTCCCTCACCTCCCCTGGGCCCCCGATCGTTATACTCAGGGGTCTGAAAAGACCCCAGAGTATAATGATAGCAGTGTTTGTGGGGTTTGCGGTAGCGGCTGCCACACTGCTCCGGGCCCCTAAATGTCCCAGGCCTGTGGCAGCCGCTACCTCTGTTACCCTGGTATTTACTCCCCTGCATTAAACATTGCAGCAGCACACAATTCCTTACATGGGCCCCTCAGTTAGTACAGGACACCCATATCAGTTTGTCACATAGCAGAAGCAGGGGACACATTTGCTATGCAACGTTAAAATGAACTATTAAAATGAACATTTGCTGTCCAAGATACAATTATTAACCCAATTTAGAGATTGCGCTTATTGATACTTTGTATTTTGCCTTATTTCTACTGAGAAATGTGTTAAACTGACCACAGACATTACAGTGATAAGATCAGGTGTAAGTCTGATGTCTCTGGAAATATAGAAGTAGTATTGTAAATTCATAAATATGCAAATATATACTTCCCACTGTAAAAAGGCATTATGAAAAAAATATTAAATAACTTATAGTACAGTTTATCTTACAGTCTTCACCTGCCCTAGAGTCTAAGGCTAGGTTTGCACCTTCACCCGGTCTCTGCCTGGGGATTCCGTTCCCCATTCTGCTTTAAAAATGCGGAGAGAAAGGTCCTGCAAGCAGCGGTTTTCTCTCAGCATTTTCTGCCCTTTTCGGGCAGAAACCTGGCGGACCCCAAACACAGGTGTGAACCTTGCATAAACTGCTTTATTCTTTGTAGGAAAGTAATTAATGTTCAGCATTTGTAAATTGTTGACATGTATATCTATCTATTCATCTAGGTGAGCAGGTAAAATCTGCAGACAGCAGGAACTGGTCGCACGTGAACTATAACAGCCTTGAAGGTCCTTCTGACAAATACTCTCAGTTATCTACAGCATATTCCTCTGTCTCCTATACTGACAGGTAAATTAACAAATAGTTGTGTAGAGTATTGTAATTTTTTATTGTCAAAGTGTTGGGTTAATCAGCTCGCAACAAGCTAGATCCGTCTCTTCAGACCCCAGGAGAGAACCAGAGCCGGCGTGTGACGTCATGATGCTCAGCGTGGCCATGTTGCTGGTGAAACCCAATCACAGGCCTCAGCAGTGACATGGGCACACCAAGCGTCATGACGCCAGATGCTGGCTCTGAGGCTCTTCTGAAATGTCCTTCGCCCGGAGAAGGTAGAAACAGGTTGCTGAACCCCGCGAAGAGGCCCAAAAGAGGTGAAGGAAAGAGAGTATAAATGCTTTTCATCTTTTATACCTCCTTGGGCCTACTCCTATTTTACTCTGGGGTCTGAAGAGACCCCAGAGTATGATAATTTCAGGTCCGTTTCTATCAGAACAAGTTCGCACTGAACCTAGCCTGAGGATTGCTTCATCCGAACACTGAACAAAACAAATCTTCAGACGTTCACCCATCCTTGATTGTACTGGTACTGTAGATCATTGGCCTACAGTTTCTGTCTACATTTGTACTAAAAATTGTGTATAGCATTTACGACATATTTATGAACAGCATGCGCTAGAAAAGAAAAAACAGAAGAATACAACTGGCTGGACAATTTTGAATGTGCACCAGAATGGATGTGGTTTAAAAGTATCTAACTTTACAACACAATTATGAAACAGAAAAGTATGAATATGGTGCAGAATTTCTTGTGCAAAGTATACGAAGTTTAAAATTGTGCAAACTTAGTTGAAGATTTGATACAGAATTTTAGTCCACAGTCAATGGAGACAGATATATTGTCACAATGGAAAATGCAGTTATAACTACATCCAGGTACATAGTGTTTCAACCCCTCAGTAATGAGAAATAGCCTTGAATTAATCAGTGTGTCACTTAGTTATTAGTGATAGTACCTGTGACCCCAGAACTACGTGCAGTTATAACTACATCGAGGTACATAGTGTACCACTTACTTATTAGTGATGTATCCTGTGACCCCCAGAACTGACTGCAGATATAACTACATCCAGGTACATAGTGTGCCACCCCTCAGTAATGAGAAATAGCCTGGAATTAATCAATATGTCACTTACTTATTAGTGATGATTCCTGTGACCCCAGAACTGAGTGCAGTTATAACTACATCCAGGTACATAGTGTGCCACCCCTCAGTAATGAGAAATAGCCTGGAATTATTCAGTGTCACTTACTTATTAGTGATGTTTCCTGTGACCCCAGAACTAACTGTAGTTATAACTACAGTAGTGATTTGCTGAGATTATGAGCGTTAATGGTCCATAGATTGCTACTATGCCCCTGAACAATTTATTTTTTAAATCTTGTCAAGCCATTTAAAAGATATGAGCTCTGGAATGTTATATGTAAATTAGCTATATTTCATCAGGCAAGCGGTAACCTGTTATATTCTCAGAGAAAAACAAAAGGTTGCCACCCACTTGCAAAATAAGAGATAATTTACCATATAACCGTCTAGGTGTCATATCTTTTGAAATGGTGAATAATTTTGAAAAGACAAATGTGAAATTGTTTAGGGCACAGCAGCAATCAAATGATGTATATCATTTAGCATTTTTTACTTGGTGACAGGTTTTCTTTAAGGAGACATAGTACTGCTGAAATGCATAGCAAAATGTGCTACTAATTACTATGATTAAAGGGAGTCTGTCACCGAAAATGGATCAGCAACACAAGTAAATAGCTAAATTTCACCTGAACAAAACACTTTTTTCCCATTCCTGATCAGTGCCTCCATTCCTTAGTTCTTTAGTTCCTGAGATCTGATCTTTATTCTTAATATGCAGATGAGCTCTTTGGATCAACAAGGGCCTCTGTTGCTCTCCTAACACCAAAGAGCTATGCCTCCCAGCACCTAGAAACTCCCTTTCTCTCTTCTGTGATTGACAGTCAGCCAGTGAACAAGTAATCCCGTCTGACCCGCTCTGGATATTGGTGCATGCACAATACAACTGATCTCAGCTCTGGCAAGCTCAGGGCTGTACTGCGAATCCGCTGATATCCAGAGCAGGCTGGTGGAATTATTTGTTCACTAATCAATCAGAGCAGGAATGGTGGGAGGAAGTTTTTAGGTATTGGGAGGCATAGTTCTTTGGCGTTATAAGATCAACAATGATAACCTTATTGCTTCAAAAAGTTAATTTGCATTTTAAGAATAAAGATCGGACCTTAGGAACAGAGGTTCTGATCTTGAAGGGGAAAAAAGCTTTTTATTCAGGTGAAAGTCTATTTAATTGTGATAGGTTCAGTTCTTGTGACAGACTCCCTTTAAAAAAGGGATGCAGCTATTGATTTAATCTTTTCCTGACATCCCCCATACTATTATACAGTGGAGACCTGGCCTTCACTGATGGTGGGTATTAACTGTATTGATGCCACCATTTTGCCTAGGATCACTGTCCCTTGGAAGGAGATTGAGGGGGTGGCCATCGACTACTATGACAGCTCGGCAGTGTGTAAAAGAAATGTATGTATTTTACAATAAATTGCAATGTGTTAGCATTGTAGTATATTGTATTGGTGATCAGACCCCCTATATATAACTATATTTATATCTATAAAAAAATAGACTATTGGGGTCGAATTATGAAGACTGGTGTTACTAACTGGAGTTGGCAGAAGGTGTGCCTCTTTTATGATTAGGTGCACCCTTCACCAGGTTGTGCGACTTGGAGGAAATGTGCGCCAGCTTGTAGCTGATGGCCATGCTGCCTTTTCGTGAAAGTGGTGAAGGTGACTTTTTTAGGCCTTGTACAGTAGAAAACTGGCATACATAGTACAATAAATCTGCCCCCGTTTCCCTAGATCAGATATATAAATAAATAAAGCAAAACACACGCCCATTAGGCTTCCCCACATCTGAATATGCCCGATCTACAAACTTCTAAAAATATTTTTTACATACGCTGAATGCTTTAGCATTAAAAAAATCAAGAGCCAAACTGTGATTTTGCCTCTCATAAAAATTTGAATAAAAAGCGACCAAAATGACAGACATTTCCCAAAATTGTATAAATAAAATGTACAAAGATTTTTCAGATTTGGATTTTTTTTTGATTATTAATATGTATAAAAAAACTATATAAATGTGGTATTGCCGTAATCATGCCAACCTGCAGTATACAGGTAACATGTCATTTTGACTACATAGTGAACACTGTAAGAATGGAGCCCATAAAAAATTTTGTGGAAAAAAAGTTTTTCTCTAATTCTACATAATTCTGAATTTTTTTCTAACTTACTACTACATCGTACGGAATATTAAATGATATAATTATGGAGTAAAATATGTCCTGCAAAAATTAAGTCCCCATACGGCTCTGAACAGAAAAATTCTAAAGTTATAGCTTTTGAAAAGCGGAGAGTAAACAAAAAAATTAAAATTGAAAAATGGCTGGGGTTAGCACTATTGCCTTCCATTGCTTTGGTCCTGGTTTAAAATCCAGCCAAGGACAAGATCTGCATGGAGTTTGTATTCTGTCTTGTGCTGCTGGGTACTGAGGTTTCTTTCCACACTACAAAGACATACTCTTGGGGATTTTAGATTGAGCCCTACTTGAGACAGTGAATGATTGGCAATATCTGTATAGCTCAGTGGAATACGTTGGTGATGTATAAATAAGCAAAATAAATGTGTGAACCCAGCCCTAAAGGACATGCTACTTGTCCTTTTTATTTTAAGCAACTCCAGTTATTGCCTTCAGAAACTGCATGCCAAACTTGAACATGGAAACCTAATCTTAAAGCTACATTACATTGATATGAAAGTCACAGTATGTATCACAGCATGTATCTGCGGAACAAGGGCATACCTCCCAACTTTCAAAGGACAGAAAGAGGGACGAAATGTGTGGTGCGCTATACACACTGCGGAAAATTTAGCTCCATCCACTTCTATGTTGACTCCGCCCATTCTCATCCATTTTTCTATGTGCCCCCACACAGTATAATGCTCCTACAGTCACCCTAACATTATATGCCCCCACATTATAATTTTCCCCTCCAATTGCCCTACAGTATTAAGTCCCTCTCCTGGTGCCCAAGTTTAAACTGGAGGAAATTAGAGGGGGACATGAAACTGGGGCAGCTGGAGGGGGGCATTAAACAGTGGAAGTAGTTGGAGGGGGACAATAAATTGGTGGCAGCTGGAGCGGGACATTAAACTGGGGGCAACTAGAGGGGGACATTAAACTGGGACTTCCCTGGTTTAATGTCCTTCTCCAGTTGCCCCCAGTTTAAAGTCTCCATCCAGGAACCCCCATTGTTTAATGTCACCCGCCATCTGCTCCCCCAGTTTAATGTACCCCTCCATCTGCCACCAGTTTAATTCCCCCCTTCATCTGCCCCCAGTTTCATGTCCCCCCCTTCATCTGCCCCTAGTTTCATGTGCCCCCTCAATTAGCCCCCAAAGCTTAACATAAAAAACACTGATACTCACCTCTCCTTGCTCCCCTGCTGCTCTGTCTGCAGTCTTCAGTCTCGGAGTGTTCTGGGAGCTGCAGGCGTGATGTGAGTGACGTTATCACATCGTGCCTACAGCTCCCGTGGCTGGAGCACAGTGGTGAAGCGGGAGCTGTCCGCAGACGGTTCCTGCTTCATTTACCATTGTATTCAACTCATCTGTGTCCTCCGGATTGAGATGAGTTGAAACCAGGACATACCTCCCGCTGACCGGGACCGCGGGACAGGACCCACAATCTAGGACAGTCCCGCAGAATCCAGGATGGTTGGGAGGTATGCAAGGACATTGGATGGAGATTTACCAGGCATGTAAGGACAAATAAGTTTGCCTAGCAGTTAAACTGCCATAGATAATTGACCATAGTTTACTTGGCTAGTAATATTCCTTGTACTGCTACCATGTTTGTATTTTGTATATTGTTTACTTCTATGTATGCATCAAAGCTAGCATTTACCCTTATTTTGAATGTATTCACAGACATATGCAGGTTTTTAGTTTTTTTTTACATTAAGGCTAGGTCTCCATTGCAGATGTGAACCTAGCCTTACTGTAAAAAATCCCTATTATGGGGTCTGCGGGTTTCCACTTTTTAAGCGGACAGGGTCTCCGTATTTTGGGTCCCCATGCGGACCCGAACAACGGAGACCTGAATGCTAGTGTGGACCTAGCGTTATATGAATTAACTTTTGTATCCTGCACCATTACTAAATACTGCTTAGTTTCACAATTGTCAATTATTTTAATTGCAGTACCAATGCCCAGAAGGCTTCTAAACATTACCGTGTATTTGTCCCTCGCTCACCTCTTGATCTGAACATTGGGAGAAGAGTGAAAATTCTTTTGCCCTCTGGTAAAGTTGCCACTGGTGTAGTTTATAAAGTGGGACACTTGCCTGGAAAAGAGCAACTTCAAGTGGGTGTAGATTTGGAGTCTCAAGAGTGCTGGCAACAGCTCAGCAAGTTTAAAGTACAATACAAGTTCAACAGGTAAATTTAACCCTATTGTTTAAAACATGTTTCAGTACTGCTGCTTTTCTTTGATGCCAGAACACTGATTTTGTTGTGCAATATTTCAATATCAAGGCAAAGCAAAATATTGTTATATAGTAAGCATGGCAACAGCATTTTTAGCCTTTTTTTTTTTAATTCTATACAAAATAAACAAAACAAATGGTGTGGCGTTAGGGGAATACAAAAAACGTCATATGGCATAAAAATATACATTAAGGCTGCGGTCACACTAGCGTTGGGTGACCATTCGGGGATTCTGTCCCCCATTCCACTTAAAATATGTGGAGAGCAAAGTCCTGCAAGCAGGACTTTTGTCTCCGTCAATTTTGGGTGGAAACCCTGCGGACCACATTATAGTGTATGGGGTCAACGGGTTTTCGCTGGTAACCGATTTTTAAACCTGACACCTGAACACTAGTGTGAACCTAGCATAAGACAGCTGCCATATACTAATTAGGAAAAAGTCCATAACTTATGAACATAAGCGCCAAGAATAGGTTGGCAGAAAGTATAGGACCGTGTTCCATAGCACTTTGTTCTCTTTGTTCTGTTTAAGCCAGCCACATTTCATGACATAAATCGCACATGGGGAGTAGAGATGGGCGAACCTCTCAAGATTCGTTTTGAGTTTGGGCTTGGCAGTGTAGAGCACTCTTAGGGCTCCAATTTCTAGCTCTTTAAGTGCAGCATCCCAGAGTGCTACTGCTTATATTTTTTTTTCTTGTGCCTCTGGGTTATGTTGGTATGTTCTGTGTACATATTTTTATGCAGCTTGTTCCATTGTTTTTCCCTTTAGTTCTCACCTTGTGTTTCAAACCCCAAACTGTGTATAGCCCTGGCCTATCACAGGCCCCTGGGTGGGGTCTGAAAGACTTAGGTCTTCTGAGGGAACTGTTAGAGCTCAGTCTAGTCCAGCAGTTGGTAGTGGAAACTGTGTATGCCAGCACTGACAACTGAGGCCTAACCGTTTCCAGACACCCCCAAGCAGGAAGATTCAGCCCAAGGCTCATCCAAAGACAGCCCTGAGCAAGGGAGCTCAGCTGTCAAGAGTTTGAACTTTGTGCCAGGAAGAGCAGTGGAGTACCGTTACAGGAGGAGTTGGCCCAGCACCTAATACAAGGTAACCAGATGCCTGTCAGGACTACCCTGCACTACAGCTCCCAGTATCTACTGCTGGGAGAGGCGGATGAGAGGAGAGTTGGAGTGGAGTTTACCCTTAGAGCCTTAAACATTCCTGGGCAGTGGGCCTTCTATGACCAAGGCTGGGGAGTTGGAAACTACAACCCCCATTTGGAAGCTGCTTGTTGTTTAACCTGTTCTGTTGCTGAGTTATTATCCTGTTTCAACTGCACTTCTGTCTGCCTGAGTCGTTCCTGCCTAACCATCAGGGCCCTTCCGACTTTCATCACACCAGCTCAGAGTAGAGAGGTGCCCTCTCCAACTGGAAGCGCCCCGGCGGAAACTACTACCACCACCATCAGGTAGTGCTGCAGGACCCCCCTCAGCGGTGTCCGGCCTAGGATCAGGGCTGAGGAGCGTGGTTGAGTGTGCTTGGCCTAGATGGTAGAACGTCATCCGCTACTACTACTTCCATCCTCCAGTTCCCTCCATCTGGTTGGGGCATAAGGCAAAACAGGTGAAGTTATATCAAAGTAAAAGTGACTTATATGTCTATGGAAAATGGATGGTAAACGGAGGATACAAACTCAGGAGTTTATCCATGCACTGCACTGACACTCACTTTTACACATTTTAAATGCTCCAAAAATTATTAACTTATTAGGAAAATGTGTGTGCCCGTGGTTTTTTAGATGCGCATAGCGGTCATATTGCAAAAAAAAAAAAATCAATTTGTAGCCTGTTTTGATGGCTTGCGTTACAGGGGCTTATTTTTATTTGGGAGACAAATTTGTGTTCGTGAGCCACTTGAATAGTGATGAAGACACGAAAAGTTATCCCTTGATGGGAGCAGATGTGAAATCATTTAATTTTTTTTTTTATATATATACCAACAATGTGCTATAGTGGAATGATATAGTGGACCAGGCCTCAGGACAAGTCTGCCTGAGTGGTGGCAGCTGTGGCAATATGTGCAGCAGGGCATAATATGATGGACCAGGCTGCAGGACATGTCTGACTGAATGGTGGCAGGCACCAGGCAGCTGTGGCAACATGTGTGGCAGGGACTAATATAATGGACCAGGCTGGAGGACATGTCTGACTGAGTGGTGGCAGGCACTAGGCAGCTGTGGCAATATGTGTGGCAGTGCGGCAGGGCATGATATGCTGGATAAGGCCGCAGGACATGTCTGCCTGATTGGTGGCAGCGGTGGTAGCTGTTTAGGAATAGCAGCCAGCATCAGTAGCAGTACAGTAAATGGAGGATCATGATAAAGGTAGACATGCCTTTCCTGGCAGCTAAAAAAGTTACAATATATTTTGAAATAGAAAGGATTCTATTACCCTGAGAACAACACTTGGGAGGCAGAAAATAACATGGATGATCCTGCCAGTCAGGGGCATAACTATCGGGGTAGCAGCGGTAGCGCCTGCCACAGGGCCCGGGACATTAGGGGCCCCGGAGCCCTGTGGCAGCCGCTACCGCGAACCCCACAAACCAGTAATGATCGGACCCGGCAGGTTACGGAGCCCGCGGCCAGCTGGAGATAGCCGGGCCCCGGACCATTATGATAGCGGTCGGGGAAAGCCTGGTTCCCCGACCGCTATACATACTGTTATTGGAAAGGGGCCCTGGCATATTGCAGGCCCCTTTCCAATAGATGGCAACCCAGGGGAGGTGACTGAAAATAATAAATACATATTCTCACTTCTCCTGGGCACAGCGTTCTCTCCGCCGCTCTTCCGTCAAGACTGAGGCCTGTGATTAGGCCCCAGCGGTCACATCGGGCGCGGCCGCGTAATGACGTCAGTGCGCCCCCATGTGACCACTGAGGCCCAATCACAGGCCTCGGCAGCGACGTCGGAAGATGGGCAAAGATGCTGAAGACGGCAGGATGGAGCGAGGATGCCAAGGGAAGGTAAGGCAAGGTGAGTATGAATGTTTGTTATTTTTAATCACTTCCCCTGGGCCTCCGATTATTATACTCTGGGGTCTGAGGAGACCCCAGAGTATAATAATAGCACCAAAGCGGAGGGGGGCTGTTGGGAGCTATAATACTGTGTGTGGGCCACTGTAGAGCATATAATACTGGGTGGGGGCCCCTGTAGAGCATATAACACTGGGTGGGGGCCACTGTAGAGCATATAACACTGTTTGGGGGCCACTGTAGAGCATATAATACTGGGTGGGGCCACTGTAGAGCATATAATACTGGGTGGGGGCCACTGTGGGGGGCATATAATAGTGGGTGGGGACCACTGTGGGGAGCATATAATACTGTGTGGGGGCCACTGTAGGGAGGATATAATACTGGGTGGGGCCCACTATGGGGGGCATATAATACTGGGTGAGTACCACTGTGGGAAGCATATAATACTGGGTGCGGACCACTGTGTGGAGCATATTATACTGTGTGGGGCCACTGTGGGTAGCATATTATACTGTGTGTGTGTGTGGGGGGAGAAATGTAGAGCATATAATGCTGTATGGGGGCCACTGTGGAGCATATAATGCTGTGTGGGGGCCACTGTTGAGCATATAATACTATCTGGGGCCTCTGCTGAGCATATTTTACTGTTTGGGGACCCGTAACCGGTTCGGGGGGAGGGGGGCCCCCATGTCAAATGTTTGCCTTGGGGCCCAGCCATTCCTAGTTACGCCACTGCTGCCAGTTATCCCTGTGTGGGAGAAAATGCCACATCAATATCTTGTTGGTGGAGTAACAATTGACAACATTTCCATAAAAATGCCCAGCTGAAAAAGCTGGACTGTCTTCCAAAAGTGATCAATGAGTCTGTGGTTTTCCGTATGCAGTAATCATTCATTGTAAACTGCTGCTCAAACTGATGCTCCAGCATGTGCAACACTGCTACTCAATGTGTGCTTCACCTTGCAAGCAAGTACTGCAGTGACAGTGAATGAGTGACAACTGACATAATTTCAAGAAAAAATTGGGGCACACTATCAGTGTACCTATTGCCTGGCTTGCCAGCTGAAAAGCTGGACTGTCTTCCAAAAGTTATAATTGTGTCTATGTGGTTTTCTGCTACTTTGGGTGCCCATGCAGCACCAAATAGTGTAGTGTGACAATTGACATAATCTTAAGAAAAATTGACAGCTAATGTCCATAACTTATGCTCCACATATTGAGGGTGGTGTGCACCTTTCCCCACATGGACATTTACAAGTAAAGTCCCACATGGCCAGCAAGCAGGGACAACTTTCCTTGAGAAATAATGGCGGCTAGGCATTCTCTAAGGCGACTGTGTGCTGCCATCATCTGACGAATTGTAGTAGAATCCACTAAGTGGCACGGCAGCGACTGCACCACCAGTAACTTGGCCAGGTGGGAGTTAAACTTGCAGACCAGCTGGATGCCTGGGTGCAGATTGTGTGGAAGAGGAGGAGGAGGATAATGGGAAGTTCTATGTGTGCAATGGATGTGGTGTGCCAACAAAGATGATCATGGGAAGAAGGAATGGAATGTTCTTCTGATTCACTTGTTGCCACTGCTAATTCGACTTTGCCAAATATGCTGGTGATGCCATTTCATTTGAGAATGGAGAGACCTAGTTCCTACATGTGTTCCTTTACACCCATGGCTAATTATCTGTTTGAAGATCTCGCACCTTGCCATCGATTTGTCATTTGTTAGTGTACAAAAATCGTCCCATACAGGAGATGACCGCATGTAGCTGCTGCCGCCAAAACCAGAAAAATGTTTGCCAGTGCCACCAACACCCAAGCTTGCCTTAGATCTACCCTAGGAAGGTCTTTTGGATGTTGGGGATTCAGGTCGGGTGGAACTATTGCAGCTGCCACCACTTCCTTTGTCACCCTGAACCGGTTGCCAGTTCTTATCTGTAATAGGATCATCATGAATTTCGTATCACCTTCCTCACTTTCTTGTGACTCATCATGTCAATGGGATTCCTGTATGCCCTATCATATTTCTCCCTAGTGCCCCTACCAGCACTACCACCAGTAACGAACCCCCTGCCACTACTACCTCTACCAACACTCATGTCTTCCACCTCTACATCCTCTATGTTTAAAAAAACAAAAACAAAAACAAAAAACTGGCGGTTTTCATGGTCACCACTACTTTACTATTGTGTGTGACGTATATCTAGAATTACAAATGCACGCGCAGTGCACTTGAAGATACAGAGAAACACTTAAAATATTCTGTTCAGATTTACAACAATACTTAAAAGAATGTGTTATGTGTTGTGAGGGAGGTAGCTCGGTAGCAGCCGTGGTGCAGACCCAACCAGTCAGAGACAGGGACACAAAGTATGGTGCAACACAGGTTTATTTGGAAAAACAGCAAAAATAAATAAACCTTACGTCAGGCACAGGATAAGCAAAATAAAATATAGCCTTAACTTCAGGCAAAAATGAGAAAAGCAAAATCCTACTCGTCCGAGCACTAGCTAGACAGTACACACTACCTATGTGTGGCTTACTACTGGCCACATGAACAAAACAAAATAGCACAACAAGTCCCAGTTTGGTCTCACCAAACAAACTCAGCTCTCCAGGACAGACCCAGATGCCTCCTTTCCCTCCCAGGATCTGCCCTGAAGTTCAGGCTCTGTAGGCCTGTATGGGCCAGTAATGAGGCCAGGACTCACACCTGGGCTGAGGCCTACTCAAAACCCGCCCTGGACCAGACATATGTCAAAAACCGGGGGCTGATGTACCGTGACTCCAGCACTCTGCCTGTCACCTTCTCACAGTGTATAGAAAAGAAATGAAATTGTTCTATTACAAGTCCTGTCAGACAATATAGATTATTGCCTGACAATGAAAGGGTTAACTGTCTGCAGCAGACTCACTGTCCTATCTGTTTGTTTATTCAATACTTTTCTAGCACTACTAATCTGCCTATGTGTAGTTATTGCTTGATTCTCGAAGTGCTCCTATAATAATTGTTGTTTTCTGATTTGTGCTGCCTACAGCATAGCTAATAGGTATGAGATGCAGTGAGAGAGAACACAGATCTGTGTTCATGTCCACCATTACAGCAACTAAAGGCTGAGATTACGAGCACAACCTTATATACCGTATATGACATCAGCACTGTAAGGTCCACCTACCTCTGTCTATTGGCTGAGACTTTCAGATGTTGCTATCAATATCGGGATGAGTGACATTGTCTGCTCTGTATTTCCTTGTCTAACACGTGGCGGCGGCTGTTTTCTTGTGGCGTGGCTATTTTTGTTTGTCCGAAGCAAATCGCCATTTGTTCAGTTTCGTTAAAAAATGAACTATTTGGGTTGAACCTGGATTGTTACGAGCCAATTCGCCGATAATGGGGAGAGGTGGAGCAGATGTCAGAGTTAGTAAGGGGAATGGCATTCATACTGTATCCAGAATGGAGGGCACCCAGAAAGAACAATCATGCATCACATGTTACATCAATTTGCATAGGAGATCCAATCATTGTGGTTTTTAGGCAGTAGTGCAGTTGAAACTTTACTGAGGCAACAAGAACTAATGCAGATTCCTAGATGGTGGTAGTAGTACAAGTTCCTCTATGGGTGATGGTACTGAGCCTTGTAATGGTTTCTCCACATCAAGGGGATGCCCAGTCATGGATGTTCAATCCATTGTTTTCTTTCTAGCAGACTTTCAGAGATGGGCCCCTTTCTTAGTATGGGACCCATAGTAGTGGTGTGGTCTGCTTTTTACGATGAGTACACCACTGAGAACCACTAGATGATAATATCATCCCAATACTGCCGGGCATCAACAGCTGATGAGACCTAAATAGCACCAGGAGGTATTTTGGCCAGAACTACTGTACTTAACCATGGTTGCATATTTTTACAGAAGAAGCTCAAAACATTATCTATGTGGATTTGGTGATCTTTTCACCAGTGATAGAGTTATCCACATCTAAAGTGATGGCATATTGCTAGATTATGCCATTGCTATTTGGTGCTGGTCTGACTTCTGGGATCTGTACAATCCTTAGAAGAAAAGAACGGAAGCACTGTTTAGCGTGGTGTCTCATTCACTGTCTCTTTTACTGCACTATAGCTCCTTTCAGGCTACGTTCACACCAGTGCTTGTACTAGGTTCGGAGATTCCATCCCCCGAACCCGTTTAAAAAATGCGGAGAGAAAAGCGCTGTAAGCAGTGCTTTTCTCTCTGCATTTTTCTCCCTTTTTGGGCGGAAACTCGGCGGACCCCATTATACTCCGCGGGTAACTGCTTTTTTAAGTGGATTAGGTTTTTGTTCGGGGGGGAACCCCAAGCGGACCCCCTAAACGGAAACCTGAACGTGGGTATGAACCTAGTGTCAGTCTCTGGGTTGGTAGTCACATATGTTGAATCCATAATTTATCATAAAGAGATTGCAGACGTTACTGAAATGTATGGGATCTTCTACTTGACATGAGTGTCTATATTACTTTGATTTTCTTTTGACATATTCATGCTGCCTGGATCTGGTTGTTTCTACTATGTGACATAAAATACAATGCTATTCACCTTACAAGCAGGAATGCCTGGAATATTCTTCTGATATATTCTAGCAGTATGTTATAACTTTATAAGCTAACCATTTAAAATCATGACAGAACTAGAAGAAAAGAACTATGGTGGGAAATTTATAGTCTTGTATTTCATATCAGCCTTAATCTGAAGTGTGCTGCAGTACTATGCACCAAATTTATCAAGAGACCCTTGATTATGATGTAAATTTAGTATGCCCTGCATCTAAAGAGCAAATCTTCAGATGCACGAGCAAAACTTTTTTTATTTTTAAATAGGCCATTACCTGCTAGACTACTCCGGCAGGTACAGTGCCTTGCGAAAGTATTCGGCCCCCTTGAACTTTTCAACCTTTTGCCACATTTCAGGCTTCAAACATAAGGATATAAAATTTTCATTTTTTGGTGAAGAATCAACAACAAGTGGGACACAATTGTGAAGTGGAACGAAATTTATTGGTTATTTTAAACTTTTGTAAAAAATAAAAAACTGAAAAGTGGGGCGTGCTGTAAGTGTCATTGGGATGTTGTTGACACTGTTAAGCATCGAAATGTGATGTGGAGTGCACAGGGCCCCCTGAAGGCTGATGGGTGAAGGGGAAGCAGATAAGGTTGTGGGCAGGAACGGGGATCAGTAAGTGAATACTGGCAGATGGCTGCAATTCCACTAGATCCTGTAGCTATGAGGGTATGAATGGAGTATCTGGAGCTTAACATTGGGGATTTGTGTCCCCGACCCTATAGTGAATCACTTGGAGTCCATTAGGGTCCGGGTAGGGCAAGGGAGTGCCAGAGCAAGTCGCATCACCTGGAACCCTTAGTCTTGAGGGATGGTGAACTCATCTCCAGCTAGCATGATGGAAGATGCACGTGTTGTGTGCCTGTGGTATGCTGGGGCTGCCATTGAGAGAGTGGCCCATGGCGGAGTCCTAGAGCCACTGATGTGTGAACCCAGGGAGCAACTTGGGAGAGGTTTGCCGCCATTTTGACCACAGCGCCTGGCATGGCGGAGGGTCAAGTATGGGCAATCGGAGAGAGATGGGAGTGGAACGTTGCAGTGAAAGTGATGAAAAAGCACACATAATACTGTAGTGAGGGACACGGATGCAGTGTGAGAGCTGATGTACGTGGAGGAGCATGGGATTTGGCAGTGCTGTATTGCAGAACGTGCAGAGAGGTAACTACTGTGGCTCATGCTCAAGTATCACTTGAAGGGACCTGTGACCATAGGGGCCTCATGGTGCTGACCTCTGGCACTCAGAATTCAAGCCTGGAATTGGGGTCTTTCTCCATGTGGCCTGCTTGTCTTGGCCACCAAATCCTCCATTAACCAGTCCCCATTTGCTTAGACTTGTTCAGTTTTGAGGCGGGACGAGGGCCATGGAGAGAACCTGACCACACTGCAAACATCCCTGACTGGGAAGCACCTGCTCATTATGCTGGAGCCGGAAGATCAGTCTTCAGTGTCACACCAGTGCCTGTGTGGGTGCTAGGCCAAACTTACTGGCTACATGGACTTAGGGTTAGGGCTCAGAGGTCATCTGATGGACACTATGGACACTTGGAGGGGGCTCATCTGCCTACTTGTTGAGGTGGAAGATTCTACATGCTCCACTTATCCCCCTGCATACACTTGGAGTTAGGGAGTCCCTGATAATTGGCTCCCTGACTACTTTGCAACAAATCACTGTTTTCCTGTAGAGGAGGAGAATTTTACTTTGTGTATTTCACTCATCCAGAATCTACTGTAAGGACTGTAAGGTCTTCTGAAGAGTTATAGTACCTACTGGCTATAAAAAAGAGGATGCGAAAGGGGACATTAGACCCTGGGTCCCCAAGGAGATCATGAGGCCAGCAAGAGGCTGCAGATCAAGCTTTAAGGTAAAAGCTAAGAGAAGAGGGATGAAACCCTTTGCACATTGCCCATGATCACTGATGGTACGTTCTATTGCTAACAAAATGGATGAACTGTGTGTGCTTGTCTCAATGGAAAGAGTGTTTCAGCAATGTAGTATACTTTGCTTCATGGAATCTTGGCTGCCTGTCTATCTCTGACACTTTTGTTACCATTCCAGGGTTCTCTACTTTTAGAGGAGACAGGAAGGTGGGATCCTCAGACAAGAGAAGTGGAGGGCTGGTAGAGTTAGTAAAAGAGGAGTGGTGTCTGGGGGAACATGTTAGTCAGGAATCACCAGTGCGACCATTCAATCTATGGGTGTGTTCACACGGAGGAATTTGCCGCGGATTTGGGGGCGGAATCCGCCCCCGAATCCGGAGCAGATTCCTCCCGAATCCGCCTCCCATTGTTTTAAGCAGGACGCGGATTCCGCCTGCGGTGTCTGCGGCTCGAGACGCGCTCCTGATTAGGCCCATTCATCCGGGCCTAATCAGGAGCGGGATGCCGCGACTGAATGCTGATGCACTGCATCGGCATCCTGTCGCGGCAGACCACGGCGAAAATTCCAGCAGCGGAAAATGATTTTCATTTTGTGCTGTGTGAATACACCCTAATGAGTGATTATCTCGGTGGTAGTATACGTCTCATCTTCCGGGTGAAGCATCTTCTCATCTTCCGGGTGAGTGCTACTTAAATTGGAGGCCAGACCTCCACCTTGTAGACCCCTGATGAAGCAAGGGGCAAAATGTGCATTGGGGCTGGAGGTGGAGGTCATGACTAGTCTCTGGTAGTTATTCATCTTTATATATTTTTGTCTTTATGCATGTTTGTTGTTATGCAGGCCCGTGCAGGACACTGTAACACTTGGCAGTGAATACTTACCTATTACTATATACTGGATTATATTGAGTTAAATCAAGTTCATGCATTGAATTTGTAAATAGAGCATGCAGCTAATATGTATATCATCTGTTAATATTGACACTTCAAATTACCATTATTATTTATTCATTTAATGCTAGATTATTATGTGTTAACTCAGCGGTCCCCAACGTTTTTGTACCAAGGACCACTTACCAGAGGTATAGCTAGAGGTTCAGCACAGGGGTGGCAAACATGTCCAAGTGGGCCCCCAACTTAGGTACACCAATATTATCACTATAAGGTGACCTTATAGTAGTGTATATCGGCTCTACACAGGGCTCTGCAAACCCATTAGGTGAATACAGGGCAGTAACATTTAGTGACTAATCGGTCACATTTCCCATCTCTTTCATCTGGACCACCATGACCACTTCTTTCAATCTCTGTAACCTTTGCAGAACATACATCTTTGGCTCCTTACTTTTCCAGGCACCTGACTCACATTGTCCTCACCTGCACACCCATCCTTCTGCTATCCCCAATTATAAAATATACAATATAACCACCCATAATGAATAATACCCCCAAGTGCATCTTTAAATTAATAACTTCCCTGTGTACCCCCTGTAAAAAGTGCCACTTATTATTAATGCCCCAGGTGTTTCCTAATTAAAAGGTAAAATTAATGGGGTTCTAATACTCGGGATCCCCAGGATCAGCTGTTTGAACGAACCATGGTACCTGTGTAAGCGCCGTGACCCCTTCTCTGTTTACACAGTGTGATTCTTTTCATAGCGGCCATGTAATGTAATTACAGCCTTGTCCTATACACGTCTATGTGACAAGGCTGGAATGACATCACATGGTCACTATAAACAGACAGCGTGCGATATAAACAGACGCCATGGCCCCTTCATTCAACTAATCAGTGGGGAATCACTTATCTCTTATTGATTATCTATTCTGAGGATAGATCATCAATAAAAATAAGCTGGAAAACTCGTTAAGGACGGGGCCTCACGTGCAGAAATGCTGCGGAAAAAAACGCCTCGTTTTACAGTTCCTGCAAAGTGGATGGAATTATTGCGGAAAAATACGTGAAGCATGTCAATTATACCTACGGAAACACTCGTGGCTACCTATAGGTATAATAGAAGCAGAAAGTCCGCAGAGGAAACTTCTGCGGACCTCCTGTGAAAAGCGCTGCAGGAAAAATCGCAGTGCATTACTGCAACGTTTTTCCCTGCAGCGCTTTTGAGCTGCGGACCGCTATGTGGGGCCTTAGCCTTAATAAAGCCCAAGTGCCACCTTAATTAAATTAATTGCCCCCTTATATTCTGCCCAATTCCCCCTGACATAAATACTGCACTCCTAATGACCCCTTAAATACAAATACAGTAAATGACCACCCCCTTATGTACATAATGCCCCTAATATAAATGATGCCCCCTAATGACCCTATGTAAATAACCTCCCCCTTTGTATTCATAATGCCCCCTAATATCCCTTATATAAATGACCCCCCCTTATGTTCATAATGCCCCCTCCCTTATATTTATAATTTCCCCTCCTAACCACCCCCTTATACTATTAAATTACCCACAACTAAGCTAAAAACAAAACAAAAAAAGGAAAGTTATTGTCACATACCTGCGATCCTTTGATGAACGGAGCCGCCGCCTCTTCCCTGTTCACGCATAGGATGTCTGCCTCTCGGCACAGGAGGCGCGGTGCTGTGACATCATTGTGCCCGCCTGTGTTGAGAAGCATACGTCCGCCTGAAGTGGCTTGCAGTTTACAAGACAGTTAAGCTGCAGGATGCATTTTAACTAGATCAGTGTCTGCAGACAACAATCTAGTAAATAGTAAAGCACGTATTAATGGCGGCTCCGAGCTGTGATTACATTTATACAGTTCTCTTTACTTTATTAAGGGAGATCTCTCCATATCAAGCATAACTCATAGGTGGTATGGACAACTCCCTAAATAAAAGCATGGGTAGAGTGGAGGGGACACTCAAACAATTAGGGGGGACCATCACTCAGAGGACACTATTACTGTAATAGTGCCCCTTTCTCCAGTTAATAACAGTCCACCACACACAGGTAACGTTATGAACTGGAGGGGCATTATAACTGTAATAGTGCCACCCACAGGTAATATTACTACAGTAATAGTACCCCTCCCTTTTAACAACACTACCTGTTGGGGGGGGGGATTGGCACTATTGGGGTTACTATAACTATAATAGTTAATACCAATCCCCCCACACAGTGTGTGGGGACTGTTATTAGCTGTACAGTTATAGTGCTCCCCCTCTCACAGTCTCCCCCCACAGGTAATGTTATTAACTGAGGGGGCACTATTACTGTAATAGTGCCCCCCACAGGTAATATTAACTATGTTTGTGTGTGTGTGTGTGTGTGTGGGGGGGGGGGGGCTGTAACCTGTGGGGGGCACTATTACAGTTATAGTGTCCCCCAGTTCAAAACATTACCTGTGTGTGGGGGAGACTGTTATTAACTGAGGGTGGCACTATAACTGCAATATGGCATTATTACAGTTATAGTGCACACACACAGTTAATAACATTGTAATAGTCCCACCACATACTGTAACTACAATGACATTTTACTTACCTGGTCACTAATGTAGCTCTCCAGAGATCTGTTCTTGCACACAGGATGAGTGCATCTTCTATTCTGTTCCCCAATGGCATCATAGAGAAGGTTCCAGGAGCAGCATGGAATATGTGCACATGTTGTGTGCAAGAACAGGTCCCGGCAGCTGCATTAATACTAGGTAAGTGGAAAGTGATCTGCTGGTGTAGGCTACACCAGCAGATCACTCTCAAAAATCGTTTCTGTTGACACTTACCAGGTGCCTGCCGATGCTCCTATGCTTGTATTACACACAGTATAGGAGCTTCAGCCGACACCTAGTAGCATACAGAGGTCCCCGATGACCGCGCTGTCCCAGTACCAAGTCATTCACGGTCCAATACTGGTTGTCGGCCCAGTCTTTGGGGATCTCTGTGTTAACTGACTTTTGCATGCATTTATATTGATATGCATTTGTTAATATAATTTTTTGATGATATATGAAATTACATATTGCACGCAGCACTTTATCATATTCAGTTTGATCATGTTTTGAAGATATCTCAGATGGGCCGTGACCTCCTACCTCATTTTTGTTTAATTGTTTTTAAAACCTTCAGTGTTGTCTAAATCATGTAATAAAATAATTGAATATTCAAAATTTGTGTGTTTAGTGTTAGCCTATGTGGATCTAGTCACAGATATACAGTATATGTGTTCATTGTTTGGGGGATTGATACAGTTATTCATATTTTCTCTAGGAGGCTGGAAAGTTGTAGGCTGATGTTTTTGTGATAGAGGTTACTTTCAGTACACATAAATAAAGCTGTATGAGCCGTCACCAGTCTGTGTCCTTTAATGTGTACATGGTGCCTGGGCATATAAAGTTACAGTCTGATACAGCATCATATCCTGTGGGGTAATGTGGGAGTGTGAACAGAGAAGGGTTTACATTAGGTATTGTGATAGGCCAATCTAAAAAGATGTGTCTTAGTTTGCGCTTGAAGCTCTAGAAATTGGGAGTTAATCTGATTGTCAAGTGTAGAGCATTCCAGAGAAGTGGTGCAACTTGGGAGAAGTCTTGGATACGGGAGTGGGAGGTTCTGATAGTAGAGGATGTTAGTCTTAGGTCATTGAGTGAACGGAGAGCACAGGTTGAGCGATAGACAGAGATGAGGGAGGAAATGTAGAGAGGTGCAGCATTATGGAGAACCTTGTGGATGAGGGTGATAAGTTTATATTGTATTCTGTATTGAATAGTCAGCTAATGTAGTGACTGACACAGACCGGAGGCATTGCTGTAGTGTTTAGACTGATATATGAGCCTGGTTGCTGAATTCAGAATAGGTTGTAGAGGGGAGAGTTTAGTAAGGGGAAGACTATTAGTAAGGATTTACAGTTGTCAAGTCGAGAGTGAATGAGGGTGACAATAAAGGTCTTTAATGTATCTGTGGTTGGGAAAAGCGGATTCTGGTGATGTTTCTGAGGTGGAGATGACATGAGCGTGCGAGTGATTGGATATGGGGGAGTGAAGGAAAGTTCTGAGTCAAACATATCCCCGAGGCAATGGGCATCCTGTCTAGGAGTTATGGTACGGCAGGAGACTGAAATGGAGATATCAGGGTTAGGTCTGTTAGATGGTGGAAACAGCAGTAGTTCAGTCTTTGAGAGATTCAGTTTCAGATAAAGCGAAGACATGATATTTGAGACAGCAGAGAGACAGTCACTGGTGTTCTGTATTAGTGCAGGGGTGATGTCGTGTGATGAGGTACAGTGGGGAAAAAAGTATTTAGTCAGTCACCAATTGTGCAAGTCCTCCCACTTAAAAAGATGAGAGAGGACTGTAATTGACACCATAGGTAGACTTCAACTATGAGAGACAAAATGAGAAAACATATCTAGAAAATCACATTGTCTGATTTTTTAGAATTTATTTGCAAATTATGGTGGAAAATAAGTATTTGGTCACCTACAAACAAGCAAGATTTCTGGCTCTCACAGACCTGTAACTTCTTCTTTAAGAGGCTCCTCTGTCCTCCACTCATTACCCGTAGTAATGGCACCTGTTTGAAATTGTTATCAGTATAAAAGACACCTGTCCACAACCTCAAACAGTCATACTCCAAACTCCACTATGGTGAAGACCAAAGGGCTGTGGAAGGACACCAGAAACAAAATTGTAGACCTGCACTAGGCTGGGAAGACTGAATCTGCAATAGGCAAGCAGCTTGGTGTGAAGAAATCAACAGTGGGAGCAATAATTAGAAAATGGAAGACATACAAGACCACTGATAATCTCCCTCGATCAGGGGATCCACGCAAGATCTCACCCCGTGGGGTCAAAATGATCACAAGAACGGTGAGCAAAAATCCCAGAACCACACGGGGTGACCTAGTGAATGACCTGCAGAAAGCTGGGACTAACGTAACAAAGACTACCGTCAGTAACACACTACTGATGACTGATCCATATACATGAAAGAATGAATGGGGTCATGTCTCGTGAGATTTTGAGTGCAAACCTCCTTCCATCAGCAAGGGCATTGAAGATGAAACGTGGCTGGGTCTTTCAGCATGACAATGATCCCAAGCACACCGCCAGGGCAATGAAGGAGTGGCTTCGTAAGAAGCATTTCAAGGTCCTGGAGTGGCCTAGCCAGTCTCCAGGTTTCAACCCCATAGAAAACCTTTGGAGGGAGTTGAAAGTCCGTGTTGCCCAGCAACAGCCCCAAAACATCACTGCTCTAGAGGAGATCTGCATGGAGCAATGGGCCAACATACCAGCAACAGTGTGTGCCAACCTTGTGAAGACTTACAGAAAACGTTTGACCTCTGTCATTGCCAACAAAGGATATATAACAAAGTATTGAGATGAACTTTTGTTATTGACCAAATACTTATTTTCCACCATAATTTGCAAATAAATTCTTTAAAAATCAGACAATGTGATTTTCTGGATTTGTTTTCTCATTTTGTTTATCATAGTTGAGGTCTACCTATGATGTCAATTACAGGCCTCTCTCATCTTTTTAAGTGGGAGAACTTGCACAATTGGTGACTGACTAAATACTTTTTTTCCCCACTGTATGTAGTTGGGTGTCATCAGCATAAAGATGGTACTGGATGCCAAATCTGGTGATGGTTTGTCCAATAGGGGCTGTGTAGAGAGCGAAGAGCAGGGGGCCTTGGACTGAGCCCTTAGGAACCCCAATGACAAGGGTAAGAGAGGAAGAGACAGAACCCACAAATGATACACTGAAAGTGTGGTCTGAGAGATAAGAGGAGAACCAAGAGAGCACGTGTTCGTGAGGCCAACACAGCGGAGCATAGAGGAGGAGTTGGTGGGCAACAGTGTCAAATGCAGCTGAAAGATCCAGAAGAATAAGAAGAGAATAGTCACCATTAGATTTAGCTATCAGAAGATCACTGGAAATTTTTGTGAGGGCCGTTTCAGTAGAGTGAGGAAGCCAGATTGTAAGGGTTCAAGAAGAGAGTTAGCGAAAAGATAGCAGATTAAATGAGAATAGACCAAGCATTCCAAGAATTTAGAGATGAAGGAGAGGTTAGAGACGGGTCGATAATTGGAAGCACAGGAAGGGTCAAGGGAGGATTTGTTCAGTAGCAGGGTTATGACAGCATGTTTGAAAGAGGAGGGAAAGATTCCAGAAGAGAGAGAGAGGTTAAATATTTTAGTAAGGTAAGCAGTGACGGCAGGTGACAGAAACTGGAGAAGGTGTGAGGAGAAAGTGTCACTACTGTAGGTAGTATGGTGAGAAGAAGAGAGGAGCAGGGAGACTTCCTCTTCTGTAACTGGTTCAAAAGATGAGAATGAACAGGATGAGGTGTGGTAGGTGAGGGGATCAATGCCGCCTGAGGATTGGGCAATTATTTCCTGACGGATCTTATCAATTTTGTCACGGAAATAAGTGGCTAGGTCTGCACAGAAGTCTGTGAATGGCGCCTGCACCTTGGGATTGAGTAAGGAGTGAAAAGTTTCAAAAAGAGTCTTTTAGGTTACTGGAGAGAGAAGAGATGAGAGCATTGAAATAGGCTTGTTTGGCGAGGTGAAGGGCAGAGCTATAGATTTTGAGCATAATCTTGAAGTGGAGGAAATCTACAGGTGTACGCAATTTTCTCCATAGACGTTCAGCACACCTAGAGAACCGTTGAAGAAAACGCATCTGTAGCGTGTGCCTGGGTTGCTGCCACCTGCATCGAAATTTTCGAGTGGAGGGGGATGCTACCTCATCCAGTGCACTTTTAAGGGTTTCATTATAGTGACTGGTTGCCAAATTGGGACTGGAGAGTGAACAGATGGGAGACAGTGAGGACTGTAGAGTGTCTGAGAGGTGCTGGATGTTAATAGCATGTAGATTCTTATATGTATGATGGGTGTATGTAGGCATGTCCTGTAAAGGAGAGAAAGTACTGATTGTGAGAGACAAAAAATTATGATCAAAGAGGGGCAGAGAAGAGTTACTAAATTTAGAAACTGCAAGTAGTCAGAGAAGGAACAGATCAATTGTGTTGCCAGCTTTGTGTGTGGTGGAAGAGGAAAGTTGTGAAAGACCAAAAGAAGTGGTTATTGAGAGAAACTGTGAGGCAGCTGGGGAGGCAGGGTGTCAATGCGGATGTTAAAGTCACCCATGATAAGGGTAGGAATTTCACAGGATAAAAAGAGGGCAAGCCAAGAAGCCAAGTGATCCAGAAATTGGAAGGGTGAGCCAGGTTGATGGTAGATCACAGCTATACGTAAGGAGAGCGGGCAGAAAAGTCTGATGGCATGGACCTCAAATGAGGGGAAGGTGAGTGAGGGTACTGGGGGAATGATCTGAAAAGTACACTGCGGCAATAAAAGTAGGCCTACCCCTCCATCCTGCCTGTTGGCAGGCCTAAAAGTATGTGAGAAACTGAGGCCACCATGAGACATAGCAGCAGGGAAGGCCGTTTCAGACTGCTGGATCCAGGTTTCAGTAAGGGCTAACAGGTTGAGAGATTTACTGTGGAATAAGTCTATATGGTATATATTCTAGTTTGTTACACACTGAGCGGTCATTCCAGAGAGAACAGTTAAAAGGGACAGGAGAAAAATAAGGAGAGGGAATACGGTGAATATTGATGAGGTTAGTGGGACTTCTATAAGTGAGGGTAGAGGAAAAGTTAGTGAAAGGAGCAAGATCAGGGTTTGGAGAAATGTCCCCAGCAGCTAGTAGTAGCAAAATAGACAGAGACAGAAGGTGGTTCAGAGATTTATGCGGGCACTTCTGTTTAGTTTTATTGCTAAAAGAAGTATAGGGATTGGGGTGGTTAAAGAGAGTGAAAAAGTGTGTGAGAGCTGTACATGGGAAAAGGAAGAAATGAGGGACTGATATGGATAGTGTGTACTGGAAGTGGAGATGGAGTTCTGCATGAAAACAATTGCTAAGACTAAGTGTTTGTTCTAAATTTACCCTGGAGTTTTTTCATTGCTTGTTTCTCTCGTGCCCTGTCTAAGTGCCATGTATAAGTGTACATCTGCATTAAAATGCCCCCTGCATTGGAAATGTTTCCCCCATAAACTGTGTCTACTTTTATAGGGTAGCCGAACTTCATAACTAGCCTAATTTAGGTCATTAATCAATTAATCAACAGTTATATCCTTGCATACAAAATTGCGCACAATAGTCTGTGTGGTCGTACTAGTGATTTGTATAGAGGCAGAACTATGTTCTTGTCACAAGCAACTATTCATTTTGTATGCATGCCATTATTTAATTGCCTTGGCAACAGCTGTCTGGCACTGGTGACTAAAGGTAAGATTATTGTCCACCAACATTTTTTTCAGTAGTAGTCTTACCCAGCACTTTACTATTTAGTGCATAATCATACATTTTATATCTTTGATCAAAATGCATAACCTTACATTTCTCTATATTAAACTTAATTTGCCAAGTCTCGGCCCATGCTTCCAGCTGCCTTAGATCCCCCTGTAGTAATCTACTATTCTCCTCAGTTTTGATTACTTTATAGAGTTTAGTATAATCTGAAATTATGGAAACCATGCTCATATTAAAAAGTAGAGGACGTGATACTGAGCCCTGTGGAAACCCACTGGTGACTGTGACCCAGTCTAAGTATTTCCCATTAACAAGCACCCAATGTTTCCTATCACTGAGCCAGTAGTGAACCCAAATACATATGTTTTCCCCCAGTCCCAACATTCACATTTTGTATACCAACATTTGATGTGGTACAGTATCGAAAGCCTTTGAAAAGTCCTGATACACCACGTCCAATGCATTACCCATGTCTAGAACCGACCTTGTCATAAAGGTTGATTAGATTACTCTAACAGGACCGATTCCTCATAAAACAATGCTGATTGGGTGTTATAAGGTTATTTTGTTTGAGATACCTCAGGATAGCATTTCTTAGAAAACCTTCAAATATTTTACCCATCACTGACGTTAGACTTACTTGCCTATAGTTTCCGGGATCACTTTTTAACCCCTTTTTGTATATTGATACAGCAATTGCAATCTGCACATTTTTTACAGGACATACTGTATATTACAATCTTTTAAAAATGTCCCATTTAGCCTGAGTACTTTTGTTGTTAAGAAAATTGTCCCTATTTTCCCTTAGCTGATTAAAATCGGCCTTTCTAATAACCTCCACTTTTTATATTCTGCCATGTATGTTGGGCCCAGTATGAGTTGGGAAAGGTAATTGTCTTTAATTATTGCCAAAAACCTGTTCCCTTTGATAGACCAGTAGGTTTCTGTTTATAATTTATGCCAGGGTAGCTGAGGTTCCTCATAACAAGTGCCTCATTATTTTCAGATGACTCCTGTACTTTGTCCATTATTAATTGTTATAAGTCTCAAAGTATAATGGAGGAAGTATAACTAGAGATGAGCGTATCGAAGCTGCAGAAGTAAAATTCAATCCAAATTTCAGGAAATATTCGATTCTCAATGAATCTGAATTTCCTCACGCTTTGTGGTAACGAATCGCATTTAGTTCAAAATGGCTGCTGTACATATTAGGACATGGGGCAAGGAACTCTGGGAACGCGGGATCACCCACAATGTCATGTGTGCAGCCAATCAGCAGCCAGCCCTGTGATGTCACATCCCTTTAACCCCTTTGCGAGTGCACACGACATGTTTGACCGCTGCATCCAAGGTGTTAAATCCCCCAATCAGTTATGGAGCAGGGTGTTAGCTGTAACTGACAGGTAACACCCTGCTCCATAACCGATCGGGAGTTTTAACACCTTTGATGCCGCGGTCAAACAGCAGCATCCAAGGGGTTCCGCCATTTTGACGCCCACGCCGGCTTTCTGCAGCCAATAAATAGCTATTTTTGTTTCGCGACTTAATTCAGATCGAATAGAATCGTATCGTGAAATTCGGCGAAGTTGCCGAATCGAATTTTTGAATACTTTGCTCATCTCTACTTATAACAGACCCCTTTTAGTATTTTTATTTTTCCCTCCCCTTACTTCCACCCATAGGGACTCTACATATTCATTTTCCTCGCAGATGTGGTCTCACGGTCTCTCTTTGTGATAAATTGCCTTTTTTGTAACCTCTAATAATTGAGTCTCCCACTACCAGTACCTGTCTGACCTTTCGTACGCTCCCATTTCCTTTATTACTGGAGCCGACATCCCCCTGGTTGCTAGAGGAAATGTCCTGCTCTAGCTGCACTATCCATGAACTGACATCTGCCTCATCTGCCAACTTGGTAAAGGTATTGGGGTGTCCCAGGTCAGAAGTAGCCTCCGTGACACTCTTCCCTCTACCCCTCTTCCTGTTACCCAGCTTTCTGTTTGTCTATCCTGAACATCCATGCTTCCCTGCCCATCTCCATCCCCATCTGCCCCAGTGATGTCTGCTTATTATCTCTCCAGGTTAATTGCATGCAGTGTTCAGAGTTGCTTATTTAGATCCAGAATATGGGCTTCCAGGTGAGCAATTCTCTTACGCCCTCTCAAATGGTCGGATTTATGACAAAATTTAAGTTAACTTCTTCGCTTGAAATTTTATTATCCTTATTTTTTTTTTTTCTTTTAAGATATGAGGTCGGGTGAATTAAGGGTACCATGAGCCCCAGGCTGTAAAGGAATTACGGGCCCCCTTATTCATGCCAATAGGAAATCACCACTGAGGGTCAGTGAATGTGGTGAACTGTCATGAACTGGTATAACATGTCATCACTCCAAGGGTGTAAACAAAGTCCAGTCACGGACCACCAGAGCAACTGGACTAGAGTGGCAAGGGAGTTGAGTGGTGAGGATTTCAGCAAGTACTGTGGAATTATCCAGTGCTGGTGGTGGCGTGATGTTTAGGTTATGTCAGGGCAAAGACTCACTCTCAGACCTTTCTGTGAGTTTGTTGGTCTAGCCTTATGTAATTTCTGTCCTGTTGTCCAGGAAGGCATCCTACTTCATCACAAAGCACTGGAGGACTGGAGTTTGTGAGTGCAATTGGGACTGTTGCCTGTGGGATCAGAAGGGTCTCTCCTGGCATTATGTAAACTTTGGGTAATTTAAGTCATTACTTTGAAGTATTGTAATGTATTGTATGTTAATCTCTGTACTGCATCCTACAATCAAGAACAAGTAAGGTTCCAGATGATCAAGATGAGGTTCCAGATGGGTGATTCTTTTCTGCATGACTACACTGCACCATGAACCTCTGCAGATATTACAAACAACTTTTGATCTGTATTTTAAGTATGTCTGTCAGAAAGTCCAGATCTTCCATAAGCAAGATCTGAACTTTCATTTTGTTGGTTTCATATGCATCAAATGTACATATACTAATGTAAACAACTTTACAAAGTCCCAGCTTTATAAATGACTCTGCACGCAACTATGTAATGTATAAATGTAATGTAATGGGCAGCACGGTGGCTCAGTGGTTAGCACTGCAGCCTTGCAGCACTGGAATCCTGGGTTTGAATCCTGCCAAGGACAACATCTGCAAGGAGTTTGTATGTTCTCCCAGTGTTTGCATGGGTTTCCTCCCACACTCCAAAGACATACTGATAGAGAATGTAGATTGTGAGCCCTAAATGGGACAGTGACTGTCAATACCTGTAAAGCGCTGCGGAATATGATGGTGCTATACAAGTAAATATAATAAATGTACTGTAATGTAATGTGTTCATCTGTGTGGTATATTTTTATTCCTCTGCTTGTGGAGCCTGGCTGTTTTTGATCTTCATTCATAGCTGGGCTACGGCATTGACCATACTTGCATTGAGGGGTATGTTGCCTTATAGTCATTTGGTTCTATAAGGATTCAGTGGGATTTGTAGGAAAAGGGTTAGCTGTCAGGGCTCTGTTATGAAAGGAATCCATGACACAAATGTAAACATAACTTTAGATAGCTACAGCTCATTCAGAACAAAACGGTTAAAATACCACTCAAACTTCTTGCCAAATTTGGTCTCCAAAGGAGATATAGTGATGAACACATTTTTTTTATGTGGTAGAGGAGGAAACAGAGCAAATTCTGGTGCAAATGTATGTACAGTGCCTTGCGAAAATATTCGGCCCCCTTTCAACCTTTTGCCACATTTCAGGCTTCAAACATAAGGATATAAAATTAAAATTTTTTGGTGAAGAATCAACAAGTGGGACACAATCGTGAAGTGGAACGAAATTTATTGGATATTTTAAACTTTTGTAAAAAATAAAAAACTGAAAAGTGGGGCGTGCCAAATTATTCGGCCCCCTTAAGTTAATACTGTGTAGCGCCACCTTTTGGTGCGATTACAGCTGCAAGTCGCTTGGGGTATGACTCTATCAGTTTTGCACATCGAGAGACTGAAATTCTTGCCCATTCTTCCTTGGAAAACAGCTCGAGCTCAGTGAGGTTGGATGGAGAGCGTTTGTGAACAGCAGTTTTCAGCTCTTTCCACAGATTCTCGATTGGATTCAGGTCTAGACTTTGACTTGGCCATTCTAACACCTGGATACGTTTATTTGTGAACCATTGCATTGCAGATTTTGCTTTATGTTTGGGATCATTGTCTTGTTGGAAGATAAATCTCCATCCCAGTCTCAGGTCTTTTGCAGACTCCAACAGGTTTTCTTCCAGAATGGTCCTGTATTTGGCTCCATCCATCATCCCATCGATTTTAACCATCTTCCCTTTCCCTGCTGAAGAAAAGCAGGCCCAAATCATGATGCTGCCACCACCATGTTTGACAGTGGGGATGGTGTGTTCAGGATGATGAGCTGTGTTGCTTTTATGCCAAACATATCATTTTGCATTGTGCCAAAAAGTTCGATTTTGGTTTCATCTGACCAGAGCACCTTCTTCCACATGTTTGGTGTGTCTCCCAGGTGGCTTGTGGCAAACTTTAAACAAGACTTTTTATGGATATCTTTGAGAAATGGCTTTCTTCTTGCCACTCTTCCATAAAGGCCAGATTTGTGCAGTGTACGACTGATTGTTGTCCTATGGACAGACTCTCCCACCTCAGCTGTAGATCTCTGCAGTTCATCCAGAGTGATCATGGGCCTCTTGGCTGCATCTCTGATCAGTCTTCTCCTTGTTTGAGATGAAAGTTTAGAGGGACGGCCGGGTTTTGGTAGATTTGCAGTGGTCTGATACTCCTTCCATTTCAATATGATCGCTTGCACAGTGTTCCTTGGGATGTTTAAAGTTTGGGAAATCTTTTCATATCCAAATCCGGCTTTAAACTTCTCCACAACAGTATCACGGACCTGCCTGGTGTGTTCCTTGGTCTTCATGATGCTCTCTGCGCTTTAAACAGAACCCTGAGACTATCACAGAGCAGGTGTATTTATACGGAGACTTGATTACACACAGGTGGATTATATTTATCATCATCAGTCATTTAGGACAACATTGGATCATTCAGAGATCCTCACTGAACTTCTGGAGTGAGTTTGCTGCACTGAAAGTAAAGGGGCCGAATAATATTGCACGCCCCACATTTCAGTTTTTTATTTTTTCACAAAAGTTTAAAATAACCAATAAATTTCGTTGCACTTCACAATTGTGTCCCACTTGTTGATTCTTCACCAAAAAATAAAAATTTTACAGTCATATGAAAAAGTTTGGGCACCCCTATTAATCTTAATCATTTTTAGTTCTAAATATTTGGGTGTTTGCAACAGCCATTTCAATTTGATATATCTAATAACTGATGGACACAGTAATATTTCAGGATTGAAATGAGGTTTATTGTACTAACAGAAAATGTGCAATATGCATTAAACCAAAATTTGACCGGTGCAAAAGTATGGGCACCTCAACAGAAAAGTGACATTAATATTTAGTAGATCCTCCTTTTGCAAAAATAACAGCCTCTAGTCGCTTCCTGTAGCTTTTAATCAGTTCCTGGATCCTGGATGAAGGTATTTTTGACCATTCCTCTTTACAAAACAATTCCAGTTAAGTTTGATGGTCGCCGAGCATGGACAGCCCGCTTCAAATTATCCCACAGATGTTCAATGATATTCAGGTCTGGGGACTGGGATGGCCATTCCAGAACATTGTAATTGTTCCTCTGCATGAATGCCTGAGTAGATTTGGAGCTGTGTTTTGGATCATTGTCTTGCTGAAATATCCATCCCCGGCGTAACTTCAAATTCGTCACTGATTCTTGTACATTATTCTCAAGAATCTGCTGATACTGAGTTGAATCCATGCGACCCTCAACTTTAACAAGATTCCCGGTGCCGGCATTGGCCACACAGCCCCAAAGCATGATGGAACCTCCACCAAATTTTACAGTGGGTAGCAAGTGTTTTTCTTGGAATGCTGTGTTTTTTTGATGCCATGCATAACGCCTTTTTGTATGACCAAACAATTCAATCTTTGTTTCATCAGTCCACAGGACCTTCTTCCAAAATGAAGCTGGCTTGTCCAAATGTGCTTTTGCATACCTCAGGCGACTCTGTTTGTGGCGTGCTTTCAGAAACGGCTTCTTTCGCATCACTCTCCCATACAGCTTCTCCTTGTGCAAAGTGTGCTGTATTGTTGACCGATGCACAGTGACACCATCTGCAGCAAGATGATGCTGCAGCTCTTTGGAGGTGGTCTGTGGATTCTCCTTGACTGTTCTCACCATTCTTCTTCTCTGCCTTTCTGATATTTTTCTTGGCCTGCCACTTCTGGGCTTAACAAGAACTGTCCCTGTGCTCTTCCATTTCCTTACTATGTTCCTCACAGTGGAAACTGACAGGTTAAATCTCTGAGACAACTTTTTGTATCCTTCCCCTGAACAACTATGTTGAACAATCTTTGTTTTCAGATCATTTGAGAGTTGTTTTGAGGAGCCCATGATGCCACTCTTCAGAGGAGATTCAAATAGGAGAACAACTTGCAATTGGCCACCTTAAATACCTTTTCTCATGATTGGATACACCTGGCTATGAAGTTCAAAGCTCAGTGAGGTTACAAAACCAATTTTGTGCTTCAGTAAGTCAGTAAAAAGTAGTTAGGAGTATTCAAATCAATAAAATGATAAGGGTACCCAAATTTTTGCAACGGTCAAATTTTGGTTTAATGCATATTGCACATTTTCTGTTAGTACAATAAACCTCATTTCAATCCTGAAATATTACTGTGTCCATCAGTTATTAGATATATCAAATTGAAATGGCTGTTGCAAACACCCAAATATTTAGAACTAAAAATGATTAAGATTAATAGGGGTGCCCAAACTTTTTCATATGACTGTATATCTTTGTTTGAAGCCTGAAATGTGGCAAAAGGTTGAAAAGTTCAAGGGGGCCGAAAACTTTTGCAAGGCACTGTAGCTGAGTACTGTATTTCGGCTATCTTTGGCACTCCCATTCAAGTGAATGAGAGCCACGCGGGTTCGTCCATCCACCAAGCAACACGCCTATATTCAGCCTGGTTGCAGTCAGGCTGAATTCCCACCCAGTGGGGGGAAAAAAAAAAAACAATTCTCAGGCTCAGTGGGGGTCTCCCATCAATCAGGTATTTATCCTCTATCATTTAGGTGAATACAGGGCAGTAACATTTTGTGACTTACAGGTGACGTCTCTGACTAATCGGTCACATTTCCCTTCTCTTCCCTTTGGACCGCCATGACCACTTCTTCTTTCAGCTGTGACTTGTCTCTGTAAAATTTGCAACACAGACATCTTTGGCTCCTCACTTTTCCAGGCATCCGATCCACATTGTTCTCACCTACACAAAGCCCCCATCCTGCTGCTACTCCAGTTATAATATATATTATATAACCTCCCATAATGAATAATACTCCCAAGTGCATCTTTATATTAATAATGACTGTGTGTACCCTGTATAAATAGTGCTCCTTATTATTAATGCCCCAGGTGTTAACTAATTGAAAGGCTTTCCAGGTCATTAATAAACTAATCAGTGTGGCTCAAAAACCCAGGACCCCTACTGATCAGCTGTTTGAATGGTACCTGTGGAAGTGCCGTGACCACTTCTCTTTTTACATAGTGTCATTCATCTCATAGCAGACATGTAATGTAACTACAGCCTCGTCCTATACATGTCTATGTGACAAGGCTGTAATTACATCAAACGGTCACTATAAACAGACAGCGTATGATATAAACAGGTGCCATAGCCCCTGTTTATACCGCCCCATTTACACACACTATACTGTTCCACTGCAGCCCCTGCACACAGTATTATGGCCCGCAGCGCCCCCTGCACACGGTATTATGGCCCGCAGCGGCCCCTGCACACGGTATTATGGCCCGCAACAGCCCCTGCACACGGTATTATGCTCCATAGTGGCCCATGCACACGGTATTATGCTCTATAGTGGCCCATGCACATGGTATTATGTCCCATAATGGCCCCTGCACTGGTATTATGCTCCATAGTGGCCCCTGCACACGGTATTATGCTCTATAGTGGCCCGTGCACACGGTATTATGCCCCACAGTGGCCCCTGTACATGATATTATGTTCCACAGCAACCCCTGCACATGGTATTAGGCTCCTTAGTGGCCCCTGCACACAGTATTATGCCCCATAGTGGCCCCTGCACACGGTATTATGCCCCATAGTGGCCCCTGCACACGGTATTATGCCCCATATTTTACCCTGCACACGGTATTATGCCCCATAGTGGCACCTGCATTGGTATTATGCTCTATATTGGCCCCTGCGCATGGTATTATGCTCCCTAGTGGCCCCTGCACACGGTATTATGCCCCATAGTGGCCCCTGCACACGGTATTATGTTCCATAGTGGCCCCTGCACACGGTATTATGCTCCCTAGTGGCCCCTGCACACGGTATTATGCTCCACAGTGGCCCCTGCACACAGTATTATGCTCCATAGTGGCCCCTGCACTGGTATTATGCCCCATAGTGGCCCACCAATGAATTATGATTATACTCTGGGGTCTTTTCACCTCTGAGGGGAGATCTCTGTGGCTTAATAGCAAGTGTCTCAAAAAAACAGAGGCTCTATCTCTGGGGTTACCTTAGGTAAAATGGTGACTGTGCTCTCTCACTGTACCTCAGGTGAAACTGTTGGAGCCTGACTTGCTCTTGTTCCTCTCTCTCTCTGCTTCAGGTAAAATGGAGGGGTCTCTTTATTCCTCTCTTTCTCCCTCAGACATGATGAAACAGTCTCTCAGAATCTGCTCCAAGATCAGACAGAGGATTCCCCACTCCTCCTCACAGCTCTACCATTACAGTCTCCTCTTCCTTCTGCCAGACTCCTTCTACCTCCCTCTGCTTCATAGGGCTGATGGGACATTTTGTAAATAAAGTTCTTTTTCTTTATAGACTGTTTATGGCAGGATGTCACTCGCATATGGATTGCTGTAATAGTTTCTGTACACAAAATTGCAATTTTCAACCCCCCGGTAAGTCTGCTATAGTCTGGCAGGTTAACAGTGGGGGTTACACTTTCACATTTCTTGCAAAAACATACCCTTAGACTTCTGCACTGCCACAAGTGCAATTCTTCATTAGTACACAAAAGCATACAAAGCGTATCTTGAGTAAGGACATTTACATCAAACACCCACCTATGACTAAATCTGTGGAAGGGGGTGGCTTCCACCATCTTACATCTATAACATTGTAGAGCTCTCAGAATGAGATGAATGAAGTAAAATAAGAATATTTAAGTATAAATCTACTGTATCAGCTGGTTTGGGACCACTTAACTGCCAGACTTGGGGTTTAGAGTCCCAAAATGGTGTAAATTAAGTAAGAACTCACTGGCAGATGAGTCTTAGTCAGCCCTCTGGTACATACAGTACAGACCAAAAGTTTGGACACACCTTCTCATTCCAAGAGTTTTCTGTATTTTCATGACTATAAAAATTGTAGATTCACACTGAAGGCATCAAAACTATGAATTAACACGTGGAATTATATACTTAACAAAAAAGTGTGAAACAACTGAAAATATGTCTTATATTCTAGGTTCTTCAAAGTAGCCACCTTTTGCTTTGATTACTGCTTTGCACACTCTTGGCATTCTCTTAATGAGCTTCAAGAGGTAGTCACCTGAAATGGTCTTCCAACAGTCTTGAAGGAGTTCCCAGAGATGCTTAGCACTTGTTGGCCCTTTTGCCTTCACTCTGCGGTCCAGCTCACCCCAAACCATCTCGATTGGGTTCAGGTCTGGTGACTGTGGAGGCCAGGTCATCTGGCGTAGCACCCCATCACTCTCCTTCTTGGTCAAATAGCCCTTACACAGTCTGGAGGTGTGTTTGGGGTCATTGTCCTGTTGAAAAATAAATGATGGTCCAACTAAACGCAAACCGGATGGAATAGCATGCTGCTGCAAGATGCTGTGGTAACCATGCTGGTTCAGTATTCCTTCAATTTTGAATAAATTCCCAACAGTGTCACCAGCAAAGCACCCCCACACCATCACACCTCCTCCTCCATGCTTCACGGTGGGAACTAGGCATGTAGAGTCCATTCGTTCACCTTTTCTGCATCGCACAAAGACACAGTGGTTGGAACCAAAGATCTCAAATTTGGACTCATCAGACCAAAGCACAGATTTCCACAGGTCTAATGTCCATTCCTTGTGTTCTTTAGCCCAAACAAGTCTCTTCTGCTTGTTGCCTGTCCTAAGCAGTGGTTTCCTAGCAGCTATTTTACCATGAAGGCCTGCTGCACACAGTCTCCTCTTAACAGTTGTTGTAGAGATGTGTCTGCTGCTAGAACTCTGTGTGGCATTGACCTGGTCTCTAATCTGAGCTGCTGTTAACCTGCGATTTCTGAGGCTGGTGACTCGGATGAACTTATCCTCCGCAGCAGAGGTAACTCTTGGTCTTCCTTTCCTGTGGCGGTCCTCATGTGAGCCAGTTTCTCTGTAGCGCTTGATGGTTTTGGCCACTGCACTTGGGGACAATTTCAAAGCTTTCCCAATTTTTCGGGCTGACTGACCTTCATTTCGTAAAGTAATGATGGCCACTCGTTTTTCTTTACTTAGCTGCTTTTTTCTTGCCATAATACAAATTCTAACACTCCATTCAGTAGGACCATCAGCTGTGTATCCAACTGACTTCTGAACAACACAACTGATGGTCCCAACCCCATTTATATGGCAAGAAATCCCACTTATTAAACCTGACAGGGCACACCTGTGAAGTGAAAACCATTTCAGGTGACTACCTCTTGAAGCTCATCAAGAGAATGCCAAGAGTGTGCAAAGCAGTAATCAAAGCAAAAGGTGGCTACTTTGAAGAACCTAGAATATAAGACATATTTTCAGCTGTTTCACACTTTTTTGTTAAGTATATAATTCCACATGTGTTAATTCATAGTTTTGATGCCTTCAGTGTGAATCTACAATTTTTATAGTCATGAAAATACAGAAAACTCTTAGAATGAGAAGGTGTGTCCAAACTTTTGGTCTGTGACGTGACTTTATTAGTGTACAAATTGCACATTAGGATATAAGGTTCAAACGTTTTGGTTAGCATGTGACCTTTCAAGAGGGCCAGAGAGAAGCGTGGAACTTGATGTGTCATGGTACATACACATTTGGCCAGGTGAAATAGAGTTCAGTACATTTCACCTTACAGCTCATGTGAAGTGAAGGGAATTGTTGTAACCTAGACTTCACACAATGTTCATGTGGTGATGCATACCCCCGGGTATCTGGAACAAATCATTTATTGCAGTTGAGTTTTATGAGAGCCAGTTGCATATTTATGAAAATATATCATATCCTCCATCAGTCTTCTTTTCTCTAAACTAAATAAATTTTAGTTTTGATAACCTTCATACGTGAGATGTTCCATGCCACATATTAATTTAGTTGCCCACTTTGAATTCTCTCCAGCTCTGTGATGTCATTTTTATGAATTGGTGCCCAAAACTGGACTGCATGCGGTCACATCATCGCTTTATAGAGGGTATATTACTACTTTCTTGTCCAAAAGCCATTTTTAATATAGTACAATATTTTGTTGCCTTTGGATGCAGCAGATTGGCATTACGTGCCATAATTGAGTTTATTACCAAAAATTACACCCAGTGATCTATTTAGAGTCTAACTTGCGTGTATATTTTTTGATCAAAAATGTATAACTTTAGACTTGTCAACATTGAAACTCATAACCTGCAGAAGACATTTTGTGCTGCAGGTTTTATTCACGCAGTTTACTTAAATCAGCTTGTCCACAAGAACAGCTTACCTCTGGCAGTACCATAGAGATCCTTGGAGCAGAAGTAAGCCTGTGCAACCTCTTCTCCATTCAGACAGGAGTGCAAGGCAAATAAATTGGCGGACCCCATGATCTGCACTTATCCTTATACTGTGAAATTGCCATTGTGGGTAACCCCTTTTAAATTTCATCTATTATGCTGTACTTTAGATTATTACAGGTCACCCATCAGCAAGGTCACCGCAGCTCACATGCTGCAATCCATCTCTGTGTCCACAGCCTAAAGAGATGTGCATGCAAGGCATATCATCATGAACAGTTTTTATCCCATCATCAGACCAAACTCGCATGGTCAAGGGGTTATAAGCCATTGTCGAGAAATGTCACAATCCCCATTGGTAGCTTTCCCACACCAATGGATGCACACATGGATAAGGACAATTTGATACGGAGCTGCTCCAATAGTTAAGGACCTGATGGATGCTCTGATCCGGAGCAGAAATAAGTTAAATTGCTATCTGTTCAATAAATCAACCCTGGACTAGAGGATCAACTCTGTAACATGTCCTTTTCTGTGTGTGTATTCTAACAAGTATTTGAAGGTGGAATGTCAAAACCCAAATAAATAATTTGGAACTTATTTTATGTTTTGGGCAGAAATCATTTATGTAAGCTAATGTTAGTTTTGTAGTATCCTGACTTTGCCTTGTGGTCACACAATTGTGACAAATCTATTATTTCATTTGTAATCAATGGATAATGTCACCCTACACTGTACGTAAATGTCTGTGAATACCCCTTTAAAAACAAAATTTGCTGTCACACTTCTTTTTTTTAACTATGAATAGATTTTACATAGTGAGGTATAATACAGTACTTTGCAATAAAGAGATTTACAATGACAGACAAAATACTTTGTAGTACAGTAGAATTGCATTGTATTTATAAGTCTCCTAGGGGAAGTGAAACATTTTTTTAAAAGGTATTTAAATATTTAGTTAGATCACATTTCAAATGTTTCTGCGCTGTTATTAGAACACTGTATGCTACTGAAGACTGCTGGTAGAAAGTATTTGCTGCTCTGCGGTATTTTCTTATCTCCTATAAGGGTGAACGGGAGTTTCGAAACAACATAGCAGGATGAGCTACATTGTTTCCATAATTTCCATTTACCCCTAGAACAGATGTTTTCTGCTGTGTCTATAAGGCTGTATTTCCATCTTGGCTATGTTTGGTCGAATATATACCCTTAAGTGAATATTGGCTACAGTGCAGCTAATTGCTTTCAGCCAAAACACATGCAGTGGTTAGTTTTGGCAGAGGCATTACCTGCCACATTGTATGGCCATTGGTTGCCTCAAGTGGGTGGGTTTCATGTGGTTAATTGCACTGTGACAGCCATGAGTGTGCATGCCGACAGCAGTCTGAGAGGGGAATAGTTTATGGAAAAGGTGGAGCCATGAGTCTGTGAGTGGGGGAGAGCCATGGGGAGGAGTAGGTAAAAGAAATGAGAACAGTCTGTGTAACAAAAGTGGGGACTAATCATTCCTACTACAAGGACATCTGAAGCCTGGATTAGTGAGTAACCCACTGGATACCAAGTGTGCAATATTAACCCTTTTTTTGTCTATCATACACCACCAGGGATAGCGACAAAACCCCTCCACTAGCCCTAGACCCAAAAGATGTATATACACCCATTAACTACCATTGCTAATTATGTCAAATTATTTACAGGAATATTTATTTGCCACTGTTTCAGACTGACCTGTTAAGAAGGCATGGTGCTCAAGTCCCAAACTTACTCGCTAGATAGCTAAAGCCTATGCAACGGGTAAATTAACCTGAACCATTCAGTTGGGGTACTTTCTTTTTTTTTTTTTTTTTACTGCATTGGTGGGCATTAATTTGAGATCAGTGGGGGTCCAACACCCAATCCCTGCACCAATCAGCTAATCAAAGGGATAGTGGATGGAGTTGGAACAGATGGCCCCATACATAGTGCAGTGGCCAAGGCGTCGCATTAGAGTTCAGTTCTGTATTTGACTGTGTAGACTGTACAAAGATTAGTTATTCACTGTGTCGGAACCCCATCCTATCTCAAATTAATGACCTATCTTAAGGATACCGTCATTAATTTTTAGTCTTGGACAACCCCCTTAAACTTGCTCCCATTGTAATCTGGATCAGGTTCATATAGCAGTGGAAAGGTATAGCTTTTATATAATGCTTCAGAGAGCACTGGTGGACACCCAAAGTTATATTCCAGAAAACTTAGCAAAACCATATGGCCAGTACTGATATACTGTATTGTTGAAATTAATATGTGTTTCACTTATTGAGAGGTAAAAGCACCGGCGGCCTGGGGACTGATGGAGCGATAGCTGCAACATATACATTGTGTGTCACCACCCTAACATTGGCACATAGAAAGTTAATTTGTCAATGTGATTGCTGTTTGATTGGTCCTAGAAATTTACATGAAAAGCGGGTTTTATAATATCTATGTGGTTATAAAGGTCCTGTAGGCTAACAAATAAAAGGACAAACAGTTAAACTTGTTTGCATATTTTCATATTTATACCATGACTAAGCAAACATTTATAATGCAACGTCTTATATAGTGGAGATTTAGGGGTATTTTGGAGAGGTTTAAATTTAGTCATCTCTGTATAAATATTAAGTTCTCTTACTTTGCAAGCTAAATATATATCTGATGTAGGTCATATGTGAAAAATGTGTGTTAGAATACTTTATAGTTTCTCTTGTCAGCTTATTGAAATATATGGTACACATTCTGTCTGCATCCGTTATCAGTGACTTAAATGTTAAAAACAAGATGGAAACTTTATTCCGTCTTGTTTGTTTACTTTTAGAACAGAAGTAAAGTCCAGCACCATGATCAAGGTCGCTGTGTACACTCAAAACACTTACTGAAGTTGTATGCCATTCCATTGCTTAGATTTTGTTTGATGTTGCAGTAGAAAGTAACTGGCTCCAAAGTCAACTCCAACTAGGGTTTCTTACTTCTGCAGCTTTGTGGACAATTATTATATCGTTGTCTGAGCCCACTAGAGGACTCGCTGGTAACAACCGTTCTAAATGGGAGAATTTATTAAGACTGGCGTTTTCTATGCCTGTCTTAATTAATTTCCAGACTGGTGCAAAATACAGCTGAAATATTAAGAGGCTTCAGGTTCTTAATAATTCTGGCCAACAAGACTGGTGTAGACTTCTGGTATAACCCACAACAGTTTACTGGTGTAAGTTACAGTAAAAGCCTGCCTTGGTTTTTCATAAAAAGTGGCAAATGGGGTGTGGAAATATCAAAGTGATACCTCTTTGGCACAAAAACATGTTGTGTGCCAAAGATACACCACAAATACTCCCACTTATGCCAGTTTTATTAGTTATAGAGTATAGTAAATTCTCCCATAAACTTGCAATAAGACCTCATGTACATGGCCATATTTACAAATTCCTAAGTTACACAGAGTTATAATATGATTATGTGCAGGAGGACTTACTGCAAATTTGATGAATGCATTGGGAATCTGTTCTCACAAGGACACATTTGGCATACATTTATTAACAGTGTAAATTTAGGTAGTCTTAAAATTTGTCAGGATTTATGATAAGTCTGGCGCATCTTCAGACTGACTAAAGGTTTACAACCCCCATTGGATGGTATAGTTTGTGCCAAAATTTTGGCACAATTTTGCCATACAATATTGCATTTCAAGCTACACTGTTTCCCTGATAAGCCACACCCCATTTCATGTAAGCACTGGTCCTTGTCTAATGAGATGAAAGAAAAATATCTAAAACTTAATGGCAATATTATGAGCCAGAAATATGCAGAATTCTGCTACACTGTATGCCATCTTTTAGGCATAAACGCAAATTTAAATCTATCCCAATGTGTTATATTCATCCTGTATGATGGGGAAACAGCCCTCATTTTATGAATGTACCTGTTTCTGTAAATAAGTTTTTTTTTTTTTTTTATAAACTGACATTTGGTTGTTTGACCACAAGAGGCCACTGTTACCTCAGAAATGGGAAGGACTGTAATTCTGTAATTCCCTGGAGTAGTGACATGGAGACCCTGTTCTGCAGAGGTGGAACTAGATGGAGGAGCAGAGTGTGTGTGGCAGCCATCTTAGGAGTGGGCTTTGAGCTTTTAGAAGAACAAGGACTGAAGTGAGAGAAGGAAGATTCCTAAGGAATCAGAAATATAACAAGGTGGAGCTGAAGCAGAGACTGTTCCAGGGTTTGTTCAGACAGCATTCTAAGTTGAAGATTGCTATCAAGGACCTGAGTGAGAAGTGGCCCTGTCAGTGAGATCACATGTTTTCTGGATGAGCGCCGCTTTCAGCTGTTCCAGACAAAGGCTAAAGGTACCCAGCAGACCCGGGTCAGTAAGAGAAGTAATCGTGCAATGATCCTAAACATACAGCCAGAGCTACATTGGAATGGTTTAGATCAAAGAATATTCATGTGTTAGAATGGCCCAGTCAAAGTCCAGACCTAAATTCCATTGTGCATCTGTGGTAAGACATGAAAATTGCTGTTCACAGATGCTCTCCATCCAATCTGGCTGAGCTTGAGCTATTTTGCAATGAAGAATGGGCAAAAATCTCAGTCTCTAGATGTGCAAATCTGTTAGAGACATACCTCAAAAGACTTGCAGCTGTAATTGCAGCAAAAGGTGGCTCTACAAAGTATTGATAAAGGGGGGCTGAATACTTTTGCATGTTACACTTTTCAGGTTTTTATTTGATTAAAATTTTGAAAACCATGTATCATTTTCCTTCCACTTCACAATTATCTGCTACTTTGTGTTGGTCTATCACTTAAAATCTCAAGAAAATACATTTAAGTTTGTGGTTGTAAGGTGACAAAATGTGAAAAAGTTCAAGGGGTAGGAATACTTTTGCAAGGCACTGTATACCACAACTCTTAGATGATCGTGTGATATTTAGTTACTGATATTGAATGAGCATCACTTACTAATGTGGTAGAGTTCAGACTAAACCGCTAGAGATGACTCTGATCACGTGCATTTAACCACTCAGATGCCGTGGTCAAGTGCAACCATGGCATCTGAGTGGTTACTTTCACTTTCTATTTGCTTCTCGGTAACAGGACGGCCCCCCACAGCGCGATCGCAGAAGGCGTCCCGTTACCATGGCAGCCTGGAGCCTTCTGAAGGCTTCAATAGTTACATAGCAAATCTGCCATAGACTGCAATACAGTAGTATTGCAGTCTATGGCACAGGTGATCTAAAGATCACATGTTCAAGCCCCCTAGGGGGGGGGCTAAAAAAAAAAAGTTTTTAAAAATATGAAAAATTAAAAAAAAAAACTAAAAGTTTTAGGTATCCCCAAGTCCGAAAATACCCGAACTGTTAAAATATAAAAACATTTGTCCCATACGGTAAATGCCGTAGCAGGAAAAAAAATCAAAATGGCTGATTTGGCGTTTTTTCGCCAAATTACATCCCTAATAAAATGGAATAAAAAGTGCTCAAAACATGGGGGGCGTGGCTAGCCGGCGAAGTTAATGGCCGCATCTCTATGATCTCCTGCTGGCATCTTCATAATCCAGCTGATTATCCCGACATCCCAGTCTCAATCATCTTGCCCCTGCCTCCGGGCTTTCCCCTGCACCTTAGGGTACGCTCCGGTGGCAGTTTGGAGGGCACTTTTGAGGGGAGAGAGTAGCACTGGGGATTTGAGGCCTACCTTACCGCCCGCCATCTTGGTGAGGAAAGCGCCGGGCTCCTGACTCACCATCTGCTCCGCGCCTCGACTAACATACCGGCCGGCCCAGACACCGCGGTCTTCCGCATTCTTCCCTGCTTCCTCTGCCGCTGCCGACGCTGCTTCTCTGCAGGATCGGAGGGCAGCGGCGGTGATACCTCCGTGTGGTGCGGGTCGCCGCACGGAGCAGCGGAGCGGCGACTCGCTTGGAGCGGCAGACACCGCGCTGAGGCCTGCAGCTAGACACATCAGATCCAGACACTCAGCGGAGGCGGCCTACATCCCTGGGTGACACCGCTTGTCCCAGGTCTGTGACTCGGCTCCCAGGTAGGAGATCTACAGCAGACAGCAAGGGGAGGGCGAGTACTGAGGCCTTCAATAGGCATTAAGGAGACCCCCGACCTGGTCCTCTGCCTTCCCTTCCACCTAGCCATAACTAGGCCCTGAACGGACCCTCACTGGCACTCCTACCCTGCAAGATCCTTGCCCTATACAGGCCTACACCACCACTTCAGCTCTGTGATCATCAATTGGCCTCCACACCTCAATCTCTGGCGGCAATATCACCGAGCTGTAGCTCGCATTCTCCCCACAGAATTCTCATTGGTTCCTACCTTCTGGGTGATGGCGACCTAGTTTTGGGGATTTAGTGCACCTTCTAGCAACTATTAGCGACAAATAGCCTGTTCTGGTATATCTTACCTTTAAACGTTGAATTTATTGGAGACAAATACTTGCCAATATGGTGAAGGGTAGGAAACCCAGCAAAAAAACAGACAATAACCTGACTAATTATTTTGAGTGGGACCGTGGCGTAGACGGAGAACCGGGCCTTCCACCCACCGACCAAATAGAGCTCCTACCCTCAACGCCTGCGACTGCTGCAGGAAGTACTGCGACAATCATAGGGGGGGCAGACTTTAACCACGCCGAAGAATTGATGGATCTCCATCTTCCCCCAACCCCTGATGACATCCGATATGCAATACAGCAAAACCACTGTACATCAGCTCAATCCGCCAAGGAGCGGAGCTCTCTTCTGCGACAGTCACTGTCTCCGAATACAAGCCCACTTAAACAGAAGCCTCGAATGGACCTCCCTGGAGACCTAGATTATTCCAAAGACCAACCTTCTTCTGAGGCCCCTACATCCGCCCCACCGATTGGCCTAGACGGCTTCCCAACCACTAGCGGACCCGCCTCTGAGCATACTCTGAGAGACATGCTCTTGGCCCTCCGCAGCTCTCTTCAAGCGGACTTTACACAGCTGCTTCAGCCTCTTCAGTCCTCGGTCAGTGCACTGGATAAGCGAGTAACACATATTGAAACTAAGATGGGCGACCTCGCTACGTCACACAACAAAATTATTGATGCACACAATGACTTTGAAGACGACGTTGAAAACCTCAAGGCGAAGATGGCTGATATGGAAGACCGGTCCCGTAGAAACAACATCAAATTCAGAGGCATTTCAGAACAGGTTCAAACAGCTGATCTGTTTCCATATGTACAGGAATATATCAAATTTTTACTGCCCGACTCCTCAACCACGGATATCATTATCGACAGAGCGCATAGGCTTCCTCGCCCCAGACATCTAGGAGATGAGATCCCAAGAGACGTATTGGCTAGATTTCACTTCTTTCATGTAAAAGAAAAATTATTAGAAGCAGCTCGCAAGCAGAAATCTTGGCCTCCCAAATTCAGAGATGTACAGCTCTACACGGACCTCTCCGCTACAACCCTACGCCTTCGCAGGGAATTGCTTCCGGTCACAACAACGCTCCGAAAAAATAAAATCCAATACAGATGGGGGTTTCCTGTGAAGTTGATCATCCTGAAAGAAGGGACCACCTTCTCCATCCATAACCTGAATCAGGGTAAGGCGTTGCTATCGACCTGGAGGATACCATTAACATCTCCTCAAGATACAGCAAGTGCCTCCCACCCTTCAACTGCAGGACGACGATCTCCTACAAACCATAAATGATTTCCCAGAATGGCTACACCTCTATACTTAGGTGCATGACCCCCCTTTGCTCTAGTGGCTTAACCGGCAAGCCTCTAATAGATACCCCCAAACATACAGTCAACCTGTATTCGTTTTTGAACCGTTTGTTCATTCATTTTGTTTACTGATCTTCTCATCTGCGACACTGCCTACCCTTCTCCTGTGGTTCCGACGCACTCCGGACGTTCTCACTTTACAGTGACAATATGGTGCTTAAGTTGGCCTCTCTCAATGTCCTCGGCCTCAATAGCCCGCAGAAGCGTACGTACATCTGGAAGGAGGCTCTCTCACTTTCTGCAGACGTGCTTTGTGCACAAGAAACTCACCTTCTGCAAAAGGATGCCTTCAGGTTAAAACATCCCTCCTTCCCTGTAATCTGCCATGCACACCACCGATCAAAAAAAAGTGGAGTCCTTGTCGCCGTCAGAGACTCCGTGGCATTCTCCTTGATAGCCCAAAGAGCAGACCCCCAAGGCAGATTCCTCATCATTGTTTGCCTCCTCAACAATGCCCCCTTTACAATAGTCAATGTATACGCTCCACACCGGAAGACCCTGGCATTTCTGCATAAAGTCCGACGACAAATTCAGGACATCCAACAAGGTGCATTAATAATTTGTGGAGACTTTAACAACATAATGGATCCTTCTCTGGATTCGACCAAATCCAGCAGGGAGAGCACCTCCTGCCTGCGCCAATTTCCGCATAATGAGAATCTACATGATATATGGCGCGCACATCATGCAGGCGAAAGGGACTATACTTATTTCTCAGCAGTCCATGGCTCCTATTCCCGCATCGACATGTTCTTGGTAGACCTTCCAACCCTGATGAGTTCCAGGAAATCTACAATTGAACCAATCACTTGGTCTGACCACGCAGCCATCACTCTCACTATAGAAGAAAAGACACCACCTTCTGCTACTAGACTCTGGAGAAATAACACTTACCTCATGAGTCATCCTAATTATCGCCTGATAATAGAAAAAGACCTCCAGGATTATTTCCAGACAAATTCCACCTCTACTGATGACCCCTATACTCTCTGGAATGCTCATAAAGCGTATATCCGTGGCACACTTATAAAAATAGCACATGGGAATAAAAAAGAACGCCAGAAAGCAATTAAGGATCGTCTGATAGATCTCGAGAAAGAGTTTCAATCTTACTCAAAACATACCCTGTCATGGCTAGGCAGGATATCTGCCTTTCAAATGATGCTGCTTCCAAAAACCTTATACTTATTCAGAACTATTCCTGTAGCTCCCCCTCCTATATTCCTCCAGAAAACTAACGCTATGCTCAACAAGCTTATCTGGAATTCCAAGAAACCAAGACTCCCATCTTCTATTATGCACAGGAAACGGGGAGTGGGAGGTTTGGGAGTACCAAACATCTATGATTACTATATGGCCTCTCACATTTCTACTCTAAAGGACTGGTGGCACAACAACGCCCACAAATCCTGGATACGTATCGAATCTTATATGATACCACAACACAGCCTCAAATCTTGGCTTCTCTACTCCCTCTGGATGGAGGTGGTACCTTCACTCACGTCTCCAATTCTAAAACACCTTACAGACAGCTGGCGACATATCCACCACTCTACAGGAAAGAAGCAGTCACTAAACGTTAAAAGGGCCCCGATTGAATTCTTGGAGTTAGCAATTCTGGATCTCAACTTATCCATCTGGAAATCGTCGGGCATCACCTCCATCTCACAGATGTGGAGTGAAGAATCGTTGATCCCATTCCAGTCTCTGCAATCCACTTTCTCCCTACCCTCCACTTGCTTCTTTACATACCTGAGAATCAAGCACTTCTTATCCTCCAACCACAACAAACAAATTCTGTATAATAAATCTCTGTTGGACCTCCTCAAAATTCCCAATCCAGCCACCAAGACTCTCAGCTCCATCTACAACACTATAGGCTCTAAAGACCGTCTGGTCAAATCTACTCCATTACTCAGCTGGGAAACGCAACTTCATCAACAATACTCGGTCATACAATGGCAGAAAGCGTTAGCCTTCGCGAAGAAGACCTTCCGATGTACGACTCACTATGAAACCACTGTCAAAATTCTCCTCCACTGGTATTATACCCCAGAGCGACTTCACCGAATATTTCCGCAGACTTCGAACTCCTGTTGGAGGGGATGTGGTGAAAAAGGAACTCTACTCCATTTATTGTGGACATGCCCCCAAGTGGTGCCATATTGGCGAGATGTCTTCCAGTGGATCTCTTCTCTGGTGGGATACTCCATACCCCCCTCACCAGCTTTGGCACTCCTATTCCTGCAGATCGACTCTTTCCCAGCGATACATAGAGTGTTGATTGGACATTCCTTACTGTCAGCGTCATTGGCGCTTCTACGCAACTGGAAGTCTGCTAACATCCCATCCAGAGGAGACCTGGTGAACATGGTGGAACTGACCTACCAGCATGAAAGAATTCTTTCCCATGGCGTTTTTGGGGACAGCCAGTTCCAAAAGAACTGGCTTCCGTGGACATTGGGGGCCCATCTGCATCAGCCGTAAATCCGGTTGTGCCGCTCTTGGAAGATCATAACTAATATTACTGACACCTCTTGTTGTTTTATATCCGTATAAACCTCCTTATTCTATCCTAATAACCCAACAACTCTTAGACATCTAACATATCTCCTTGCATATAAGTACCCTGTTTATTCTATGTTTATTTTGACTTATAGCTACTTCAGTAGAGTATCCGATAATGCTTTCTTGAATGTTGTAACATTACCTTATAAAAATCTTAATAAAACTGATTGAATAAAAAAAAAAAAAAAAAAAAAAAGTGCTCAAAACATCATACATCCCTCAACATGCTATCAATAAAAACTACATATCATCCTGCAAAAAAAGACACCTTACACAGCTCCCTATGCTGAAATATAAAAAAAAAGTTACAGTGGTCAGAATATGGTGATTCAAAGAATTTTGTTTTTCTTCAGAATTTTGAATTTTTGTAAAATTATTAAAACATGAAAAAAAAACTATATAAATTTGGTATCACTGTGATTGTACTGACCTGCAGAATAAAGCTAACATAGCATTTTTACTGCAGAGTGGAAGCCGTAAAAAAAAAAAAAGACATAAGAAAACGGCAGTACTGCCTTTTTTTCTCAATTTCACCTCATTCTGAATTTTTTTTCCTGCTTTCCGATACCTTATATAAAATAATAAATGGTACCACTTTGAAGTACAACTTGTCACGCAGAAATCAAGCCCTCATATGACTACATAAATAGAAAAATGAGAAAGTTATGGCTTTTGGAATGTAAGAAGTAAAAAACGAAAACACAAAAATGAAAAATGTCTGCGTCTCCTAAGGGTTAAATTGTATACCCCAAATGACTCAGATATATGTCCGCATAGTCCTCTTTAGAAATATATGGGAGGATACATTATGAAGAACGTGTAGATTTGACTGGGATATTATTTTATGACAGATGGTGACAAAGGTGTAACCATCAGAAAAAAACATAAATTAGTCCATCATAGGGCCTGGGGTGTGAAGATATATCGGACTTCGTTTATGCCCAAATATATAACAACTACCCTAAATCCCTATGAAACCATCTAGATATGAGGATGGTGATAATAATGATGTATTTACATCTACCTGCCGGTCTGCTGGTGATATTTTTTAATTTTCGATTTTCATTTTTGACTCCCCGCCATCCTAACCCCATAACTTTTTTATTTTTCCGTTCACAGAGCCATTTGGGGGCTTAATGTTTGCAGGACAAATTGTTCTTCATAATGTTACCTTTTATTATTCTGTACAATGTACTGGGAAGCTGGAATGCGGTGGAATTTGAGAAAAAGTGCATTTGTGCAACTTTCTTACGGGCTTCATTTTTACGGCATTCCCTCTGCAGCCAAAATGACATGTCATCTGTATTCTATGTTTTGGTATGATTCCAGGGATACCAAATTATAATTGTGTCGTGTTATTTACATTTTAACCTCTTAACAAAAATCTAAACTTTGCAAAGAAATTTTTTTTTTCTTTAAGTCGGCATATTCTGATACCCATAACTTTTTTAGATTTCCGTGTATGGAGATGCATAGGGCGTCTTTTTTGCAGGGCCAAGTGTACTTTTTAGTTATACCATTTTGGGGAATCTCTATTGCTTTGATCACTTTTTATTCAAATTTTTATCAGAGGCAAAACGTTCACCATACGGGAAAAAATATTTTTATAGATTTCTAGACCGGATGTTTTTGGACACAGGGATACCTAACGTGTATGTGTTTCACAGTATTTAGGTACTTTTATATGTGTTCTAGGGAAAGGGAGATGATTAGAATTTTTTATATTTTTTAATATTTCGTTTTTTTTAACTTTTTTTTTTTTTTTAATTCTTGCATTTATTAGACTCCCTATGGGTCTTGAACCCCAGGTGGTCTGATCACTAATTCAATTAATTACAATGCTAATGCATTGCAATGTATTGCAAAATATCGGTATTTGCATAAAGCAGCCTGCCATACAAATGAAAGGCAGACAAGCCTGGAAGCCTTCAATAGGCTCCCGGCTGTCATGCCAATGGGACTCTGACCCCAAATCTTGCTCTGGGTGATAGCCGGCAAAATGGCGTCGCAGGCAAAATGCCCGCGATCAGTGCGGGCACTGACCGTGAGCATTAGCGCCGGGTTTTTGCTGTATAATAAAGCATAGACCAAACGGCCGCTCAACTCCTGAGAAGTCACCATATTTAAATACCCAACATCCGCCGTAATAGTAAGGTGAGTCAAAATGTCACCCAAGTTCTTGCCTTTCCTATATGTAACAGATGGGGGGGGGGTGACAAGCTCTCTAACATCAGGGTCCATAGTGAGATTACCACAATATGATCCCAACACTCCCATAACGCTTTTAGAGCATCCGTCAAAAGTACCTATAAGATGGATAGCCTGCTTATCTTGTACTTGTGGTCTCTGGGAAAGAAGTGTATCCCGGTCACTGCTCTCAGCAAAGCAACTAGCCCTCTTGAGTAAAGGGGGATAGGGTATCTTCGCTTATGAAACCGTTCCTCCACTACCCATGGCAGTTCCGCGTAGCTGGTAGAAGAAGCGCCTGTCAAAAAGGAAGAAGTTCCTAGTGAGAGTGAACTCTAATAGATCCATAAGGAAATTATTTTGGGAGGCAAGGCGGACGCCTCGTGTACACAAAAAAAATGATCATGGGGTATGGAGCTGTACAGAGCCCCGACATCTAGAGAGACTATATTGGAACCCGGCAGATAAGTGGCATCCTGTAGGTGTCGGAGGACATCCATGGTGTCCTGGACATGGTGTCTTGGTCTAGCATTTATCCCACATCCAAACCAGTTCCCCTACACAGTGGATTATTTTGATGCACACACATCCATTTTTATGGGGTCTAAGAGTCACAGACTCATTTCCATTTTAGTATTTTGGCCCGAAAGCTTTTAAATTGAATATAATAAAAGTTATATTTTAGTATTTTTTTCCTCTCCTATGTTGGGTTTACCTAACTTTTTGAGCAGTAGGTCATTCACGTAAGTATTTTGTCACATAAACCTAGAGGACAGTATATAATATGTATGATTTTGATTACATCTTTTTTTGATACAACTTTTTGAAACTTGTTTCTCCTCTCATACATTTCAGTGATCCACCCTCAGGCGTGTCGGTGCCTTTCAGTAAAGTACTTATGGTTTGGGAATGAACAGATTCTACAGTGTTGGTCTCCTGTGATTGGATTTCAATCAAGTCGTCTGCGCATGGAATTAATTTTTTTTGTGAAGACTAATGAAGAAGTATATCACTGGCATACCAGAGAGTTCTTGGATTTTTCACTAGGAGTGTATTATCATATGGATTTAGCTTATTAATACATTAGGTGTGTTTATGTTGCACTTGTTGAAAGTTACTTATAACTATAATTAACTCACAGTCTTATCTATGCTGGACACATTAATAATAGTGTAAATGTAGCATCACCTTTGAGAACCTAAACAAGATAAACAGTATTAGGCATGCATTTGCCCTGCAAATCAGCAGCACATACTGTAGTCTCTCCTTTACAACAGTCTGCAGCCTGGATTCCTGGAGGGTCAGTTGGTAATGAATATTACTCTAGTTTGTGTTCTGATAACATTATATGTATTACAAAAATAAAAATAAAGTAAGTACACTAAAATATAACTTTTAATGATAATTCTAAAAGTATGCAATTCACCATATAGAAAAGCCCAACAAACATCGGCTAAGTGTGTGTATGTAGTGTTAGCACTTAGACCATGCTGCTGGCCAGGTAAGATAGCTCAGGGTTGAAAGTGGAAAGAAATGGCTATAGATTTGCCTGCACCCTCATATACCATACAGGCATCTATACTCATTCAGATCAAATAGCCATAAAAAGAAGGCAAAGATCCATAACATAACACACCCCAGCTCATACAACAGGCTATGTCTGCCTAGCCAGTAAAAGATCGGCCTACTAGTCTAACTAAATGGCTGACTAGGGAGCTTACATTACACTCCCGCAAATCTAGCTACATATACACACATACACAAATAAAATATACGCCTTGTTCACACAGCCTGAAGCGTTTCGCTATAGTGTATCCATAGCTCATCAGAGGCATCCGAACTTATTTTGTATAAGCCGCCTATAATAAGGCAACATTATAACATTATATGCATTACTTTTAAATTGAAAGGTCCTAATATACGGTGATCACAGGCAAACACAGGTGCTTTGGTTTACACCACAGGTGAATTAGACATCTCATTTGGAAATGGATTAAGGTCACGTTCACATGATTGAGTTTCACTCGTGAAACTCGGTCCATGTATTGGCCAGATTTGCTGGCCTAAACAGTATGCCAGGGGAGGGACTCCTAGAAGTACAGTTATCTATGCTGCTAGGAGTCCCTGGCTCCCAGCAACATGTTGCCCCGTACTGTTTCTAGGTGATGTTTTAGAAATTATTTTGGTGGGACACACCCTTTAATTCTAGACCCTTCTGATTTTATATAATAAATATGAATAGTAATACAAAGGTTCCTGAATTTTTGTACCTGGTAACAGAGTAACATTGGGTCAGATTTAAGAAGACTGCCATTACTAACACCTGTCTTCATAATCCTAGAGTAGGCAGATTTTGCACTTCATTTATGATGAGGTACACGCCTCCTCATAAATAACACACATGCTCTGCCAGGCCGTGTGCTTGGAGGATAAGTGTACACCAGCTCACAACTCCTTTCCCATATCTTTTACACCAATAATAGTAAGTTACAAAAGGGTAGTGGATGATCACAGCCCAAAGGATCCTGAGAATTACAAACAATAAACAGCATAAGAAATCCTATCCTAATCTCTTATATATATAAAAATGAGTTTCTGTCTGTCTGTTCTTTATGCGCAACCAAACAACTGGACCGATCCTCACCAAATTTGGCACACATGTACATCAGGTGTCCAGGAATATTTTAGACTGGGTCTCAGCTCTAAAGGATGTACCGTTCCTGAGATACAGTATTCCCAAAAAATAACCAGCATTAGCTAATACAAGCCTGCAAGTCATATTCCAACTGCCATACACATGGTCACATGCCCCTTATCAGCCAATAGAAGCTTGCAGGTGCTTAGTCTCCTCAGGCACACAGGTTTCCATAGCAACCAAGCTTTTTATGACCTGTATTATTCAATAGCAGTTCGCAGGTCCTTAAATATTCAGTCATATCACGTGTATCAGCCAATATAAGTTCACATTTAATTCACCAGATTTCCATAACAACACAGCCATAAATAGACTGTACCTATACTGGACTCAGTGGCGTAACTAGGAATGGCTGGGCCCCAAGGCGAACATTTGACATGGGACTGCCCCGGCAACCTCCCCCCCCCCCCTGCACAAACTGCATTCCTACACACTATTATGCCCCATAGTGGCCCCTACACACACTATTATGCCCCATAGTGGCCCTTGCACACAGTATTCTGCCCCATAGTGGCCCCTGCACACAGTATTATGCCCCATAGTGGCCCCTTCATATAGTATTATGCGCACTTCTTGCTACCTCTTCAATGTTGGGCCAGATGTCACGTGAGCCAGGCATGTATCGCAACGCATAATGACGTTGGACTGGGCCACCGACATCTGGGACATCACCAAGGAGGCTCGAAGCCTGCTGGAGCGCAGGAGAGGTAAGTAACAGTGTTTTTTATGTTCCCTTAACTCCTCGGGGCCTCCGATCATTATATTCAGGGGTCTGAAAAGACCCCAGAGTATAATGATAGCAGTGTTTGTGGGGATCATGGCCCACAGGCCTTACTTACCAATCCCCGCTTCTGCTCACAACCGCCTCCGCAGAAGGTGAAGCGCAGGCGGCCGTGAGCAGGAGTGGGGATCAGTAAGTAAATAGGGCCCATTAGGGGCCTGCCGGGACCCCTAATATCCCAGGCCCTGTGGCAGCCGCTACCACTGCTACACCGGTATTTACGCCACTGACTGGACTGCCATACTGGATTTCTGCATTCTTATAAATTGAAACGTTTTTAGAGTACTCATGCCCCCTGCAGCAAAATGCATGGTTGCTGCTTGAGCTAATGAAAACTCTCAGCAGATCCAAGCCCGTCTCCAATCTGAAAAGGTATGTCACAGACAACAACGAGCTGCTGAAACAACCCAGCAGACCCAAGCCCATCTCCAATCTGACAAGGCATTGTCAGCCACATGCAGACAGCTACACTCCATGTTTCCATAACAACCCAGCCATTTTTCTTCACTGCTGTGGGTCAGCTTTAAAGGGGCAGGGCGCTGTGGATGACACCGTTACCAGCTCCTTTCCCATAATGCCTTGTGATATACTGTTACACAAGGTCACATACACATAGCTTTACTCCAGGTTTTCCATAGCAACCGACCGCAGGTCTTTCACTGATATCCAAACTTAGATACACATGATGCTTATGGACCAATGAAAAATCACAGGTTCTTCAGGCTTGACATACACACAGCTTTACACCAGGTTTCTATAGCAACCAAGCTATTTATGACCTGTATGTGTCAATAGCAGTTCGCAGGTCCTTAAATATTCAGTCATATGAAGTGCATCAGCCAATATAAGTTCACATTTCATTTACCAGGTTTCCATAGCAACACAGCCATAAATAGACTACCTATACTGGACTGCCATACTGGATGTCAAGTGCAAAACTGGCCAATTCTTATGGGGCCTGTGATGATTCCACTTAAATATGGCTATAACTCAAAGCTGTATTTTGATCTCTGGGTAGCGTATTTCTATCTTAGTTCCATTTATTCATAATGTGCACAGCCTACTCATAGGTATATTGCCAATAGTGGCCGGACTGGAACAATAGGGCTTTGTATCCATCCCAGCAGGGCTCCATTGCATTCCTACACAGCCCTGAGTGATCAAACAAACACCTGCATTGTTTGGCCTGGGCTGTTAGATCAGACATGGTTGATAACATTGTATCCTTTCACTTGGTCTCAGCTCAATACAAAGAATCTGGACTTGAGTGCGTTAGTCAATCAGACTTGCTGTCGCCGGTGACCTCATTCTGGGAGGTGGCATAAAGGGTATATAAGATGAGGTAAGAGGTCAGTGGGAGGAGATTGTGCTGGGACTACAAGAGAACACTATGAGGAGATTGGGCAGAGACTATTACTGAGAGACTGTGATGAGAGCATGCAGGCTGGATTGTTGATTGATGCCACATGCTAAGAAGCCTCCACTGGTTATTCACACATACCAGAGCATGTGTGAGTGTTGGACTACAGAACCACATCAAGGAGATGTGTGGTAAAGTAATCATTTCACTTTTATGCCTTTTTATTTTATTGCACTGTATCTTGTAACTAGTAACTGTTAATGTTTGCATATATCTGCATATCTGTTCTGAACTGCATGTGTTAGATGTTAATACCGACCCATTTAGGGGTTAATAAGTATATAAAATTTAGAAAGCTTGTCTTGTATTTATCTTGTGAACTCGGCACTCACTGGCGGTGAGTGTGGTTTTTTATGAAAGAAGACTTGCGGTGTTGGCGCACTGAGGATCTTTCACAGGGCCACTACACAAACAAAAAATTAAATGTACCCGTGCGAAGTCGGGTCCTTCTGCTAGTACAATATAAAATATAACTTTTATTAAAAATGCTCTATAAAAGTGATATCTATCTATAAAATGCTCTATAAAAGTGAGTCCACCAAAAATAAAAGATATAGAAAATGTATAAAACAGAACCGTCTTACCACATAGTTGGTCACAAATAGTCAGGGGGGAGAAAATAGTTTCATCAAGAATTCACAGGGTCCAACACATAGGGAAGAGTAATCAAGCCCTTCACAAATAAACGTATCCAGGTGTTAGAATGGCCAAGTCAAAGTCCAGACCTGAAACCAATCGAGAATCTGTGGAAAGAGCTGAAAACTGCCGTTCACAAATGCTCTGCATCCAACCTCACTGAGCTCGAGCTGTTTTCCAAGGAAGAATGGGCAAGAATTTCAGTCTCTCGATGTGCAAAACTGATAGAGTCATACCCCAAGCGACTTGCAGCTGTAATCACAGCAAAAGGTGGCGCTACAAAGTATTAACTTAAGGGGGCCGAATAATTTGGCACGCCCCACTTTTCAGTTTTTTATTTTTTACAAAAGTTTAAAATATCCAATAAATTTCGTTCCACTTCACGATTGTGTCCCTCTTGTTGATTCTTCACCAAAAAATTAAAATTTTATATCTTTATGTTTGAAGCCTGAAATGTGGCAAAAGGTTGAAAAGTTCAAGGGGGCCGAATACTTTCACAAGTCACTGTACTGCAATAATTTGCAGCATAATTCATATTGCAGCACTCACTGCCGTTATACTGCTGCTCATTATTCATACCTGTGTATTATAAGTGGCTTATTCACTGTTATTCCACAGCATAACATTACAGGCCATTTGTCAGTACTACTGTGCCAAAGAAAACTGAATTATCTTACTTATCTGTAATAAACGCCTTTAACGTGGGGAAAGACATAACGACCATATTCGCCATTTAGTTATTAGTATAAAGTTGCAGGCCATTTATCAAAACAGTATTGTCAATAATAATTCAATAATTCTTAATTTAAGGTCTTTAATAGTGTGTAAACCCATAAGGAGGACCATATTCGCCATTTTGTTACCAGTATAAAGTTGCAGGCTATTTATCAAAACAGTATTGTCAATAATTCAAAAATTCTGAGCCACAAATCTCTGCCTTTATCACGCTTTTTTTTATTGGTGTTCATTAGTGGGGAAAGAAATAAGGGGCATATTTGCCATTCTCTTCAAAGTAGAAAATAACAGGCCTTTTTGCCCTTCGCAATTAAGTTTTTTTCATTGAACAGTATGTCAGACAGAGAAGTGAGAGGCCATGCTCAGGGGAGGGCCACAGGCCTAAATGTTTCTGGCGCAGGCATAGGTCACAGCAGTGTAAGGGGGCATGGTTGCAGTGGTCACTTACAGAGGCCTGAGCTCCCAGTGTCAAGTAGCGGTCCTGTCTTGACCAGCAACCCAATGGTTGCAGACTGGTTGACTCGGTCATCCAATTCATCCCAAGTCACATCAGACACTCCCAGCCAAGAGTCAATGGGTTCGTCAGACACAACCCTTAGTTGGCATGGCCTGGCAGCAGGCCCTGTGCCCTCACCTGTCCTCAACCTGCCTCTGTCCTTTTCTGTTCCCTCAGCTAGAGAACTACTCTATGCTGTGGGCTCAGATCCACTGTACAGTGAGGAGGTATTAGAGGACAGTCAGCAGCTGCTGCTCAGCCAAGATCTGGAGGAGAAATCCACCGCTTTCTCCGGTAGGCGGGCAAGTAGTGATGAGGAGAGTGGCGTGGGAGCTGGTGTTTAGGAGGACATCAGTGACCTGCAGACAGTAGTGGATGACAATGTAGCCGATCATAATTGGGAGCCGGGTGACGAAGGGGCTTCATCGTCATCAGGAGAAGAGGGTTGCAGCTTGCACATGAGGCAGCATGGGAGGTCGGGAGCTAAAAGTGCCCGGGGTAGACAACCCGCTTCGCAGCAGCCTACCTGCCCGGAAAGCAGTGGGGCAGGGGGTTCATGGAGGCAGTGGCGGTAGCAGTCAGTGCAGAGTATTGGGGGTAAAATCGCCTACTCGGCTGTGTGGCAGTTTTTTGTTAAGCCGTCGGTGGAGGTGAAAATGGCCATATGTTCAATCTGTGGGCAGAAGGTGAAGCGTGGCCAGGGTGCCAATGTTGGCACCACAGCCCTGCGTTACTCTGCCACTGGGTCACTGTATGGCCTACTAAGGCTGCTGACACCTCCACACTCTTACCGGGTCACTGTATGTCCTACTAAGGCTGCTGACACCTCCACAATGTCACTGGGTCACTGCATGCCCTCCTCATGCCGCTTCCACTGGGTCACTGTATGCCCTCCTCATGCCGCAGCCACCGGGTCACTATATGCCCTCCTCATGCCGCTGCCACCGAGTCACTGTATGGCCTCCTCATGCCGCTGCCACTGGGTCACTGTATGCCCTCCTCATGCCACTGCCACCGGGTCACTCTGCATCCTCCTCATGCTGCTGCCACCGGGTCACTGTATGCCCTCCTCATGCCACTGCCACTGGGTCACTGTATGCCCTCCTCATGCCACTGCCACTGGGTCACTGTATGCCTTCCTCATGCCGCTGCCACCTGGTCACTGTATGGCCTCCTCATGCCGATGCCACTGGGTCACTGTATGCCCTCCTCATGCCTCAGCAACCGGGTCACTGTATGCCCTCCTCATGCCGCTGCCACTGGGTCACTGTATGCCCTCCTCATGCCGCTTCCACTGGGTCACTGTATGCCCTCCTCATGCCGCAGCCACCGGGTCACTATATGCCCTCCTCATGCCGCTGCCACCGAGTCACTGTATGGCCTCCTCATGCCGCTGCCACTGGGTCACTGTATGCCCTCCTCATGCCACTGCCACCGGGTCACTCTGCATCCTCCTCATGCTGCTGCCACCGGGTCACTGTATGCCCTCCTCATGCCACTGCCACTGGGTCACTGTATGCCCTCCTCATGCCACTGCCACTGGGTCACTGTATGCCTTCCTCATGCCGCTGCCACCTGGTCACTGTATGGCCTCCTCATGCCGATGCCACTGGGTCACTGTATGCCCTCCTCATGCCTCAGCAACCGGGTCACTGTATGCCCTCCTCATGCCGCTGCCACTGGGTCACTGTATGCCCTCCTCATGCCGCTGCCATTGTGTCACTGTATACCCTCCTCATGCCGCAGCCACTGGGTCACTGTATGCCCTCCTGAAACTGCTACTACGTCCACCTCTGCTACTGGGTCACTGTATGCCCTCCTCATGCCGCAGCCAATGGGTCACTGTATGCCCTCCTCATGTCGCTGCCACTGGGTCACTGTATGGCCTCCTCATGCCGCTGCCACCAGGTCACTGTATGGCCTCCTCATGCCGTTGCCACCAGGTCACTGTATGGTCTCCTCATGCCGCTGCCACTGGGTCACTGTATGGCAACCTCATGCCATTTCCACTGGGTCACTCTGCGTCCTCCTCATGCTGCTGCCAGCGGGTCACTGTATGGCCTCCTCATGCCGCAGCCACCGGGTCACTGTATGCCCTCCTCATGCCGCAGCCACTGGGTCACTGTATGTCCTCCTCATGCCGCAGCCACTGGGTCACTGTATGCCCTCCTCATGCCACTGCCACTGGGTCAATGTATGGTATCCTCATGCCGTTTGCACTGGGTCACTCTGCGTCCTCCTCATGCTGCTGCCAGCGGGTCACAGTATGGCCTCCTCATGCCGCAGCGACTGGGTCACTGTATGCCCTCCACATGCCACTGCCACTGGGTCTCTTTATTTCCTCATAAGGCTGCTACTACTTCCACCTCTGCCACTGGGTCACTGTATGCCCTCCTCATGCCGCAGCTACTGCTGGGTCACTGTACAGTATGTCCTCCTAATGTCGCTTCCACTGGGTCACTGTATGCTATCCTCATGCTGCTGCCACCTCCACATTATGTCGCCTTGCCAATCTGTGACCTCCTCATGCTGCTGCCAACTCCATATTATGTCGCCTTGCCACTCTGTAAACATCTATGTGGAATCGGCAGACGAGGGTGTAAAAGGAGTGCGCTCTTTCACGCTACAGTAGGATGTTGGGCCTCTGCACAGTTCTTTCTACCTGGCACTAACATGGACCTGTAAGTCCGGGTTCACAATGAGTTAGTTGGTCAGTTTTGGCCTCGTAACTGTCCATATAAATGAAGCGTGAAGTGGTTCTAAGAGCGACACCTGTCATGTGCGTGTCATACTGACTCACAGTATTGTTTCACTACCACAGTAGGCTCCCTATGTGTGTTACTGCAAGGCACAGTGTTCTACACCACTATACAGGCTCTATGAAGCCAGGAAATAGGTGTTTTTTAGCGATATTCGCCGCATATTAATTCGTATCGAAGCAAATTTTTTGGGGGAATTTCAAATCGAACTGCAGAATCAAACTTTTGAGAAATTTGCTCATCTCTAATCAGTATAGATGATACATGCCTGCCAATTCTCTTGTTCTCCATACAACTTGTTTATAAAACAGGAGTGATCTAAAATTACCTTTTTGCAGTACCAGACATAACCTGTTGTGCCTGTCAAGCTGTTTGCAGAACAAATATGCACAATAAAGATGGTCCCATATATAGTACATGGCTGTGCTAAAATGTTAACAGTGACTCTATTTTAAAGGCATGCAAAATGTATAGATACTAGGTAAAATAACTTCCTTGTAAGAACAAAACATTACTATTATAGCATAGAAATACTGATTAAACAGATAAAGACTGAAGTTTGCTTTTCAACTATAGTATGACATCAAGGAAAATTATGACATTAAAAGAAAGGTATTTAATAATAATTCTACATCATCCACTGTCATGATGAAAATACATTAACATGCACCATTTGTTACATGATATACAGTGGGGCAAAAAAGTATTTAGTCAGCCACCAATTGTGCAAGTTCTCCCAATTAAAAAGATTAGGCCGGCCTGTAATTGACATCATAGGTAGACCTCAACTATGAGAGACCAAATGAGAAAACAAATCCAGAAAATCACATTGTCTGATTTTTTAAGAATTTATTTGCAAATTATGGTGGAAAATAAGTATTTGGTCAATAACAAAAGTTCATCTCAATACTTTGTTATATATCCTTTGTTGGCAATGACAGGTCAAACGTTTTCTGTAAGTCTTCACAAGGTTGGCACACACTGTTGCTGGTATGTTGGCCCATTCCTCCATGCAGATCTCCTCTAGAGCAGTGATGTTTTGGGGCTGTCGCTGGGCAACACAGACTTTCAACTCCCTCCAAAGGTTTTCTATGGCGTTCAGATCTGGAGGCTGGCTAGGTCACTCCAGGACCTTGAAATGCTTCTTGCGAAGCCACTCCTTTGTTGCCCTGGCAGTGTGCTTGGGATCATTGTCATGCTGAAAGACCCAGCCACGTTTCATCTTCAATGCCCTTGCTGATGGAAGGAGATTTGCACTCAAAATCTCACCATACATGGCCCCATTCATTCTTTCATGTACACGGATCAGTCGTCCTGGTCCCTTTGCAGAGAAACAGCCCCAAAGCATGATGTTGCCACCCCCATGCTTCACAGTAAGTATGGTGTTCTTTGGATGTAACTGAGGATTCACTCTCCTCCAAAGACGACGAGTTGTGTTTCTACAAAACAGTTCTACTTTGGTTTCATCTGATCATATGACATTCTCCCAATACTCTTCTGGAACATCCAAATGCTCTCTAGCAAACTTCAGATGGCCCCGGATATGTACTGGCTTAAGCAGGGGGACACGTCTGGCACTGCAGGATCTGAGTCCCTGGCAGCGTAGTGTGTTACATTCGGTAGCCTTTGTTACGTTAGTCCCAGCTTTCTGCAGGTCATTCACTAGGTCCCCCCCGTGTGGTTCTGGGATTTTTGCTCACCGTTCTTGTGATCATTTTGACCCCACGGGGTGAGATCTTGCATGGAGTCCCTGATCAAGGGAGATTATCAGTGGTCTTGTATGTCTACCGTTTTCTAATTATTGCTCCCACAGTTGACTTCTTCACACCAAGCTGCTTGCCTATTGCAGATTCAGTCTTCCCAGCCTGGTGCAGGTCTACAGTTTTGTTTCCGGTGTCCTTCCACAGCTCTTTGGTCTTCACCATAGTGGAGTTTGGAGTGTGACTGTTTGAGGTTGTGGACAGGTCTTTTATACTGATAACAATGTCAAACAGGTGCCATTACTACAGGTAATGAGTGGAGGACAGAGGAGCCTCTTAAAGAAGTAGTTACAGGTCTGTGAGAGCCAGAAATCTTGCTTGTTTGAAGGTGACCAAATACTTATTTTCCACCATAATTTGCAAATAAATTCTTAAAAAATCAGACAATGTGATTTTCTAGATATGTTTTCTCATTTTGTCTTTCATAGTTGAGGTCTACCTATAATATCAATTACAGGCAAGCCTCATCTTTTTAAGTGGGAGAACTTGCACAATTGGTGGCTGACTAAATACTTTTTTTCCCCACTGTATTTAATAGGCATGTTGATACTGATAAGCTGGGGAAAAAATAGTAATGATCAGCCAAATAAAAGATTCTCTATATTCTGGGCTGCATTAACCACAGGGCCAACAGTGCACTTGCACCGGGCCCGATGATAGCAGGGTCCTAGGCAGTGGGTCTGGGCTGCCCCCTACTCCAAGTCACCCGCATCCGAGGAACGCAGGTGAGTTGAATACAATGGTGAAGCAAGGGAGTTGTCCGCTCCCTGATTCACCATTTGGCCCTGTGTCTGCTCCCGGTATATTGGAAGCAACAGGCACAATGTAGTTACGTCACTTACATCATGTCTGTTGCTTCCTGAAGCCTTCGCAAACAGAGGCAGGAGAGAACAGAAGAACAGGGGAAGGTGAGTATGAGTTTTTTCATTATTTATTTGATTTATTATACTGTGGGAGCAACTGGAGGGGGACATTATATACTGAGGGGGACAAGAAACTGTAGGGGCAATTGGAGGGGGACTATATATTTAGGGGAACAAGAAACTGTGGAGGCAACTGGAGGTGGACAATGTATACTGAGGGGGACAAGAAACTGTGGGAGCAACTGGAAGGAGACATTAAACTATGGGTGCAACTGAAGGGGAACATTATAACAATGTCTGAGGGGCCACTTGGGAAGGACAGGTTAATGTCTGAGGGGCCACGGGGAGGGACAGGTTAATGTCTGAGGAGCCACTGGGGAGACAGGTTAATGTGTTCACAACAAGAAGCAATCACAGATACAACACCATAACACTCCTATAGATTACTATGCCATCTGCAAAGTAAAAGAGAGGAGGGTGTTGAATGTTGTGAGTAGGAGACTTTGTGGCTGAACAAACCCAGAAGTGTAGGTTGCCGGGTCCATAAGACAGGGTCTAGAATCATAATATCAGGGAATTATCTGGAATGAAATTATATTAATATAATAGGTATATTAATTTTAATTTAGGCAGCAACCAATTTCTTCACAAATAAACCCCAAATAAAATTCTCCTGTAGTTATGTATCCACTAGATGAGGTGTAAGTTGGCTGCACTAGTTTGCCTTTAGTGGAGTAATCAGGCGATACCTTTTAGAGGATAACTGAGTATATTTGATTGTAAGCTTTCGAGAGTACTAGCTCCCTTCATCTGACATGGTGTGTTATACAAGAAACTGAAAATTTACAGATTTTTTATACCCTAAAGACATGGACCTTCAAAGGATCTTAAAATCCTTAAAAAGACAAAATGCAATCTAAGTAGAGAAGTTATTTACAACAGGTCAAAAAATAAACAATCTGGAAAGTTGTGGTGCGCGATGGAGGGATCACTAGTTCTTGCTATCTGTTTGCTGTCACGTAGTGATTTGTGATGCTCACAGTTCATACATAGTGTGACATGAAACTGGCATGAATATTAAGACCAAATTGCAGAGTTTGACATTTTTGCATTAACTTTAACCCCTTAGTGATACAGGATATAATAGTACGTCCTGGCCGCCAGTGCTTTAAAGGGGTATTCCCATGAACATAATCATTTTTAAATTTGTAGATAATAAAAAGTTAAACATTTTTGCAAATATAAGTAATTAAACATTTTGCAGAGTTTTAAAGATTTTCTATAAATATCTTGTGACAGTCTGTGGTCTTGATCAGTTGCCAGTGGATACGACCATGAATGCAGGACTTTTCTAAGGTCAGAAAATCAGCCATGATTTCTTTATTGTGACCGGGATATCTTCTCATACATGTTGTGTCCCTGCCTGATAACCTGTCCAGAATAAAAAAAATCATTGCTGGGTTTTTGACAATTTTCAGACCACAGAAAGTTTCTGCATTCGTGGTCGTATCCATTGGCAACCAATCAAGACAACATATGTCACCACTAAGATGGTTAGGGAAAATCTTTAAAACTGCAGAATTTTTAACTACTTATAGTTGCAACAATGTCTAACTTTTAATTATCTACAAATATAGATATGGTCATGGTCATGATCATGGGAATACCCGTTTAAGGCAAATGGATTTACTATTACGTTCTGTGCCGGCCACCTGCACACTGTGCAAGCGGGTGGCTCCCGGAGCATGTGTTAGCTGTAACTGACAGCTAAAACCTGCTTCATTACCCCCTGGTCGGAGATAATCCCTTAGATAGCGCAGTCAAACAGAAAGAAAATGCCGGAAGTAATGGTTTTTCACCATCTCACCTCACAAAATATGCTATAAAAAGTGATCAAAAAGCCATGTGTACCCCAAAACAGTACTAAAAAAAAGCACAGGTCGTCCTGTAAAAAATAAACCCTCAAACAACTCTGTCAACAGAAAAATAAAAATGTTATGCATCGAAGATGGCAATGCAAAAATAATTGATTCATGTCCCCAGATGGGTTTTTGTTCTACAAAATTAGTAACGTATAAAAAGTAGCACATACCTTTATTCTGTGCCGACCCACAAAATAAAGGTAATATGTTACTTATGCTGTATGCTCCACAGCATAAAATTTAATAGGTTAAAAGCAATGCCCCACTCCCCCAATCATAGGAGCTACTGGGAAAATAGTAGGAAATTTGGTGTTCCCAATATACTCGCATATCTTACATATTCACTTTTTACCATCCGCTGCGCATTCATATCTGTGAAAGTAATGCTCACTACGCCCCTTGATAAATTATTTGAGGGGTGCAGTTTTCAAATCACAAGGGTCACTCCCTAGGGGATTCTGCTTTACTGCTACCTTATGTAGGGTCGGACTGACCCACCGGGGGACTGGTGAATCCCCTGGTGGGCCCCGTGCCTTTAGGTTGCCCTACCGGACCCCCACTACTTTACTTTAATAGGCAATGGAGGTGCGGTAACGGCCCCTATTCACTTACCTCTTCCCGCTCCTGGCCAAGGGCGCCACACATTACATCATCACGACGTGCACATGGCCCAGGCTGAAGCGGGAAGGGGAGAGGCCGCGAGCAGGAACGGGGAGAGGTAAGTGATGCAGCCAGGTTCTCCCCGATTTTGAGATCCGACAACCTGGCTTCTTGTTCTACCACTCAGCCACATTGAGCCTGTGGCCTACAAGTTCAACACCAGTACTCACCTGACAGCTCTCTTTCGCCTCCTGCTTCTTCCTGCTCCGGGCGCACATGACGTTACATCAGTGCGCCCGGAGCAAGAAGGAGCGGGACCAGAGAGCAGACAGGTGAGTAATGACCTAATATTGCTATGGTGGAAAAAAAAAAAAAAGCCCGGAACTTTCTCTCCTGTCCCCAGTTCTGTTTTCTTCCAGTGGAAGTTTCCTCTGCACATGACTACCTGTGATGTCACAGCCAGTGAGGATTTCCCGCTGGGAGGATATCAGAGCACTGGGGACAGGTGAGTATGTTTTGGGTTTTTTTGTTTTTCCATCTCCCCCAGACTAATTACTGTATAAAAAAAAAAAAAATATGCTGGACAACCTAAAGTGTGGCACATTAGGGTTATATTAAAGGGGTTGTCCAGGCATTATCCACAGCATAGGCCATAAATACCTGATTGGTAGGAGTCTGACACTCAGCTCCTGGACCGATCAGCAGTATGGAGTCACTTCCAGCTCCCATCCAGTAAACAATAAAGGGCTGGAAGCAGAAAGCTCTCTGCTTTTTAGATTTTGGAGTACAGATTTAGAGGGATTTTCTGGATGCCATGTTTTTGCAGAGCCGTGGAGGTGCCAGTAAATTGGAATTCCCCAAGAAGTGACCACATTTTGTAGGGGCAATTTTAGAGTCTTTACAAAAACCAACAATCTAAATCTGCGCTCCAAAACACATAGCACTCCTTGACATCTGCACCCTCCTGTGTGCCCAAGTGGCAGTTTATGCCCACATGTATGACACTGGTGTACCCAGGATAATGTACTTAATGTCATATGTGGGCATAAACTGCTGTTTGGGCACAGCCGGGCACAGAAGGAAAGGAGCGCTATTTTGGTTTTTGGAGCACTGTTTGGTTTTTGGACGTCATGCCACTTTTGCAGAGCCCCTGAATTGGTAGTAAATTAAAACCCACAGACACATAACCCCTCAAGAGATTTATCAAGTGGGGTAGCGAGCATTTTTAACCCTTGAGCGTTGCATTCATTTAATTCCCAGAAATGAATGCGCAGCTGATATAATGAAAAGTGAAAATTGCAATTTTTCCAGCGATACGCCATTTCAGTACCCAATGTGTTGTGCTCAGCTTGTGTCAGCAGAAACACACACTCCAAAAACTGTTAAGCGGGTATCCCGGGCACAACAGCTTTTGGAGCATTAATCTCTGATACAAACCAGGCACAACATATTACGCACTGAAATTACAATCCTGGAAAAAAATTGGAATTTTCACCATCAGCTGCATATTCATTTCTGGAAAATATATTAATGCAACACATGGGGGTTAAACATGCTTCAGGGGTATACCTTCAGGGGTATAGTTTCCAGAATGGGGTCACATGTCAGGAGATTCTACTTTACTGGTATTTCAAGGCTCTGCAAAAGTGTCATGACGTCCAAAAACCAAACCGTCTAAATCTGTGCTCCAAAAACCAAATAGCGCTCCATCCCTTCTGTGCCTGGATGTGCCCAAACAGCAGTTAATACCCACATATGGCATTAAGTACGTTATCCTGGGTACACCAGTGTCATACATGTGGGCATAAACTGCAGGTTGGGCACACAGCAGGGCACAGAAGGGAAGGAGCGCTATGTGGCTTTTGAAGTGTATACTGTATTTAGACGTTTGGTATCTGGATGACATGTCATGTTTGCAGATCCTCTAAAGTACCAGTAAAGTGGGAATGACCCCATTTTGAAAACTGCACCCCTCAAAGAATTTATCAAGGGGTGTAATAAGCATTAGTATCTCAGATGTGACTGCACAGTGGATGGTGAAGAGTGAAAATGTAAGCTGTGCGGAGTGCATTGGGAACACCAAATTCCCTACTATATCCCCAGTAGCTCCTATGATTGGGGGGGTCGCTTCTGGTTTATTTTCCCTTGTAAGCCCTAAATTTGGTGTGTGCCCTGATATACGCTCGCAGAGATTATATATTCTCTTCCTGACGCAGCCAGTTATGTTCTAATGATTTGGCGATTTCTGTCTTCACATTTTACGAGCTATATTTTCTTTATTTTTCTGGTGATGTAGCAATATGAGGGCTTGTTGTTTGCGGTATGAGATTAATTTTGTAATGATATCATATCTGGGTGCCTATAACTAATAGAATAAATTTTATTAACTCTTTCTGGATTAAAAAAAAACAAAAAAACACAATTCTGCAATTGCTTTTTGCCTTTTAATATTTTTTTCCGCACAGTGTACAGCATAAGTAACATGTTATCTTTGTTCTGCGGGTCGGTACAATTACGGTGATACTTCATTAATATTGTTTTTTTATACGTTACTAGTTTTGCAGCACAAAAAACCATTGGGGAAAGAAATCAAATATTTTTGCACCGCTATCTTCTGAGATATGTAGCAATTTTTTTTTTTCAGTTGACAGAGTTGCTTGAGGGCTTATTTTTTGAGGGACAATCTGTGCTTTTTATTGGTACTGTTTTGGGGTACATATGACTTTTTGATCACTTTTTATAGCATTTTTTCTAAGGCGAGATGGCAAAAAATCATTATTTTCTTTCTTTATTAATTTTTTTAATTATTTTTTTTTCTTTTTTTCATACACTTCACTTTCTTTGTTTATAAAGTTTTTTTTTTTACTTTTTAGTGATGTCCCACTAGGGGAACCTGAACCAGTGATACCCTGATCGCTGGTTCAGCACTATAGACTGCAATACACGTGTATTGCAGTCTATACAGGAAGTCAGTCTATGCAGACGCATAGACTGACTTCCAGAGGTCCCGGCAGGATCAACCAGGTATTGGGGGCTCCAGGCAGCCTAGGGTTACTGGCCAGACCCAGTGCTGCATAAAATAGATATCGGCACCCCCCGATCGATCTGGCAACATGGCGGAACCCCTTGGATGCCGCGGGCATGTTTGACTGCGGCATCCAAGGGGTTAAAACCCCCAATTAGTGCTCAGCTTTGACCGGGGGTTAATGGAGCAGGTGTTAGCTGTCAGTTACAGCTAACACCCGCTCCCGATGCTGCCCACGGCATCCACTGCCGCAGGGAAACAACTAAGCGACCGCGGCATCTTAAGGGTTAAACAGCGGGGATCGGTGTGTTCCGACCTGGCTGTCAGATACAGCTGGGCTCCCGCAGTGATCGCATGGGCTTTGCTTCTGAGCCCGCTTGATCACCCTCACCTACATGTATGTGGAGATGCGGTAAGTAACCACATATTCCCACGTACATGTACGTGAGAATGCGTGAAGGGGTTAAAGGATTTATCCATCTAATATTGACAGCCAGTCCTTAGGATAGGCCATCAATATTAAATCTGAGGGGGTCTGACAGCCAGGACCTCTGCAGATCAGCTTTTCCAGGACAGTGCGGCTACAGGTAATGATAACAATTCTAGGAGCCCCGCAGTTCACTTGCCATACAGGATGCAGGTGAGCAGCATGACTCCTGACATGTTATTACCTTTAGCCACCCTGCCTCGGTACAGCTGATCTGCAGGGATCCTGACCGTGGGCGCCTAGAAACAATTCCACTAGTGGGCCCTAGACATCCCAGTCTGACACTGACCTTATGGGCTCTGCAAACATGACAAGGCCTCTAAATACCAAACATCTAAATCTGCGCTGCAAAAGCCACATAGCACTCCTTCACATCTGCGCCCTGCAGTGTGCCCAAACTGCAGTTTATGCCCCGATGTATAACACTGTTGTACCCAGGATAACATACTTAATGTCATACAGTAGGTGAGTATAAATTGCTGTTTGGCCACGTAGCCGGGCACAGAAGGCAAGGGGTGCTATTTGGTTTTTGGACACCATGACACTTTTGCAGAGCTCCTGAAATGCCCCTGACACGTGACCCCATTTTGGAAACTACACCCCTGAAGCAATTTATCTAGAGGTACAGTGAGCATTTTTAAACCCCAAGTGTTGCATTAATTTATTTTCCAGACTTAAATATGCAACTGATGGTGAAAGGAGAAAATGTCAATTTTTCCAAGAATATGTCATCTCATTACGCAATATGTTGTGCTTAGCTTGTATCATGAATGTTCCAAAAGTTGTGTGTCTCTGCTGACATAAGCTGATCGCAACATATCAGGCACTAAAATTTCATCTCTGGAAAAATTTCAATTTTCACTTTTCGAAACCAAAATAGCGCTCCTTCCCTTCTGTGCCTGGGTGTGTACCCAAGCAGCAGTTTATGCCCACGTATGACATAGACACCCCCGGAACCATCAGCAAACGGGGACATGACTTTGGAATGGGGGAACCAATAACTCCTGCAGTTTCATCTTTGTGCAGTAGTTGTGTAGATTTATATAGGCTGGTTCAGCTTTAAGAGTATATGTGTATATTCAGCTTTAGGAGTATATAGTGCCTAGTGTGTTATTGTAGGGAGGGAGGAGTTTAGGAATAGATGTAACTTCCTGTCTCATTCATCTATTCCTCACCACAAGGACTGGAGGAAACATTAAATATGTCTGCTGAATCAGGGAGTATAATATTGGGGTTTATCACCTCACACCACACTGGTGTCACCACATCCACATTACACATCATACTGTATATGCTGCAGTATTACCACAGGATTTATCCTGTCACAGAGTCCCCTCATGTATTTAACTCACACACTGCAGACATGGCTGATATATCATAGATTACTACTGTATACTGTAATGCAGATTGTTCATGAGTCCTGGGGACTGAGGGGCTCTCTATGGTGGAGCTGGGAGGTTACATGTAATGGAGACCCTGTGGTGATGTGACATCCCAAAGCTGGCTATGGCTGGGCTGAGGGTGATCTCTGTGCATTGTATTATTTCCTGTTGCTTCATAGCCTGTGTGACATAGCAGGGGGTCCTGAATCTCACACAACACAGCGCCACCTAGTGAGCCTCACACATGCATTACACCTCCCATAGGATTGAATAGTAACCAAATGTCCAATGGGAGGACATCGCCTGGGAAAAGGGGAGGAGTCAGCTGATCACTGGGTCCCCATGGTAACACCCCTGCAGGAAGGTCCTGCGTGTGAGGAGTTAGAAGTGTGGAGTGTTAGGAGGAGGAGGTGAGGAGATAAGTGTGATGTCCTGTGAAGAAAGCAGTGAGTTTAGTGCAGGAATCTCAAGTCCTAGACAGGCCCAGGAAGGTTGGAGAGCTGACATACTCCAGCTATTCAGAAGATCCTGTCCCCTGTCTGCCTAGCCATCGCCCTGAAGGAAGTCAAGCATCATTATCTTGTCAGCATGAGACTGTGGAGAGAACATTCTGGAACACGTGCTCCATAGCAAGTATCACAGGATCCAGGGGCCAAGGCCAGACCTGTGGAATATCCTGCCACCCTGACTATTGCACCCCGAAACTCTGAGCTATCAGGACCACATAACGTGAGTGGGGAATATTATGTACTAGTATCATGGTGGGCATCCTCCTATGAGCCAAATAGGAGCCCAGACGCACCTTAGGGCTGTAACACTGAAGTATAAGGGGCTAGGAACACCTTTCATCAAGTCTACCCTGCACCCCAGGACTTTGCTGTGTCACCAGGCGTACCCCGTTGTTTTGTATTGAAGAAACTGTTTAAGCATTTGTGCCTCCACACCCATGGAAGTAAAAGTTCAACTTTACAACCGTTTCTGTGTCTGACTCTGCACCGACAACATCAGGGCGCCCCAAACACCACCAGTCGGCACAGTATAGGGGAAGCGCCCCGGGGGAACAATCACCACCAACATTTGTGCAGCCCCCTCATCACCGGTACCAGTGGTGGTAACGTGGGACAGCACCAGCGCTGCGCCCTCGTGCCCAGAGACCGTGACAAGTCTGCGCTGTTTGCACCCCCGCAATCCCAACTGCAGCGTTACCTTCCATCTGGTCACCGCAGTGAGAGAGGGACAGCCTGGTCTGAAAGCTGCCTCCCTGTATGTGGAGTCTAAGGATCTGTATATACCCTCCATCTTAGTTCCATGTACTGGACATGCTGTTTATATTGACCCTGCTATATACAGGTCCCTCACTGTATATGTAGTCCAGCAGACCCTATAGGTCCTCCATCTTAGTGCTGGTCCTATATATGGCATCTACACTGTGTTCCAAATTATTATGCAAATAATATTTTCTCATATTTTCCAAAATTACCTATATGAATTGCAGTCATTGTAATTTTCCAGTCATCAACTATTCGAGTATAATTGAAAGGTTTTTGAACAAACTGCCTATGATAACAGTATATTTAAAAAAAAAACAATAAACAGTCAAAATGCATGTTTTAAATTATTATGCACAGCAGAATTTGCAACCTTTTCATTTTTATTAAGAACAAAAAAATGGTCATTGTGAAATTATAAGCATTAGCAGGTTATTACAAACTGAAATCAAACAGTTTTCAAGCCAAAACTTTATTCGAGGTGATGTTATATTTGCACATAGGACCCCTTGTTCGAAAGAAGCTTCTGAACTCTCTCGTCCATTGAATTTGTCAGTTTTTGGATGGTTTCTGCTTCAATTGTTTTGCATGAGGACAGAATACCCTCCCAGAGCTGTTGCTTAGATGTGAACTGCCTCCCTCCATCATAGACACTCCTTTTGATGATGCTCCAGAGGTTCTCAATGGGGTTGAGGTCAGGGGAGCATGGGGGCCACACCATAAGTTTGTCCCCTTTTATGCCCGTAGCAGCCAGAGATGCAGATGTGTTATTTGCAGCATGAGACGGTGCATTATCATGCATGAAAATGATCTTTCTGCGGAATGCATGGTTCTTCTTCTTGAACCATGGCAGGAAGTGCTGTTTAAGAAACTCCACATACATTATGGAGTTCATCTTTACCCCTTCAGGGATCCTAAAGGGGCCGACAATCTCTCTCCCCATGATTCCAGCCCAAAACATTACTCCGCCTCCTCCTTGTTGGCGCCGTAGCCGTGTTTGCATGGGGTGTCCATCAACAAGCCATCCTCCACTCCATCCATCTGGACCATCGAGCGTTGCACGGCACTCATCGGTGAACAAAACAGTTTTGAAGTCAGTCTTCATGTATTGATTGGCCCACTGGAGCCGTTTCTGCTTGTGTGCAGTAGATAGAGAAGGTCGACAGGATGGCTTACGCACAGCTGCAAACCTCTGAAGGACCCTGCATCTTGTTGTTCGGATTGTGGGGGAGCAGGGAATTCTATGAGAGAATGTTTTTATATTTTTTTCTATTATTATAAATGGGAATAAACAGAATTCTATCATTTATTCTAAATCTATTTCACAATTTTCTCCATACATTATATTCAGATAAGATTTTCTACTGGTGAATGTTATAAACTATTATCAGGCAGTAACATTGTCAGTATTGTTAGGCGGCTGATAAGAGAGAACAATAGCTTGATGTGACATCTAGTAGACCTGACTGTGGCCGCCAGCGCTGCTCCATTCCTGTGTGTCTTTTCCCCTTCCCTTCTGTTGGGGGTCAGATTTGGTCATCTGGAGACACGATAAATAACATAGTACAATATGCTGTGGTGGGGTTGGAAGGGCAGTTGCGGTTCTGTTTTGGTCGCTGAAAACAGGTTTGTATCCACTATGCAGCAGATGAGCATGGTGTTGTCCTTTAAGTAGTAGCTCCTTGAGGTCTGTAATTTAAAGGGGGGGGGGGGCAGCTGCTGACGATGATCATGTCATTCACAGGCTGCGGGGTGGAGACAGACATGATGCCTAGAGATGGGCGAACCAATTTACCAGTTGCGAGCTGGGTTCAACCTGAATATTCCAAATTGTTTGGAAACCGAACAAATGGTGAATCATCTTAGACATACTAAAATGGCTGCTGCCAGGAGACACGTTTGTTGTGAGTCTCTCTGATTTTCTGGTGCCACCTGACAGCCTCTCAGCTAATAGTCTGTGGTAGGTGGGCACCTTATAGTGCGGACATCATATACACTACAGGTAGACCTCGGGTTACAACGGTCTCGAGTTACGTCGTTTCGTGGTTACGACGCCTTATTCCGACTTACGTGCCGCGGCGGAAGAATACAGTACGGTACTGTACTGTACTCTTTGGAATTGTTCTCTTTGTTTGTTACAGTACAGTACGTACGTACTGTTTTTTTATTACAGTACACTGTTTATTACTGTTACAGTACTTACAGTACAGTATTTCATTATTAAACGTACTGCACAATATTTTACTATACCTATGTGTTTATTGATAATTATGTAGGGTACTGTGTTAGGATAGGCTAAGTGTTTACAGTACAGTACTGTTATGATGGTACAGTACTGTATGAACGTATGGTCCGACTTACGACGAAATTCGGTTTACGACGCCACGTAAGAACGGATCAACGTTGTAAGTCGAGGACTACCTGTATATAAAGTGCTGTAAGCATGAACACGAGGCATTAGCAGTAATGGTGGAGATAGTGTAGGGTCTGTGATTCATCTCACTACAGAGCACTGATTTCTGATAAGCTTACAATTACAAGCAACAGAGTTAGAAAATTTTAGGAATAGGAGAGTTTACAGTCGGTTCACACCTGTGATGGTGTTTCCGTTCTTCGGGTCCGCTTAATGGAGTCCGCCAGGTTTCCGTCCGAAAAATGCGCATTTTTCAAGCGCAATGGGGGACAGAATTCCCGAACGCTGATCAAACTTAGATGAGAACCTAGCCTTAGTCAGATCAATTACAGACAGATTACTGATGGAAAGCACAAATATTCGGAATGGGGAGAATATCTGTTCTGTTGTGAGCCTGACAGCACAGCATCTTGCACTAATACGCAAAGGACGGTTAACCCCGTCATTGCCAATAATCTAATCTTGTCCAAATCTGTTGGGTAATAGCAGTTTCATCTGTATATAGAGTGTTTAACCATAGTTTTTACTGATAGTCAGTCCTGTTAGTGAAAAATCTTTTGTTAAGTTTTTTTTGGGCAACAGTTTTATTTTTTTCATTAAATATATAGAAACTTCTTCTTTAACAGCAAAATGCTGATTCCATCTGCGTTAATCTGAAAAAAAATCTCAGTTACTTATGCAAGTTTTTTTTTTGTTCACCTAATATACAGTCTCGCATCCTGCACTAATCTAAAAAAAAACTCTTTGTTTAACTTTTCTGCAATTCTCACCCAATACACAGTGTGACAGATTATTCTTATATGAAAAATATATTTGTTTTTTAATTGGTTTTTTTTGCTCATATATACAGTCTTGCAGCTTGCACTAATCTAAAAAATATCTTTTTTTTTTATATTTTTTTTTATGCTCAGCCAATAAACAGTGTGAGACAGCCTGCTAATCTGAAAAAAATCTTCGTTGGTTAAGGTTTTTTTTTTTTTTGGCTATCCAATATACATAAAAATAAGCCACCATTTTAATGGTAAGAAAAAGATACAAGCTGACTGATGCAGTTCTAGTCTAATACTTACTGACCAGGTCACCCTTTTAGTGCTTTGCTTTTTATCTTGAAATAGTTTTTTGTAAACAAAAAATATACACATTGTCAGAATTGTCAATTACTATTATAATTAAGCAGTGAGCAGTAAAATGACTGGAAATAAACTGGGAAAAGGACAGGCAAAAGGAGGGGGGAGCAAGAAACACTTGTGCAAGTACCAACGATAAAAATGTGGCAGGCAGCAGCAACACTACTTCTGGTCTTGACCTGAAGAGACAGAAGGATTGGAGTAAGCCTACAGGTGCATCTCAATAAATTATAATATGTTTGAAACATTTCTTTATTTCAGTAATTAAATTAAAAAAGTGACCTTCTATATTTTCTAGATTCTTTACATACAGAGTGTTCTATTTCAAGTGTTTTATTTCTGTAAATGTTGATTATGGATTACAGGTAATGAAAACCAAAATCTAAGAAAATTTGAATATTGTAAAAAAGTTCAGTATTATAAATTCAGTGTAAACATAAAACGTAATGTCACTCACCTTCCCTGGACTCTGGTGCGGCTTCCTGTTCTCTTCAGTGCTTCTGCCTGATGTCAGAGATCACTGACTGACGTAACTCCTGAGGCCCTGAGCCATGACACATAATGATGCCAATATGACTCTTGAGGCCCTATCACCGATCGCTGACGTCAGGCAGAAGCTCTGAAGAGAACAGGGAGCCGCGCCAGAGTCCAGGGAAGGTGAGAGACATTACTTTTTATGTTTGTCACCTCTCCTCGGGCCTCCGCTTATTATACTCTGAGGTCTGAAGAGACCCCACAGTATAGTAATAGCTCGTGAATGGCAAACCCCAAAAATTTAAATTTTTGGAAAATTCAACGGGGCCACTATTATACTGTGTGAAGGGACCGCTATGGGACATTATTTGGTATAGTGGTGCGTTTTTGCACAAAAATGTAGACAGTTTTCCAATAATTGTGCAAGAACATACCCTGTGAAGGCAGATTTACAGATACATAGTGTGTCACTGCCCTAAGAATGCTGCCTCACGGTGCCCCTGGTCACATACATTTACCACTAATTGGGGGCTGCACATGGACTTTCATTGCTTCTAATGGGTGCGTTCCAGGAAATAGCAGTAGACACATGCGCCCAGAAGCATCTTGGGGCAGCACTTCTATGTTCTGGTTTGTGGTATATGACTTTAGCATAGTGGTCATCAACCTGACAATCATTGTCAGGTTGATGACCACTGAATACACATTGAATACACTACAGTCATACTGAATACACTACGTCACACTGAATATACTGCAGTCACACTGAATATACTACAGTCATACTGAATACACTACGTCACACTGAATACACTACAGTCACACTGAATACACTACAGTCACACTGAATATACTACAGTCACACTGAATACACTACAGTCACACTGAATGCACTACATCACACTAAATACACTACAGTCATACTGAATACACAACGTCACTGAATACACTAGTCACACTGAATACACTACGTCATACTGAATACACTACAGTCACACTGAATACACTACAGTCACACTGAATATACTACATTCACACTGAATACACTACAGTAACACTGAATACACTACAGTCACACTGAATATACTACAGTCACACTGAGTACACTACAGTCACACTGAATGCACTACAGTCACACTGAGTATACTACAGTCATACTGAATATACTACAATCATACTGGATTGTGATGATTCCACTTAAATATGGCTATAACTCAAAGATGTATTTTGATCTCTGGGTACCGTATCTCCCTTTTACTTCCATTTACTCAAACTGTGCGTAGCTTTAATCCCAGGTGTATGTTGTAAGTAGTGGCAACAATGTAACAATAGGGCTTTGTACTCATCCCAGAATAGCTCCATTGAATTCCTACATAGCCCTGGGTGATCAAATACACATGTATTGTTTGGCCTGGGCTGCTGATCAGACCTGGTTGATAACATATAGAAGGCATTGTGTCATTCCACTTGGTCCCATCTTCTTACAAAGAACCTTGACTTGAGTGCGTTAATCAATCAGACTTGCCGTCGCCGGTGACCTCATTCTGGGTGGTGTAATCAAGGGTATAAAAGATGAGGTAAGAGGTCAGTGAGGGAGAATACTGTGATGAGACTACTGAGGATATACTGTGATGAGCATGCAGGCTGGAATGCTGTGATGCTGCTGCCAGGAGCCTCCACTGGTGATCTCCACATGCTATGTGTGAGTGTTGGACTATAGAGCCACTTCAAGGATATGTGTGGTAAAGTAATTATTTCACTTTTATTCCCTTTTTATTTTATGCGCTGTATCTTGTAACTAGTAACTGTTAATGCTTGTATATATCTGCATATCTGTTCTGAACTGCATGTGTTAGATGTTAATACCGACCCATTTAGGGGTTAATAAATATACAAAATTTAGAAAGCTTGTCTTGTATTTATCTTGTGGACCCAGCACTCACTGGCGGTGAGTGTGGTTTTTAGTAAAGAAGTCTCAGGTGTGGGCCAACGCGGTGTTGGCGCACTGAGGATCTTTCACATTGGTGGCAGCGTAGTGGGATCCTTAAGATAAACAGCGTGTGTTGGTGACCTTTATCACTCAGACGCTGGGGATTGTGGTAATCCTATGAGACAAGCTCGGTATTAAAGCAAGCATTAAGATACAGTGAAAGTTTGATACAGTGCTGTTCCCCTCCCTTACTCTTTGTATTCTATCCTATCTTTTATTTGGCAAATACCAGTGGATGGCTAGTGGGCTCAGAAGCAGAGCCCCAGAACTGCAGAACCAGGCTTTTGGAGATCCTGAGCGTATGGCTGAAATGGAGGCAGCCACAGCCATGCAGAGAATCGAGCAGAGTCCTGATTTTGGGGCTAGGCCAGGAGGTGCGGCAAGCAGCCCGGTCCCAAGGATTACTTCACCAGGAGGGACCAGAAGCTCCAGCCTTGTGGGGGGAATGGCTTCATACTGGCAAACGGCCCTGCAGCAAGTAGGCACCAGTGACCCTAACATATACCTGCAGGTGATGTGCCGCTTTCAGGAAGCTGCAGAACACGAATGGCAGGCCGCAGAACGGCAGGCTGATCGTGAGGCAGCAGAACGGCAGGCAGATCGTGAGGCAGCAGAACGAGAACGGCAGGCTGAGCGGCAGTATCAGCTTGAGCTCAAAAGGATGGAGCTCTCCCAGCAGGCACCGTCTGTCACTGCACGCACTCCAGAAGCTCAAGTACCAAGGCTCCGATCCGAGGACTTTCCAATCCTTGAAACAAACGGGGATTTGGACTCGTTCTTGCGGGCCTTTGAGAAAGTGTGTAAGCAGTATCAGCTACCACAGATGGATTGGGTCCGTTAACTGGCTCCCCGGTTGAGGGGAAAAGCCCTGGACACTTACGCCAATTTGCCAGTTGACCAGGACTATGAGTCCGTTAAAGCAGCGCTGATCCGGAGATACCAACTCACGCCGGAGCTGTACCGTCGAAGGTTCCGAGGCCTGCAGAAAAAGCCTTCAGAGAGCCATGAGGATACAGCGGCCCAACTGCGCGTTTGGTTCCGGGAGTGGACGGAGGGCAAGTCCGTCACCTCACAAGAAAGCCTTGCAGACCTCATGCTTCAAGAGCAGTTCTTGACCATTTGTACCGAGGAAGTGCAAAAATACCTCCTGGACCGAGAGCCCAAGGACCTTGAAACAGCCGCAGCAATGGCGGATCATTATGTTGCCAACCAGTTGCCGTGGAAACCTGCCAGTGACGGCTGGAGGAGGGGTAAGACACAATCTGTCCCGGGGAATCCTGAACCAAGCTGGAGGTCACCACAGCCCCCTGCTTCCAGGTGGGATAGGACAAACTCTGCCCCGGGTGGTTCCTATACGTCCCCTGCTCCCCAAACTACAGCGGCCGGCCCATCTGTGTATCTGGTTGCGAGGGAGGGGCCCCAGCCTAATGCTAACCGTCAACAGGTCACTGTGGGGGACAAAGTGGTGATGGGATTAAGGGACACTGGGGCAGATGTTACGCTGGTACAACCAGATTTGGTCCCCCCAGACAGTATTATTCCCGGGAAAACTCTGACCCTACGGGGTATTGGATTGGAACGTTTTACTGTACCCATGGCTTGTGTTCATTTAGACTGGGGTGCAGGGAAAGGAATGCGGAATGTGGGAGTGATGTCTGAGTTGCCTGCCAATGTACTGTTGGGGACAGATTTGGGGCCTATGATGTGCCAATATGGGGTGGGGGCCACCCCAGCTCCCTTTGATCAGCTGTCTGTCCATGCTGATATGTCTGATAGTGTACCTGTGGGAATACCTGCAGAGGGGGCTGATAACCTTCCCTCTGAAATGTCTCCTCATACAGCTTGTGAAAATGCTAATTTAATTGTACCTGTGGGAATACCTGCAGAGAGGGCTGGTAACCCTCCCTCTGTAATGTCTCCTCATACATTCTGTGAAAATGCTACTTTAACTGTACCTGTGAATGTTGATGAACTTGCCATGTCCAAAGGGAAGGCTAAACCCCTTACTGAGTTCTTTCCTACAGGCTGTGAAAATGCTAATTCTACTGTCTCTGGGATTAATGTAGGTGTAAAGGAGCTGGGTGAGGACTGGGCTGTAGACCCACCCACATCTGCGGGGGCCTCACCCCCCCCAGTCTGTGTCCCTATGTCCGCCAGTCCTCCCTCCAGCTCAGTGTGATAGAACCAATGCCGTTAATGATATTGCAAATGCCTGCCATGAAACTGTGGATGTTGTACCAGGTGGTTCGGTGTCTCTCTGGGCTCTCCGTGACGGTCCGGATGTAGTAGTATAATATTGTACCGTGTTAGCCATTGAAAGTAGTGGAAGAGTGAAGAAATCAGGCGATTTTAGAGGCTAACTGAGTATATTTATAAGTAAGCTTTCAGGAGTACTAGCTAGCTCCCTTCATCAGACCGGACTGCTGGTATTGCGGTGGTTACCCGCAGTCAAAGTTCCAAAGGGGTGGAAAGCATTCCAGCCTCTGCACCGGTCCCTCCGTCACTCGGACGCATTACTGAGACCGCCTTGACAAATTCCCCCACCCTAGAGCCGGAAGGGTCCGGCAGCTATGTAATATGCACCTATCTTTTGTCTCACTCCAGCCAAGAGTTCAGAGATGCTGTCCAAGCTGACCCTAGTCTGGACATATTGAAGGCGCGTGCCGCTCAACCACCCTGGGAGTCTGACAAGGCCCGAGTCTGCTGGGACCCCGTGGGGAGGTGGGGGGAGCCTTGGGGCCAGAGCCTGAGAAGCTGGAGGTGGAGGTGCTCTCAGAAGAGGGGCACAGGCCCCTACTTCCTACAAGCCCCATCTAAAAGGGGGAGGTGTGATGATTCCACTTAAATATGGCTATAACTCAAAGATATATTTTGATCTCTGGGTATCGTATCTCCCTTTTACTTCCATTTACTCAAACTGTGCGTAGCTCTAATCCCAGGTGTATGTTGTCAGTAGTGGCAACAATGTAACAATAGGGCTTTGTACTCATCCCAGAATGGCTCCATTGAATTCCTACATAGCCCTGGGTGATCAAATACACATGTATTGTTTGGCCTGGGCTGCTGATCAGACCTGGTTAATAACATAAAGAAGGCATTGTGTCATTCCACTTGGTCCCATCTCCTTACAAAGAATCTTGAATTGAGTGCGTTAATCAATCAGACTTGCCGTCGCCGGTGACCTCATTCTGGGTGGTGTAATCAAGGGTATAAAAGATGAGGTAAGAGGTCAGTGAGGGAGAATACTGTGATGAGACTACTGAGGATATACTGTGATAAGCATGCAGGCTGGAATGCTGTGATGCTGCTGTCAGGAGCCTCCACTGGTGATCTCCACATGCTATGTGTGAGTGTTGGACTATAGAGCCACATCAAGGATATGTGTGGTAAAGTAATTATTTCACTTTTATTCCCTTTTTATTTTATGCGCTGTATCTTGTAGCTAGTAACTGTTAATGCTTGTATATATCTGCATATCTGTTCTGAACTGCATGTGTTAGATGTTAATACCAACCCATTTAGGGGTTAATAAATATACAAAATTTAGAAAGCTTGTCTTGTATTTATCTTGTGGACCCAGCACTCACTGGCGGTGAGTGTGGTTTTTAGTAAAGAAGTCTCAGGTGTGGGCCAACGCGGTGTTGGCGCACTGAGGATCTTTCACATGGATACATTACAGTCAGGGGCGTAACTACCGGGGTAGCAGCGGTAGCAGCTGCCACAGGGCCCGGGACATTACGGGGCCCCGCGGGCCCCTGATGCTTTTTTTTTTTTTTTTTAATAGGCCATTACCCCAGCAGGTAACGGGCCCTATATACTTACCAATCCCCGGGGTCCCGATCACGGCCGCCTGCGCTTCCGATTCTGTGGAGGCTTCTGTGAGCAGGAGTGGGGATCGGTATGTGAGGCCGCGGGCCGAACCCCACAATCACTGCTATCATTATACTCCGGGGTCTTTGAAAAGACCCCGGAGTATAATAATCAGAGGCCCAGAGTTGGTGAGGGAACATAAAAAACACTGTACTTACCTCTCCTACGCTTCTCCAGGCTTCGGGCATTTGGTGACGTCGCAGACGTCAGCGGACGTCATTTTGCATCACGACGCCGGCCCACATCACGTGACGCCGGCCTGGTTCAACACTGAAGAAGACCGAAGTAGCATGGAGTGGACCGGAACGAGGAACAGGTAATCAACGTTGTTTTTTTTTATGTTTCTATCCTCCCCTGGGTCTCCGATCATTATACTCTGGGGTCTGAAAAGACCCCAGAGTATAATAATTGTTCATGGGTGGTCCACAATGGGACATATAATAGTGTGTGCAGGGGCCACTATGGGGCAAAATACTCAGTGTAGGGGCCACTATGGGGAATAATACTGTGTGCAGGGGCCACTATGGGACATGATACTGTGTGCAGGGGTCACTATGGGGAATAATACTGTGTGCAGGGGCCACTATGGGGCATGATACTGTGTGCAGGGGCCACTATGGCACATAATAGTGTGCGCAGTAATGCATTTGGGGGGGGGGGGTTGGAGGGGGCGGTCCGGGGGGGGCGATTGGGGGCAGCGGTTCAGGGGAGGGGGGGGCCATGTCAAATGATCGCCTTGGGGCCCAGCCATTCCTAGTTACGCCACTGACTACAGTCACACTGAATACACTACAGTCATACTGAGTACACTACAGTCACACTGAATATACTACAGTCATACTGAGTATATTACAGTCACACTGAATACACTACAGTCACACTGAATAACATGTCATGACACTTTTGTCATGCAAAATTCGCTATTGTCTCACAAAAAAGTTTGGGGCGATTGGGCAGCTCACCACAATAAAGTGCATATTTAATGATTACATTTATACATTGACCTATACTTTTATTTCTCCATATCATATCTGTATAACTTATTGGTGGCGTGGACAGCTCCCTTAATAACAGTATGGGTAAGGTGGGGGCCCTCACTCAATAAGGTAAAATGGAGAGAGCTCTCATAACAAAGTATAGGTAGGGCAGGCGGGACCATCACTCAGGGAGCACTATTACTGTAATAGTGCCCCCCACAGGTAATATTACCCATGTGTGGGGTGGGGTATGGCTATTACATGTAGCCATCCACTAATTACTGTTATTAACTGTGGGGGAGGGGATACTATACCTGTAATAGTGCCCTAATAGTGCCCCTCACACACACACAGGTAATGTTATTAACTGGGGTGCACTATTTCTGTAATAGTGCAATCACAGTGACCCCTACAGGTAATATTACCTGTGTGTGTGACTATTACCTGTGGGGGGCACTTTTAGGGCACTATTACAATAATAGTGCCCCCCGTTAATAACATTACCTCAGTGTGAAGGGACTATTAACCAGCAGATCACTCTCAAAAATGGGTCCTCTGGACACTTACCAAGTGTCGGCTTATGCTCGAACGCTAAGTATTACACAAGGTTTGTGATTGGGCCACCTGCGGTCATATGGGTACACTGGGCGTCATGATGCTCGGTGTTCCCAGGTTACTGCTGAGGCACAATCAAAGGCCTCAGCGGTGAGCCCGGACCGATGACGTCACAGAAGAGCGCCAGATGACACGAGGAGGCCTAGAAGAGATAATGGAAGGTGAGTATGAGTGTTTTTTTTTTTTTTTTTTTCACTGAGACTCCACCTATTATACTCTGGGTCTGAAGGGACCCCAGAATATAATGCGGCAGCCATTTTAGATCGCACAAGAGGAATCTTCATTTGTTTAGGTTTCGTAAAAAAAAAAAAAAAAGACAAACAGTTTGTAAAATAATGGTTACGAGCCTATTTACCCATCTCTAGGATTTTCTTCAACTCGGTAGTGGCATCAGCCATCTTCTTCGGAGTGGCCTGCGGGGGGAGCAGTATATCAACCAAGGATAGAAATAAACTTGACAAGGTGATTAGAAGGGCCAGCTCTGTCCTGGGGAGCCCACTGGACCCAGTGCACGTGGTGGGTGACAGAAGGATACTATCCGTGGTGAGCTCCATGCGCAAGAAGAAGTCCCATCCCATGCATGAGACCGTGATAGCGCTGGGCAGTACTGTCAGTGACCGATTGCTCCACCCTAAGTGTGAGAAGGAGCGCTATCGGAAGTCTTTCCTCCCCACTGCGCTTAAGCTGTACAACCAATACCGACCTAAGCGGAGATCAATACACACAGAGAACTGAAATATCTTTCTGCCTGTTATATCCCCCCCTCCTCCTCTGCTACTTCTTATCTGTCTGTCTACTATCAATGTAATGCCTCTTACCTTGGAACATTCCTGTACATGTTGTATTTGTATCTGCTTATCTTTGATGCTGTAACACACTGAATTTCCCCATGGTGGGACTATTAAAGGACTATTATTATCAATTATTATTATTATTATTATTATTATTATTATTATTATTATTATTAGTACAGACCCTAAACCCCAAAATAAATTCAGACTCCAAAGTAAAATTATAGGTTTTGTTTAATGAATGAGTTTTGTATGTTTTTTACAACCATAATTTCTACATAAATCTATTCCTTCCCCATTGCTGTCCTCAGACCTGGGGTTCTCTTCTGTTCTCCTGGGCTAGATCTGGCGGTATAACATCTGCATGGACAGTTGTATCTGTATAGTCTTCAGCCCACGCAGGACTCACAAAGCCGATGTTCTTGAAGTGAGCCTGGTCAATTTCTTCTCTGCCAGTCCTGAAGACTTCGCTGTAAGGCAGAGAAAAGTCTCTAGTCAGAAGGTCCTTCAGGTCATCTACAGCCAATACTAATGGGGAGTCTGTTCTTCCGGTCTCTAGGTTTGTCCAGTTGATCGATGAAGAAAATGGCTGCTGACGGATATTGCCATTCATGCCGAGCCTCAGGCAAACCTTTTTGCACAATAGTTTCTTTAAGATGTCTGTGCTTTCCTCACCTAGACCTGTATACGGTGGTTCTTCTATTACGACAGCTAGGCGGGTCTTTGCAACACTTCCTCTGAGAAAAGGGTGAGTCTTTGTCAGCATTGTGTATAACGTAACTCCAAAGGAAAACCAGTCCACGCTGGAATTATATGGTCGGTGCAGTATTATCTCTGGGGCCATGAACCCTGCTGTGCCACATCTTCCAGTTGTTTTCTCATTGCCAAACATATTACAATGGGCAAGACCAAAATCAGATATCTTTATGTGTCCATCTTGGCTGAGGAGGATGTTTTCCGGTTTGACATCACGGTGGACAACTCCATGTGAGTGTAAAAATTGAAGTCCACAGACCATTGTAGCAGCCAGGAACTTGATGGTGCTGAGATCCATCTTGGTTGTCTTATCCATATAGTCATCAAGACTTCCACCTCTGGCCAACTCCATTACATAGTAAACATAGCTGGTTGTGTGGAAGACTCCATACCCGTGGACCAGGAAGGGGCACTTATTAGACAATTTTAGGACATAGCTTTCAACAACGTGGTACATTACTGGCTTTGACTTGGGTAGTATCTTTATTGCCACCTGCTCTTTTCGGATGATATCCGTTCCTAGAACCACTTTACCGAAGGCACCCTGTCCAAGTACATGGTGGTATCTAAACTTGTCCATGGTCATAGGGACAGAAACTCTCCTCTGGCTGGTGGAGGGCAGGCTGAGGTCTGTCACAGGTTTCTCAATTTTAATTTTTTTCCTTGGCTGGTTACCTTCTCCATCAGTTTTGGTTCCATCCAGCTGATCACTTGAACGCTTACTTTTCAGCAGTGGTGATCTGGATGGCACTTTATCTTGTTCCTCTTCTTTGGTTCCTCTTCTAAGTTTCTTATAAGGTGGAACTTCATCAAGATCTTCCTTTGTCTTTCTCTTTCTGGATCTCATTGTGAATGAGTCCAATGAGTAAAGCTGATCACTTGACCGCTTTCTTATCAGAAGAGGTGATCTGGATGGCACTTTATCTTGTGCCTCTTCATTGGTTCCTATTCTAGGTTTCTTATAAGGTGGAACTTCCTCCAGATCTTCATTTGACTTTCTCCCTCTCTTTCTGGATGCCATTGTGAATGAGTCCAAAGAGTCAAAAAATGTAAAACAAAAAATAAAATCTATAGCTAAACTTGCATATAACACAAATGTGTCGCGCTAGTTTGACGTGTCTGGTAAGACTGAGCATCATGGTTCTTAGAACCTTTAAAAGAACTATATGATGTCACTGGCTATTGTGATGTCATATTGAAATGACTGGTCCAGTACTGGTTTGTGATGTCATCATATTTCCATATTAAGTTGGAGGAGCCAGCACTTGATTGTACAATATTTATGTGAATAAGAACGCTTATAAAATAAAGGACTGCAGCCATGTTGTCATCTAAACTGATTCGAATGGTGTCAGATGGGTATAATATGGTTGCTACTGAGTGTCCCCTTTTTGACCACAATGACTGGATTGAATTTAGATGACCATAAGCTTCTATGTGTGATCTAGGTTCGGTTCAGTAGGGCTGTGGGTTTTACCACCATAAAGCAAAAGTGATCTGAAACCGGCCTAATATTGGACGTGAACAGTCATATCACTAGGGATCAAGCATCGGTGTGCACCATATGGGGAAGTGTCATGGTAGTGTAAGGGGCAGGAAGTGCTTACAAGGAGGTTTACAGAGCGCTCACAGTCTGCTGTAGTCTACTAGGAAATTGGGCAAACAGGGTCGTATATACAATCCTGCACCGTCTGATCCATGTTTGGGGTTATATTAGCTTCTAAGATTTGCTCTTGCTGGTTTCACTGGTATCGGTGGGATATCCTTCTCTCTTGGGATTCCCACTTTTTATATGTGTCCCATAAACTGGTGGCGTTGATTTATGCAGTGGTTTCTATGGCAACTGTTCCACCGATCACACAAACGGAGGTCTCAAATCTCCTTATTTGAATGGTGCAGTGGTCACTCATGTGCACGGCAGCTCCAGCCATCTCTATGGGATTGAGGAATAGAACCCAAGTACAGTGACTACTGCTATATTGAAATGGGGGGACTCAGGATCTCTGTTTGCATGATCTGTGGGGTTTCTAGTAGCAGGACCCCTACTTGAATACTAGCAGATATCTTGTTATTGAAGGAATTTTTCACAGATAAAACGTTGATGACGTATCCTTAAGAATAGGTTATTAATATCAGATTGGTGGGGTCCGACACCCCCATCCATCAGCTGTTTGAAGAAAAGGCAACATTCGGATGAGCACCGCGACCTTTTTACTACTTACCATGCACAGCTCCATAATTGTATAGTGACCGTGCTTGGTATTGCAGCTTAGAACCATTCATTTGAAAGGGGCTGAGCTGTAAACGGGCCATGTATTAAATGAATGTGTCATCACATGACCTGTGAAGTGGAGGCTGCGATCAGCTGATCTGTGGGATTCCAAGTGTCAGATCCCGCTAATCTAATCTATAGGTCTAAGGTTAGATACTATCCTAGGCCATTACTATGTGTCTGCAGATGTCACCCAGCTTTCCACATGTCCTGAACAGCACATGCAATGTGCCACTCTCCCTATTTACTGCCATGGCTATGTATGTGTCAGTCTTAACAGTAGCTCTGGAATTCTATTCATCAATCAGGAAGCTCTGGATTGTGGGGGAGCAGGGAATTCTATGAGAGAATGTTTTTATATTTTTTTCTATTATTATAAATGGGAATAAACTGAATTCTATCATTTTATTCTAAATCTATTTCACAATTTTCTCCATACATTATATTCAGATAAGATTTTCTACTGGTGAATGTTATAAACTATTATCAGGCAGTAACATTGTCAGTATTGTTAGGCAGCTGATAAGAGAGAACAATAGCTTGATGTGACATCTAGTAGACCTGACTGTGGCCGCCAGCGCTGCTCCATTCCTGTGTGTCTTTTCCCATTCCCTTCTGTTGGGGGTCAGATTTGGTCATCTGGAGACACGATAAATAACATAGTACAATATGCTGTGGTGGGGTTGGGGGGGGCAGTTGTGGTTCTGTTTTGGTCGCTGACTACAGGTTTGTATCCACTATGCAGCAGATGAGCATGGTGTTGTCCTTTAAGTAGTAGCTCCTTGAGGTCTGTAATTTAAAAGGGGGGGGGGGGGCAGCTGCTGATGATGATCATGTCATTCACAGGCTGCGGGGTGGAGACAGACATGGTGCCTAGAGATGGGCGAACCAATTTACCAGTTGCGAGCTGGGTTCAACCTGAATATTCCAAATTGTTTGGAAACCAAACAAATGGTGAATCATCTTAGACATACTAAAATGGCTGCCGCCAGGAGACACGTTTGTTGTGAGTCTCTCTGATGTTCTGGTGCCATCTGACAGCCTCTCAGCTAATAGTCTGTAGTAGGTGGGCACCTTATAGTGCTGACATCATATACACTACAGGTAGTCCTCGTGTTACTACGGTCGCGAGTTACGTCGTTTCGTGTTGTTACGACGCCTTATTCCGACTTACGTACAGTGGCGGAAGAATACAGTACGGCACTATACTGTACTCTTTGGAATTGTTCTCTTTGTTTGTTACAGTACAGTACGTACGTACTGTTTTTTTTATTACAGTACAGTTTATTACTGTTACAGTACTTACAGTACAGTATTTCATTATTAAACGTACTGCACAATATTTTACTGTACCTATGTGTTTATTGATAATTATGTAGGGTACTGTGTTAGGATAGGCTAAGTGTTTACAGTACAGTACTGTTATCATGGTACAGTACTGTATGAACATACGGTCCGACTTACGACGAAATTCGGTTTACGATGCCGCGTAAGAATGGATCAACGTCGTAAGTCGAGGACTACCTGTATATAAAGTGCTGTAAGCATGAACACGAGGCATTAGCAGTAATGGTGGAGATAGTGTAGGGTCTGTGATTCATCTCACTACAGAGCACTGACTTCTGATAAGCTTACAATTACAAGCAACAGAGGTAGAAAATTTTAGGAATAGAAGAGTTTACAGTCGGTTCACACCTGTGATGGTGTTTCCGTTCTTCGGGTCCGCTTAATGGAGTCCGCCAGGTTTCCGTCCGAAAAATGCACATTTTTCAAGCGCAATGGGGGACAGAATTCCCGAATGCTGATCAAACTCAGATGAGAACCTAGCCTTAGTCAGATCAATTACAGGCAGATTACTGATGGAAAGCACAAATATTCGGAATGGGGAGAATATCTGTTCTGTTGTGAGCCTGACAGCACAGCATCCTGCACTAATACGCAAAGGACGGTTAACCCCGTCATTGCCAATAATCTAATCTTGTCCAAATCTGTTGGGTAATAGCAGTTTCATCTGTATATAGAGTGTTTAACCATAGTTTTTACTGATAGTCAGTCCTGTTAGTGAAAAATCTTTTGTTAAGTTTTTTTTGGCAAAGTTTTATTTTTTTCATTAAATATATAGAAACTTCTTCTTTAACAGCAAAATGCTGATTCCATCTGCTTTAATCTGAAAAAAATCTCAGTTACTTATGCAAGTTTTTTTTTGTTCACCTAATATACAGTCTCGCATCCTGCACTAATCTAAAAAAAAACTCTTTGTTTAACTTTTCTTTTCTGCAATTCTCACCCAATACACAGTGTGACAGATTATTCTTATATGAAAAATATATTTGTTTTTTAATTGTTTTTTTTGCTCATATATAGTCTTGCAGCTTGCACTAATCTAAAAAATATCTTTTTTTTTATATATTTTTTTATGCTCAGCCAATAAACAGTGTGAGACAGCCTGCTAATCTGAAAAAAATCTTCGTTGGTTAAGGGTTTTTTTTTGGCTATCCAATATACATAAAAATAAGCCACCATTTTAATAGTAAGAAAAAGATACAAGCTGACTGATGCAGTTCTAGTCTAATACTCACTGACCAGGTCACCCTTTTAGAGCTTTCCTTTTTTTCTTGAAATAGTTTTTTGTTAACAAAAAATATACACATTGTCAGAATTGTCAATTACTATTATAATTAAGCAGTGAGCAGTAAAATGACTGGAAATAAACTGGGAAAAGGACAGGCAAAAGGAGGGGGAGCAAGAAACACTTGTGCAAGTACCAACGATAAAAATGTGGATGGCAACAGCAACACTACTTCTGGTCTTGACCTGAAGAGACAGAAGGATTGGAGTAAGCCTACAGGTGCATCTCAATAAATTATAATATCTTTGAAACATTTATTTATTTCAGTAATTAAATTAAAAAGTGACCTTCTATATTTTCTAGATTCTTTACACACAGAGTGCTCTGTTTCAAGTTTTTTATTTCTGTAAATGTTGATTATGGATTACAGGTAATGAAAACCAAAATCTAAGAAAATTTGAATATTGTAAAAAAAAGTTTAGTATTATAAATTCAGTGTGTCACCTGCCAAGGTTTCCTAAGCCTTTAGATGGTCCCTCAGTCTGGTTCAGTAGGACACACAATCATGGAAGACGCTGATTATGGATTGTATTACTGAATTACTGAAATGAATGAACGTTTCAAAGAGGTTCAAATTTATTGAGATGCATCTGTACATCCACCGAAGATCTGTGCTTAGTTCAACTGCTCGTTCATCCCCATGATGTAGAGACTTTTAATAGTTGTAGTATAAGGTTAAGGCCATATGGCAACTTTGGCCACAACACTTTTCACAGATCTTCAGGGTATCTTGTGACTCCTTCACTAATGTAAGTGAATGAGGCCACACTGTATTCTGCAGGGTTGCTGAAACTGCAACTTCTAGTTGCAAAATGAACAAGCACTGATGTATTTTTTTTTATGAGACTAGTAGTCACAGCAAACTCCATTCACTTACATTAGTCACAGGCAAGTCGCCATGTAGAATCACCTAATGGCTGGTGCCCCGCTGCTCCTTCCCCATTCTGTAGAATGGAACCGAGATCAGCACAGACTTTGCATAATTTCCCATGGTGCATTGCCTTTAACTCTCCTTAAGTTAAATAGATGTCCCACTGAAGTTATCCATGTATGAGGCTGCTGGGTTGTTGTTGTTACTATGCGCTTTGGAGATGGTTTGTCTAGCTAAGTGACTTGAGGATGATCCAGTTACAGACAGTTGTTGTACAACACGTGGTCCACCTGAGTTGCTCAATCCAGAAAATTATCAAGATTTGTATAAGTATCGATTGAAACTTTTAAAAGTAAAACTGTTCTCTAAAGAGGAGCACAAGAAGGGTGTATTATAGTCAGAGTCATTGGTTCTACCTCTGTGCTGCACCTCAGGACCATAAGGAGTGAGATGCACTGGGAGGACTTATGTGATGCTCCTCCCTTGTGACTCCTCAGTAATAAGATTACAATAGAAATACCTTCAGCCCTTTTGATTTGCATAAATTCCCATAATGCACTGCTGAGACTCTCCCTAAGCTAAATGAATGTTTCACTGAGCTTATACCTGTAAGGATGCGGTTCTGTAGATGTAGAGTGAATTCTGCATTCATGAGGTGCCTGTGGGCTGCAGCAGGTCTGCTTACTGCGTGGTCTCGTGTGTGTGGCGTTAGAAGGCCGGACAGTGGTGTTAGCCATTCTTTATCCTCTCTGTTACTTCTCTGATGAAGTGACTGAGGTTTTGTGTGTAACATATTGGCAAATTATGAAGAAGAAGAAAAGTAAATCAATAAACATGCAGACACAATTTTAAATAAATAAGTTCAAAATTAAAATTTTTTTAATTTTAAAAATCTGTAGCCACTGGACCCCTCCCCCAGCAATCCCACAGCCATGTACTGATAGGACAGATTGAAAACCAGCAGGCAAGAGTCTCCGCCCATCCCTCCAGACCACAGCAGCACAGAGCAGTACGCCATACTTCATGATATTTTTCTTCATTTGATTTATTCTTTACACCATTCATTAAACTCAGGGAGAGTTCCAGGCAATGGCTTCTGAGAAATTATGCAAATTATTCCAACAATCCCTATTTCTATTGGAGAACATACTTCACAGACGTAAATTATTCAAAATGGCTGGCAGGTAGGCGGTCCATGTCAGAAGGAACTACAGCTCAGCACCAGGAGCATGGACTTCTTCTGTCCACATGCCCTGTTATACGCCCCTCGCTGGCCATCATCCTGTTCTCCAGCTGGTAATGGTAACACAGATCACTGATCGAAGGGATTACTTAAAGGGACACATAACTTCTGTCAGATTAGTTTGACCATCTATAGATCTTTAAGGGGGTTGTTTAGATTTGGAGAAACATGAGGGTTGTGTTTGGTATTGCAGCTCTGCTCCATTCATTACAATACAGCTACAATACTGAACACAACCCATTGACAGGTGGGTCTCTGTTTCTGGAAGAAAGTAGCCATCTTTTCGCAATCCTGGACAATCCCTCTAAATTTTTATTTTTTAAGGTTATTTAAACCTAGAATCCGAGATACTGACCTTGTGATCTTCCAGAAGTGGCGACCCCCTAAATAAGTAAATAAGGTTCATACTTTTATTTTGGGCACAATATGATCAAATCTAATTGCAATACTCTGTATGGTTTTTCACTTGCACTACAAATACCAGCAGTGCATCCTCATCATGAACACCAATGTGATAGTGCCCCGTTATAATCTAGCCATAATGTAACAGGACACTATTATAGAGATTTACTCCCATTATAGTTGTTGTCACCTAACTTTCCAAGACTCCTGAATGACATGGGTAAATCCTAAACAGTTCACCACAAGTGTTATCACTCAACTTTTCTAGTATCCTGAATGGTAAAATTGCCCTGTTATATACTCACAATTCTATAGGCACAATTTTACTCACCCAGCTTTCCTAGAGTCCTGAATGACAAATGTACCTTGTTTGTTTCTATACATCCCCTTTCTGGATAACTAGACCTTTTTACCAATTTTGCCTATTATTGTATAACTAGGTCTCTTTACCATTCAGGCCTCTAGAAAAGCTGTGGCAATGAAAATCTTGGCCGCCACTGGGGTTTTCACCCTAAATAAACCTTGTGATAAAGGATTTATTGATGCCATTCAGGACTCCAGAAAAGCTGGATGAAAACCAGTACGGTCTCAGTAACTGGCATAGCTGCAGATCTCCCCGAGAGTCCCGCAGGCCTCAGGGCATAGACATCAAGGCCAGACCGGAACACTACAGAGTGGCAACTGTATCCACCAGGCAGGCATCAGAGCAGGGGTCGGCAACCCCCAGCATGTGTGCCAAGAGAGGCAAGCGAGGCATATTTCACTGACTTGGCACTTGGGCGAATTCCCCCAGTGGTTTTGTTCAGACCAAACACGTCCAAAATTAAACTGCTATTATTATACTGTGAGATCACTTCAGACCCCAGAGTATAATAAGCGGAGGCTGAGGAGAGGTGACAAACATAAAACGTAATGTCACTCACCTTCCCTGGACTCTGGTGCGGCTTCCTGTTCTCTTCAGTACTTCTGCCTGATGTCAGAGACCACTGACTGACGTAACTCCTGAGGCCCTGAGTCATGACACATAATGATGCCAATATGACTCTTGAGGCCCTATCACAGATCACTGACGTCAGGCAGAAGCTCTGAAGAGAACAGGGAGCCGCGCCAGAGTCCAGGAAAGGTGAGTGACATTACTTTTTATGTTTCTCACCTCTCCTCGGGCCTCCGCTTATTATACTCTGAGGTCTGAAGAGACCCCAAAGTATAGTAATAGCTTGTGAATGGCAAACCCCAAAAATTTACATTTTTGGAAAATTCAATGGGGCCACTATTATACTGTGTGAAGGGACCGCTATGGCACATTATTCGGTATAGTGGTGCGTTTTTGCACAAAAACCTAGACAGTTTTCCAATAATTGTGCAAGAACATACCTTGTGAAGGCAGCTTTACAGATCCATAGTATGTCACTGCCCTAAGAATGCTGCCTCACGGTGCCCCTGGTCACATACATTTACCACTAATTGGGGGCTGCACATGGACTTTCATTGCTTCTAATGGGTGCGTTCCAGGAAATAGCAGTAGACACATGCACCCAGAAGCATCTTGGGGCAGCACTTCTGTGTTCTGGTTTGTGGTATATGACTTTAGCATAGTGGTCGTCAACCTAACAATCATTGTGCGGCGCTCCAAATACCTCATCTGTGATTTTTTACTTTAAATCGGCACGCCATACAAAACAGGTTTCCTACCCCTGCTGTAGAGAATAGCTGCCGGTGGTTTGCGTCATATTCTGCACGATCCTTTGCAAGTCTACGTACACAAGGAGGACACCATCTTGCCCCAGCCCAGAAGAAGGTTATGTTACAGCCACCGAGATCCAGAGTCATGTATCACCTTGACAGCAGAACAAGAGGAAGCCATGTTGTTGTGCTAAAAACTAAGGAGGTATTTATGGTGCAAAAAGTCAAATAATAATACAATAAAAAATTAAGTCTGCTAGTTGCAAGTTTAAGCCTAACGTTTCTGCATTGTGTGCACAGTGTCCTCTTGTCTTGTGGAGATTGTTTAGCCAAGTATCACCAGTGCATAGCGCTGAAGAAACCAATTTTAACAAGTCGTTCAATAAAGATGCTTTCTGCTGTAGATGTTGTCTGTAAGGAGTTGCCAAGGTTATCCCAGGAGATTAAGTGTGGAAGGAGAGGGAGACTGCTACCCCACAGGATACGCTTCCAAAGACAGATTCTACAAAAGAGTTAATTAGCAGTTATATGCGCTGCTTACATTTGCTGTGTACATTAAAAGGGTTTCTAGTAAACTGTGATAATCCCAAGCTGCGTTTCTCTGGAGTCTGTCACGACTATGCCTGCACATAATATTCACTGTTGCTTTGAAGAAACCAAATTCAAAGGGGGACCTTTTACCACTTTCATCAACACCAAATTTTTGAATCCTTCAAAAGGCATCCTCCACTGATTCTGGGGCAGTTGGAATATTTTCTCTAGTTCCCCCTATTCCCAAATCATTTATGGTAGTTTCAGCCCAGTTATGCTCTTTACTGTCAGGTGGGTGGTTCCTGTCTGTCTGATCCAGCTCAGGACTGCCCACTGACAGTGGGGAGCTTACCTAACTGCACTGATTGCTCAGGAATGGTGGGGGTTAGAGAAAAATTTCCAGTTGTGCCATAGTCAGTGGAGCAGCATCTATTGAAGAATGCCAAGAGTTAGAGTTGGTAAAGGTCCTCTCCAACAATCCATTCAATTAATTGACTTTCTGCTGTACATGTTGTCCGCAAAGAGATGCCAAGGTTATTCTAGTAGACTTCATGTGGGAGGAGAGGGAGACTCCCTCCCCGCAGTTGTGCCTTTGGAGACATAGTGGCTGATTTACTTATTTGTAGCAGCCTAAGCGCTGCTCTGTGTACTACAAAATATATTGAAGTAAACCACAGCGGAGTGTCCCCAGAGTCTGTCACCTAACATCTATACAACATTACACATTCACCCCAAAGTAACCATAAATAGAGGTGGCAGCTAAGTTAAGGGTGAGTATGACAGGGATGATGTCGTCTGCTTACCGCATATTTGACAGGTTTTTTTTTTTTTCCATAACAAAAGACAAAGTGACAGCTTCATGTAATGGCTAAGTGCAGAAAATCTCTAATATATGTTTGTGATCGGTGTTCACATAACACTGCCACATAGTGCTATGACATTGTGAAGTACATCCATGTGCCATAGAGAGTAGCTAGGCTTTATAGATTGTTTGCTGCCCTATCCCTACAACTAAATAGCCTGGCCATGGCATAGTCTTGTGCCCTGGGTGCCAGGAGTGATGGCAACCTGACCACCTCCATCCCTCTCAGCTGCACCCCTGCCATACAGTGCCAAATAACACTGACATACAAATCCAACTCACAGCACCATACAATCCCAAATAAAATATCATTACGTATCATACATAGCCAAATAATACTGCAATACAGTGCCATCACTGTCTAGATGACATATGTATCCATATAGCAGTGTTATACAGTGCGTATAATACAGTAGATTCATAGAACACCACATTGCACTTTATAGTGTTAATAAAACAGTGCTACAAATTGTGTGTCCTTGCAATACCGCCATATAGTGCCCAAATCAACCACCAACCTACACCCATTACAAGCCCTGCAGTGGTGGTGTCCTCATATTAGACACAGTGGGATCTAGAGGCCATGTTCAGGGCGGTGCACTGTATAGTCAGGTCATGGGGTAAGGTGGAGCAGATGTAGTCAACTTGGTGGTGGAAACCCAGAGGCAATCGCCCTGTTGCCCCTCCTATAACAACTCTATATTTCCCAGGTACATACAGGAGGTTTAAATAGATAAGGCAGATGGTGAAGGAAATACAATATTCTCCTTGGCTGCATCCTGTAGGGGGCGCTGTCATTACATCAATCTCCTTATCCAATCAAAACTAAAGAATTTCAGAGAAATTTAATGAGACGTAAAATTCTGTCCTAATTTTCATTTACCTGCAAAAGAAAAAAAAAGTTGTGGTAATTAAATATGCAAATAAGGGGCAGGGACATTTCTGTGATGTCATCAAACCTGCCCCACGCCCAGAAAAGAAATAAAGCTACGTGTGGTGTCCAAGGTGTTGGTATTACGATGCATTGGAGAGGGGACCCATCATCTGTCCATCACCATGGTGTGAATCCAGTGGACAAAACACCAAACCCCGGCTACCCAAAGATGGAGTGGTCACATTGTCGCCCCCTATATTCTAGGTATGCCCCTCTGAAGAATTGCCTCGTCTTACTAAAGCTTAGAGAGAGTCCATCCTGCTGCCACCCCAGAACGTACGAAGAGCTGAAGTTGAGGTTGGACTTCTCCAGAAGGGAATAAGAAACCTGATGGACACAGAACCCTTCCCCAGACCTCCAGGAAGGACACCCATAAGGGCTCCTTAACCTGAAAAGATCCCAGGGAGTTCAGGAACCCAGAGACATCACTCATGGGACACTTCTGCACCTCATGCTCTGACCACTGGACACCCATACCGGGGGCGCCCAGTCTACACCAAGCCCGACAGAGATAGAGAGATGTCAGACAAAGAAACAAAGATAGATATGAGACAGATACATAGATAGGAGACAGATTTAATATATATATATATATATACACATAGACAGATAATAGTTATTAGATAGGGTGGCAGGTTAGTATCAGTACAGGTAGGTACACCAGGCTGACAACAGATGAGACAGTGACGCTACATACAAGGCTCAGATCAGATCTTCTCTGTGTTTTATTTTAACCCCTTGGAGGCACAGCCTAAAAGTACCTTAAGCACCAGGCCTCATTTTTCAAAATGGACATATTGCCACATAAAGTGACAACTTTGAGACGCAAGATCACAATTTTCAAAATGTGAAATGCTCTGCTTATCAGGCAGTCAGTCATACCACCCAGATACATTAATAATTATCTCCCATATCTCTTTATCATATTTTAATCGTCCTTTAATTTATTTTGGACATTGTAAAGCTTAAAGTGTAACAGCGATTTTCCAGATTTACAAAAATATTTCCCAAATTAATTTTTTTAGAGCCTAAAGCAACTCTTCAGAGCATTTTATACTTTGTCGGGCTACTGTGGGGAGCATATTATACTGCCAGGGCGGCTCCGAAAAGTATATTATATTGGGGGGGTTCTGGGGAACAAATTATACTGTGGGGGGCCTCTGGGGAGAATTTTATATTGTGCAGGGCCACTGTGGAACATAATATAATGTATGGGGCCAATGTGGAACATATTACACTCTGTTTGGCCTCTGGGGAGCATACTATATTGTGTGGAGTCACTGTGGGAAGCATATTATATTAAGAAGCCAGATGGATAATGCAAACCAATGCTCTAGGTCCGATAGGTCTCAATGATTGCAATGATCTTAGTGCCTTCCTATAAATAAGGAATTTAAATAGAAGGTTATTTGTCACAATGTTTGATATGTTGTTTGAAATTTGGTGCATGTATAATAGTGGTTTGGGTACGCTCTTCTCTTCATATGCTTTATGCATGGGAGAGACAGAGTGGTCACCGATGCGCAACTATGGATACACAGACGTCGCAACACACACCAATGACGTAATTACGTCTGTACGTTCCCTCGAGCGAAGATGGTCGTGCCATGTTTTATACGACTCAAAGCCGGAAGAAGCGTGGAAATGCAAAATGGCCATTGCCCATATAGTAAGTGTTACTGGCATTCTGCTACACTGTTTTTCCTCCTATGAGCCACAAATAAAGCATGAAGAGGTTTTAGACAACCCAGAGTGCTGTTTTGCTTTCTTCTACTTCACGCACATATTATATTGTGTAGGGTCACTGTGGGGAGCAGATTATACTATGTAGGGTCACTGTAGAACATTATACAATGAGGGGGCTCTGGGGAACATATTATACTGTGTAGTCTTCACTATTTACATCAAACCCCATCTGTTTTATAGCAGCCGTGCAATATTATTACAGTCACTTTAAAACAGATACTGTGCGATGTAAATAGCAAAGGAGTTACGACGCTGGAAAAAGCATCAAGGTCCCTTTAAACAGCTGATCACCAGGGGTCCCCAGTATTGCACCCCCACTGATCTCTTAGATTGTTAGGACCCCTGAACCTGTGTTTCTTCAGCCCCAACATCCAAAAGACGGCCTGGAGCCATACTTATACATTTTACCAAAGCCAGCAGCAGAAGCCTCCAGAAGTCTAAGCTGATAAGCTCTATCCTACACTGATACATTGTAACAAACCCTGCAGCTCAGACCTGCTGGCCTTCAGGATGATCGTTCTTTCCTACACCGATACATTGCTACAAATCTTTTACCTCTTATTTCCACTGTTACATTGTAACTAATGCTGCAGCAGAGGCCTCTTGTACTCCAGGGCCATAGCTAGAGATGAACAAACCAGTTCACACAGATTCAGATTTCACCTGAATTTTCCAAACGTTTTAGGTTTGACTTGAACCTGAAACTTTGGGGTTTGTCGCCCACAAACCAGAAGTAAAATTATTATTTTCTGGGGTCTCTTCAGAGAGTATAATAGGTGGAGGCCCAGGGGAGGTGTAAAAAAAAATAAAACAGCCATACTCACCTTCCTTCACCTCTTCTGGGCATCCTTGTGGTGTTCGGTGCGCCTTTTGGGTCCTCGTTCAGGACTCTTGGGTGAGGTCATATGCCCTGGGGTCATCACTTAGGTCTATGACTGGGCCTCAATGGTCATATGGGGCACACCAACCTCATGACACTAGTTAGGGCGTCCTATGTGACCACTGAGAACCAATAACAGGCCTCAGCAGTGACCCCGGAGCACTTGTCATCACCCAGGAGGCCAGAAGAGGACCCAGGGGGAGCGTCAGACGCTGCGAGGATGCCCAGAGGGGAAGGAGCGTATAACTGTTTTGTTATTCTTTGCACCTCCACTCGGCCTCCACCTATTATACTCTGGAGTCTGAACAGATACAGAGAATAACAATTTTACTTCTGGTTCGTGGCAAACTCATTCCAGCCAAAAGAAATCTTTAGGCCAAACCGTCCAACCCGAAATGAAAAATAATCTTCTGAGGTTCACCATTACTAGTCACAGTTCTTACCTACACTGATACATTGTAACAATCCCTGTAGAAGAGACATCCTGGACATACATCGTTACAAACCCTGTACATCTTATTTACACTAATGGGACAAAAAACTGACAAATGGGCTAATCTTACAAGGAAAAGGCTCCAGTAGTGGAACAGGTATACCTACACTAATAACAAAAATCAAGTCCACAAAGTAATAATATAAAACTTTCATATTTATTGAGTACAAAAAATAAAATGAAATATCCAAATAAACAAATGGGGGGGGGGGAATATCACACAAAGCGGAAAACTACCACAAAGTAGTGTGGTCAGGTGGCTAAGAAATAAATAAATCAGGCAATTAAGGGGTTAAAACATGGCTGTGCGGTGCTGCATAACCTGTAATATAACTATATAGCAAAATGCCTGACAACAAAAAGGCTGCACAAAACAAAGCCATGTGACCCCAAAAGTGTGAAAATAGACAAACATAATAAGAGGCAGTGTACCCCCAACATGCACCTACCTGACACACGTTTCGCTGCAAGGCTTCATCTGGGGGTGTGCAGTATAGTCTGACCAGATAGAATATAAATAAACAGGCCAATCAAAACTTCGCACATACACCACATGACATACACACCTGGAACATAATACCGCACGTACCGCCCTCAGAGCGATGGCGACATGTATAAACGCTTACCACATGCCAGCAGCTTCATAAGGAGAAGCAGCACATACTGTGCATGAATGTGTAGCCACAGCCATGTTGTAACCCCTTAATTGCCTGATGGTTGATTTATTTCTTACACAGTGTTCCCCGCAGTTGGTCACCTGACCACACTACTTTGTGGTAGTTTTCCGCTTTGTGTCATATTCCCCCCCCATTTGTGTATTTGGAGATTTCATTTTATTTTTTTGTACTCAAATATGAAAGTTTTATATTATTAATTTGTGGACTTAATTTTTGTTATTAACCTTATTCACACTGATACGTTGTATCAATCCCTGCACTTATTGCCTACATCAACCTTTTCAGACTCGGGGCTCCCCTGCCAAATAATTTTTACTAAGAGAGAAAAAACAAAATGCAGGCCTGTGGTTAGGCCCCAGCGGTGACATGGAGCGCGCCAGCGTAATGACGTCATCGCGCCCCCACGTGACCGCTGAGGTGCAATCACAGGCCCCAGCGGTGACGTCTGGGACACAGGACGTGGAGACCAAGGAAGATGGGAAAGACAGCAGGACGGAGCGAGGATGCCCCGGAGAGGTAAGACAAGGTGAGTAAAAGTGTTTCTTATTTTTAATCCCTTCTCTTGGGCCTCTACTTATTATATTCTGGGGTCTGAGGAGACCCCAGAGTATAATAATAGCACCGGCTCTGGGGCACTGTGGAGCATATAAAAGTGTGTGGGGGCCACTTTGGGCATATAATACAGTGTGGGGGCCACTGTGAGCATATAATACTGTGTGGGGGCCACTGTGGGCATATAATACAGTGTGGGGGCCACTGTGGGCATATAATACAGTGTGGGGGCCACTGTGGGCATATATTACTGTGTGGGGGCCACTGTGAGCATATAATACTGTGTGGGGGCCACTGTGGGCATATATTACTGTGTGGGGGCCACTGTGAGCATATAATACTGTGTGGGGGCCACTGTGGGCATATAATACAGTGTGGGGGCCACTGAGGAGCATATAATGCTGTGTGGGGGCCACTGAGGAGCATATAATGCTGTGTGGGGGCCACTGTGGGCATATATTACTGTGTAGGGGCCACTGTGAGCATATAATACTGTGTGGGGGCCACTGTGGGCATATATTACTGTGTGGGGGCCACTGTGAGCATATATTACTGTGTGGGGGCCACTGTGGGCATATAATGCTGTGTGGGGGCCACTGAGGAGCATATAATGCTGTGTGGGGGGGCCACTGCGGAGCATATAATGCTGTGTGGGGGGCCACTGCGGAGCATATAATGCTGTGTGGGGGGCCACTGCGGAGCATATAATGCTGTGTGGGGGGCCACTGTGGAGCATATTATACTGTCCCAGTATTGTTTACATTCCGGGTGCTGCGCTGCTCATTCACCTTGTTCTTGATAACTACAGTTGTGGGTACTAAAGCTGTATCTCTTTCAAGTATCTGAGATATCGCTGCAGCACCCGTAACCATCACTATCAAGAATTTACTCTAGGGAGGGGGTAGGGGGATCCTGATGGGCAGCCGTTGGAACCAATCCAGTTGCAGCTTGTTGCTGCAAGCGTCACTGACGTACTGATGCTGTGCGCAGTGGCAGGTTTCTGCATAGGAGCCCAGACCAGAAGTGTGAAAGGTAAGTACAACTTAACCACGCAAACAAAAAAACAACTTTTCCCCCTATTTTGCCCCCAAATCTTTTAACTTCACTGACCACTCTGATAACTACAACCCCTAGCAGCTCCAGATGCTCTTGGTCTGTTGAGAGTTGTAATCCCCCCCCACCCCAGCTAATTTCTCACTGTATCGTTCTGCTGGTGCCTGCTCTAGGGCTTCAGCATAACAATACCTAAGTCGCAGAAACTCCAATACTGATATAGGGGAGACCAGTGAAGGGGACACTGTATGGGCATACAGTGGCCCCTTCAATATTCCCCCCCCCTGTACAGTGGCCCCTTCACTGGTCCCCTATACTGTATGGGGACCATTGATGGGGTCATTATATTGTGGTGGGGGGGGGGGGGCAGTGATGGAGGCCAATAGCCTGGGGGACATTAAAGGGGTTGTGCAGGATAACATTTATTTATTTTTTTTTTTTAATTACACCGGGGCAGGTGAAAAAAAAAAAAACCTCAAACTTTCTCTCCTGTCCCCAGTGTGTCCCAGTGCGGTTCGGCCTGCAGTTCTGTTTTCTTCCAGTGCAATTTCCCCCTGAACGTGACGACCTGTGACGTCACATGACCCCTGAGGCCAATCAGCGGCCTAAAGGAAGGGACCTGGGACGTCACAGCCAGTGAGGACTTGTGAACCGAGAGCAAGGCAGGTGGTTTGGACTCCGCAACCAGAAATGAACGCACACGCGGTAGTTCAAGAAAAAAATATATATTTACTATAAGTTAATAAAGGCTAGTTAAAGGTAAACATGACAGGGATAAAGACAAGCAAAATATACAATATAGCATGAACAATTTCAAGGCAAATTCTGCAATGGTTTCTACTTTTACTCTGTCCACTTCTGCAGTATGGACACTGAATGAACAATATACTCAAAACTATCCCTAACTGACCCTGACTTCACATTTGGGTGCACCCCCTTTTCCCCAGTGGTCCAGGTGGACCGCTTACAGTCCGTAGAAGCGCGCGGTGGGGCCCAAAGTCGGTCCTTTCTTTTATAGTGAAGCGTCCTCTCCTCACGGTTATCAGGATCTTGGGAGAAATGAAGTCCTCTTTAACAGACAGGGAAACCAACTGAATGCAATGTAATCCAACAGCAGATTCCACTCAGCACACTGACAGTCCTGCCGAATCCATACACTGAGCTGGGATGTAAGCCGGGATTTAGCAGGTGCCGTCCAGTACATCAACAGCACTGCGAGTCTCTATCTGTGGTATCCATATACACAGTCACAATGTCGGTCTCACTGATCAGCCACTGAGCACAGTTCCTTTCACGTGGACTCACTAGTCCTGTTGTCTCTTTACACTCTGTTTGTCTCTGGACCAAGATACAGCTTAGCTGTACAGAAAAATCTCCACACCAGGTCAATACAACACTTGCCAAGATGGCTGCTGCTCTCTGTCTCGTCACTTCCTGCTTCTCTGCTCACACTCTGTCTGCAGAACAGGCAGGCTGACATAAAAGGGGGGGGGGGGTCTCACTCCAGCATCATGTCACAATTACAATGGCTGCTGTCTTAAAGGAACAGAATCACAGAAATACATTCAACATTAACAGTTTATACAGACAAATGAAGCTTAAGACAACATTGGCTGTCTCTTACAGACTTCCGGCAAAAGGAGACAGCGGAGCTGCAGGACCGGACCGTGCTGGGACCTGCTGACACCGGAGGACCGGGGATAGGTGAGAATGTTTACTATGTTTTTGTTTGTTTGTTTTTTTTTGGGGGGAGGGAATTCATCTCCCCCAGACTAATTAGAAAAAAGACAAAAATTATACTGGACAACCTCTTTAAAGTGTGGCTCATTAGGGGGATATATTAAAGGGGTTGTCCAGGTATAATTTGTTATGGTTTATCCTCAGGATAGGCCATAGATACCTGATCTGTAGGGGACTGACCCCGGACCGATCAGCTGTATGGAGCCACTTCTGGGTCCCGTCCTGTACACAATACAGGGCCAGAAGCAGAAAGCTTTGTCCACTGTGTATTAGCTGGGCACCTTCACTGCATCTCAGCACTTAATGAAGTCAGTGGGAGCTGAGCTGCAGTGAAGGTGCTGGACGATTAAACAGCGGTTGAAGCTTTTTGCTTCCGGCCCTGTGTTGTGTACAGAACGGGAGCTGGAAGTGGCTCTGAACATATGATGGGGCTGTGTGTCAGCCCCCTACCGATCAGGTATTTATGGCCTATCCTGAGCATAGGCCATAAAAAAGATTAACCCTGGACAACCCCTTTAATATGCCCCACACAGTTTAATGTCCCCCCCCACAGGATGTTAGCCCCCATCACTGCTCCCACACAATATAATGGCCCCATCACTGTTCCCCATACAGTATGGGGGGACCAGTGAAGAGGCCATAAAAAAATTTGGCCCAGACAACCCCTTAAAAGAGGTTGTCCATAAACTGGAGCGACCACTGTGGCGGCTGCCTGGGAGGTGTAAAAATAAAAAAATTTAAAAAAAAAGCATACTCACCTGTCCCAGCACCCCGTTGTCCCCTGCCTGTGTCTGTTCGGTCTCATTGTGACCCCTCATTTCTGGAAATCTTGTACCTAATTGGTCTTCACGGTCACATGAGGTGCAGGACTCCCAGGAAGGAGGCGCCGGCAGAAGACTGAATGGACACTGGCAGGGGACAACGGAGCACCAGAGACAGGTGAGTATGCTTTTTTTTATTTATTTATTTATTTTTTATTTTACACCTCCCGCATTGGACTTGGGTTGCACCAATTCCTGGACAACCTGTAAAGGATTTATCCATCTTTCTAATATTGATGGCCTGTCCTTAGGATAGGCCATCAATATTACATCTGTGATGATACAACAGCCAGGACCTCTGCAGATCAGCTTTTCCAGGACAGTGCGACTACAGGTAAAGGTAACAATTCTTGGAGCCACGCTGTTCACTTGCCATACAAGGTGTAGCAGTAGGTTTAGGTAGTGCAGTGGTGCACATGGTATAGTGGGAGAGCAGCATGGCTCCCGACATGTTATTACCTTTAGCCGCCCTGTCTCGGTACTGCTGATCTGCAGGGGTCCTGATGGTGGGCCCCTAGAAGCAATTCCACTGGTGGGCCCTAGACATCCCAGTCCGACACTGCTAACATCAGTAATGACATCACACTCATGGTGGGCATGACTAACAAAGGAAGTCATGTATGCAATAGACAGCATATGATCAGGACCAGTAAGGATCAGCATTGACTGTATACAATTCTACAAAAGGGTAGGGAAATTTTTATGTGGTCTCTATTAGAAAAATTCATTTCAGCACAATTTTTGTCTATCTGTAAAAGCTACATAGCATAAATCTGACAATGTACCAGTTGCCCATTCATAAATTATAGATAAAATTGGGGCTAATCAAAGAATAAAATCTTAACCATAGAAGGGATAAAATCGGGGCAGACTACAGTTACATTTTCAATCTTACTCTGCTAAAACGCTTACACCTCTTACTGTATTAGTCAAACCTATGAACAAGCCTTATTTAGACTTCTTCCAAACATAGTTGCACAACATGGGCAGTGACCTGATTAAATAAGGGAAAAGATGCAAATGACTGAAACACAAACTGTCTCTATTCATAAGGTTATTTGTTTTTGAAGTTTCCTTATTGCGATAATTAACACGGCGATTAACTGCTATTCCAGGTTGTAATCATTCTTGTAGACTCATGCACAGTTGATTCTTATTACAGGATACCAGGAAGAAGGAATCAAATGACATTTTCTTAGATTAAAAATCCTATGAAATATAATATAAATGCAAAATACCATGTGCAGTCTATTTTTAATCAAATCAAGTATTTTTTGTCTTGTTTTTAATTTATTTGCTGTAAACATTTTAACTATTCTTTGCTGTTTTCCCATACTGATAGGTTAAGGCCCCATGCATACTCAAAGCGGTTAGCCACTGCAAACTTGCTGGTAGCTAATCCACTGCTAAGTATAGTAACAGTGTATGGATGGGACTTCAAATGTACATGCAGCATGTCAAGTGGTGCTGCGTTTTCACCTGTAGTTTTCAGCTTTTGCAATACTAAAGTTGAAAACCAGGGCTGTCTGCCCAATAATTACAGTTGAAGGCCAAGGTGAAAATCAGCATTTTTGTCTGTTTTTTTTTTTTTTTGTCACGGGTGGGTCTGCTGTGGAATGTCCGCTGCAAACATCCCACAGCACAGGGCAGCACGGTGGCTCAGTGCTTAGCATTGCAGCGCTGGAGTCCTGGGTTCAAATCCTGCCAAGAGCAACATCTGCAGAGAGTTTGTATGTTCTCCCCGTGTTTGCGTGGGTTTCCTCCCACACTCCAACGACATATTGATAGGGAAATGTAGATTGTGAGCCCTATATGGGACAGTGATTGACAATGTCTGTAAAGCACTGCAGAATATGATGGTGCTATATAAGTAAGCATAAAAAAAAATAAATAAACGGTGGACTGGGCAAATGGAGCCTTAGCTTAAAAGGGTTGTCCAGGACTATGATATTGAGTGTTGTGGCCTCTTCACTACTTACCAAGCACAGCGCATTATACTGTATAGTGACTGTCAGGGGCATAACTAAAGGGGCTACCAGGCCCCAGAGACTGAGGGGGCCCAAAAGTCTACCTACAGTATAAGAAGAAACTAGTATTTAGCTAGCACAAGGTACGTGGAGGCCCTATTACATATTGTGCATTGGGGCCCAGGAGATCAAAGTTTCGCCTCTGGTGGATGTGGTTGGTATTGCTCATCCTCATACATTTAAATGGGACTGAGTTGCAATAGTGCCATGTGACCAATTATGGTGATGTCATTGGCCTAAAAAGAGGAAGCAGAACTCAATATCAGAGTTTCAGACAACTACTTTAACTGACATCCTATTACATTAGTGTTTGGTACAGATTTGATGTGGTCAATATATGTATAGGTAATCTGATTGTTAGTATGTTAATTATATTCTTTGTTTTCAGAAAATACCTTAATATGGAAACATTGGATTTCTCAATTGGGTTCCATATTTGTTGAAAAACCAGTAGCTGAGACAGAAACTCGTGACGCTAAGTTGAAACTTAAGATATATGACCCTATACGGAAAAGAGTAAAGGTTTGGTGGAATAAGTCTGCCTTGCAAGTGTTCTCTACCCTAGACAGTGAGGACGTACTGTTTATTTGTAAATGGGAAGAGGCTTTATCAAAGTGTTCACAGACACTGTTTGAATTTTTAATTTTCATTTCATTTCCAAATCCAATTCTAAGATTATACAGTGTCTTGTGGTGATTCCCACCTTTTACCTCCTTCCCAAAGTGCACAAGAATTCCAACATTCCCCCAGGATGTCCCACAGTCTCTGGGATAGTTTGACTTTGTGAGAATACGTTTTATTGACTTCTAGCTCCAGAAATGTTGAGATGTTACCATCCTTTATTAAGGACACGTTGGATATGTTGAGACATTTGGATGGATTACATCTTGAGGAGGGAATTCATCTCATTACCTGCGATGTTGAGTCCCTGTATACATCTATTTATCACGACCACGTAGTACGTGCGTCTAACTTTTTTCTTAACATGATTAATCTTGATCATGAGTTTATTAATTTGATTTTTAAGTTATTATAATTTATTTTGACTTATAATTATTTTTTATTAAAGGAGCACCCCTTCCTACAGCTCCAGGGAACGGCTAAGGGGGTGACTTGTGCGCTCTTGTATGCTAACTTGTTCCTGGGGCTGTGGGAATGGGAGGTCATTCCACATGTATAGGGTTTCGACGCTGTGCACCAGAGGTCAGATATATAGATGATATTTTTTTCATCTGGCAGGGCTCGACTTCACAACTTGAGGAGTTCCTTAACTCACTTAACCAAAATGATCATACAGTTGACATGGCATTATAGTCAAACACAAGTTGAATTCTTAGGCTTTCTGATTAAAAAATAATCTGATGGTATGATCTCCACTGACATTTTCAGGAAAAAATTATCGACTAATTCATTTCTGCATGCCTTTTCCTCACACTACTACAAAGTTAACGAAGCAATTCCAATTGATCAGTTTCTACGTGTCAAACGGATCTGCTCTAATGATTTGAAATTTGAAAAACAGTTTCAAGATTTCACTTCATGTTTTAAGGAAAGAGGGTACAACAGGAAATCTATTAGAAATTGTTGTTTTCATGCTAAAGCAGGGTTCACACTACCGTTGGAGTCCGCTATGAAGGTGTCCGTTAAAAAAAAATAAACGGACACCTATCATAACGGACCCTAACTGATGAGCATCAGGTAGTGTCTGTTTTTTAATGTCACATACCGCTAGAAAGCCGACAGCGCGCTGAATTCAGCGCACTGCCGGCTTTCCCGGTATGTGCCCCGGGGCTGGAGATATCGGCGGTGTGGAGTTACATGTTTTACTTTACTTACTGTTTGAAGGGCGCTGTGAGGAACTCCCTCCCTGCCACTTCTCGTTGGTCCATTGCGCTGTACTGAGGAGGCGTTCCTCACAGCTCAGCGTCATCGCCGGGCAGTAAGGAACGCCCCCTCTGACAGTACAGGGCTATAGACCAGTACAGAGAGAGGGGGCGTTCCTTACAGGCCAGTGATGACGCTCAGCTGTGAGGAACGCCCCCTCATACAGCGCTATGAATGAACAGAACTATCAGGGAGGGCATTCCTCTGACAGTACCCGGCTATAGACGAGAACAGAGAGAGGGGGCGTTCCTCACAGCCCAGCGATGACGCTCAAGCTGTGAGGAACGCCCCCTCAGTACAAGTCTCTGAACAAAGAGAAGTGTCAGGGAGTTCCTCGCAGCGCCCTTCTAACAGTAAAACATTACACCGCCGATATCTCCAGCCCTGGGGCACATACCGGGAAAGCCGGCAGTGCGCTGAATTCAGCGCGCTGTCGGCTTTCTAGCAGTATGTAAAACCGCATGTGCCTGAGGACACGAAATATCCTCTAACACTGCTAGTTTTTTTTTTTTTGTTTGTTTCTCCTTTCTGAGCATGCGCAGGGAAAGTAAACGGACATAAAATAATGGACAGTAACTGATAGCTTTCAGTTACTGTCCGTTATATGTCCGTTACCCATAGACTTCAATGTTAAAAAAGTAACGGACACTTGCTGTCCGTCAAGAATCCGTTTTTTTCAAACAGACAAAAAGTCCTGCATGTAGGATTTTTTGTCCGTGAAAAAATAACGGACTTCTGACGGATTTGGTGTAAACGGACACTAACGGACACAATATAAAAACCCATTGAAATGAATGGAAATTTTAACGGATTTCTGACGGTTCAACTAGTGTCCGTAGCTAAAATCTTGTAACGGACAATAGCCACGGACACTACTGACGGACACCAACGGTAGTGTGAACGCTCCCTAAGACTGCAACACGGGAATCCCTGCTGGTAAGTCGGTACAGTATGCAATTATACAACAAAGACTCTACACAACGTAGGTTTATAACCACGTATAATTCAAAGTGGTATGATATATGTAGGGTTTTAGGTACATCAGGTAGATCAGTGAATAGGCTATAAATGGACGAGATGGGATGGCATAGCTGAGGATTTGCAGAATTTTTCAAACTGCATCAATGGTCTGTGGAGATTACTCGTGCATTTAAATGAGTTATAAAAGTGATTTAGCTGCATGTATTGCCAATGTGTGGCAGGTGTCCTGACGTCTGGGGGTACCAGGTCAGAATAGGGAAGAATAGATGAATGGGAAAGAACCTGAGACAATGTAAGGGGGTGGGGTGAGGTGGTACGTGCAAGGAAAGATGAATGTAGCGCCACGGGGAAGTCCTGGTTGCCCAAAACAGGTGTCAATGGACCATCATTAGTGAAGTAGTTTTTTGGCACTTTATTTTTATCTCAAGCATATGAATTTGTATATGATATTTACTTATCACCCAAAGTACACATCTGTAATATTATCTTTATATTTACTGGTTTCTATTTTGTTATTATTATTATTTATTATTTTTCATTTATTATCATTTTTTTTTATTTTATATTAATTTTTTTATATATGTTTATTTTTTATTACTTATTTATTGATTACTTATTTATATTTGTTGTTATTCTTAGTAGAATTCATTTATATACACAATGGTATAATCATGTATTTGGGTAGTAGGTGATATACTATAAGTTATGGGGAAGTCATGATTATATTCATTGGTGACAGCTATGTTAGTTTAGTAGATATCACATTGAGGATACCTAGAGAAATGGTACACATGTGCTGTTGTCATGTGATCCGGCGATGCTACAGTGATCACGTGATGAGCAACGTCATTATGATGGGCTCACCGAACTCGCGCATGCATAGTGTGGATCTCCTGGCGCCATCATGGCCTCGTGCGTCATTTTTCTTGTCTCAGGTGAGTCTCCTTAAGCCCCTAGTTGGTACACACTATATAAAAAGCCCCCCTGGATCTTAACAGATGAAGCTTTTTGGTGAAATGCGTTGAGGTGGTTCATCAGCACTGTGGTTGGTATTTTGGGGATGGCAGCTATACTATGGCAACAGATATTTGTTATTGGTACATGTATTGAGGCTGTATTTTGGTACTGGGTCTTGGGAGCAGATTATACTTAAATATTATATATAACCTTTTTTTGAGATGGTGATCTGGCAGGAGAACAAGAAATATTATGTAATTTATCTATTCTATTTATATATGATAGTACTTTGACACAATATCCCATCCTTCTATTTATGTATATCTGCATATTGATATATGGTTTCATGCTATTTCATGGAGGCTTATCTATATAACTGTGATACACTGTACTAGCCTATTGATTATTTGTATTATACTGATAACTGTTCCGATAATGGTATCTGCCAGTATTTACACAAGTGGACAAAATTGTTGGTAGCCCTCTTTTAATGAAAGAAAAACCCACAATGGTCACAGAAATAACTTGAATCGGACAGATTGGAATTTGCCAAACTACATGTTGACAAGCCACAAAGCTTCTGGGAGAATGTCCTATGGACAGATGAGACAAAAATCGAAATTTTTGGCAAGGCACATCAGCTCTATGTTCACAGATGGATAAATGAAGCATATCTTGAAAAGAACACTGTCCCTACTGTGAAACATGGAGGATGCTCTGTTATGCTCTAGGGCTGCTTTGCTGCATCTGGCACAGGGTGTCTTGTATCTGTGCAGGGTACAATGAAATCTCAAGACTATCAAGGGATTCTAGAGAGAAATGTGCTGCCCAGTGTCAGAAAGCTTGTTCTCAGTTGCAGTTCATGGATCTTGCAACAGGATAATGCCCCAAAACACAGCTAAAAACACCCAAGAATGGCTAAGAGGAAAACAGTGGACTATTCTGAAGTGGCCTTCTATGAGCCCTGACCTAAATCCTATTGAGCATCTTTGGAAGGAGCTGAAACATACCGTCTGGAAAAGGCACCCTTCAAACCCGAGACAACTGGAGCAGTTTGCTCATGAGGAGTGGGCCAAAATACCTGTTGAGAGGTGCAGAAGTCTCAGTGACAGTTACAGGAATCGTTTGATTGCAGTGATTGCCTCAAAAGGTTGTGCAACAAAATATTAAATTAATGGTACCATCATTTCTGTCCAGACCTGTTTCATGAGTTTTCTTTTTTAAAAACTTCTGTTGAAGCATGGTTGAAAAGCAATGTCTGACTTTCATTTGTTCATTTTCATAGAATTTTTATATATTATTACTTTTGTCAGATTCAAGTTATTTCTGTGACTATTGTGGGTTTTTCTTTCATTAAACGATGGGTACCAACAATTTTGTCCACGTGTGTATATGCATAATTTGGGAGTTAATGTGTTAATTGTCCCAAAATAGTGCCCCAAGTAGTGGCTTTGTCATCTGGCTTATGTCTTTTAATTGCTAGGTACTGATACTTTTGTCATATGTATTTAAAATTTCTGATATGGATAATATAATATTATATTTTTGATAACACTGTATTGTATCCTTTTTGACCATTTTTTTTGGAGTGTTTGATCCTATTACATTAGGCCTAATATGCGTGTCTGACTTTACAGCAATTGCAAGACAGTATCTGCATAATCTGTACTGATCAATAACAGGATATATATTTCCTTTATATTATGATTTTCTGTTATGTAATGTTTATGTATGTATCAGGGATCGGGCCTCACACACATATATATCCATATACCTTACTCACCACACACGCATATGTGATCATAAAAAGGGGTAATCTGCTTCCACACTCTCTCCCAACTTACCTAGGCTACACAGTAGAGAAGAAACCTTCTACAATTACACATCCACACAAATAGCTGCCCCCACTCGGGACTTAAGGTAGACAAGACAACAATATACCCAAACCACACACAAATATCAACACAAAGGTAACGGGGCCTGAGTGATACTTACTTTCTTTGGACTTGTGGGGACATTTATAGTCAAAGGACAATCTAATTAAATTTTGAATTTAATATACAGTACAGACCAAAAGTTTGGACACACCTTCTCATTCCAAGAGTTTTCACATGTGGAATTATATACTTGGGTTTTTTCCCCCCACTGGGTGGGAATTCAGCCTGGCTGCAGCCATATACAGTACAGACCAAAAGTTTGGACACACTTTCTCATTCCAAGAGTTTTCTGTATTTTCATAACAATAAAAATTGTAGATTCACACTGAAGCCATCAAAACTATGAATTAACACATGTGGAATTATATACTTAACAAAAAAGTGTGAAACAACTGAAAATATGTCTTATATTCTAGGTTATTCAAAGTAGCCACCTTTTGCTTTGATTACTGCTTTGCACACTCTTGGCATTCTCTTGATGAGCTTCAAGAGGTAGTCACCTGAAATGGTCTTCCAACAGTCTTGAAGGAGTTCCCAGAGATGCGTAGCACTTGTTGGCCCTTTTGCCTTCACTCTGCGGTCCAGCTCACCCCAAACCATCTCGATTGGGTTCAGGTCTGGTGACTGTGGAGGCCAGGTCATCTGGCGTAGAACCCCATCACTCTCCTTCTTGGTCAAATAGCCCTTACACAGTCTGGAGGTGTGTTTGGGGTCATTGTCCTGTTGAAAAATAAATGATGGTCCAACTAAACACAAACCGGATGGAATAGCATGCTGCTGCAAGATGCTGTGGTAACCATGCTGGTTCAGTATTCCTTCAATTGTGAACAAATCCCCAACAGTGTCACCAGCAAAGCACCCCCACACCATCACACCTCCTCCTCCATGCTTCACGGTGGGAACCAGGCATGTAGAGTCCATTCGTTCACCTTTTCTGCGTCGCACAAAGACACGGTGGTTGGAACCAAAGATCTCAAATTTGGACTCATCAGACCAAAGCACAGATTTCCACAGGTCTAATGTCCATTCCTTGTGTTCTTTAGCCCAAACAAGTCTCTTCTGCTTGTTGCCTGTCCTTAGCAGTGGTTTCCTAGCAGCTATTTTACCATGAAGGCCTGCTGCACACAGTCTCCTCTTAACAGTTGTTGTAGAGATGTGTCTGCTGCTAGAACTTTGTGTGGCATTGACCTGGTCTCTAATCTGAGCTGCTGTTAACCTGCGATTTCTGAGGCTGGTGACTCGGATGAACTTATCCTCCGCAGCAGAGGTGACTCTTGGTCTTCCTTTCCTGGGGCGGTCCTCATGTGAGCCAGTTTCTTTGTAGCGCTTGATGGTTTTGGCCACTGCACTTGGGGACACTTTCAAAGTTTTCCCAATTTTTCGAACTGACTGACCTTCATTTCTTAAAGTAATGATGGCCACTAGTTTTTCTTTACTTAGCTGCTTTTTTCTTGCCATAATACAAATTCTAACACTCCATTCAGTAGGACTATCAGCTGTGTATCCACCTGACTTCTGAACAACACAACTGATGGTCCCAACCCCATTTATAAGGCAAGAAATCCCACTTATTAAACCTGACAGGGCACACCTGTGAAGTGAAAACCATTTCAGGTGACTACCTCTTGAAGCTCATCAAGAGAATGCCAAGAGTGTGCAAAGCAATAATCAAAGCAAAAGGTGGCTACTTTGAAGAACCTAGAATATAAGACATATTTTCAGTTGTTTCACACTTTTTTGTTAAGTATATAATTCCACATGTGTTAATTCATAGTTTTGACGCCTTCAGTGTGAATCTACAATTTTTATAGTCATGAAAATACAGAAAACTCTTGGAATGAGAAGGTGTGTCCAAACTTTTGGTCTGTACTGTACATAAAAAGTACAGTGCTTTAACTATATAAATATGTAATACATCACACGTCCCATTTTTATGATGTGGCAAGGGGAATTGACTAACAGGTCATTACCCAGGCACATCTCAGTGGTGGGCCCCATACAACAACACACCTCCTACCCAGCTTTCCCAATCCTCAATGTCATGATCAATAGCTTTCTTGTGCTGAGAGGTGACATTATCTGGTTGCAGTGGGATCATATCTACCCCAGGTCTAACTACCTTAATCCAGTGGGCATTGAGATCCAGTGGTATCTGTTGGTCACGTGGATCATAGCTAAACAATCCTGCCCCCTGACTGATATGTTCACCTGAGGGTTCCCCCTGCACAAGTAGGCTGCAAACTGGCATTGCAGTGATACCAGGACTCCTTTGTTCAGTGTAATCATTCACCCAATGTTCACGCTCCTCATCAGACTTGTTCAAGGGGTTTTTCTGCCACACACTCTGGGTTTTCAACACTGTTATCACATAGTGGTCCCACAGGAAACTTCTGGCAGGTTGTCTCAAGAGAAGAGCTAAATAAGGAGGAGAACATGCTAGTAGCAACCTCCTTGTCTTCCTCAACCCATACACAAGTCTGAGGTTCTTGGACAATACCTGTTTGACATACAGCCACATGGGGTTCCCACCCCACAGAATCACTACATTTTCAATACATTTGTGCATTACTGAATAAACCCAGCGTCTTTCATGGTGGATACTAGGTCCACCAGAGTATCTCTCTCCCCCTCTTCTGCAACCCACACTCTGGCAGTGCACTTGCCTCCCTACCCAGCTTTCCCATATTCAAGAAGATGCTGTCCTTGTAGGGCATTTTGTCAGTATAGACCTTTAGATCTGCTAAGATGTGGTTGCCAGGTAAAGCAGACTGGAACCCCTGGCTTTGCATAGCTAAGGAAGGAGTTGCAAGGACAGCCACACTGGACTCCCCTGCAATACATTTGGGGCAGAGGGCTGGTCCCCCATCCTCCCTAGATGATGGGGATGAGTGTTCAGAATGCAGAGAGACTTCAGCATTATGGACACTTGGGCTACAGGTTACAGCTGACAAGTCAGTTAGCCCTGAGCCCTTTTGGCTGGGTGGTTCACTCTGGGCATATGCATCATTTACATAATCATAACAGTCATCGGCTGTATAAGCCGGCCGGCTCTTGATCGGCCGTGGGAGGGGACTTCCCTTTGGCTCCCCCCCTTCCCTCCTGCGTGCCAACAAGTTGTTAGTTGCGGGGAGAGGGGGGCGGAGCCTTGGCTTTACTTAGTCTAAGACTTCCTCTTGGATCCCCGCCAGCGTCGCGGTCACATCTCTCCCTCTCGCCCTCCCTTTGTTGTATTTGCACTGTTGTGGTTGTTTTTTTTTTCTGTATTTATTTATTTATTTTACATTCCCAGGTGGCACAGTGGCATATGGCAGGGCCTTGTCCCCTTTCACCTGTAAGGAGCAGCACGGACGTGTCACCCTGGGAACATCAAACATAAGCCCACTGTGGATGAGGTGGCTGGCATACAGTGATCCGTCAGTTAGGGTTGTCATGGGGTAACAAGGTTCTGCTGATATGTTCTAATTTAGTTAATAAAGCTGTCTCCGACCCCCCCACAATTTTACCCACAAAATCGGTGTCTGTGTTTTATTGGTTGCCAAGTTAAGGTGTTGGTGCTGGAGGGAAGGGGTGTTTTTAAGTGTCCATTATGGTTGGTCATGTTACTTTACAATTAACAGGTGATTTTACATTATAATCAGATTCTGCACAGTCAGTTGGTGGACATAACAGTTTATCATCACACAGCTCCACTGAAGGGGAAGGTTCATCTGCCACATATTGACATTGTAACGTCTCTGCCTGTTCGGGTCTCTGCGCCACCCTCTGCTCACACGCTACGAAGGAGGCGTGTTCAGTTTGATTCCTTGCGTAGGTTTCTTGTTGCTCAGTCTGAACACTGTCCTAATACCTCCTGTCTGAAGTTGAATTTCAGCCACACCCCTCTCTTGCATCTTTGTTTCTCTCTGCTCCTCTAATAGTTAATCTCAGCCTTGCCTGTGTGATTGACAGATTGTCTACCAATCCAGTCTGGGGCAGGTCCTGTCTTTCTATAAACAGGTTGTTATCCCTCACATGGTCGCTGGTTATTGCTTCTGCGTACTTGCCTTTACTCCGTGCTGTTTTGTTACCTGTATTCCTATTTCTGATCTCTGGCTTTGTCTGTGACTATTCTTTTGGATTGTGATTTTGTATTTCATTGCTCGACTGTTACCGACCCCTTGGCTAGCCGACCTTCCTTTGTCCGTTGTTTGTCCTGTCTGCATTCTGTGTTGTCACCTATATTAGGCAGGGCCTGTCGACCAGTTGCTGCTGTCGCCTAGGACAGATAGGCAAGTTAGCCAGGGACAGTGGGGGGTTCAGCTTAGGGCTCACCCCCTAGGGTTCTGCAGCGGCACTGGGGTATTGCTCAACTGGCAATTCCCTTACAGACATGCTAAACATACAAGATCAATCCCCAGTAGGACATTAGTGAGTGGGATATTCTCTGACACCCCTATTTCTTTTAGCCCACACCCCATTCAAGATACACCCAGGCCATAGGCAAACAAGTTGGACTCCCCCAATCCTAGTGACTGTCAGGGTTTTTCCTGGGATTATGTCCTCAGAAGTTCAGGACAGATCAGGTCACCTGAGCACCAGTTACTCACTGAAACAGCTTCTTACCCACAAACAAATCAGCTGGTATAGAAACAGGTGGATTGGGCACAGGGAAATTCCTCTTTTTGTCAAGGCAAGTGGCACTAAATGGTCCTGGTTTGTTGCACACAAAACATCAGCGGGAATCATGGGTAGGCCTTGAATTTGGAAAAAGGGGCAATTGGCAGGGGAAATAGCTTTGGTAGTTGTCTTACTCCCTTTCCAGCTGGCCACAGCAGGCTTCTTCACTACTGGCTCCTGGTTAGCTTCATGGGCATCTACAATTCATGCTGCGTGGGCTGCATCCATGGACTCCCGATCCATTATAAACTGACATATTTCCATGGAACAAGCATACAAAAACTGATTCCGGACCATAAGGTCCTCTAGATCTTCAAGGGTAGAGATTGATACTCCTTGGGTCCACTGCTGGAAGTCGATCCTGAAGCCATCCACTACATCCAAGTAGCTGCCAGTAGGTCCACACTGTAGAGTCAGTAATCTTTTACGATATACCTCTGGGGAGAAATTTTATTTCTGGATTAATGCTTGTTTTAGGGTATTGTAATCCAGGGGAAAAGCTGCAAACACTTACAGGGCCTTGCCTCTTAGGCATGGTGTCAAATACAGAGCCCATTGTTCCCTGGGAAGCTAGTACTCTCTGCAAGTCAGTTCAAATCCTCTTAAGAAAGAGTCCAGGTCCTCATCTTTGTCCATCACAAAAAAATACTCTGGACGTGGTAAAAACGTTGTTGTCTCCCTGGCTGTAGTGTCTCTCAGTTTACAGAGCAGCAAACTCCCGCTCTGCTTGGCATTCTCACAACACAAGCTGTAACTGAGTATACTAGCTGTTGAAGAATTAATGGCATGCAAGAGTCCACTCCACACACTCATGCGGCTGGTCTACTCCAGGTCAGACCTGGGAAAGATCCACTGCCTGATCCTCTCGTGCTATATGAGATCGTGCTTCATGCTCCACACATCGTTGGCTTTAGGCATTATCCTCCATTAATGCCTGGCATGGTCTTTGTGTTATCAGTCCCATCAAGGACTCTCAGTTCACACATGTGCATCATAGTGGCTTTGTCAAGCTTCTTTTAGGTCGCTGCCATCTTTGTTGTTTGCAAAAAAAGAATAGAGAAGAAAAAACAAAGGGTGGGGGATTGTTTGCATGTCTTTGTAGACTAAGCAGAGATCATCCTTTGTAGGCTGTTGAACACCTCAAAAGGATCCAGCTAGCCCATGATTTCAAGGGTTAATTGCTTAATCCACCACTTAATGCTCTAATATAAAAAATATATATCCCACCAGCTGCCAACCAATTGGGCACCATAATTACTGTACACAGGAAACCCTAAGACCTAGCACAGATCTACTGACACTTTTGCACCAAAGCCCTGCTACGACAAGGAATGAAAAACCATAACTAGCCCAAAAACAGTATAACATATATTAATTTTTCTATATATATATATATATATATATATATATATATATATAAACATTAAGCACTTTCACACACTTTTTAGCAACTCTTTATCACAGGGAGGATGACGATGAAAGTTAAACACGACTTCCAGTGGCACACAAATGCCTGGCATTGGGCTGTAAATGTTTTGCAAAGATAATAGTTTATACTAATCTCCACTGGTCCCCTGCTGCCTGTGTTCCAATGGTGCCCAGGTCCCTGCTGCTCTTCAGTTTTTTTACCTGCCCTGACACTGCAGGGAATGGCCAGTCAGCCAATCACTGGCTGCAATGTTGATATTCCAAAAATATGCCTGGTCTAAACTGTAAAATGTAATAAAATGTATCATCATAGTTTTACTATATTTTATTAAGTGCATTTCCATGATGTAGAGATTGGGCTATTTTTGTTCTATTTTGTTGTTATATATATTGCAGTCCTGAGGCACCTAGTTGAGCTGTTGTTACATACCCTAATGTATGCAGCATATGCCAGTCCCTTAATGAATTTACACTGGAGTAAATATAGAATTCCTATAATCATCCATGCATAGAAAAGCTATAAGGTTATCATGTAATCATAGCAGTAGGTTCCCATTCTGATTTGCCAAGACTATGGTATCCATGAACATGAAGGTCTGAGATTAACAGCCTAAGAGAAAGCCTTACTGAAGCACGCACAGCACAATAATGAAATATATCTAATTGGCACTTCCTTGTTTTTCTGTTCTCTAGTTCTTCTGAGAACCCAGCAGGAAGAGAATGTATTTCTTGTCATAAAAAGGAGTGTGTAAGTATTTGAAAGGCAATGAACATATTATTTACATATAAGGAAGAATAAAATACACTTCCTAATTATCATTGAACTTCAAGCCAACAAGGAAGTCATTTTGTATGCAAGGTGAGGTTCTCCCTTGGCTCTAAGTGACTGTCTATTGAATTCATGACTCTGTTATCACTCACTGATGTACAATTATACCAAATGAAATGATTAGGCTTATGTTACTGAGCCAGTGTGCTACTGTCACATAATCCGGTGACAAATATTACATATAAAATAAAGACTCCCTGGTTTTATCACCAGCATAAAGTTGCTCTACTGGGTCCACTTACTGTTCATATTGTTTAACACATTAAAAGATATCTGTACCAATTGTGATATTTTTCCTAAATGTATTACAAACCAGGAGCAGTCTATGGCACATAAATTTATACTACTTCATGGACCAGCTTCAGCATTACTTTAAGACATTATTAACTTCAGAGCAGTTTTCAGTACAGGTCAGATTCTTTGTAATATAATAAATATAATATCAGCCTTCCAACACTACAATTCTCCATCCTAAGTTTATTCAAACATTTCCAGGACTGATAGCAGAACAATGGCGCAACACAGAGTTCTAAGAAATTATGCTCCAGAATTGTTATTTTTAAATATATAATAGAAGTATTCATCAAAACAGGCATGTCAGGGGAGCTCAGAGGTATGCTTTAAAGAGGACCTTTCATGTCCTCATAAAAGGGTGGTTTTATATACCACTAGAAAGACGACTGTGTGCTGAATTCAGCGTACTGTCTGCTTTCCCGGCGTGTGCCCCAGTGGTGGAGATATTGGTGCTGTTAGTTTCGGCAACAATATCTCCCCACTGTCACAAGGGTAGGCCTTACAGCCCAGTGTCATTGCTGGGGTGTGAGGACCCCCCTTCCCAGTGGTACTCGTCCATAGACTTGTACTGGGGAGGCGTTCCTCACAGCTCAGCGTCATCGCTGGGAGGTAAGCAACGCTCCCCTGACAGTACAAGGCTATATTAGAGTACAGTCAAAGGGGGCGTTCCTCACAGTGATGTCGCTAGGATATAAAGAACGGCCTTCTGACAGTGGGGAGATATCGCTGCCGAAAACTAACAGCACCGATATATCCACCATCGGGGCACATAACGGGAAAGTCGACAGTGCACTAAATTCAGTGCACTGTCGGCTTTCTAAAGGTATATATAACCACCCTTTCATGAGGACATGAACGGTCCTTTTAAAGAATACATGCAGTTATAGACATATTTTCATAAATGAATAGTACAGGTTTATGACAGTAGTGTGAACATTCCCTTATAGGTAATATTTGTGTCTTATGTGGACCTTTTATTTTGCGGACCTTTTTTTTAAGCTGCAGAAATGGAAGTGGTTTACATATAGATTTAATAAGGGAAGAAAAAAAAAGCACAGAAAAACAGCAAAAATACAATAAAAAATGCTGCGGAAAAAAATGCAATGCATTTTCACAGTGTTTTTTCCGCAGAGTTTTGTAGCTGCATTTCGCAGCGTGGAGCCTCAGCTGAAGGCTTGCAAAATGAAGGATTCAGAATTAGGCTAGGGCTACATGGCGAATGGCTGCAATTTCCATTCCCGGGTTGTTTTTCAACTCCTTCACCCATGAATAGAGCTACATTACGACCCGGAGGGTGCCAAAAAAATTGAACATTTCTTTACTTTTTTGTGATGGTCATGGCACCATTAGGTCACAATGCAACTCCATTCATTAAGATGATTGAAGGAGTTGCAGACAATGTAGCCCTAGCCTTAATGAGGTCATCAGGGATATCCAGATTCTTGCTTAGATGTGAGCAGTATGTGAGAGCAATTTTGCAACTGGAACAATAATAATAAGCATCATCATACAATAATAAGGACTACCCTATTCTCACAGAGAAATGTACAGTAACATGTCTTTCAGAGCATATCTGCTGGTTTTTATCAGTATAAGGATTCATGCACAGATTTGTATTGCAGGTACATATTCTTGGCACTCCATGAGTTAACATTTCCATAATATAATTTGTTTTCTTACAGTTCCTTATGAAAATACAATAACTACATGCAGTGGCGTATCTACAGTCTTGAGGGCCCCAGTGCAAACTTTGATCAGGGCCCTTTACCTCCACCCTACAGCGTATTCTTGATAGCAATGGTTATAGCTACTGCAGCAATATCTCAGATATTTGAAAGGAATACAAGTATAGTGCTCAAAATTGCGGTTAACAAGAATATGGTGAGTGAACAGCACAGCACTTGCATATAAACAATGGTGGGAGCTGCATGCTCTGGGAAAAGCGGATTGGCAGGGCTCTTAACCAGGGGTACATCTTCTATGAGGCAACCTGAGGCAACTTCCCAATGGGGGTAGTAGTCTCCTAACTGTATGGTATGCCCAGACTTGGGGATGAGTGATGCCCAGACCTGATGGTATTTAAGTGCCTTGTACTCCACTCCAACAACTCAGTATCTCAGCCACAGCCAGTAAATGGTTCTGGGGACTGTTAACAAGGAAGTCCTTTCTGGGCCCAGTTACCTTATGAGGTTAGTCCCAGATAACAACTCCTGGCAGGCAGGACTTTTTCTCTCTTCCTGGCATGAAGTCTGTTGGTTAAACAGCTGAATATTCCCTGTCTCAGGACTGCCTTGAGGCCATGAGCTAGAATCTTCTCCCTCAGGGCACAGTGTGACAGTGCCAGCACACACTGCTCCAAACTACACACTACAAAGAGGCCCTAAGTGTTCTTTGGAGACTAAAAGTCTGCCAAACCCCACCCAGCAGCCTGTGATTGATAAGGGCTGAACCAAGTATGGGGGTGAACCAAACAGTGGGGCAAACCAACAATGGAATATACAAAGGAGAAAAAGAAAAACACTAAATTACATAAAACACATACACAATACATACATAAAGCATAACCAGAGGAACAAAGACAAAGACATTAGAAGCAGTGGTACTCTATGATCCTGCATATGTAAGATGGGGAAACAGCCCTCATGTTATGAATGTACCTATTTCTGTAAATAAGTTTTTTTTTTTATAAACTGATATTTGGTTGTTTGACCACAAGAGGCCACTGATACCTCAGAAATGGGAAGGACTGTAATTCTGTAATTCCCTGGAGTAGTGACGTGGAGACCCTGTTCTGCAGAGGTGGAACTAGAAGGAGTAGAGTGTGTGTGGCAGCCATCTTATGGGTGTGCTTTGAGCTTTTAGAAGAAGAAGGACTGAAGTGAGAGAAGGAGGATTCCTAAGGGATCAGGAACATAGCAAGGTGGAGCTGAAGCAGAGACTGTTCAGGGTTTGTTCAGACAGCATCCTAAATTGAAGATTGCTATCAAGGACCCGGCTGAGAAGTGGCCCTGTCAGTGAGATCACATGTTTTCTGGATGAGCCCCACTTCCAGCTGTTCCAGACAAAGGCTAAGGTACCCAACAGACCCCGGTCAGTAAGAGAAGTAATCGTGCATGCACCGCTTACATTTTTGGCGCCAAATTGCTTGGGACTGAGTAAGGGCCTGTAGTTAGAATAGTTAGGCATACTCATCTTCACAGGCCACACTACTGGTGAATTAGCTACCTATTCGGTAGTAAGGACTCAGAGAATTCTATTGAATTGTAACTCTCATAGAGGAACTTCTGAAGAAGTCTAGAAGCGACATTTTATACATTGTCACATTTCTTTGACTTGCAAGCTGACCTACTATTATATTTACTTGGTTGTACTTTGTTTGGGGGGAATAGGGGTATTTTGATAAGTTTGTAAGCTCTAGTGTTATACCGCCAGTGCCCCTATCACACTCATTGAATTGTTCCTGTGACTAGGGTGATAAAAAGGTAACAAGCGGCTGGTTAGTTGCAGCCTGCAGATAGGTAAAAGCCTGGCGTATATTGGAGGCGCACATTAGAGGGCACCGCGTTGTACAACACCAGGGTCTCAGCATAACTGGCTGAGTGTATGTAAATAGTTGGGAGTGTTTTTTTGGTAAAGGGGTGTTACTACACTAATTAAAATCTTGTTTTTACTAAATTGATTTGGAGTCGCTTCCTTTGTTCGTGACCTCGCTGTATCCTGGGGAGCCCACCCCGGTACACGGCTTACACATACTCACCTTGTCTCATCTCTCTTGAGTATCCTTTCTCCATTCAGCCTTCTCCAGCATCCTCTTTGGCCTCTCTAGTCTGTGATTGATGCGATGTGCCCCAGGGACCGTGCTTGTGATTGGACCTCAGTAATCACTTGGGGTGCCAGTATAACAATGCCAGCACAACCCGTGTGACCGCTGAGGCCCAATCACAGGCCTTAGCGGTGACCCCCAGGGCACATGCCATCAGTTGCAGGCCGGAAGAGACCCTAAGAGCACGTTGGAAGCCCAGATGAGATTAGCATAAGTGTTTGTTATTTTTACTCACCTCCCCTGGGCAAGATGACCGCTGTCATGGTGCTGCAGGGCCCGGGCATCTCCAGCTGGCCGGGGGCTCCCTACCCTTCCTGGCCTGCTCTCACCCCCTGTGACCGAGATCATTATCAGGCTAAGGACCTCATTGATCTTTACAACACATAGGCATGTGTAATCCTAATGTTCAGTAAGACTACAGGGTGCTATCGTCACAATACAGACAGTTGAAACCAGACAGTCCTTAAAGAGGACCTGTCAATCCTTCTGACATGTCTGTTATAGCAAATACTTGCATTCTCCATTACATTATACCATTCCACAATTGTGTACTGATAAAATGACTAATCTTGCTATTTTCTCTGTCGAAGGTGTGTGTTCCTACACACTATGATACAGTGGCATAACTAGGAATGGCTGGGCCCCAAGGTGAACATTTGACATGGGGCCCCCAATCCCCCCCCGCACAAACCGCCACCCCAACCACCCCTCCGCATAAACCACATTCCTGCACACACTGTTATGCCCCATAGTGGCCCCTGCACACAATATTATGCCCCATAGCGGCCCCTGCACACGGTGTTATGCCCCATAGCGGTCCCTGCACATGGTATTATGTCCCATAGCGACCCCTGCGAACTGTATTGTGCCCCATAGTGACCCCTGCACACTATTATGCCACATAGTGGCCCCTGCACACAGAATTATGCCCCATAGTGGCCCCTGCACACAGTATTATGCTCCATAGTGGCCCCTGAACACAGTAGTATGCCCCATAGTGGCCCCTACACACAGTAGTATGCCCCATAGTGGCCCCTACACATAGTAGTTTGACCCACAGTGTCCCCTGCACACAGAATTATGCCCCATAGTGGACCACGCATGAACAATTATTATACTCCGGGGTCTTTTCACACCCCAGAGTATAATGATCAGAGACTCAGGGGAGGATACAAACATAAAAAACCATGCTACTTACCTCTTCCTGGCTCCGGTGCACTCCCGTGTGCTACTTCGGCCATCTTCAATGTTGGAGCAGATCTCGCGTGAGTGAGGCCGACGTCTCGACGCATAATGACGTCGGCTGACGTCTGGGACGTCACCAAACAGGCCCGAAGCCTGCGGAGCATAGGAGAAGTGAGTTACAGTGTTTTTTATGTTCCCTCACCTCCCCTGGGTCTCCGATCGTTATACTCCGGGGTCTCAAAAGACCCCGAAGTATAATGATAGCAGTGATTGTGGGGCTCGCGGTAGCGGCTGCCACAGGGCTCCGGGTCCCGGGCCCCATAATGTTTCGGGCCCTGTGGCAGCCGCTACCGCTTCTACCCCAATATTTACACCTCTGCTATGATACTTACACAATCAACTGGTAACACCCATTTCAAAGAGTAAGGGTATAATGATTGAGATCACAGGGAGTGCAACCACGACCAAGCCGAGTAGTAGATGAGAGGACCCTGCAGCTTCCCTTGCATGAGCTAACAATTCATCAGAAACAGTAGAGGCTTGCTTGCAGGGTTCACCAATATAGTGGAGCCCCTGCATGCAAGCCCGGCAGCTGGCAAGGGGCAGTGACCCACACTGTACTTGTTGAGGTTGCCTGCATCTTTATCCCCAGGCTTTTTGCAGAAAGAGCTTACCTCCCAACTGTCCTGGATTTCGGGTGTTGTTCCGCTATCCTGGTTGGTAGGAGGTATGTCCTGGTTTCAGGAACATCCGGAGAATGCAGACGACTTCAATACAAAAATGGTGAAGCAGGGAGCCATCCGTTCCCTGCTTCAACATTTGGCCCCGGTCTCTGTTCCAGGAGCAGGAGGCACAATATAGTGACGTCACAGATCAGCAGGGGAATAAGAAGAGGAGAGTACAAGTGTTTTTTTTATGTTTGTTTAGTACCAGGGCAGGGACATAATATTGTGGGGGTAACTGCAGGGGGTCATTATACTGTGGGGGCAACTGCAGCAGGACATTATACTGTTGGGTTAACTGGAGAGGGACTTTATACTGTGGAGGTAGTTCGAGAGGGACTTTATACTGTGGGGGCAATTGGAGGGGGACATTATAATGTGGGGAAATATCATGTTGGGGCATTATACCGTGTGGCACAAAGAGAAATGGATGGGAATGGGCAAGGCTAAAATGGAAGCGGGTGGGTCTAAATTTGCACAGCACACTGCACATTGTCTTTCTTTCTGTCCTTAGAAAGTTGGGAAGTATGTGTAAATGCGTGGAACATGCATATATATGAGTATATGAAATGCATATACATGTGTGTGTGTGCATTTATGTGATTGTGCATGTAAGAGTCATATACAGTGGCATGCAAAAGTTTGGACACCTCTGCTCAAAACAACTGTTATTGTGAACAGTTAAGCAAGTTGAAGATAAAATGATCTTCAAAAGGCATAACATTAAAGTTGACCACATTCCCAATGTTATTTATTGGAAAAAAAAAATATTTTCATATTTTACATTTTCAAAATAACAAAAAATGAAAATGACCCGATGCAAAAGTTTGTGCACCAAGCATGGTTAGTACCTGGTAGCACTCCCTTTGGCACAGCTTGTAAAAGCATTTTGTAGCCAGCCAAGAGTCTTTCAGTTCTTTTTTTAGGGATTTTCATCCATTCTTCCTTGGAAAAGTCTTCCAGTTCTGTGAGATGCCTGGGTCGTCTTGCATACACTGCTCTTTTGAGGTCTAGCCACAGATTTCCAATTATATTCAGATCAGGGGACTGTGAGGGCCATGATAAAACCTTCAGCTTGCTCCTTTTTAGGTAGTCTATGGTGGATTTTGACGTGTGTTTAGGATCATTATCCATTTGTAGAAGCCATCCTCAATTCAATTTCAGCTTTTTTACAGATGGTGTTATGTTTGCTTCAAGAATTTGCTGAAATTTCATTGAATCCATTCTTCCCTCTACCCGTGAAATGTTCCCCGTGCCATTGGCTGCAACACAACCAAAGCATGATTGATCCACCCCCATGCTTAATGGTTAATGAGATGTTCTTTTCCTGAAATTCTGTGCCCTTTTTTCTCCAAAAATACCTTTGATCATTGTGGCCAAAGAGTTCTATTTTAACCTCATCAGTCACCAGGACTTGTTTCCACAATGCATCAGGCTTGTTTAGATGTTCTTTTGCAAACTTCTGATGCTGAATTTTACGGTGAGGAGAGGTTTTCTTCTGATGACTTGTCCATGAAGGCCATATTTGTGCAGGTATCGCTGAACAGTAGAACAGTGTACCACAACTCCAGAGTATGCTACATCTTCCTGAAGGTCTTTTGCAGTCAAGCGAGGGTTCTGATTTGCCGCTCTGGAAATCCTACGAGCAGCTGTCTCGGAAATTTTTCTTGGTCTTCCAGACCTTATCTTGACCTCCATTGTTCCTGGTAACTGCCATTTCTTAATTACATTTCCACCTGAGGAAAGGGCAACTTGAAAACGCTTTGCTATCTTCTTATAGCCTTCTTCTGCTTTGTGGGCCTCCACAATTTTCATTTTCAGAGTGCTAGGCAGCTGCTTTGAGGAACCCATGGCTGCTGTATTTGGCTCAAGGTTTGAGGAGGCTAGATATTTATAAAGCTGTAAAATTTGCATCACTTGGCCTTTCCTAACGATGATAGTGAACAAGCCATAACCCTAACTGGCTAATTAAGGTCTGAGACCTTGGTCAAAGTTATCTGAGCACACAAATCTACAAGGGTTCCCAAACTTTTGCAAGGCACTTCTTTCTTTTTTTTCACTCTAAAATTGTACTCAAACATAACAATACACTGATATTGCTAAAAAAATTATAGACAAGTGTGTTTAATCTTTAACTTTATGCCTTTTAAAGATCATTTCATCTTCAACTTGCTTAATTGTTCACAATAACAGTCAATTTGACCAGGGGTGTCCAAACTTTTGCATGCCACTGTACATGTATGTGTATGCCATCCTGGCTGGGCCGTCCCAAGGGGAAAGGTCAAAAAGAGAACAATCAGTTGGCATGCTGAAGTGGATAGATCTTTTGTTAAACTGAAGACGCTTCTGACGAACAGGTCCAAATCGAGACGATCCAGGCCCGATACCCCCTACAGCCATGATAGACTACCTCACTATAGAAGAATTCCTCCAAAGCTGTAAGTATCTCCTGGCAATAATTGATCACTTTACAATGACTGTGGTAACAGTTCCCACTCAGGATCAGATGGCAGAGTACAGACCCTGTGGAAACACTTCATCTTCCCTTATGGGTGCCCACTGCAGTTACATTCTGATCAGGGGGTTTGCTTTGAGGGCAAGGTGATTGATGAATAATACCATTTGTACCAGATCAAAAAGCTCAGAACCACCCTTTAGCATCCTCAGGGAAAGTCTTTTAAGGCAGTAACTGGATTTTTTTGCACCTACTACAGACCCTGGAAGAACAGACAAAAGAAGGATGGCTGAATTACATAACAGAGATATTATTATTATTTTTTGCAAAGCACCATCATATTCTCAGTACTTTACAGACATTATCAGTCATCGTCCCATATAGGGCTCACAATCTACATTTCTTATCAGTCGGTCTTTGGAGTGTGAGAAGAAACCAGAGTATCTGGAGGAAACCCACGCAAACACGGGGAAAACATACAAACTCCTTGCAGATGTTGTCCTTGGTCAGCTTCAAACCCAGGACTCCAGTGCTACAAGGCAATTGTGCTAGCCACTGAGCTACCATGCTGAGTATACAATAATACCAGGATTCTGCGACTGGGGTTTCGCCTTTCATGTTGATGTTCGGACAGAATGGGTGATGCCCCCTGGATATGATGATGCCCATGGGTGAAGATCAGGAGGCCAGGATGCCTCAGACATGGATAGGAAAGCACCTTCCCTGGGTCCAAGATATATACAATCTGGTGGCAAGGAAACTGAATCCAAACACCTTTTTGGCAAACAAGCAACTATGAGAGCTGCCCCATCATATTGGATTAATTGTGTCGGTGCAAAGTCAAACAACCCAGAGAGCTGAGAAATTAGGTTGGAAGTGAGATAGGAGTCACTTTAATTGGTGCATATGATCATGTTACGGTGCTGTGTCTTTGAGAGGAGACTGACAGAATCCGTACCTGAGCTAGCACCTTACTTGACGAGAATTGTGGATAATAAGTGGTGGGCCTTGGGGGAGGACCATCTTCTCTGACAAAGGAAGGTGGAGGGAAAGGTACCAGTATAGGGATATCTATTACCCTGACTCACTCCCAGCACAGCATTTCATTTTTTTCTAAACATTTTTCCTTGAGTTTTTGCTGTGTTTTTCTGTACATTTTTTTTCTTCACCCATAGTTTTCCCTATATATACATATAGTTTTCCCTTGTGATTCCACAGCTAAAAATAACATGCTGCATTTTCAAAATGCAGGTTTTCCACAGATTTTTTCCTCCGCAATGGGTGGATGAGATTAAACAAAATCTCATTCACTTTGCTTGTACAGTAAAATGCAGTGTTTATTTCACTGCGTTTCCACAGCAGCCAAAAACGCTGTGTTTCCTTCATTTGGGGCAGACAGGTCTATGAAAGACAGGGATGGGAATAGCCCTTTAACTAACCGGTGCCTTCTAGATCTGACAACTTCTTTATTAGTGTGTTTTATACTTTATTGCATAGTACGCATGTTTTACAGTATATAGTCCTCCGGTATATCAGAATTTAAAGGAAAATACTGATTAAACTAGCATGTTATTTTAGTTCCTGTCCATACTATCTTTCATTCTCAGATTTCATGAGGTAAGGCACGTAGGAGTGGGGTGGATCCACTTTACTGCTGGGTTCGATGTTCCTAGTACTGTTAGCACTTTGCAGAAAGCAAGCAAGCTTTTTCTTTTTGTAGGTGAGGTGTAGAAAAGGTGAACTTGACATTTTTAAAGTCTGAAACTTGCCTTGTCTTGAAAGGTATTTCATCTTCAAATAATAAATAAGCAGGAGAATACTGCAGCTAGTCGGAGCATATGCCTCACCTTCTGTTTTAACAATGTCAGCAATTGCAATCACAATCACAATGGAAATATAGTTTTTGCATATTGGCCAATAATAGGTGGCATGTTTGTGTTTCCACTTATGCATCTTTGCCAATGAAAGAAAATTATTTTGCATTTAAGCTGGCCAGAATTTCCCGATATCTCTTGCCATCAGGTACAGAATTACTGTATTTCTTATAATTAACCCATTATACCATTAGGATAGGCTGTTGTTCAGGAATATGATGTATCCATATTGTGCTTGCCATTGACTCCTGTTGTAGTTAGACAAATAGGTTTTGTTTCAGTCAGCACCTGCTAAAGCATAGGAGGATACCAGAATGTAGTTCATACAGTTTATCAGAGTATCTTTCACGTGTAGTTTAGGGCACGTTTACACTGCTTCTCTTTCTGCCTGAAAAACAGTTCCAAAAAGCGTTGTTTTTTTAGCTAGCTGTAAAAAGAAGTGTTTATCTTGAAGCAGAAAAAGATGCTCCAAATCCCATTGAAAAAGATTACTCAAAAAATAAACAAATAAAATATGATTAAGGCCTCTTGCACAAGATCGAGAGAGTCTATGGGGCTATTTACTGTGTATATCTGTTTCTTTCATAAAGTGTGTAATCATTTTCACAGACCATTTTTTATATGGTCATGTGGTTATAGACTAAACTATGCTTGAGTAAGATGGGACAAATTTATTAAGAAGCAAACTCCTCTGTTGATGTGCAGTTTGTCAAGTGCAGGATATACAGGTGCATCTCAATAAACGTTTATTTATTTCAGTAATTAAATTAAAAAAGTGACCTCCTAAATTAAAAAAGTGACCTCCTATCTAGATTCTTTACAGAGTGTTCTATTTCAAGTGTTTTATTTCTGTAAATGTTGATTATAGATTACAGGTAATGAAAACCCAAATCTAAGAAAATTTGAATATTGTAAAAAAGTTCAGTATTGTAAATTCAGTGTGTCACCTGCCAAGGTTTCCTAAGCCTTTAAATGGTCCCTCAGTCTGGTTCAGTAGGACACACAATCATGGAAGACGCTGATTATGAATTGTATTACTGAATTACTGAAATGAATGAACGTTTCAAAAAATATTTTAATTTATTGAGATGCACCTGTACCCGGCAGTCCAGGGGAGAAGATTGAGAGGAGGCTGAGCACTGGAGTTTGGAATTCAGCAGGGAGTCCCAGACCAAAGAACTGTACAATAGCATCTTGGTTCCTGGTAAATAGACAGCAGAGTTCGCAATGTGGAAGTTCCGACAACATCTCTGTGAATCCTGAGAGAGGGAGACGCGCAGAGACATGCGTTTAAAGGCAAACTGCCAGACACCTTTGTTCAAAGTTTCCCTATTTGCAAAATGTTCCAAGTCATTCAATATTATCACAGTTAAAGTAAAGCAAGTTTAAATTCCAACCAGGTTGTCCTATCCATGTCTAGTACATTGAATTCTGATCAGAAGGATGAACTCAGGTTCAGTTCCAGTGCAAGAGTGAGTGTTGTCTTCCCAGACTGAAACACCAGCAGTAGTGAACTCCCAATCCAGGAAACTGGCACCAGCCTCTCTTAAAGGGGTTGGCAGGAATAGGATAGGCCATAAATATCTGATTGGTGTGGGGCCAACAGGTGACCACCTCATCGATAAACAGTATAGTGTCACTACAGATGCCCTAATGTACTGTGCAGAGACCCAGAAGCAGTTGGATATGAATAGTGGCTGAGCAGAAGTTCTTTATGAGGGTGCATGGAGAAAAAGAGACTCTGGCCCATTTTGTTAATGGACTCCCGGAATTTCTGTCATGTTGCAGGGAGCAGCAGTGAACTGTTGGTGGACATGAAGTCCAGTGAGATCAATTCCTCATGAATCAGTCAAGCCTTTCTGACTGGTCTTTAGGTAAACAATGGCCTGGGAAAAGGAGTAACAGGGCAAAGCCTTGTCGGTTGCTCCTATCTTCGAGGTGCCTCTTGCAAATGAAGCCCCACCATAAAAGTACATTGTCAAGGCAATGGAATTCCACTCTTTGGGCTATAAGCGTGGGGATTTCCATTGTGATCTCTCTTCTTTGGGGTCTCATACATATGGTAATTATTTGATTTAATATTTTTTTTTATTACACCATGATGTTTGATTTATTTTTCTTTTCTTTTTGGCAACTTTTTGACTTTAACTATATCCATAAAGTCTGAACTACATTGATATCTGTACCACAATACTTGTTTTTGTGTTTATTTGTTTCTTTTTAAAATGCTGAGATTCCATCCCATTATTTTGACCTAATAATAATAATAATAATAATAATAATAATAACTTTTTTTTATATAGCGCCAACATATTCCGCAACACTTTACAAATCAGAGGACACGTGAACAAAAAATATGTTTATTTCTTAGTCACATTGTAATGTCTCATATCAAACAATAGGAGTGAGGGCCCTGATCGCAAGAGCTTACATTCTATGAGGAGATAGGGGGACACAAAAGGTAAGAGGGCATCTTTTAATGGAAAAGGTTATGTAACTGAAGCTGTATGAGTCCAGCACTAGCCAGTATCTGTGAGTATACAGATACTAAGTGCATGGAGTGCAGAGTAACTTCTACAGTCATGGCCAAAAGTTTTGAGAATGACACAAATATTATATTTTCACATGATCTGCTGCCCTCTGGTTTTTATGTGTGTTTGTCAGATGTTTTTATCACATACAGAAATATAATTGCATTCATATTATGAGTAACAGAAGCTTATATTGACAGTTAGAATGAGTTAATGCAGCAAGTCAATATTTGCAGTGTTGACCCTTCTTCTTGAGGACCTCTGCAATTCTCCCTGGCATGCTCTCAATCAACTTCTGGACCAAATCCTGACTGATAGCAGTCCATTCTTGCAGAATCAATGCTTTAATTTTGTCTGAATTTGTTGGTTTTTGTTTGTCCACCCGTCTCTTGATGATTGACCACAAGTTCGCAATGGGATTAAGATCTGGGGAGTTTCCAGGCCATGGACCCAAAATCTCTATGTTTTGTTCCCTGAGCCATTTAGTTATCACCTTTGCTTTATGGCAAGGTGCTCCATCATGCTGGAAAAGGCATTGTTGAGCGCCAAACTGCTCTTGGACGGTTGGGAGAAGTTGCTCTTGGAGGACATTCTGGTACCATTCTTTATTCATGGCTGTGTTTTTAGGCAAGACTGTGAGAGAGCCGATTCCCTTGGCTGAGAAGCAACCCCACACATGAATGGTTTCAGGATGCTTTACAGTTGGCATGAGACAAGACTGGTGGTAGCGCTCACCTCTTCTTCTCCGAATAAGCTGTTTTCCAGATGTTTCAAACAATCGAAAAGGGGATTCATCAGAGAAAATGACTTTACCCCAGTCCTCAGCAGTCCACTCCCTGTACCTTTTGCAGAATATCAGTCTGTCCCTGATGTTTTTTCTGGAGAGAAGTGGCTTCTTTGCTGCCCTCCTTGAGACCAGGCCTTGCTCCAAGAGTCTCCGCCTCACAGTGCGTGCAGATGCACTCACACCTGCCTGCTGCCATTCCTCAGCAAGCTCTGCACTGCTGGTAGCCCGATCCCGCAGCTGAAACACTTTTAAGAGACGGTCCTGCCGCTTGCTGGTCTTTCTTGGGCGCCCTGGAGACTTTTTGGCACCAATGGAACCTCTCTCCTTGAAGTTCTTGATGATGCAATAGATTGTTGACTGAGGTGCAATCTTTCTAGCTGCAATACTCTTCCCAGTTAGGCCATTTTTGTGCAGTGCAATGATGACTGCACGTGTTTCTTTAGAGATAACCATGGTTAACAGAAGAGAAACAATGATGGCAAGCACCAGCCTCCTTTTAAAGTGTCCAGTTGTGTCATTCTTACTTAATCATGACAGATTGATCTCCAGCCCTGTCCTCATCAACACCCACACCTGTGTTAATGGAGCAATCACTGAAACGATGTTAGGTGGTTCTTTTAAGGCAGGGCTGCAATGATGTTGAAATGTGTTTTGGGGGGATAAAGTTCATTTTCTAGGCAAATATTGACTTTGCAAGTAATTGCTGTTAAGCTGATCACTCTTTATAACATTCTGGAGTATATGCAAATTGCCATTAGAAAAACTGAAGCAGTAGACTTTGTAAAAATTAATATTTGTATCATTCTCAAAACTTTTGGCCATGACTGTAGATGGAGAAGACAGAATCTGAAGAACACTGGAGGAAGGATAAAAAATGTTATTATTCGACACCTCCGCACACTACACTGTGATCAGATCATGTGATAAGCCTGCCTAAACAGATGTGATTTTAGGACAGTTTTGAAGCTGCTGTAGTTAAGGATTAATCGGATTGTCTTGGGTAAAGCATTCCAGAGCACCAGTGCAGCTTGAGAAAAGTCTTGGAGACGGGAGTGGGATGTTCGGATAACAGAGGATACAAGTCTAAGGTAATTGGCAAAACAGAGAGAATGGTTAGGGCGGTAGACAGTGACAAGAGAGGATATATAGGGGGGGTGCAGCACTATGGATGGATTTGTGGGTGACTGTGATCATTTTATATTGCATTCTGTGATGGATGGGCAACCAGTCCAGAGACTGGCACAAGGTAGATGCATCTGTGTACCAGTTTGACAGAAAGATGTGTCGTGCGGTTGCATTCAGGACAGATTGTAGAGGAGACAGTTTAGTAAGAGGAAGCCCAATTAGAAGAGAATTGCAATAGTGAAGATGAGAGAGAAACAGAGCAACAATGAGGGTTTTTGATATTTCCACGGTTAGAAAATGTCGAATTCTAGAGATGTTTTTGAGGTGCAGGTGGCAAGAGCGTGCAAGTGTCTGAATATGTGGGGTAAAGGTGAGATCTGAGTCAAATACAACCCCCAGACAATGGACATGCTGCCTCGGTGTAATAGTAATACCACAGGCAGAAATGGAGATATCAGGTTTAGGTCGGTTAGTAGATGGAGGGAACAGAAGTTCAGTTTTTTAAAGATTCAATTTCAGATAAAGAGAAGAAATGATGTTAGAGACAGCAGAGAGACAGTCACTGGTGTTCTGTAGTAGTGCAGGGGCGATGTCACGGGATGAGGTATATAGCTGGGTATTGGAAGAGTGAAGAAATCAGGCGATACCTTTTAGAAGCTGAGTATATTTGATAGTAAGCTTTCCAGAGTAAATGATAAAAGAAAACAAGAGATACAGTCATGGCCAAAAGTTTTGAGAATGACACAAATATTATATTTTCACATGATCTGCTGCCCTCTGGTTTTTATGTGTGTTTGTCAGATGTTTTTATCACATACAGAAATATAATTGCATTCATATTATGAGTAACAGAAGCTTATATTGACAGTTAGAATGAGTTAATGCAGCAAGTCAATATTTGCAGTGTTGACCCTTCTTCTTCAGGACCTCTGCAATTCTCCCTGGCATGCTCTCAATCAACTTCTGGACCAAATCCTGACTGATAGCAGTCCATTTTTGCAGAATCGATGCTTTAATTTTGTCTGAATTTGTTGGTTTTTGTTTGTCCACCCGTCTCTTAATGATTGACCACAAGTTCTCAATGGGATTAAGATCTGGGGAGTTTCCAGGCCATGGACCCAAAATCTCTATGTTTTGTTCCCTGAGCCATTTAGTTATCACCTTTGCTTTATGGCAAGGTGCTCCATCATGCTGGAAAAGGCATTGTTGAGTGCCAAACTGCTCTTGGACGGTTGGAAGAAGTTGCTCTTGGAGGACATTCTGGTACCATTCTTTATTCATGGCTGTGTTTTTAGGCAAGACTGTGAGAGAGCCGATTCCCTTGGCTGAGAAGCAACCCCACACATGAATGGTTTCAGGATGCTTTACAGTTGGCATGAGACAAGACTGGTGGTAGCGCTCACCTCTTCTTCTCCGAATAAGCTGTTTTCCAGATGTTCCAAACAATCGAAAAGGGGATTCATCAGAGAAAATGACTTTACGCCAGTCCTCAGCAGTCCACTCCCTGTACCTTTTGCAGAATATCAGTCTGTCCCTGATGTTTTTTCTGGAGAGAAGTGGCTTCTTTGCTGCCCTCCTTGAGACCAGGCCTTGCTCCAAGAGTCTCCGCCTCACAGTGCGTGCAGATGCACTCACACCTGCCTGCTGCCATTCCTCAGCAAGCTCTGCACTGCTGGTAGCCCGATCCCGCAGCTGAAACACTTTTAAGAGACGGTCCTGCCGCTTGCTGGTCTTTCTTGGGCGCCCTGGAGCCTTTTTGGCACCAATGGAACCTCTCTCCTTGAAGTTCTTGATGATGCAATAGATTGTTGACTGAGGTGCAATCTTTCTAGCTGCAATACTCTTCCCAGTTAGGCCATTTTTGTGCAGTGCAATGATGACTGCACGTGTTTCTTTAGAGATAACCATGGTTAACAGAAGAGAAACAATGATGGCAAGCACCAGCCTCCTTTTAAAGTGTCCAGTGGTGTCATTCTTACTTAATCATGACAGATTGATCTCCAGCCCTGTCCTCATCAACACCCACACCTGTGTTAATGGAGCAATCACTGAAACGATGTTAGGTGGTCCTTTTAAGGCAGGGCTGCAATGATGTTGAAATGTGTTTTGGGGGATAAAGTTCATTTTCTAGGCAAATATTGACTTTGCAAGTAATTGCTGTTAAGCTGATCACTCTTTATAACATTCTGGAGTATATGCAAATTGCCATTAGAAAAACTGAAGCAGTAGACTTTGTAAAAATTAATATTTGTATCATTCTCAAAACTTTTGGCCATGACTGTACATCTTGTTCACAGATTGTCAGTCTGCAGGACTTTCCTTATGGTCTTGTAGAAATCCCACTGAAAACACAAGGATTGCACACTATTGCAAACTGAGCAACAGACAAAGTAGTAACCTCTTTAACAACCTACTAAAATCATATGCATCAGAATGCTTGACAAATATTGCTATGCTATTATAGCTCACAGGATCACTACCTCTTTGTCAAGATGGTTGGCACATCAGCAATTTCCAATAACTTCACACTCCAACACAGTGGAATCAGTTCAAGCCAGGTTTATTCTACTGTTTTCACAGCAAAACAGTATGTACAGCACAGTACAAAATAAATCCTGAACCATCTGGCAACTGACTACACATTCCCTCACTATGAGACACTGGACCTACTATCCAGTATCTCCACAAACATAACAGTGTATACCCACTTACATGGTTACCTGGCACAGCTTGTCTTCCCCAGGAGCATTATGGGAAGGGTTGACTCCTTACTTGTAGAGCCTCCACCTGGCTGCTAATTAACCCTCATTAACAACCCTCTTGTCTGCAAATCAAATGAAACACCCAACTTTCTAAAGAATTGTCTCTTCCATACTGCTTTCCCAGTATGGACTTCTAGTGGAATAAATATACTCCTCGAGCCAGTGGCGTAACAATCGTGATCGCAGGGGCCCGGGCCAGGAGGCATACAGGGCCCGTAGTCAGATGGAGATGGCCAAGGCCCCCGACCACCATGATGAAGGTCGGGAAAAGCCTGGTTCCCCGACCGCAATACATATTGTACATGGAAAGGTACAATAGATGCCAGCCCAGGGGATCTATACTCACTACTTATACTCACCTTTCCTGGTCTTCTGACGATTAATGGTATCATCTCTTCTGGTCTTTGACTGAGGTGACTGAGGTGCCGGTGTAATGATTGCTGAGGCCCAATCAAAGGCCCTAGCAGTTACATCTGAAGGCAGGCCCCAGCAGTGACAGGCAGAAGAGGATCAAAGATGCTACAGAGAGCCAAACAGAGCGAGGGTGCCCATGAGAGGTAAGGCAAGGTGAGTATAAGTGTTTGTTATTTTCAATCACTTTCACTGGGCCTCTACTTATTATACTCTGGGATCTGAGGAGACCCCAAAGTATAATAATAGCACTGAAGCGGAGGGCCGAACCTCACGAATACTGTATATGTAGAATTTCATGGGGTTCACCTGAGGTGGATCTGCGGGGGCTCTTGGGAGAATTTTATACTGTGTGGGGCCACTATAGAGAGCATATTATACTGCGTGGGGCCACTGTGGGGAGCATATTATACTGTTTGCGGGTCACTGAGGAGCATATTATACTTTGTGGGGGCCACTGTGGAGCATATTATACTCAGGGCCGGCGTTAGGGGGGGCAAAATGGGCAATTGCCCAGGGCACAGTCCCCAAAGGGGCCCCCAGGATCCGGAACCTGATGACTCCGGATCCCGGAGTCAGGCCCGGCCAAAGCAATAACAGAAAGGGCCCCTTTCCGAGGTGAGTAAAAATAACAAACATTTTTACTCACCTGTCCTTGGCGTCCGACGTCATCTTCTGGCGTTCCGGACATCACTGCTGAGGCGCTGAGGCCTGGCCTCAGCGGTCACGTGGGGTGTGCCTCACGTAATCGCTGAGGCCCAATCACAGGCCTCAGAGGTGACGTCCACAATGCGTGACGTCAGCCGCAGAGAAGAAGAAGCGGTCGCCGGCGGGGATAGCAGAGCAGCGCGAGGAGGCCCCTCTGGATAGCATATTATACTGGGGGGCTCCCACTGGATAGCATATTATACTGTGTGGGACCACTGTGGAGCATTATACTGGGGAAGGGGCCCCCTCTGGATAGCATGTTATATTCTGTGGGGCCTCTGTGGAAAATTATAATGTGTGGGGGGGGGCTTCTGGAGATAATGTTATATTTTGTGGGGCCACTTTGGAGCATTATGTTCTCCAGAGGGGCCCCCCAGTATAATGCTCCAAAGTGGCCCCACAGAATATAACATGCTCTCCAGAGCCCCCCCCCCACTTTATAATACTCCATAGAGGCCCCGCAGAATATAACATGTTCTCCAGAGGGCCCCCTCCCCAGTATAATGCTCCACAGTGGCCCCACACAGTATAATATGCTCTCCAGAGCCCCCCCAGTATAATGCTCCACTGTGGCCCCACACAGTATAATATGCTCTCCAGAGGGGCCCCCCAGTATATTATATTGTGCGGGGCCACCGTGGAGCATTATACTGGGGGGGGGGGCTCTGGAGAGCATGTTATACTGTTTTGGGCCACTGTGGAGCATTATACTGGGGGGGGGCTCTGAAGAGACTATTATAATGTTTTGGGCCACTGTGAGTATTATACTGGGGAAACCTCTCTGGGCAGTATATTATACTGTGTGGAGGCCATTCTGGAGCATGTTATACTGAGTGGGGTCACTGTGGAGCATTATTCTGGGGGGGGGGGCATCAGCAGAGCATATTATATTGGGCCCCACTTTGTCTAAAACCGGCCCTGATTATACTGTGTGGGGCCCCTTCACTATTCACATCACATGTCATTTTTTTTTTAATAGCAGCCGTGCACTATTATTAAAGGCTGTAATAACATTTCATGTTGATTATAAAACAGATATTGTGCAATGTTAATAGTAAAGTCTAGCACGGTGCTCACAATAGCACCACACTACCTTCAAACAGTTGATCAGCTGGGGCCCTGGGTGTTGGACCCCCACTGATCTCTTAGGACCCTGCAGATCAGCTGTTTACCACAGCATGTAGCTCCCAGTATTGGTTACATGCCGGGCACTGCTTCTTACTCACCGAATTCTTGATAACCGCAGTTGTGGGTACTAAAGCTGTATCCTTTTCAAGTATCTGAGATACCGCTGCAGCAACCGTACCCGTCACTATCAAGAATTCGCTCAAGACTTTAGTTAATCCACTGACTCCAGCAGTTATACTGCCACAAGCTCTTTGCAAGCTTGTTGAAGGATAAAGGGGCCTTCAAAAATAACCATTGAAAGGATACACAGTGCTTTACATTTCAAATCAAAAATGAATGATCCACTGCGTGATGGAGTGCAACTTTGTATGCTATGTTGATACAGCACCCATTTTCTGTCAATCTGAGAAGATCCAAACTTAACTTACCAAAATACACTTGTGGTATTACAGTCATCTGTCCTATGATTTTAGCATGGCTTTAGTTAAATTGACTTATTACAAAAGCAGTCTAAATTCAACAAAGAAAAAGTCACATTGGGGGATTTATCATTTAGTATGGCAATCTTGATCTGCGCTCCCAGGTGGTCTTCTCAAAGAAGATGACTAGTTGGAAAACTTAAAATTCATCACATAAAATGTGGTCTTGGTAAGAGGTGGTCTGTTGTAGAGGTTTCACTGTATATATTTTATTATCTGCCTTACATATTACACCTCACACGGTACTCAAATAAAACTGGCCCAATCACCCTTTCCGATCATGCCCTCATCTCAGCCATATTACATCTTTCCATTTTGCCAAAAAAAAAAAAAAATTAAAAAATATGAACAAGTTGACATCAAAGAGATCCTGCTAGACAATTATACAGTGCTGGCCAAAAGTATTGGCACCCCTGTAATTCTGTCAGATAATACTCAATTTCTTCCAGAAAATGATTGCAATCACAAATGCTTTGGTAATAATATCTTCATTTAATTTGTCTTCAATGGAAAACCACAAAAAGAATTGTCAAAAAGCCAAATTGGATATAATTCCACACCAAACATAAAAAAAGGGGTGGACAAAAGTATTGGCACCCTTTGAAAAATCAGGTGATGCTTCTCTAATTTGTGTAATTAACAGCACCTGTTACTTACCTGTGGCACATAACAGGTGGTGGCAATAACTAAATCACACTTGCAGCCAGTTGAAATGGATTAAAGTTGACTCAACCTCTGTCCTGAGTCCTTGTGTGTACCACATTGAGCATGGAGAAAAGAAAGAAGACCAAAGAACTGTCTGAGGACTTGAGAAGCAAAATTGTGAGGAAGCATGAGCAATCTCAAGGCTACAAGTCCATCTCCAAAGACCTGAATGTTCCTGTGTCTAACGTGCGCAGTGTCATCAAGAAGTTTAAAGCCCATGGCACTGTGGCTAACCTCCCTAGATGTGGACGGAAAAGAAAAATTGACGAGAGATTTCAACGAAAGATTGTGCGGATGGTGGCTAAAGAACCTCGACTAACATCCAAACAAGTTCTAGCTGCCCTGCAGTCCGAGGGTACAACAGTGTCAACCCGTACTATCCGTCGGCGTCTGAATGAAAAGGGACTCTATGGTAGAATACCCAGGAAGACCCCACTTCTGACCCAGAGACATAAAAAAACCAGGCTGGAGTTTGCCAAAACTTACCTGAGAAAGCCAAAAACTTTTTGGAAGAATGTTCTCTGGTCAGATGAGACAAAAGTAGAGCTTTTTGGGAAAAGGCATCAACATAGAGTTTACGGGAAAAAAAAAGAGGCCTTCAAAGAAAAGAACACGGTCCCTACAGTCAAACATGGCGGAGGTTCCCTGATGTTTTGGGGTTGCTTTGCTGCCTCTGGCACTGGACTGCTTGACCGTGTGCATGGCATTATGAAGTCTGAAGACTACCAACAAATTTTGCAGCATAATGTAGGGCCCAGTGTGAGAAAGCTGGGTCTCCCTCAGAGGTCATGGGTCTTCCAGCAGGACAATGACCCAAAACACACTTCAAAAAGCACTAGAAAATGGTTTGAGAGAAAGCACTGGAGACTTCTAAAGTGGCCAGCAATGAGTCCAGACCTGAATCCCATAGAACACCTGTGGAGAGATCTCAAAATGGCAGTTTGGAGAAGGCACCCTTCAAATCTCAGGGACCTGGAGAAATTTGCCAAAGAAGAATGGTCTAAAATTCCAGCAGAGCATTGTAAGACACTCATTGATGGTTACCGGAAGCGGTTGTTCGCAGTTATTTTGTCTAAAGGTTGTGCTACCAAGTATTAGGCTGAGGGTGCCAATACTTTTGTCCGGCCCATTTTTGGAGTTTTGTGTAAAATGATCAATGATTTGACTTTTTTTTCATTCTCTTTTGTGTTTTTTCATTGCAAGCAAAATAAATGAAGATATTATTACCAAAGCATTTGTGATTGCAATCATTTTCTGGAAGAAATTGAGTATTATCTGACAGAATTGCAGGGGTGCCAATACTTTTGGCCAGCACTGTACACCTGAAAAGCTGTAATGCAACTAATAAAACAACTGTAAACGGTTGAATTACATGTAAGTGTATGAGGTCCTGTACACTTATGCTCCATGAGTAAAAGAATCAAGAAGAAAGGAACACATATGGGTAGAAGTGGGGAACTGATGTCTGAACTGATAAAGCAGCAAAGGAAAAATCCTTCTTTTATAAAATCATAAAATCTGATTTCTGTCACACACTGCCATCTCAACAAAGCATTTGTATAACTTCATAGAGTTGGATGCTAATCCATAGTCTTCATGGAAAAATGATGATCTCTTTTAGAGATGAGCAAATTTCTCAAAAGTTCAATTCTGCAGTTCTGGTGTTCATTAGTGGGGAAAGAAATAAGTGGCATATTGGCCGTTCTCTTCAAAAGTAAAAAATAACAGGCCCTTTTTGCCCTTTGCAATTACGTTTTTTGATCGAACAGTATGTCAGATAGAGAAGCGAGAAATCACGTACAGGGGAGGGCCGCAGGCCTAAATGTTTCTGGCGCAAGCAGAGGTCGCAACAGAGTAAGGGGGCGTGGCAGCAGGGGTCACTTACAGAGGCCATCCAATTCATCCCAAGTCACATCAGACACCCCCAGCCAAGAGTCGGTTGGTTCGTCAGACACAACCCTTAGTTGGCATGGCCCGGCAGCAGGCCCTGTGCCCTCACCTGTCCTCAACCTGCCTCTGTCCTTTTCTGATCCCTCAGCTAGAGAAGTACTCTATGCTGTGAGCTCAGATCCACTATACAGTGAGGAGGAGGTATTATTATTTATTATTATTGTTTATTTATGTAGCACCATTAATTCCATGGTGCTTTACATTTGAGGGTTAACATAAGGTACACAAGATATACAAAACATAATACTAACAGTGACCAACTGGCACAGTGGGATACAGGGCCCTGCCCACAACGGCTTTCAATCTGTTAGGCAAGAGGGATAGAGACAGAAGGTGGGGGTAGAGGCTGTTCAGGTGGTGGTATGGAGACAGTAGTGTTATTGGAGTGGAGTGTTATTGGAGGTTGAAGGCCTTCCTGAATAGGTGAGTCTTCAGGGCCTTCTTGAAGCTTGTGGGGGCGCACTGATGTCATTACGCGGCCGCGCCCCATGTGACCGCTGGGGCCTAATCACAGGCCTCAGTCACATGACGGGAGAGCGCCGGAGAGAACACTGTGCCCAGGAGAAGTGAGAATATGTATTTATTGTTTTCAGTCACCTCCCCTGCCCTGCCATCTATTGGAAAGGGGCCTGCAATATGCCAGGGCCTCTTTCCAATAACAGTATGTATAGCGGTTGGGGAACCAGGCTTTCCCCGACCGCTATCATAGTGGTCTGGGGCCCGGCCATCTCCAGCTGTCCGTGGGCCCCGTACCCTGCAGGGGGTGCGACCGGGATCGTTACGCCACTGGTTTGTGGGGTTTTCGGTAGAGGCTGCCACAGGGCTCCGGGCCCCCTAATGTCCCGGACCCTGTGGCAGCCGCTACCGCTGCTACCCCGGTATTTACGCCCCTGTACCTAAGTAAACCCACCTACCTGCTCTGTAATTGTTCCTTAACTTGACACATGTATCTTTCAGGGTCCCAGAAAAGCTGGGTAACATATCAGTCAGAGACTGCTGCTGAAGCAAAATATCTACCTAATATACCTATATAAACCTATTTCTAGTTATGCGTTTCAGGAATCTAGGAAAGCTGGGTGATTTGCACAAATAAGATGAAAACCACAACTTCTCCCAGGTATAATTCCTGCTCTGTAGCTACCCTGTCTCCATTACTGTACATTCAATGTCACTCCATTACATCATTAGTCTAAATGGAAGCTCCACTTACTCCTTGATAAATTATGACAGATCTCTCAAGATTCTTTTCGAGTTCGGGTGGTTCGGGACCAAGATTCATTTCAGGTCGAACAAGTCCAGTACGAACCACACTGTGCTTCCACTCACTTTTACGCATTTTAGCCTTTAAAAGATCCAAAAATTTACTTTTTTTGGTGGGAAAGGTACTTGTCTGCGTTTTTTTTTAGACACACATGCGGTTATATTGTAAATTGTAAAAAACAGTTGAGTCAAGTTGAAAGTGATGAAGAATTGGCTTTTAAAAAAAATAAAGTCACCAAAACTGTGGTAGCAGATGTGAAACCAAAATTTTATTTATTTATTTTTTTTAATACTAACACTGTGGCAACAACAGTGTGGTATAGTGGATTGTGATGGTGGACCAGGCAGCAGGACATGTCTGTCTGAGTTGTGGCAGTGGTAGTAGCTGTGGCAACATGTATGTATGTGTGTCAGTCCATAATATGATTGGCCAGGCTGCTGGAAATGTCTGCCTGAGTGGTGGTAGGCACTAGGAAACTGTGGGTGGCAACATGTGTGGCAGTGCAGCAGGGCATAATATGGTGGACCAGGCTACAGGACATGTCTGCATGAGTGGTGGCAGTGGTGGTAGCTATTTAGGAGAAGCAGCCAGCATCAGCAGCTGTACAGTAAATGGAAGATCATGATAAAGGTAGATGTAACTGGCCGGGCAGCTAAAAAAGCTAGAATATCTTTTGAAATGAAAAGGATTCTATGACCCTGAGAACAACATTTGGGAGGCAGAAAAGAACCTAGATGATCAGGTCAGTTATCCCTGTGTGGGATCAAATGCCACATCCACATTGTGCTGGCATAGTAACAATTGACAAAATTGGCAGAAAAATTTGGGGCGCACTATCAGCGTATCTGGCCAGACTGCGAGCTGAAAAAGGTGAACTATCTTCCAGAAGTGATCATTGTGTCTGTGATTTGCTGCTGCTATGGGTGGCCATGCAACACCAACTAGTGTAGTAAGTGACAAATGAGATAATTTCAAGAAAAATTTGGGGCACACTATTAGTGTACCTACTGCCTAGCTTGCCAGCTGTAAAATCTGGACTTATGAACTATGTTCCAAAAGGGATCTTTGCGATTTGCTGCATGCAGTAATCATATACTGCTGCTCAAACTGACGCTCTAGCATGTTCACATCACCTTACAACCATGAAATGAGGGAGGGGGAGTGGAACCAATAGCTTGCCCTGGAGAAGCTGGGGGTGAGAAATGGTAAACAGAGTATAATAATAGTTCATGAGTGGGCCACTATGGGGCATAATACCGAGTGCAGGGGCCATTGTGGAGCATAATACCATGTGCAGGGGCCACTGTGGAGCATAATACCCTGTGCAGGGGCCACTGTGGAGCATAATACTGTGTGCAGAGGCCACTATGGAGCATAATACCGTGTGCAGGGGCCACTATGGAGCATAATACCATGTGCAGGGGCCACTATGGAGCGTAATACCGTGTGCAGGGGCCACTATGGAGCATAATATTGTGTGAAGGGGTCACTAGGGAGCATAATACCATGTGCAGGGGTTGCTGTAGAACATAATACCGTGTGCAGGGGCCACTATGGAGCATAATACTGTGTGCAGGGGCCGCTGTGAGGCATAATACAGTGTGCAGGGGCCACTATGAAGCATAATACCATGTGCAGGGGCCGCTGCGGGGCGTACTACTGTGTGCAGGGGCTGCTGTGGAACATTATAGTGTGTGTAAATGGGGCGCTATAAACATGGGCTATGGCGCCTGTTTATATTATACACTGTCTGTTTATAGTGACATATAATTATAGCCTTGTCACATGGACGTGTATAGGACGAGGCTGTAGTTACATTACATGGCCACTACATGGCGCTTACACAGGTACCATTCAAACAGCTGATCAGTGGGGGTCCTGGGTTTTTAAGCCCCACTGATTAGTTTATTAATGACCTGGAAAACCTTTTAATTAGTTAACACCTGGGGCATTATTAATAAGGGGCACTATTTATACAGGGTACACATGGACATTATTAATATAAAGATGCACTCGGGAGTATTATTCATTATGGGGGGTTATATCATATACTTTATAATTGGGGTAGCAGTTGGATGGGTGTGCAGGTGAGGATAATGAGGGTCCGGTGCCTGGAAAAGTGAGGAGCCAAAGATGTCTGTGTTGCAAACTTTACAGAGACAAGTCACAGCTGGAAGAAGTGGTCATGGCGGTCCAAAGGGAAGAGAAGGGAAATGTGACCGATTAGTCAGAGACGTCATCTGTAAGTCACAAAATGTTACTGCACTGTATTCTTCTAAATGATAGAGGATAAATACCTGATTGATGGGGGTCTGTCTGCTGAGACCCGCACTGAGCCTGAGAATTGGGTTTTTCCCCCCACTGGGTGGGAATTCAGCCTGACCGCAGCCATATATAGGCGTGTCGCTTGGTGGATGGATGAACCCGCGTGGCTCTCATACACTTCAATGGGAGTGCCAAAGATACTGGAAGTCCAGTACTCAGCTATCTGCGGAGCTCCTATTATAGAGAATGGGGGCCATGTGGGCTCTTCCGTCCACCAAGCAGAAAATGTGTGAAGTTATTGTCATTGTTAATACCGTGTTGTTGATCTGATACTAAAGTAATGCAGTAAGAAGAATTCTTAAAAACTGTTTTATAACTTTGTGTATTGTGTATATTGTGAGACAATAACAGCATGTGAAACTAGTAGCATGGAAACTCAAATTTTTTTTTTTTGTGGGGGGGGGGGGGGGCGTCTTTCTATAGTCCACCTCAGGCAGCAAAGAGGCTAAGTTCACCACTGCAGGTGGGAGTGAAACTTGCAGATCAGCTGGATGACTGGGTGCAGATTGTGGGGAGAAAGAGGAGGAGAAGCAGATGGAGATGATAATAATGAATGATAATGTGACAATGCCCACCATGTGCTAAATGTGGAAGACTATCATGGGTAGAAGGAATGGAATGGTCTTGCGCAGCGCTCCAGTCTCCCCTGACTGGGCATTGCAGATGACGGGGTCCCAATATAAACCCCCATCCCCCTTTAATAAACAAACTGCTGGGCCTAAATACCTTCCCCTTTTGGCCTCAACCCCACACCAGCCATCAACCCACCCCCTATTAAGAATAAACAGAGACCAAGGGTTGAATTAAATCGGCCACAGCAGCCGTATTTATTAACAAACAACAAATAAATAACAACAAGTATAAATTATTATAATTTATAATAACTTAAAATAATTTAACAAGAAATGCTTAACCTGGGTAAGAGTCCTTGGAGCTACAAAAAACCGTCAATCGCCTGGCCTGGTGCTAATATAACCAGACCATGAATTTACCACCAGCTGCGACCACAGGCTCGGCGGCACCATGAATAAAGATGAACTCCTTCTTCCATGTACCAGCTCACAGGGCCAACTACCCTGTAACCGTTCACCATGCTCCAGGCCATCCACCAAAATTGTGCAATTACCACCAAATGTATAGGTGGAGCCTACCTTTGACTCCACCCTTTTAGCCAATTGACCACCAACTCCAACGACCCCACCCGCCACAGAGAGCATGCCTTAACCCCTTAAGCTTGAGAGACCTGCCACACTTCCAGGGCCCTTTCAACACCCTCCAGAATACCCAATGTGCACAAATCTATGCCCACCGCATTCAGGTGGACCCCGTCCCGCAACCAAAACTCCCCCTCCCCAGACTCCAACTCCGTGTGCTGCACGCACACACCGCCATTCCTGGACACAAACCCCACAACAGCACGGTTGACCTTAATCCTGCCCTTGTTAAGCTTTTCAACAGACTGAGCCTCTCGCCAGGTTTTTCTGGGTACAATATCAGACCAAACAGTAACAATCCCCGGAAACATGGACCACAGCCTCAACAGGTCATACTTAATATCCCTAATTAAATCTTGAAAAGGATGAACCCCCAGGTCATTGCCGCCAGCATGTATAACAATAATGTCCGGAGACCGATCCAACCTTGCGCACCTGTGGATTTCGGGCATGACTCCACACCATACCTCGTACTCTAATCCAACGTACAATGACCACATCCCTGGCGAATCCCAGCTGCTGACCATTCTGTCGCACGCCAGCCCGCTCCGCGCCCCAGAACACAAAAAAGTGGCCGAAGATCCAGACTAACAGAGCAGGAGAGCATAAGGAAAAGAATAGATAAGTTGGGGTGGAGGGAGGAAAGAATACCACAACAACACAATAATTCACATTTGAGCAAGGTGTGGATGCACGTATGATTTATACCTCTGAGATTCCCACCTACTGATGTGTCAGACCACCTCCGAGCTCAACCCCCAACTAGCAGCTTCAGTCGCTGCGCCAATGCGAAAAGAGTGTGGAGCATACCTAGAGGTGTCGAGGCCCAGCAAGTCCAAATAACCCCTAAAAACAGCCGAGAACTGATAACGGGAAAGAAACAAACCATCCTCATGACTCAGAAGTGGACCGCCTACCGAAGCCGGAGCCAACACCCGAAAAACCCGCAAACAACGCATTGGGCACATTTCTGACCCTGCAACAGCACCCAGGTGCAGATACTTCCCTGCCTCAACCTGATCCATTTTAGACCTGCGAATCCTGACCACTAGCACCCCGTTCATCAAGTCCACATCATTAGCCTGCAAACCACCAGGCCGCTTGGTCGCCACAGACACCAACTCACCCACTCTGACAGCCCCGAAAAAAGCTAAAGAAAAGACAAGATGAAACAAAACGCATTCATAGAGCGAAGAACAAAAACGGCCTAGCTCCAACCCCCAAACGCTCCAAAAGCTGAAATGTAACCGGGCGCCGTGTGTCACTACTTCCCCTGCTCCTGGGGAACCCCTTCAGCGCACGTTGATCCAAGAAGTGTTTGGTGGAGTCCACAAAACCCCTAAGCTTGAAACCGAATGCCAATACCGCTACCGGGCCATTAACTTTCGCCACGTACCAGCCATCGGATGACCAACGGCTTAACAAGAACAACAACACCCTGACCCTATCATCATCAGTATGTATCGGACCTAATTCCCCACCCAATCCTCCCAATGCCGCCAAGCCATTGAATACTTTTCCCAGGTGCTGGGGGCCAACGATGCCTGAATCAATGTCCCTGCTTCTCGCAAACCAAGTCCCATAATTCTTGAGGACATGGAATCCCATCCACTTCCGCCCCTGGAGCCAGGGCATGAAACCACTCCCACTGGAAATGAGACAAAGAATCAGCAATGTCATTTTTGACACATGCACCGCCACCACCAATGCATTTAGGCACAAGCAATGCAGCACTAGCCACTGAAGCAACTTGATAACTAGAGAAGAAGACACATTGTCGTCACATTGTTAATGGCCGACACAACCGACATGTTATCGCAATTAAACCTAACTTTTTTATCCCGGAACTCCCCACCCCATATGGACACTGCAACTACAATCAGGAATAACTGAAGTAAGTCAAATTCCGCATCAGACCTAGTTCACGCCACGCCACAGGCCACCACTGCCCCCCGTAATAGGCCCCAAAACCGTGGCTTCCTGCTGCATCTGTAAAAAGGCCGTAATCAAATACGTCGATCACGGGCCGACTGGACAAGCGATCTACCATTGAACTGGTCCAAAAAAGTGCCCCATACCGCCAGGTCCTCGACAACCCTTTCATAGCCCCGCCAGCTGGCGACAAAAAATCCTGCCCATGGGAATAATGTAGCAGGCAAAGTAGCATATGGCGAGCACGCCTCATCCTCTCCCTCAGATCAACCAGCTTGTCACCAGGCAGCCGGAATTCCATTGCCACAGTGTCACGCTCTATGCCCAAAAAACTCAATCTAGTGCACGGACCTTCAATCTTTTCCGATTACAACGGTATCCCAAGCTTACTGGTGACCCACTGAATGGTCACTAGCAAAACCGCGCAGAGCTCGGAGCCTGCCGGACCTATACAGAGGAAATCATCGAGGTAGTGTATAACTGACTCCACCCCTGACACCTCCCAAATCATCGACTCCAAAAAGGTGCTGAAAGCCTCAAAGTACACACACGATATCGAGCAACCCATGGGAAGGCAACGATCCACGTAATACCCACCATCCCATTAGCAGTCCAGTAACCTAACGCTGTCAGAGTGTACCGGCAGTAACCTGAACACCGCCTCCACATCCGTCTTAGCTAAGAGGGCCCCTGGACCGCAACACCACACCCAATGCACAGCCGCATCAAACGATGTACTGTATACACTACCAAACAAAGCTCGGGTGCAATACCGTCGTTGACCGACGCTCCTTTGGGATATGACGAATGATGTATGAGCCGAAACTGATTCGGTTCCTTCGTTGGCACCACCCCCAAAAGAGATACAATTAAACCCTCCAAAGGGGGTGATGCAAAGGCCACCTCCTTACTAAATTTTTTGGACATCACCCCCAAGTGTTCTGCCGCCAACTTCTAGTTAGTTATAGAAAAGGGGACCGCGTGCATCGGCGCGGGAATCCTAAAACCCTCCCTAAAACCTTCAACTAGAAACTTTGCACTCTCCCTATTAAGATACCTATTTAGGTACGGAAGCATGTCTTCCAGCTTCACCGGCGTCTGCCCCTTGTCCACAATTGGGCAAGGCCTTGGTCCTCTGTTTGCGTAAGCAACGGGACGAACCATGGGACACCTCACTGCAGAATTGTAAAGGGAAGTGCTTACCACAAACATTAATATATATATATATATATATATTCAATCATTCCATTCAGAACTCCTGAGAGAGCTATTGTCTGCAGGCTACAAAACCTGTTTTCTAACAGACATCCCGCATGGGCCAGGAAGGCTTTTGTTATGCTAATGAGACCCGCATGGTGATGTTAATCAGCTTCCTTTGTTCAAAGAGAGTTACCCGGAGCAGATGGGGGAGGTAGGTCATTACCCCTAGGCCAAGGATCGATTTTAAGTGTTAGAGCGCCATCCCAAGACTCATAAGAAGTATTGCATCTAAACTTATATTACAATACCAAGAGCCTGATTGGAGTGACAACATCTAGGTGGGCGGAGTTGGGGGCCATATATATAATGGGCCAAAAGCCCTCTCTCTCTCTCTCTTCATCCTCTCTCTTCACCACCAGCCCTTGGGAGATGGATTGACCAGCTTCACCTAGACAAGCTCCATATACCACCAGAGCATGCATAATAAGGCTTAAGTATAACTTTCTCTCTCCATCCATCTATCCACCCATCATCCATCTTTATCTATCTATCTATCTATCTATCTATCTATCTATCTATCTATCTATCTATCCATTTATCTATCAGTCACCCTCTATTAATCTGTATTACTACTGCTGTGTTCCTTACAGAAAGGGTCAGTTAGTAAATTGTCCAGGGGTTGTATGTGTGTGGTTGTATGTGTGTGTGTATGTAGCGATATCTGTAGGTTTTTACTTGGGTTCTGTACTTATTGTATTGCACTGTGTTAATACTGTTTTGTATTATTCTATAACCTAGTTCCATCATATTAATAATAAACGTATTTTATGATTAATATTGTGGGGTAAATTATCGTACATGCAAACCAGTCAAGGAAACAGATAAGTAGATATACCTAAGGAGAAAGGAGGGAAACTGAGAATATTAATTAGTAGTAACACCCAGATCTCTCTAACATAATGGTGAAACAAGTTAGGAGTGAGGAATATTTATTATTAATATTCACCCCTTAACATAATGGCGAGCCGGCCCGTACTGTTTTAATATTTTTGCGTGTTGTCTTCTGGCAAAACTGTGTTATACCGTGAACTATCAAGTGGAGGGGCGTGGACAGGTAACATTGGTACACAGTGAAGTGTTGCGTTACACTGTATGCCCAGATTGAAGTTTGCACGGCTAACCCAGTTTGCTTAAAGCTTCACTTAAAATAATTAATAACAGTGAACCTATTGTTTATTTGTATTTATCTGAAGGTATTAACAATTGTCTGTTTCCTCCACAAGCAACTCGCTGGGGGACTGAGAAATCCATTTGTACCTCTGTAATATCAAAGTCAAGGTTCTTCAGGAGAAGTCCAGCTGGTCGGGAAAAGGCTTTCCGGTACGAAAAGGATACTTTTTCAAGCAGCAAAAGACAAGTAGGAGGACAACGGTGACCAAGATGACAGCAGGAAAAGTAAGTATGGATTTCTCAACATTAAAACACCTAGCTAAACACAGTACATTCAACCCAGTACCACCCACAACCTATAAATCAGGAGAAATGTTGTGGTCTGCTTTGCTGGATCAGGCCTATGCTCATGATAAAAACTGTATTAGTAAACGGACAGTTTTTAACAAAACTTCTAAAAGATTACAAATGTTAGCAAAACTAGTATATACTTTTGAAGATTCCATCTGGAAGCCAGAGCATGCTGAGATCCTAGCAAACATGAAAGGGACAGTGGAGCGAGCTAACAATGCAAACCTCCACTGTCATTGTTGTGTAGACAATGTCAAGCAGATTCACATGTTAGAAACTCAATTGAAAGATGAGGCACTTTATATAATTGAGAGAGGAAAGGAGATTTGTGTGTTGGAATCCAAACTCTCTGACAAAGAGAATTATTATTCTGACATGGACAAAGAACTCCTTCGATTATACACTGAGAACAATCAGTTTAGAAGTAAAATTACTTCCACAGAAGCAATGTTAGTGACACTAAGAGAGGAACAAGCGGCAAACTCGCAAATCATTGCGAATTTGCAGCAGATCATCTCTGACTTGTCACGGCCTAGTACTAACAGCACGGTACCCTTGCCAACTAAACAGATTTGTGTCTCAGGAATGGCACAGGAGGGGACTGGGGCGATCAGACCCATGGCTCCTGTGGATCAGAGATCCAATAGTCCATTTTGTGATACTAGGAGTCCAGTGGAGCGTGCACTACAATGCTCTCCAACACCTTTGGAGAGGAGAGACAGCGGACGCCTCCATGGACAGGACTCAAATTGGGGACTAAGTAGTGGATGGGAAACTGTACATACGGCTTCCAACCTACCTACACGTCCTGAAAGGTCAGTGGAATTTTATCCTAGCCATAACAACATGGAAAAGATAAATTTCCTGTTACGGATCTGCATAGAGATCCCTAAGTATGACCCTAAAACAGATCCATTTACAGCCTGTGATATGTTTGAAGGACATTGCAGGAAATATTCTGTGCCTCCAGAATATCATATGGAGCTGTTTAAATTGTGGTTGCCTACACACCTCAACCAAAGGTATGAGGCAACAGAGAGAACAAGTCCCAAGAATGGCCTATTTTATGATGAGGAAGAACGCCTTTCAATACTCATGAAACTGGCAACAGGACATTGGGATGTTACTCCAGAAATCCTGACAAAATTCAAACCCACCTTACAGGACGAACCTTCGTCCCTCTGTGGTCGGTTTGAAGCAATGTACAGGAGGATCACAAAGGATCAAGGTATAGGAGTCCCACAAGGCATGGTTCGCATGTTTGTGTACAAATTCCCATACCTTGACACCGCAATTCGGCTAAGTGCAGCAAGGGAGCCAACGCTCACTGATGCAGCCATGATTATTGAACAGTATAGACAAGATCTACTGCGCAATAAAAAGTCTGTGAAAATCAGGGAGCGTGGAAAGGTCCATGTCAAATCACAAGATGAACGTGGACACCACACTAAGCCACACATGTCTGTCTACCCCACAGCTCCTCCAACAGAAAAGATGGGAGACATACGATGCTTTCTGTGTTTACAGGTTGGACACATTAAAAGAAACTGCCCTCAAGTAGTTCGCAATCGTACAAACCCAGAGAAAAATGGCAATAATAATGGTTTCAAGATGAAGCCTAATTACGCCAAACAAGTTGGGAAACAGACAGATAGCAATCAGGGACATTTGCCAGAACAGGCACTGAAACGTGTGGCACTTGTAAATGCCCCTGATAGACCAGAGGATAGAACATTAGGTGTAGAACATCATAGGTCTGCACAGAATGTTAAAACTCAGAAACCACAAGTGGCAGTACGTACCTCAGAGGTACCTACTGAGAATCTGGTGCAGATTGACTGACGTTCAGGGATCCCTAAAGATCTGGCTCCAATATGTCACATCATACTGGATTATTCAGGGAGACCCCACATTAAAGCCAGAATAAAAGACCACGATACCAAGATCATGCTCGACACTGGAGCAGAAATTTCTATTACCAATGTCAAACATGATCTACACCCCAACAGCCCTCAGTGTATGGTGATCGGATTTGATCACCAACAAGGGGGGGTGAGAGCCCACAGGATAGATGAAGTTCTAGTTGAGCTTGACAGAAATAGGACCTTGAAGATCCCAATGTGGTATTACCCTGGTACTGATAACATCATCGGTACCGATGTAATGACACAAAATGGATGGATAATCGATTTGGCAAACTGTATTGTTTGGAGGGGTCCAAGACGATCAAAGGTGTATGTCATACAGCACCAATATCTGGGACCACCCCTACCAGCAATTGAGAATTCTTCCAATGTGCTGGAACACAAATGGCCAGAGGTCTCACACAACATAGACCTTGAACCTATTGTGTTTGAATATCCAGACTTGTGGGCTCAAAGCAAAAATGATTGTGGAAGAATGGTTGGCGTTCAGGTGGACATACAAGGGCCAGACCCTCCACCTCAGCGTCAATACCGCTTTCCGCCTGAGGCAACACAATCAATTCTAGAGACAGTCCAAGACCTGGAAGTAAGGGGTGTGGTCATAGAGGGTAATTCAAAGTGCAATAATCCTTTATGGCCTGTGAAAAAGAAGGGTGCAGGTGTTGAAACTACATGGAGGCTTACAATAGACCTTCGCATCCTTAATAAGTACACCCCCATGTCTGCACCTGTGGTCGCTCAGACTCCCGACATAATGGCAAGGGTAAGCGGCAAAAGTCGTATATTCTCAACCATCGATGTCGCCAATGGATTCTTTTCCATCGAACTGACAGAGAGCTGCAGGTACAAGTTCGCCTTCACAGTGGGTAACAAGCAGTATATGTTCTGTGTACTGCCCCAGGGGTTTCACAGTAGTCCTACATATTTTCAACAGGCATTAGCGGCTGAATTAAGTGTGTTCTCACGGCCAGAATGTCTGCTGCAATATGTAGACGACTTTCTCCTTCACACAGAAACCATGGAAGACCATCTGGTTCTGTTGAAGGAACTGTTGTGACTCCTGGCCCAGGCTGGACTCAAGCTGAGCCCTCATAAGGCAAACTTGGCTAGGACAGAAGTCACCTTCCTTGGTGTCCAGATTTCATATGGAGCCAAGGGCATCCTGGCTGCCCGTGTGGAAGCCAGGGTGAAGATACCCAGGCCAGACTCTCTACAGAACTTACGCAAGTTCCTAGGAGTAGCCAACTTCATGAGGGAGTTCATAGAGGATTTTGCCGTCAAAGCAAAACCACTCTATGAACTTCTTATAGGGGAACAGCCTTCTCTGAAGGACTGGTCAGAGACACAGGAAGAGGCCTTTTCAACTCTGAAAAGAGATCTCTCATCCGCCCCAGTCCTAGCCACCCCTCTCCCAGAAGGAAAACTGGCCATACAAGCCCATGCTGGTGCAGAGTCTACTTCTACGGTCCTTCTTCAAAAGATAGGATCTGAGTATAGACCTCTAGGGTACTTCTCCAGGCTCCTTTCACCAGTTGAAAGGGGTTTTGATGAATGTGCTAAACAACTGACAGCCATACACTATGCGGTTAAAGCTACCGAGCATATTGTGGGTTTCAGACCCCTCACTGTACAGACTCCACATTCCCCGCTGGCACTCTTGCTTCGAGATACACTCCCTGGAGTCTCACAACAGAGATTTGGGAAGTGGATCATGGAGGTGAGTGGGCGAAATCTGACAGTGGACCACAAAGCAAAATATGTTCTCTCCCAGTTGTTAAATATGACAGGGATAGAACATGATTGTGGTCAACTAACACAGGTCACTGATCCCCAGCTATTCAGGATGACCACTAATCCCGATGACAGAGTCATCTTTGTTGATGGCTCTCGATTCTGCTTGAACGGCACCTACATGACAGGATTTGCAGTGCTGAATGAGACCATGGGTACTCAGAAGCTGGTAAGGTTGCCTGGTCACATGTCAGCACAACGGGCTGAACTGGAGGCCGTCAGAGAAGCCCTTCTCATTCAGCCTCCAGGGAATCGTACTATATATAGCGACAGCTCATATGTAGTCCGATCTCTCACTTTGCATCTGGACACTTGGAAACGACGAGGGTTTGTGGACAGCCAAAATAAACCTTTAGCTCATGCCTCAGTCCTGAAAGAGTTGTGGGAATGGGGCATGGCACATCCTGGGAATGCTTCAATCATAAAAATTCCAGCACACCAGAAGGGTGATAACCCTCTGATCCGGGGTAACAACAAAGCAGATGAGTCTGCCAAATTGGCTGCAGTGTCTGGAGTCCTCCAGGAATCAGACACTGAGGCCATACCCGTACACCAGATTAAAATCAGAAACAAACAACTCAAAGATGGTCCAGTGTCATTTGAAGAGGAACAGTCAAAGGATCCTTTGCTGGCAGCACACCTTACCAGCCCACAAGATCCCTGGACAGTCCAACAGGGCATCTTGTGTTATGACACTGGAACCAAACCACTCCCTCTACCGGTGGTCCCACAGCATCTGCAAGCAGAACTAACAAGACTCAATCATCAGTTGTTGGGTCATCTGAGTCGGGACAAACTTTTGACCCTACTCAAGGACAAATTATACTGGCCAGGTATGTCCAAGACGGTAGAGGAAGTTACACAACAATGCCTGGTGTGTGCGCAGGTAAACCCAAGGGCATCCGCCCTGAAGCCAGTGTTGCAGCGGGTTCCTCCAGCGGAGGGACCATGGTCTACTTTACAAATTGATTACATAGGACCATTACCGGCAGGCAGCCGTAACTGTCGCTATGCATTGGTGGTGGTGGATGTCTTCTCAAAATGGGTAGAAGCCATCCCTACAGTAAATGACTCCGCTACTACTACTGCTCGGGTTCTGTGGGAGCACATTCTATCACGGTGGGGAATCCCCCGAGTGATTGAATCAGATCGGGGAACCCATTTTACAGGCAAGGTTATGAAAGCACTTTGTGGACTTCTGGACATAAAGCAAAGATTTCATGTACCTTATCATCCACAGTCAGCAGGCATTGTGGAGCGGATGAACCGAACTATCAAAACTCGGCTCTCCAAAGCACTGTTGGAAAGGGGTTCCACTTGGGTGACTTCCCTTCCAGCAGTACTGATGGGTATCCGGGCCACAGAGGCAACAACAACCGGCATAACACCATTTGAACTTATGACCGGGCGCAAGATGTCTATCTGTTGGCCAAGTGAACCCCAAATTTCTACACCCATGAAAGATGCTATTGCTAGAGATGTGTTTCTCCAACAGGTTCAGCAGAACCTGAAGGAATTGCTACCGCATGCAGCAATAAAGATGAATAAACCGTACCTACAGGGGGAAACTCCCATGCCCTCTGTAGGGGAAATGGTCATGGTCAAAGTATTCCGCAAGGCCGGGCCCTGGGATGCAAACTGGGAAGGACCCTACCAGGTCCTGGAAGTAATGGGTAGCACTATGCTGAAAGTACAAAGGCCAATCTCAATAAAAAAACGCTCACATAGACGAAAGGCAGGGTTTTGGATCCACATTGACCAAGCAAAGGCTACCCGTGCCTCCCCAACTCAATAAGGTCATGAGTATAGAGTTGGGTGAAGGGGGGGGTAGTAGGTCAAAGGTGTATCAAAACATTTCATATTATCATGTTATTCTTTACCAGATCACAGAACCAACAGCTATCAAATCAGTAAGATGGGTGTCTAGAAATCCCCACTTACATCCTTATAGGCCAGTGATAGTAAACACAACAAAGGTGCTGTGCACCAAAGCAGGAGTCCTGAGTCCTGAAGATGTCACTGGGGCAGAATACAGTGGATGGTACATTCTAAAAGCCACTTTTCTGATACATACCAGTCAGGATAGCATAAGAGTTAGGACATACTTTGATAGACCCATACCAGTAAAAGGCACCCTGAAGGCGTACTGTATGCTAAGGGATTCTCATATGGTAATAACTAGGGAATCCAAATATGCTCAAGGACATGTGTCCACGGACTATTTAGGGACCAGCATATTGATTTTTAAAGTTAAACTGCAGTAAATCTGGACAAGTATTATGGAACAATCAGAGCAGCCCAGTAAAACTTGAAGGCCTATACAGAGCCACAGTTTTGAAGGTACGAGCTGATGCGAAGGATCAGAGGTATACTCAGCTGGAGGGATCTCCATCCATTCGATCTTTTATGATTACCATTATGAGGGATGCTTGTGTACCAGATGTGACAGGACATTATTTCATCACCTATGCACACTGGGAACCAGACACTCAGATGGTAATGTCAGACTCTAACCCATGGAGATGGGATATAGTCTGTAACGGAGTGGATTCTCCAATAATTGATGTATGGATGGATGGAACCCCTATGACTGAGGAATACCGGAATAGATATGTATCTTCTGATTGGAAGGATCCCAGAGGCAGAGATATTAACTTTGCTATCAATATTGATGGTTCATTTAAATGGCCATTTTGTGAGGCAGTCGATGAGGGGTGTTGGACATTTACACAGTGGGTTTATCTTTCCACAACTAAACCCATCCGGAATCTCGTATTAGAGACTGGAGAAGGTGACCAATGGTATCCATTTAAAGGAAGAGGTAAAGTATGTGTGACTGTGGTAAGGGTCCCTTATGAAACTGAAGTTCTTCAGCCAGTAAAACCCCACAGGGATTCCTGTAATGCCCCAACCTATCAAATGGCTGATCCCATAGCTCCACAGTTAGCATCTCCCTGGAAAATCATCACCAAAACCAAATTCGTCCTATATACCTGGAGGATTTCGGTTGATGATTTTAGAGTAGACCACTGGGACCATAGATGTGAGGAGTTTGTGAGGAATCAGATCGATATGATAAAAGGATGGGTAGAGGTGGGACAAGAAGTAAGGAAGGATGCTACCAGATACAGGAAGTAAAGGGGGAGAAGGGATTTGATTGCCATGGGTTTAGGAGGAGGTGCAATGGGAATAGGGGCACTGAACACATATAGATGCCACTAGCTCCCTATCTTCTGCTTTACGAGAGAAGTTTACACTATTAGTCGTGGGTCTCCTGGAAGAACAGGATAGAGCTCAGCTTGCTCTGGCATGTACTCAGGTTCAGGGTGAACTTTCCAGCAACCTTAAACATATTGTGTCCTCACTGTATAACGGACACTACCCTTTTAACCTCCAGCAAAGGGTGAGTCCTTTTATCACTCCTTTTGCTGCCAACCATACTAACTGGTGGGTCATTCAGTGGCATGGGTGCCATAATCTCACTTGCACTGCTTCATCCTTGGCACCTATCTCTGGCAACGTGAGACGTGGGTATGGTGCTATCAACCTAGGTATAATGCATATACCATTTATACAACTAACTGCACCGAAAGAGGTGAACTCCTCCCAGGAGCATATTGTACCCTTTATCCCGTTCTAGGTGTCGATGTAGCAGAGCAGAAGGGGAGAACACCGATTACCCCACAGAAGAGTTTGGATATCCGTCCAGATACTCCGGTAAGGCTCCAGAGGATCCCTCTTGGTTTTGGCAGAAAACTGAGACACCTGCTACTAGACTTCACTAAGGAGGAAAGTGTCATAGAGAAGCTCAAAGACTCTGAAAAGCAGGCCACCATCTTATTGAAACATGACCAGTCAAAGATAACAGAGATGGTTCATGCCCTGGAGAAGGACTCAGCCGTATCTTGGTGGGAGAGTCTGTTCGGATATAGCCCCAAAGCAACATCATTCTTCAATCTGCTTGTACACCCAGTCATAGTCCTCCTCGTCTTAGTGGCCATTATGTATATAGGAATGATCTTCATCTATAGGAAGATAAAAGGCCTGGCCCGTCAGCTTCAAAAGGGCCAGGCTGTACATCACGAAATTACCCGAAGGCAGGGACTAAGGACTTGATACCAATACAGTCCCAGCCTTAACTTGTAAATGATGTTTTCAATGTAATTTTCTATATTCTTGTACATTTTTGCATTTTTGTGTGTGCACATAGACACTTCAGGTGTAAGTGCCTGTTATGGTCTGTACAACAACATACGCCTCCCACACTGAACACTGAGTGTGTTTGTGTATAGACATACTTGCATTTGCATTTTTTTTAGTGTAATTCCCATCTACACCTGGGTCTGAAGATTCATGTGTTTATGGATGAGTAGGAAACACGTGCTCTTGTGGCAGGAGTCTCTATGTGCACCAATACCAGCACATCCTTTTATGTTTATCGCCTTGATCTATAGGGGGGTGGGAATTTGTGTGTTTGGTGGATGAGTGGGATATATATATATGTTCTTGATCTATAGGGGGGTGGGAATTTGTGTGTTTGGTGGATGAGTGGGATATATATATATGTTACATTAATTTCTGTTAGGTAAAGGGGTGTAAGGATCCTTAGGGACAGGTAAGGTACCCCTACACTGTAAGGTAATTGCCACCTCGGCCATATAAAATGGTATGGTTCATAATGGATGGATTGAATGTCAGGTACAGGGGACATGGGAAGCAGTGCCTCTCCCCACAATTCGATTTTAGGGTCTGAGACATCATTTCAGATGCAGGTTCACAGACCTGCCTTGATAAAAGTCCAGGTTTTTCTGTTCATGGAGGCCGGTGACAACTTCACTGGTGACCTGTGCTTAAGTACAGGTAGCGGTCCTGTAGGACAGTTGGTGTCATGTGGCAAGGTGGTCTAACCCTGCGTGAGCTTCAGTCCGGACCAAAAGGTGGTGCTGCATGTACCGTGACAATGGACTGTGGTTTAAAGGTCTTACCTGACTAACTATGGGATGGATAAAAATGTTCCCATCCAGGTCAGTGTGACATATTGGGGTGGACCGTAGAAAGTATCACTGACACCGTAAATCAGGACGCGCAAAAGACGTTTTCTGTGAGCAGAGGATATATTGGGCGACAGTCATAGGTGGGAAAGTGTCCCTGGAAATGATCGATGTCTTGGTACCTAAATCCAAATTATACTTCACTCCATCCTGAACCATTGCCAGGAATGAATAGGGCTGAGGGGGCAATAACGACCAAACAAACACTTCCTCAAATTACATTGTCGTGTTCCCGACAACAGGGGGATTGTAAAGGGAAGTGCTTACCACAAACATTAATATATATATATATATATATATATATATTCAATCATTCCATTCAGAAATCCTGAGAGAGCTATTGTCTGCAGGCTACAAAACCTGTTTTCTAACAGACATCCCGCATGGGCCAGGAAGGCTTTTGTTATGCTAATGAGACCCGCATGGTGATGTTAATCAGCTTCCTTTGTTCAAAGAGAGTTACCCGGAGCAGATGGGGGAGGTAGGTCATTACCCCTAGGCCAAGGATCGATTTTAAGTGTTAGAGCGCCATCCCAAGACTCATAAGAAGTATTGCATCTAAACTTATATTACAATACCAAGAGCCTGATTGGAGTGACAACATCTAGGTGGGCGGAGTTGTGGGCCATATATATAATGGGCCAAAAGCCCCTCTCTCTCTCTCTCTTCATCCTCTCTCTTCACCACCAGCCCTTGGGAGATGGATTGACCAGCTTCACCTAGACAAGCTCCATATACCACCAGAGCATGCATAATAAGGCTTAAGTATAACTTTCTCTCTCCATCCATCTATCCACCCATCTATCCACCCATCTATCTATCTATCTATCTATCTATCTATCTATCCATTTATCTATCAGTCACCCTCTATTAATCTGTATTACTACTGCTGTGTTCCTTACAGAAAAGGTCAGTTAGTAAATTGTCCAGGGGTTGTATGTGTGTGGTTGTATGTGTGTGTGTGTGTATGTAGCGATATCTGTAGGTTTTTAATTGGGTTCTGTACTTATTGTATTGCACTGTGTTAATACTGTTTTGTATTATTCTATAACCTAGTTCCATCATATTAATAATAAACGTATTTTATGATTAATATTGTGGGGTAAATTATCGTACATGCAAACCAGTCAAGGAAACAGATAAGTAGATATACCTAAGGAGAAAGGAGGGAAACTGAGAATATTAATTAGTAGTAAGACCCAGATCTCTCTAACATAATGGTGAAACAAGTCAGGAGTGAGGAATATTTATTATTAATATTCACCCCTTAACAAGAATGAACAGGCTTGTTTGAATCTGCGGTTGAAGCCAAATTTTTGGGCTTCATTGAACTGCCAACACAGCCCGTAACGTCGCTGGGCATGTGAATCTGCCCCCCCCCGAGCTGTAACCACTATGGCCAATTCCACTGGCCGCCCCAGGAAAGGAGTGGCCAAAGCGCACCGGCACCATTACCTGAAGCCACAACCCTATATCCTTCTGATCCTACCGTATGCTGGGCCGAACTGCCGTACGCTGATGGAACTGCTCATCATACCGCAGCCATCTTTGACCCCCATAGACCCCATATGCCTCTATATATATATATATATATATATATATATATGACACTTGGAGTGCCCATGTCACCGCTGAGGCCCAATCACAGACCTCAGATGTGACCCCGAGCTCATGACGTATAAATATTTTTTTTATTTTTGTCACCTCCCCTGGTCCTCCAGCTGTAGACCCCAAAGTATAATAATTTACAGCAATGTATGCCGCAGTGGCCGTTTTAGTTAGTCCAAGATGAAAACCAAATTGGAATATTCAGGTCAAATCCAGTTAATTGCGAACTGATTTGCCCATCTCTAGTCATCATGTAAATCCTTGCACTCATTTTCCAAATAATATGGATCACAAACTGATTTCCATACACTGCATGAACATTGGGTGTCAAATTAAACTAGTGATACTGCATATAGCTTTCTTTGTAAAACATATCCCATGACATGTCCTGAAAATATTTATGCACGTTATTATCTACAGTATCTCCTACTGTACATGGAGCAAGTCATACTATTGGTAAAAACAAAAAAACAATATACACATGGAAAAAGCTATAAATTCATCATATGACATATAGTAAAGGCCCAATGCGCACAAGTTTGTGCATTTTTCTTTTATTTTATTATACAAATATAACATACAAAAAACATAATAATAAAAACTATACAATGCTCTCAACCACCCCACCCTATAACTCACCGGCCCCAGCACAAGAATGGAGAAGCAAGGAAAAAAAATTGTAAACTTAAATGGTAAGAATGTATATTTTATCCCTCTTCCTCCAGATAACCCACAGTGCGGCAAGGCTAAGACTGAAAACTGTGCTGATGTAGAGATCGGTAGTTTTGAAATGATCTCCAATGTGCCCACTCTCATTATTAGCGGTTGCACGCCATAAATGCTGAAATGAGAAAACCGTGGAGTTCATTTGAAAACTGTGCTGATCTTCACATTCTGTTGTACCCTGGAGGAACTATGACCAGAGGCGTAGCTAGGGGTTCAGCACGGGGGGCGAACATGTCCAAGTGGGCCCCCTACTTGGACATGTTTGTATACCGATACTATCAGTATACGGTGAGCGTATAGTGGTATATAGCGGCTCTGTAGACAATTTAGGTGAATACAGGGCAGTAACATTTTGTGACTTACCGGTGACGTCTCTGACTAATTCCCATTTCCCGTCTCTTTCATCTGGACGGCCATGACCACTTCTTCCAGTCTCTGTAAAGTTTGCAACACAGACATCTTTGGCTCCTCACTTTTCCAGGCACCTGACCCACATTGTCCTCACATACACAAAGTCCCCATCCTGCTGCTACCCCCAATTATAAAATATATAATATACCCCTCATAATGAATAATACCCCCAAGTGCATCTTTAAACTAATAACTTCCCTGTGCACCCCTTTAAATAATGTGCCTCTTATTAATAATGCCCCAGGTGTTTCCTAATTAAAAAGGAAAAAAAAAAAAAAAGGGAAATAAAAATTATTGAGGTTCCAATACCCGGGACACCCAAGAACAGCTGTTTGAATGAACCGTGGTACCTGTGTAAGCACCGTGACCCCTTCTCTGTTTACATAGTGTCATTCTTCTTGCTGCTTCAATTATATCTATAGGGAAACCGCTGGCGTTTCTGTAGGTATAATTGACATTCTGCAATTTTCAAAACTGTTTTGGAAATTGCAGCGTATCTGCTACGCATATTTTACTGCAAAGTGGGGATGGGATGGGGGCCCCATGTGGCGAAAACCCACAGAAAAAAAATGCGGCATTCTAGCAAATCCCATCCACACATTACGGAAAAGTACGTGCAGCAGATGCACTGCGATTTCCAAAATCGTTGCGGTTTTGGAAATTGCAGCATGTCAATTATACATATGGAAACACTGGCGGTTTCCATATAGGTGTATTGAAAACAGAAAGTCCACAGGGGAAACACAATGTTACCGGCGCGGTTTTTCCTGCAGTGCTTTTTTTAATGCAGCCCAGTACGTGGAGCCTTAGTCTTAATAAAGCCCAAGTGCCACTTTAATTAAATTAATTGACCCTCATATTATGTCCCTGATTCCCCCTGGCATAAATATTCCACCTCTAATGACCCCTTATATCAATGACTACCCCCTTATGGTCATAATACCCCCTAATATAAATGATGCATCCTAATGGCCCCTTATATAAATAACCTCCCCCTTGTATTCAATAATACCCTGTAATAACCCTTATATAAATGACCCCCATCGTTATAATGCCCCCTAATGAATCCTCCATTTATAGTTATATTTCCCCCTCCTAACCACCCCTTATACTAATAACATACCCACAAAAAAAGTCATACTCACCTACCTGTGATCCTGATGAATGGAGCCGCCGCTTCCCCCCCTGTCCACGCACAGGACATCTATGTCTGAGTGCAGGCGACGCGATGTTGTGATGTCATCGTGCCGCCTGTGCTGAAAAGAAGACATCCGTATGTGTTCTCAGGGTCTTGTAAACCGCATGCCTGAAGTGGCTTGCGGTTTACAAGACAGTTAAGCACCAGGCTTCAAACCTTGGTACAATCTCTTTAATTGTCTCAGATTCCCACAGATACACACCAAAAGCCTTCATGGGAGAATTCCTTCATATGTATGCCTTCTCATAAACCATACCATGATTTTTTGCTATTGTTTCATAAATTCTGATTCAACTAGACATAAAACCTCTGTATACTTCCATATGAAATAGAGACAAACAGAAGTACATTAGAGGTCTTTTGCAGTGTTAGGATTACTCTCCCTGATAATACCTGCCCTGCCATGATTAAACCGCGGGCAGTGGGGTTTTCTGCTTGCACAATATCACAGACCATCTAAGTCAGAAGCTATTGCCATTTCCTACTATATAGTCATTATTATTATTATTATTGTTTATTTATATAGCACCATTAATTCCATGGTGCTTTACATTTGAGGGTTTACATATGGTACACAAGATATACAAAACAGATAATACTAACAGTGACCAACTGGCATAGTGGGCTACAGTGCCCTGACCGCAAGGGCTTACAATCTATGAGTCATGATTTTCTGTGCCACAAGAGGCAGCTTAGATCCACCAACACACATTTTTTACCCTTTTCTTCTGGGTACCATCTTACCCCGGCCTACTGTTTTCGAACATTGATGCCTGCTTGTCCCCTCCATTCTGGGTCTCATTTCTAATATCTACAGAACTATGCTGGAAAGCATCTCCTCTCTTGCCCCAAAGCATGCTTACATGGACCAGTAGGAAGGCTGTATAGCAAAGAAACTCCACCGATGATTACATGGTACCCAGCTAGGAAGAGCTTGCAATGCATCCAGTACCAAGAGACTTGAATCAAACTACTGATGACCTGGTACCATATGTCAGAACTGTTACATTAGTTCAACCCCTCTATGCTAAATATGTGCTGGGATTGCAACATGCCAGGGTGCTCTCTTTACCATATCTTTTGGGAATCATCCCCTTTCGGTGTGAAGATAAAAATCTGCTACAAGAGATCTTCCATACTGACCTTCCACTGGATCTGGTGTAGTATCTCCTGAACATACCCCATAGATTGGTGGAGAGAACGGGTGCCAAGCTGGTCCTCCATATTCTCACTGGATCTACACATGTGGACAAAATTGTTGGTACCCATCGTTTAATGAAAGAAAAACCCACAATGGTCACAGAAATAACTTGAATCTGACAAAAGTAATAATATATAAAAATTCTATGAAAATAAACAAATGAAAGTCAGACATTGCTTTTCAACCATGCTTCAACAGAATTTTTAAAAAAAGAAAACTCATGAAACAGGCCTGGACAGAAATGATGGTACCCTTAACTTAATATTTTGTTGCACAACCTTTTGAGGCAATAACTGCAATCAAACGATTCCTGTAACTGTCAATGAGACTTCTGCACCTCTCAACAGGTATTTTGGCCCACTCCTCATGAGCAAACTGCTCCAGTTGTCTCGGGTTTGAAGGGTGCCTTTTCCAGACGGCATGTTTCAGCTCCTTCCAAAGATGCTCAATAGGATTTAGGTCAGGGCCGCATACTAGTGCCGAGGGAGGAGCACGGAGGTGTGCTGGGAAAGGCATAAAACTTTGCTAAATGATATTATAACATGCTTACCTCTGCTCTATATCTGAATACAGAAACCTCTGATGACCATGTCAGTACTCTGATGGTACTGACATTACAAACGCGTAAGGTGTCCTCCTTTGGGGTGAGCCACTCTGAATGAAAGAGCAAACAATAGCCACGCAGTCTAATGTTTGCAGGCAAGACATACTGAACCTGCATACTAGTGGGCTTTCAAGTGCGGCACCGCTGCTGTTTTGATGATTTTAAAAGCAGTGTGTGGACTCTAATTTATCCTAGATTAACAGGATCATTGGTTCCCTGGCCATATATTGAATATAGACAGTGTAAAGACACCGCTGGCAATGTGGGCACGTATGATCCTTAAAGACAGGGGGAAATAGAGATTGAGGGACAAGAGTGCTGTTCCCTATCGATCCATCCCTTGACTTACAGTTTTTATCCCAGTTGAGGTGTTACTGTTTTTTTAATCAGAAATGAATAAAGATTAAATAAATATTTTTAATACATCCTGTGTTAGGACACAACTCTCCTGACTTATTGAAGAGAGTTCTTTTCAAGATATGCTTCATTTTTCCATCTGTGAACATAGAACTGATGTGCCTTGCCAAAAATTTCGATTTTTGTCTCATCTGTCCATAGGACATTCTCCCAGAAGCTTTGTGAGTTGTCATAGAATTTTTATATATTATTACTTTTGTCATATTCAAGTTATTTCTGTGACCATTGTGGGTTTTTCTTTCATTAAACGAGGGGTACCAACAATTTTGTCCACATGTGTAAACGTTTGTATTCTGGCAGAGATTAACCCCACCGACTTGGACAAACCTTTATGGAATATTTAACAGCCCTCCTCTTAATGATGTTTATAGAATGCCACCGTTATACTGTACTTTACTTTGCAAAGTTTCAATAAGAAAACCAGAAACACCATTACAGTTTTGTACATTACAGATCCATATGCATAAGTTCTTAGTTAACCTTTAACTCAACTTAACTCAGTACTAGATGTTGTTTGGTGGTCTGGTATATGTTTTTTCTGACCACTTTAAAAAACAAGCAGAATAGCATTTTGTGAAAATCAAAACTTTTATTTAAGCTATCAGCTGTACACAAACAACTGCAGTGAACCTCTGGGTACACACTTACACAAAATGAAAAACTTATCTAAGTGATTTCATCCTATATCATATTACTACACAGGCTTATTATTAAACAGGTTATATTACAACAAAACAATTAAAAAAGCATTTTGCTTACAATTTTGTAACATTACCACTTATGTAATGTTTATAATCAGATATTAAGAAATTTGCATTCCTGGGTGGTGAAATGGCACATAGTGTCATTTGAAGAGGTTATACATATTATCAAGTGCAAGGATCAACATGGCAGGAAATTAAAACAAAGGTCTTCTGTGTAGGCACCATGTAAGGAAATAACATAGTGGACCTCATTTATCCAAACTGACTGAAAGAAAAAATTCATAGCAACCAATTGCAGTGCAGTTTTTATATTCCCTTGTTACTTTCAGAAATGCAAACTAAGCTCTGATTGGGCACGAAGACAGTTTTGATAAAAAAAAAGTCAGTATGTCTACTCGACCTTATAAACGTAAGTTAAAAGGACTGAACTAAATAATTTCCAGTAGACACGTTTACAAAGATAACACATATTGCGCTACCTAAACATCCAACATTAGAAGTAGTCTTGACTGCCTACTGTAATGACCTTTTGACACAGTAAATGCAATTGATCAGGTTTTCTAGATATAGTAAGTGTCAATCCCTTCACTGGATAATTACAAACCAACCACTGGATTTTGCACTCAGGTTCTGATACAATATGTATCAACTTGTCAATTGCTCTGTGGCAATTGTTTAGGTTCTTTCCCCACAACAAGTTTGTCATAATGTTTGCTATACCTACGGTATACATAGCTACGTTTAACCTTACATTGTCATGGCACGTGTGATATAGTAGCTTGCTTTGCACATACTGTATAAACTATGGATGCTAAATGTACTGAATCCATAAAGTATTTTACAGAAAAAACAAGTTAAAATAAAACCCTAAATTATTTACTAGAATTAAACAAAAAAAGTCCCAAATTGTAAAATATTCTCTAGTACTAGCTCCTGTAAGCTTTAACTCTGTCTAGTGACACTACACAAAAATCAAAGTTCAGGAAGACTTTAGAACGCATACAAATCCTGAAATGAATCCTGGATGCAATGCATGTAAATAAAAAGCACTGATCCTTAAAGAATGGCTAATAATCAAAGAAGCGGCATAACTGATACACTATGTTGCAGCGATTCTGGTTTTGTGTATCATGCTCCACCCCTTAGGACCTGCACTAAACATTGCGTAGCAGTTTTGCCCAAACTATTGTTTTAAGCAAGAGATGATGATACCACAACTCAGTTAACTTGCTTCTGAAACATATAACGTTTCATTTCAGCTAAAATTTTTAAAAATTATATAGAATTAAAACTACACAAAAAATAAGAATCAAATCTATCTATATTCTATGAAAACACAAGTCTAACAATTCATGTAACCTGAATATGCAATGATTAATTCACAGTATCATGGGCATATATTCTAAACGGGAATTACAATTATGCATATCCATTTATTTTATTAATTAACACTCCAAAATTAGTTTCTCATTCATTTCTCAAAATAGGAATAATGCATTAGTTTTTTTAGTTATTTTAAGTACTATGAGGCGCCTTTCAAAAAATCTAGTAACTTTTACAACCTGTTTTTAGACTTGTAATTTACTATCTCCGCTGCAAGACTCTGTGGATCAAGCAAATGTGGAAACATGTTCATCACAGAATCTACTAAGAAAGGCTGAAAGATGGCACAAAGTCTGGTGCGCACGCTCACTTTCTCTCTTGCATAGCGGTCAGAGTTTTGCCATTGTTGAAAATCACTGCTTGAAGTCGGAACAGGGCTGTATAATTGATAGCTAGACTGAGGTTTACTGGAAGAATGAACATTGTGTACCGGTTCTGACCAAAATTCAAGCGAATGGGTAGGCTTTGCTATATATTCAGTTTGTAGACTACGAGGGGATACTGCAGATTTCTCAGCCATTTCTCTTCTATAGATTTCTTGTGATGCATTCTGGGAAGACCATGGAGAAGATGGCCCATATGGGAAATAAGATGTTGTGTGGCAACCATGTGGAACCATGTTCTGAGAACTATAATGTTTCCGTGGATCAGTATTCATTTCATTTCTATGCTGACAACATGACATCCGATGATTACTGTTACAATAATCGTGAGAATGGTCACTCAAACTATTTTGAACACTTGTCCATAACTCCACACCTGAATCATAGGAGTTTTGGCTATGAGAGTCCTTTGGGCAGACAACTTGAGAATACCATTCTGAACCTCCATTCCATTGATTTAATTTACTCTTGTCTGATGTCCTAGCTTTCTGAGAAGAACCAGTCCTTTCTAAAGGAAGTTTCTGCATAGAACTGGGGTCAGAATCCCCAGTGGATATTTCAGCAACTGATACTCTTCTTGTCTTTTTGTCTTCTAAATTAGAATTGCCCTTGGTAGGGGACAACCTTGCATTTTCACGCAGTTCATCAGCAACTGAACGCTGAGTTTGGTTTATTCTCTCTGGGTGATAAAACTTACATTTCATTCCATAAGTGCATTTTTTACCTGCAACAGAAGGTGCACATTATAGTTAGTTAATATAGTGTTAAATGATTTAAAGAGACCTAGCAATATACATAAATTTACAGAACTGTTCTGTTAATCTGACGCCGACTAAATTCTTAATCTACAATTACCATTAAAACTAGGATCTCCAGAATCCATGCATTACATAGATCCAAACAGCTTTTGTACTGTGAATTACATAATAGTTCTCAAAATAGCAAAGGGATTAAAGAGAGTTTTTAAGGGTGTATTATAGAAGAAGCAGAAGTGTTATGTGGAATTTGGGTGGATGCTGTACTATAGCAACTGAATTGTAGGGAACAGAACATCTATGCACTTGAAAAAACAGTGGTTAAAGGGTTTTTTTCAGGATTTAGAATTGGTTGACGTATACTTAGGTCAGTAATACCTAGTATTGATACTTTTTATCAATACTTAAGTAATTAATATTGGATATTACATACCAGCCCCTTACTGATCAGCTGGTACCAGAACTAGAACACTGCGTGGAGACAGAAGTACTCAGCTCTGTACACTGTGTACTGGATGGATTGGGCTATTGCAGCTAACCACCTGTTCAGTTGAATGGGAGCTGAGCTGTAGTAACCCGATATAGCCACTACACAGTGTACACAGCTATGTACTTCTGACTATGTATACAGTGCAAATATTGGTGCCACAGCAACTTCTATCAGGTCAGCTGTGGTGCTGTGTTCTGAACTCCTGTTGATCTACTATTGATAACCTATCCTATCCTATCATCAATATCTAAATCCAGGAGTACTGCTTTAAATTGTAGAGCAGTTGGTAAATATTTGGAAATGACCTACTTTTCTACAAGTTCTTCAAACTGAAAACTGATATTAATTAATTTGTTTTGTCTAGCAAATTATGTACTTCATATATCTGTAATCTGTTAGTATCGGGATTGTTAGGTTGTTCATAATGTTTGCTTGTACAAAAAAAAAAATTAATTAATTGTTACCATAAGGGCATTGTACTTTTTTGTTTTCTGGTCCAATAGGCCGTTTTCTCAGGAAGTCATCCAGGTTTGGTCCTTTTCGACCCATAGGATCATCCGGTGGCATAAATCTAATTGAAAGATATGTTAAAAGATACAAAGCAAAATGTTGTAAAGAATTGTTAACAATTCGAACAACATGCAGATAGGAAGGAACTTTATGTGTTTTATTATCAGGTATCTTAAGGAGCTTTCTGGTTTCTAAGATTGATGGCCTATCCTTATTAGTCCTGTGGGGGTCCGACAGACAGGACTCCTGCAGATCACTGATATGGAGGCAGTGGGGTAGGACGGTGATGCTCACTTGCCATACAAACTATAGTAACGAGTGCAGGTACTGCAGTGTTGCCCCATGGAAGTCTATGGGGCAGAGCTACAGTACCTACAGTCGTTGCTACAGTTTCTATGGTGCTTCGGTGCCAGTGATTTGCAGGGGTCTCGGGTGCCAGGCCCCCGCAGTTCTAGTATTGATAGGCCATCAGTCTTAAAAAGCGGATTATCCCTTTAATTTGACTTGAAGGACTAGGATTGATGATTAATAAGATAAGAAGGCTAAGTCTGAGATAATGTTTACTTCTAAATCAAAATTGGTAATACTATTTATATACTTTAATTGACTACTATACAACCTTCCAAAAAATGTTCTAGTCAAAAGTGACTGTTGGTCAAGGTAATAAAACAACATTGTAAAGCAATAGTACTGTAGCTTGGTTGGGTCTAACAAAATGTAACTGGGTCATACTGTATACATTTGCAAAAGAAATTCTGATATTTGGGCATCTGAAAAAAAGCATGTTTACAAGATCAGTATAAAATTGACTGCAGATTAAAATCAGTTGAAAGTCCAATAACTTGACTTACAGATCATTAACAAAGGAGTACATGAGAAGCCGCTCTTCAATGAACCTCTTCCATTCAGGCTTTTCACTCTGGAGATCTCTATACGTATCATTTGAGACAATGACTCCATCACTTTTATAGGCCAACTTGACAATAAATCTATCATCATAGCACACCAGCCGTTTACCACCGACTCGCCGAGATGGAGTAAAAACCAAGATCTTTTTCTTTTCAAGATCAGTTAAAATGTGCTGATCTGGAAGGAATACAATAACATTTTATGTTGAGTTAACATTTTCCATTTACTTTTAGGTCATTAAAGGGGGTTTCTAGGGTGAAAATATTGATGACCTATACTATAGATAGGTCATCATTATCAGATTTGTGAGGATCTGAGACCCGGCACCCCCCTTTAATCAGCTGTTTTCAGCAGCTGATACACCAAGAATGGAGCTCATAATTTTATTTATTTGGGGGGGGGCGGAGGAGCGGGGTCGCGGCATCTCCCCACTCGTGCCACCGCCGGCTTCCTGCAGCGACGGCTTCCTCCAGTGGCGAAGTGGGGTGATGTGCGGGCCCTGGTATCGGAGGAGCGGGTGTCTCAGTAATAGCACAGCAGATGCCGGGTCTGTAAAGATGATGGCGGCCACTCTGCTGCAGAGCGGTCGCCATAGCTACAGGGTCTCCCGCTCTAATGTACAGCACAGACCCAGAGCTAATGCCTGCAATCAGAATCCGCTATGATCGTGGGCATTACTACTTTAAAGCCCCCCCTAAAGAGAAAAAGTAGCCCCAGGGCTCCCGTGCAGCGAGATCGTGGGAGCTGTCCTGTTCCTGTGACAGCCGGGAGTCTAATGAAGGCTTACAGGCTTGTCATAGTAATATTACTATTGCGGCTGGTCTGTACAATAGTAATGTACAGAATCTCCCATAGACTGCAATACAGTTGCATTGCAGTCTATGGGACTTGCAATCAAATGATTGCAGGTTCAAGCCCCCTAAGGGGGGCTAATAAAATAGTAAAAAAAAAAAAAAAAAGTTTTAAAAAAATATTAAAAAAAATAAAAGTTCTAAATCACCCCCTTTCCCTAGAATACATTTAAAAGTAGAAAATTACTGTGAAACACACACACATTAGGTATCCCTATGTCCGAAAACGCCAAGTCTGACGGTGAATGTCATAGCGGGAAAAAAAAAATCAAAAGTGCCGAACTGCCGTTTTTTTCACTGTTTCACTTTTGATTTGAATAAACAATAGACATTTCGCAAAATGGTATAACTAAAAAGAACATCTGGCTCTGCAAAAAAAGATGCCCTATGCTTCCCCGTACAACTACAGGGCCACCTGTCAATGTGACCTTGCAGCTGTTGCAAAACTGCAACTCCCATATATTAAATATTTACCATTTTTTGCTTCAAAATTTTTTTTTCCTATTTTCCTCCTCTAAAACCTAAGTACGTATTATGGTCCGGTGCGTCTTATAGTCCGAAAAATACGGTAGCATACACACAACTTGAACATACTTTACAATAAACTGTAAGCAACCAGTTAACAGAACCCTATAAACTTTACAGCAGAAAATCACTAGCATATACATGCATACCTTCTTTTATGGATATATAGACCACATGCATTGTAAAGTAAATACCATGGGCTATGTATAGGTTACTTGGCTACTTGTGAATCTAATATGACAAGGATATGCCAAACATGACAGTATAAAGAAAGAAAGTATTTGACTTTTTGAATAATCATGAAACTCTTCCTCCCTCTTCTGTACAGCCATTTAGGTGTCATTTATTATTGCTTACCAGTAATTGGCATGTCAGGCCTAGGCTGCTCCTTTCTGAATGATGGTACAAATACGGTTACATCTGTATGGCCTCTTTCCAGGAAAAAATTGACAGCAAGCAATATCCCATGGCAAGAGAACACATCCTTGTTTCCATGGCTACAGAAAAGGAAAGAAAATATATTTAATGTGAAAGTATGATACAAAAGGCTAATGTATCATGATCCATGAAGAAGAGCCAAGAACTGAAAATTGGTGCATCAAAGTTGTATTGTGTAAGGTGCTAAAAAATCATTATGGAAATCCAGTATTGGTCAAACAAGTACAAATTGCTCCAGATTACAGATATTTTCCTGTGGATTAAACATGCAAACTATCTCTATGAGTTTTCTGTTTATCTCTATAGAGTATATTAGCACATATTAGCACATATAGACAAAGTGTACTGCGTCTGACCACTACAACTTACAACTGAGAGCGATGAACAACTGTTTCATCAAAGGTCACTGAACAGGAAATGAACATGAATTAAAATAACCCTCTTCTCATATTGCAGTTGACCTTCAACATGTTGTTCAAGTATATTTTTGGAGGACGATTTCCTGGTTGAACAAGTCAGCTTTTCACAATGACCAAGTTTTCAGTTTTAACTATTAACTATTTTCCATCATAGATCAAACAACTGTGTGGTACAGAGCCTTGAAACATGCTGTACACAGCAAGAGAATGTAAACTATACTATGTAAAAATTAACAACTTCACACATGAATTCCCATATAAAATCATGTACATTAGTAATGCAATACTATAAACCACAAGACACGACATGGACAAGAAAACAATACCCAAAAAAAACTGACATACTGCGAGAAAACTGAAAATTATGTGACAGGGTGATGGAAAATGGATGTTTCATTCATCCATTATTAATGTCCATTTTTTTCTTTAATGTCCGTCGTGTACATGTAACCTTATACTGCTGTGTTGATCCACAGCATTCTGAGCTTGGAAATCTAAAGTGAGGCTGATTTATGTTAAGATCCTAAGTATAGCAACTTACTGAACAGTTCTGGCTTCGCCATGCTACACATCTGCAAAGTGTAGGGTTTCTAGCACATTTCAAAGATGGAGCCCATTAAATTCTTCACCATAGGGAAACTACAGTGAAACATTTTTATTTAGGAGTTTCAGACTTGAGTATGTTCAGTAAGAAAAGCTGCAGAGAGTAGATGACATATTCAAGACCACATTCTTCCACTGAGATCCAACCCTGTTGCTCCTTATAGGTCTGGAAAAGATCACAGATATTGTTGTCACCAACACTTCCACTCCAGTGATGGAGCTGAAAAGGTGGTCAAATTGCCCAGAGCTGAAGAAAAAAAATATCTCTATATTTTTTCCAGCTCCCATGCAAAGGTTAAAAGCAGCTTGAGACCTGCACGGATTTTTGCAGGTAAGGCACTGCAAAAAAAAAAACACACCCAAATGCTTGTGGTTTTTGCAGAGATGGCTTTCAGGAAAACATGCTGCTGAACTTCCCTGACAGAAATTCAGCAGCATATTTGCTGTGAGTGTCACAAACATTAAAGTGAAATAAGTAGATCTTCCTTATCTTAAGCATTATATAGGGGTAGAATCCCATTGGTATTAATATGGTATAGTGGTACCATATGTAGATAAAAATTTGATATTCAAGAATATCACCTCTAACAATTATAAGTTATCTGCATTGGATATGTAGCTTCTAAGATTTGTCCAGTCGGGTATTATAACATAATACAGTTTAAGGAGCTAAATTCAAGTCATGGAGATGAGCAGCAATACCTGACACAAGCCAAGCTATGTATAGCAGTGGAGCTGCTGTCTTTTTACAACTCCTTTAAACTGAGGGACATATAAATTAAATTAAATAACAATAAGAACATATGTGGTTATACAAAAAAAAATGTCATGACTGAAGTACAAGATTTGTTACTGAATCAAAAAAGATGCCCTTTGATATAAAGAACATTTGACTCAATGGATACCTCAATATATTGTGGATGTAATATGTCTTTATATAATCTCTTCAGAAAATTAGGCATATTTCCTGGTTCAACATTGAAATATGTGTAGTATTTACCCAAGGCTAAAAGGTGTTAATATCTAAGATAAATGGCTCCAAGTTTGCAAATGCTGAGAAATTTCCCAGGAGGAGGAAGGAGTGCGAATATTTACATAAAGTACATTTGCATAAAACTAGTAGTACTGGTGAGCTGTTCAGGCAGGCAGGCAAGTCTCTGGGCATGTGAATCAGCAGGGAACAATGAAGCGGCGTAACCATACAGGAAGCAGCAGAGTGGAAATTCCCTGCTGTCCACCTGACACAACTATGTTAAACCTTGTACTTTGTTTCACAGTGTCGTCAAACATGTTTCTATGGCTGGATATAATAAACAGTATCCTTGTATCCAAGCAAAATCTCTTTACTACTTTCCTCATCTTGCATTTTGTTCCTGGTAAGAAATTACCCATTGAATATGGAAATGAGAAACTGCTGTTCACATCGCATTTATATATGAGCTATAGTACATAATAAAATCCAGAATGACCACACCATTACATGTTGCCCTGGAAACTGTATCTAAAAATCATTGGGATTGGGATAAGTACTGGAAACGTCACAATGGACAGAGGAATGGATGGTGGCACATAATATAATATATAGATACAGTGAGGAAAAAAAGTATTTAGTCAGCCACCAATTGTGCAAGTTCTCCCACTTAAAAAGATGAGAGAGGCCTGTAATTGGCATCATAGGTAGACCTCAACTATGAGAGACAAAATGAGAAAATATATCTAGAAAATCACATTGTCTGATTTGTAAAGAATTTATTTGCAAATTATGGTGGAAAATAAGTATTTGGTCACCTACAAACAAGCAAGGTTTCTGGCTCTCACAGACCTGTAACTTCTTCTTTAAGAGGCTCCTCTGTCCTCCACACATTACCTGTAGTAATGGCACCTGTTTGACATTGTTATCAGTATAAAAGACACCTGTCCACAACCTCAAACACTCACACTCCAAACTCCACTATGGTGAAGACCAAAGTGCTGTGAAAGGACACCAGAAACAAAATTGTAGACCTGCACCAGGCTGGGAAGACTGAATCTGCAATAGACAAGCAGCTTGGTGTGGAGAAATCAACTGTGGGAGCAATAATTAGAAAATGGAAGACATACAAGATGACTGATAATCTCCCTCGATCAGGGGCTCCATGCAAGATCTCACCCCGTGGGGTCAAAATGATCACAAGAACGGTGAGCAAAAATCCTAGAACCACACGAGGGGACCTAGTGAATGACCTGCAGAAAACTGGGACTAACAAAACAAAGGCTACCTTCAGTAACACACTACGCTGCCAGGGACTCAGATCCTGCAGTGCCAGACGTGTCCCCCTGCTTAAGCCAGTACATATCCGGGCCCGTCTGAAGTTTGCTAGAGAGCATTTGGATGTTCCAGAAGAGTATTGGGAGAATGTCATATGGTCAGATGAAACCAAAGTAGAACTGTTTGGTAGAAACACAACTTGTCATGTTTGGAGGAGAGTGAATGCTGCTGAGTTGCATACAAAGAAAACCATACCTACTGTGAAGCATGGGGGTGGCAACATCATGCTTTGGGGCTGTTTCTCTGCAAAGGAACTAGGACGACTGATCCGTGTACATGAAAGAATGAATGGGGCCATGTATCGTGAGATTTTGAGTGCAAACCTCCTTCCATCAGCAAGGGCATTGAAGATGAAACGTGGCTGGGTCTTTCAGCATGACAATGATCCCAAGCACACCGCCAGGGCATCGAAAGAGTGGCTTCGTAAGAAGCATTTCAAGGTCCTGGAGTGGCCTAGCCAGTCTCCAGATCTCAACCCCATAGAAAACCTTTGGAGGGAGTTGAAAGTCCATGTTGCCCAGCGACAGCCCCAAAACATCACTACTCTGGAGGAGATCTGCATGGAGGAATGGGCCAACATTCCAGCAACAGTGTGTGCCAAACTTGTGAAGACTTACAGAAAACTTTTAATCTCTGTCATTGCCAACAAAGGATATAAAACAAAGTATTGAGATGAACTTCTGTTATAGACCAAATACTTATTTTCCACCATAATTTGCAAATAAATTCTTTAAAAATCAGACAATGTGATTTTCTGGATTTGTTTTCTCATTTTGTCTCTCATAGTTGAGGTCTACCTATGATGTCAATTACAGGCCTCTCATCTTTTTAAGTGGGAGAACTTGCACAATTGGTGGCTGACTAAATACTTTTTTTCCCCACTGTATAGAGAGAGAAATTCATACACTGTAGAGATAGACTGTAGAGTAGGGGCATAACATGAAGCTCCCATAGTAAGTGGGGGCCTCATTAACATATTTTGTATATTTTGCCCCCACTTACCACGTGCTATATAAAATACTAGTGTTGTCTTATGTTGTAGAGAGGCTTTGGGCCCTCTAAGGTATCAGGGCCTGGCAGCAATTGCTACCTCTGAACCCCCATAACTACATCCCTTCTGTAGTTAAATAGACAGAAGATAGATTTTAATCGGGCTAAATAATAAAGAGTGTTTTGGGATGGTTGGAAGCAAGAAACAGATGACTGAGCAGAGAAAAGCTATCACATGACTCCTCTGATGAAATGTCAACGGTTAACCACATTCAATTTATCATTCCTTGTACACCACCAGTTTCCTAGTGTGTAAGGCATGAAAAAGTCGCAATTTTTTCCACTAGTCACGGTTTTTGCACAAAAAATTGGCACTTTTCTCTTTTTTATGCCATCCTCACCACCTTACTGAAAGTGGGCATGGTGAGGGGAGTGGCATGAGCTGGACCAAAAAACCTGTCATATTATGCTCCTTTACACTAGTTTATTGGGATAAATAATTCCTTAAAAATTTACTGCAGCCATGAGCTGGCTTAGAGTTCAGTGCAGGCACGTCATGGCTTTGCCAGTCGATGCACTTTATGACAACCCGTCCACCTCTTTGTAAGTGAGCTGTATTTTCGGGCAGCACAGGGATAAAAAACAGTGTACTAAACAACAATCTTGATCATTTCCCCCAATGGGGTATATTATTTATGTTACACCAGATATAGGGTGAAGAAAGTTCGCAAACCTTTGGCGTAGATTCTCACATAGACACACAGTCTGGCGAAAGCTCTGCCAGCATCGGGAATATGAAGATTGGCATTCAATATGCCAGTCTTCATAAATATGCCCAAATGTTTCTATTTAATTTATCCTTATTTTTTAAAAGTTCTTTACTTTTCTTCCTAGGAAGGTAGGTCTATGGGCTGAAATGTCAAACATTGCATATATTATTTATCATCACCACCTACATTTTTAATGAAAATATGTAATGATCATCTATAACTCATACAATTCACTTACAGAGAATGTAACATCATTTATTGCAAAATCTGTAATATAAAGGAAATGATTTGTGTCATTTTAAAATATGGGTCAAAGGGTTTGCATTCTCTATTGTTTCGGTTCTCTGAAATACTGTAGGTTTGAAAACTGAGCTAGTAAACCTTTCTAAAACAGGAAATGAATCAGCAGAGACCTGCTTACTAACATCAAAAACCAAAGCATTTTAAGCAGTCGTGTTTTGCATAGAATTTATGCTCTGCCACAAAAGGCAGCTGAATGCTGTTTGCTGTGCAGATTATTAACTGTCCCCGTTTCTTTGGCATAGATAAATAAATGTGTGACACTGCCCTCCACATGCTGTTAAGGGGTTATCTGGGTAACTTGATCATGCAGATTGATTTAGTATCAGCATAGAGCAAAAGGAGCATAGCAGATTGATATATAGTTTTATTGGTCTAACTTGCAGTGACTCGCAGCTATCTCAATATACACCCATACAGGGAAAGCTGCCAATCACTGATGGACCACCCACTGGACTCCTAAGAGTGAAATTTCAGTTTATAAATTAAAAGTTAATTAATCTTTTTCCATAAAATTATATATCAAACTACTCAGCTCATCTTCCTCTATGGTGATTGATTGAATCATTCTCTTTTAAGGGGGAAGGAAAATGGTGATCGAATTAATGGTAGTACTTTCTAGTGCTCCTTACACACTTTCCAAACTTGTCTTTGTTATTCAGCATTGCAGCTCCATTATTGAGAAATATGTTTTTAAATTTATATGCAAATTAGGTGAATAGGACTTTTAGGCGGGGGGGGGTTCTATTCTCCTCAGAGTTCATTCTGTGCTGTGGATTACCTCCCCTAACTGACTCCCAGTTCTCCCTGGGGAAGAGCTGTCAATCAAAGAATGGTGGGCTGAGCTAAGCACCAGCTAAGGGGGGGGGGGGGGGGGGGTGGTATAGCCATATAATTTTGTTACCTAAGATCATTACATAAAGGATTTGTATCACATGATGAAAAAAAATAATATACATAGCATAGTAGACATTACAAGCTTGTACATTAAGTTGCCTTGCAGCCTGGAATTAGTGGAATTTGGCTTTTTTTAAGGTTAAAGAACTATGACACACATGCCATATTAGCCCCAGATTAAAAACTGGGGCAACATTTTTGCATCAAGGACCAGTTTCATTCAAGACAATTTTTTCGTAGCCCAGCGGGTCAGAGGGGGTGGAAGGAAGGGTTGCGGTCTGGAGAGCTGGGGACAGGGTGTTTGTTAGGGGTGGGTTTGGGATCTATAGTGACACCCCATAGGTAATAGTGGGTTTTGCTCAAGCTCTGGCCAAAGCAGGTGTTCTAGCTCAGTTTGGTGTGGTTCTGTGGGTGGGACTAAAATGTTCCTTTTTCCCAGACTGCAAAGTTGGTAGATATGCACTGGTCAGTATACAATAAGCCCAAATCTTAGCACTGCAGTTGCATAATAGAATAGAGAAAAGTATGTGTGTGCATATGCAGTTCACAATCTGCCAGGTCTGACATTGTGACTGTGTCAGGCTGTGGGGAAAAAAAAAATCATACAATATCTACTTTCTACTTTGCACTTCAGTCCTTCACTATATATTAAAAAATTGCTTGCGATTAATGTATGGAAACATTCTTTACACCCATTGTCTGAAAACCAGCCTGAATATGTCCAATGGCCTCATTTCATTAAGAGAGAGTCTGGATACACCTAAAGAGGTTTCTCTATGTGGACAACCACTTTTTTTTATAATGTAGCATGAACTCCTAGTGTTCAACTGTTACTGGGCAAGGGGAAATAAAGCATTGTACATCAATTAAACAAGGATAATACATGGCGAAATTTACTGCTCCAGACTGAAAAATTGAAATGGATCGTCTCTCTATCTAATAATATGGGGTCCTGAGTAAATAACCCCTCTGTGGTGTAAATGTAGGATTACAGACAAGTGTTGTCCTGATGAGCAAGGCCATGGAGTCAGAGTTGAGGCCAGTTTTTGGTGTATCCAGAGTCAGATAAAAGTTACTGACTCTGGCTTCAAAATAAAATGATTACTTTTAAATTATATTATGCAATGATTAATATTGTATAATTAATTAGATGCACAGTTTGTTGCATATTTACTTTTATATGAAGTCTGTCACTAGTTTTTTCATGAATTAGAGGTCAGAGTCTGAGGCAGTGGTTTAGTCCTGCTGAGGGTGGGTACACACTTGTGCCGACACTCCGTCTGCTGCAAATCCGACCTAAATGTTGTAAAACAGGATAGGCACTGGATAGGGAAAGGTTTGCGATGCTTTGCTTAAAAACCCATTCACTTGAATGGGTTTTTAAAGCAATGCACGGGTGTGCTCTTACACCCTCTGTGCCGCGAAGCCGTTTTTTTTGTCGGACACAAAGTCGGACATGCAGGACTTTGTAGCCGACGAAAAAAAACAGCTTCGCGGCGGAGAGGGTGTAAGAGCACATCCACGCATTGCTTTAATGGGTTTGTTGTTAATGGGTTTTTAAGCAAAGCATCGCAAACCTTTCCCTATCTAGTCCCTATCCTGTTTTCCGACATTTAGGTTGGATTCGCAGCGGACGAAGTGCCGGCGCAAGTGTGAACCCACCCTGATAAAGACAAGTTTTTTAACAAGATGTACACCTAGACAACCCCTTAGAAAACTGAGTAGCAAAAACACAGTAAGACCTTAAACCCTGTTCACATGACTGAGATTCATAGCCGAGTGCTGTATGTGATCTGTTGAAAAATAGAGTATGCTCTACTTTTTGAAAGATCAGAAATATGATTCAGTTTTCATGCACCTGACTTTTTAGTTGAAAGTCAATGGGCCTGTGAAAAAAGTGGATGCCACACAGATGCTAACTTGCCTGTGAAAAACAAAGTCCTGGAAATATAACTATATCTACATAACATAGACAACAAAGTAAAATCTGAAATAATACAATATGCTTTACTGACATCTTGAAATAAAAAGTAGGAAAAAAAACAAACCTCATTGCCACATTGCTTCCATCAATAACAATTGGCCGTAAGTTGTTACTATCATTGTCCTCTAATGAAGAAGTGATTGGGACTGAACCTCCTCGTGGGACTAAAGTAGAATCACTTGGTTCCTCTGGCACAATTTCCTTTTCTGGATTGCCTCCATGTTTCACTAACTCTCCCAAAACGCTATTTATATCTGCATCCATACCAAGAGACTGCAATACAGCATGGGTTTCTACAGATGAATAGCCTAGCTTCCGGAAGAAGTCCACTTTCATCTGTGCCTCTGACTGATCTGCAGGGTCAGGAGAAATGGATTTTTCTGCTGACCTGTCACTTCTTGTAACTTTAAGAGATTTCCCTTTGGGTGTCACGTGGTTTATACTTCGAAATCCAGAATCAGAATTTTCTCCATATTTTACTGCACTGTCACTCTTCAAAGTGTCATTCCCTGTTAATCTTTTGGGTTCACTCCAGTTTGGATGATTCAAACAATGACTAAGATCAATAGGAAGGCTGTCCATTTTGAAGTTCTTCCTCTAGTATGCCGTGATGACCTCCAGCTTTAACTGCAAGCAGATCATAAATCATTAACTTAGGTTAACTTAGGTTTATTAACTTCACCTTTAAAACCTCACTTCCTTGGTTAGAATAACTCAAGAGCTTAAACAATCAGCAGGGTAATGGATATCAAAAAAGTGATTCCAAAAACATTCCAGTCACAATATTATTGCTAAGTCTCACACTTAAAGGGGTTGTCCAAGCAAAAATGGACAACCCTTTTAACTTTTAAATCAGCCAGGGGCATTGAAAAAAATAAAAAAAATGCATATTCACCTGTCCCCGATGCTTTGGTGTCCACCCGGCGCATTTTGTTCCTTCTGCTGAATGGGTCTCTTCTGGAGTTCCGCTGAAGTGTGACCGCTGAGGCCAATCAGCAAATGGCATGCTAAGCAGGGTCGGACTGGCCCACCGGGGAACCGGTGAATCCACCGGTGGGCCCGAGCCCCGACTATTAGTCCTCACCTCATGGGGGCCCGATCGGGATCCTGACCATCCCAATCGGGCCCCTGACCAGTGGCGTAACAATCGCGGTCGCAGGGGGCGCGACCGCGACCGGACCCGGCAGGGTACGGGGCCCGCGGCCAGCTGGAGATGGCCGGGGCCCCGGACCACTATGATAGCGGTCGGGGAAAGCCTGGCTCCCCGACCGCTATACACACTGTTATTGGAAAGGGGCCCTGGCATATTGCAGGCCCCTTTCCAATAGATGGCAGGGCAGGGAACCCAGGGGAGGTGACTGAAAACAATAAATACATATTCTCACCTCTCCTGGGCACAGCATCCTCTCCGGCGCTCCTCCGTCATGACTGAGGCCTGTGATTAGGCCCCGGCGGTCACATGGGGGCGCGACCGCGTAATGACGTCAGTGCGCCCCCACGTGACCGCTGAGGCCCAATCACAGGCCTCAGCAGTATCGTCGGAAAAGGGCCTGAATACACTGAAGATGGCAGGATGGAGCGAGGATGCTAAGGAAAGGTAAGGCAAGGTGAGTATGAGAGTTTGTTATTTTTAATCACTTCCCCTGGGCCTCCAATTATTATACTCTGGGGTCTGAGGAGACCCCAGAGTATAATAATAGCAGCGAAGCGGAGGGGGGCTATTGGGCGCATATAATACTGGGTGGGGGCCACTGTGGAAATACTGGGTGGGGGCCACTATGGAGCTTATAATACTGGGTGGGGGCCACTGTGGAGCTTATAATACTGGGTGGGGGCCACTGTGGAGCTTATAATACTGTGTGGGGGCCACTGTGTGGGGCTTATAATACTGGGTGGGGGCCACTGTGGCGCTTATACTCCATATAGTGGCTCCTTCATTTTTTTTTTTAATTACGCCGGGGCAGGTGAAAAAAACAAAACAAAAAAACCCCACACAAACTTTCTTTCCTGTCCCCAGTGTCTCCCAGAGCAGTTCGGTCATGCAGTTCTGTTGTTTTTTTCCAGCGCAAGTTCCCCCTGCACGTGACTACCTGTGACGTCGCGTGACCCCTGAGGCCAATCAGCGGCCTAAGGGAAGGGACCTGGGACGTCACAGCCAGTGAGGAATTCCGGCAAAAAGAAGACAGCAGACCTGCAGGACCGGACCGTGCTGGGAGGACACCGGAGCACCGGAGACAGGTGAGTATGTTTAGCATGTTTTTTTTTGGGGGGGGGTGGTAGGGGGGATTCACCTCCCCCAGACTAATTATAAAAAAGAAAAAAAATTATACTGGACAACCTCTTTAAAGTGTGGCACATTAGGTGGGCCCTGGGGGGTATATTAAAGGGGTTGTCCAGGCATAATTTGTTATGGTTTATCCTCAGGATAGGCCATAGATACCTGATCTGTAGGGGGCCGACCCTGGACCGATCAGCTGTTTGGAGCCACTTCTGATGCCCGTACTGTACACAATACAGGGCCAGAAGCAGAAAGCCCTGTCCAATGTAAAGGGGACGGGCACCTTCACTGCATCTCAGCACTTATTGAAGTCAGTAGGAGCTGAGCTGCAGTGAAGGCGCCGGGCTGCTATACAGCGGATGGAGCTTTCTGTTTGCGGCCCAGAACGGGCTCCGGAAGTGGCTCCGAACAGCTGATGGGGCCGTGTGTCAGCCCTCTACCAATCAGGTATTTATGGCCTATCCTGAGCATAGGCCATAAAAAAGATTAACCCTGGACAACCCCTTTAATATGCCCCACACAGTTTAATGTCCCCCCCACAGGATGTTAGCCCCCATCACTGCTCCCACACATATAATGACCCCATCACTATTCCCCATACAGTATGGGGGACCAGTGAAGAGGCCACTATGTGGGGGGACCAGTGAAGTGACCATAGAAAAATTTTGCCGAGACAACCCCTTAAAAGAGGTTGTCCATAAACTGGAGCGACCACTGTGTCGGCCGCCAGGGAGGTGTAAAAATAAGAAAATTTTTAAAAAAGCATACTCACCTGTCCCCAGCACCCCGTGTTCTCCTGCCTGTGTCTGTTCGGTCTCATGGTGGCGCCTCATTTCTGGAAATCCTGTACCTAATTGGTCTTAGCGGTCACATGAGGGGCAGGACTCCCAGCAAGGAGTCGCCGGCATGAGACTGAATGGACACTGGCAGCGAACAACGGAGCGCCGGGAACAGGTGAGTATGCTTTTTAATTTACTTATTTTTTACTTTACACCTCCCGCCAGCTACATGGGTTGCTCCAATTCCTTCGACAACCTCTTTAAAGGATTTATCCAACTTCCTAATATTGATGGCCTGTCCTTAGGATAGGCCATCAATATTACATCTACGATGATTCAACAGCCAGGACCTCTGCAGATCAGCTTTTCCAGGACAATGCGGCTACAGGTAAAGGTAACAATTCTAGGAGCCACGCTGTTCACTTGCCATACAAGGTGCAGCAGTAGGTTTAGGTAGTGCAGAGGTGAACATCGTATGGCTGTGAGCATCGTATGGCATGTTATTACCTTTAGCCGCCCTGTCTCGGTACCGCTGATCTGCAGGGGTTCTGATGGTGGGCCCCTAGAAACAATTCCACTGGTGGGCCCTAGACATCCCAGTCCGACACTGATGCTAAGTCACTACCTGGGACATCACGGGTCCTCTTCCTTAGGCCCGCTGATTGGCCTCAGCAGTCACGTGACCACTGAGGCCAATCAGTGGCTTCAGCGGAACTCCGGAAGAGATCCAGGAGAAGATGTCGGAGCAGAAGAATCGGGACGCACCGGGAGGACACCAGATCATTGGGGACAGGTGAGTATGCATTTTTTTTTTATTTTGTTCAATGCCCCCGGCTGATTTAAAAGTTAAAAGGGTTGTCCATTTTTGCCTGGACAATCCCTTTAAACTAGAGAACCTCTTTAAGCCTCAGATCACATGTAAAATTGTTTGGCAGTTTGAGTTGAATAATTGTACAATTAAAGGCAAATACAGATGAAATCATAGGTATTGTAGGTGATGAAAACATTATTTTACGCTTTAACTTTCAAATTGCTAGAAATGTGGTTAGACTTCTCCTTTTTTTCCTGATTATTACACTCAATAATGAAGTTATGAGGAAATTAAGAAGAAGTAACATGTTAGGCAAGATGAGATGAAGATTGAGCAATCTTCCTATAAATGAGATCAGGTCACCAATCATTGCACATAGATACATGGTTATTTTACCAGGAAATAGAGACCTTGTCTCTGGCAGTGAATATTTAACTATTAAAAGCAATAATATATGAGTACATTGTGCTGACACTTATGGTTCATCTGTGAGGTTGGAAAAACACAGATAGATGTGGCTTTTTGTCATACACTGTACTACTTACGGTAAATAAAAGTACACAGTTAGGCCATAGTAAACATTATAATTAAGCCAACTGTTAAACAGAATGGGAAATAGCATAAAATGTATGTAGAGTGAACGTGTCATCTCTATATTCATAGAAATAAGTTAAAATGGGTTAAACAAGAGCAGGGAACGAAAGAGTAAAAAAAGGAAAACTTCTTTTTCTTTTAGTCATATTATCTAAACCACGTTCAGTACAATATAAGTTAGTAAAAAAGTAATATATCTGTTTAGGACACAAACTCTATAGCTTACCGCAACAGACAAACAAAATAGAGGAGTTGTTGAAGCCTAGGATAAGAGACTTGCGGCGCAGGCCTGCCTGTGACATTTCTCCTCTGTGTTTTTATGTAACAGGAAGCTAGAGTACAGTCAGTCGGGCGTGTACATGTGGGTGGTAATGACATAGCTAGACCCGGTGATTTAAAGATACATTCACTCATTTGTATAGATCAGGGTAGAAGAGATGTCAGACAACTCTGGAATGACATCTGGTCTCTGTCCATTGTCTGTATCTGGGATGACTTGAAAGCTTAAAACTAAACGTCTAGTTTATACAATGGAGTTTGACACAACATATTAGGAATAGCAGGGCAGAGCTGAAACATTATGTAAAAATGTAAGCTGTCATACATATAAAAGCAGTGTGACATCCATCATATATTACATATCAATGTTATGTGTTGTCCGTGATACACATTATATGAGACTGTATTTACAGCTGCTAAGCATTACTATGCCATTTTCAATATTTCTTATACAGTATAATGCATGTACCCCTGATAAAGAGTTTTCCACTTATAATGAACTAACCCTATGGAATATTGTAGCTCATCAGTTAAAAAATTTAATTCATCATTCTAAGTAATGAACAGTCCTTCAAGTCAAGGGCTTCACAATGATTTTTGCACTGCCTAACAAGCAATACAAAACCAGAACATGGTAACTTTCAATTTAGCATATGCACTGGCAAAGCTAATAGCACATAAGGTAAATGCATCCATAGACCCTTATTCACCCAACAAAGGCTAAAAAACTCTCAGTTTGGAGTTTGCATTGTTTGCTGTATAAAATATTTCCAATGAAATATGCAATCCTTTAATTCATTACCTACTTGGATTTGTGTACTACCAATTGTGTTGCCTTTAGCTTGTGTATGCACAATCTTCAAGTTTCAGCAGAGTTGCTGCATGGTCAGTGGTGTGTCTGGAGTGATATAGAAACTGCATTCTAAAAGAGGGCATAGCGTTATTAACTGATTTACTAATATTCTTCACAGTTTTTTCTCTAAGAAATTAGCTCCAAATATCTTCTATCAGTAGTAGATATGCTAAGAGACTTTATATATGGCGGCAATATGACCTTTGGTCTTCAAGACAGAAGTCATACAGTACAGATCAGTACTTCTGAACTCTGCTCTTTGGAAATTAAATAGATAAAAGGACAATCTTGTTGGAATTCTACTGTCTAGAGCGGCTTTCGCACAAAATGTTAGCAATAAAAACAATTCCATTCATATGGGTTTACCCCAGATATTTCAGCTAGATCTGAGGGGAATTGCTCACATACCTACTGGTAGGAGTAATCGGCCTTTTACTTGCTTTCTTCCTCGAGGCTGCGCTGGAATTTCCATGTACAATTGAGCTGAACGAACATGTTTCTTTAGCAGACAATAGCTGTCAACTTATCTGCTATATATTGCCTTGAACTGATGTCATTATCAGTGATCTCCATAGTTTCACTCTAACACATAATGTTTTTGGAATCAGCTATGTAGCTTATAGGAAATACAAATAAAGCCTTTTAATGGGCTTGACTCATGAAGACAACCCTATTAGGATATACTGATCTTCTCTTGTACTACATGGATGGCTATTCCTATATACTGTCCCCACCAATCAGTAGTTCTTTACAGGCTCCTAGCTATTTTAAGGGATGTCCACTTCCTCCTCCTAGTATATTCCACTGCTAGCACCATATTACAGAGCACATTACAGATAAACAACATTCTTTGTTATGTATATCACTTTTGTAGATTCAGTGAAAACAACTTTGAAATATTATGCAAATTAGTCAGTTGGTGCACTGAGGGAGGACCTTCAAGTCCTGGGAGCACTTATCTTGCTGTACAAGTAGGATAGGTTAGTCTAATAGGATTGTTCTAGTCTATTAACTTAACATTGATCCATTTATCTTTTTTGTGCCAAGCAACGATTCTTTAAAGGGGTATGCTCATGGCCTCTGGCTATCTAAGGTGGTTGGGAGTAACACAGTCAAGCTATATAGAATTTAATCAAACATCATAGCACAGTTTACTACACTGTGTCTGTAAATCCTGAGTTACACAAACAGTGTGACTCGCTGTGCTACTCTGTTTCTGTAATTTCTATTCACTTCTGTGGAAGTTACAGAAACAGTGTAGCATAGCCATTTTGAACCTTAAGCCTTGTATTCCCATCTCTGCCATAAAGTGAACTTCAGGTGATTTATGTCTTCCCACAATGCAGAATATAATAGAGGAATAGACGTTGAGCTCTGTGATATACAGGGTTATATGACTTAGCTTAGGATTTCTCAGTAAAGTACAAACTAAATCGTAGGAGAGACAGTAAGAGTCTTAAGTATCCTGCTCACACACTGTGATTGACACCTTTTCATGTATCAGTGTATATGAATAGAAGGCTGTCAATCACAGTAAAAGTCCTGTTTAACCTGCTAACATACAGTAATTGATAATTTGACACCTTTCGGAGTGTCAGTGTATGGACAAAGACCACTGTCAATAATAGTAAGAGTCCTCACAGTGATTGACACCTTTCCCTACATCAGTGTGTGTACATGGAGGGTTGTCAATCAAAGTAACAGTTCAGACTACCCTGCTCATATACAGTAATTGGATGATTTTCCTGCATCAGAGTCCATAAACAGAAGGCTGTCAATCACTGCGTGTGGGTAGAATAAGAATGACTATCTCTATATAAGCATGACTTCCCTCCTAGGAGTTCTGTCAGGTTTTACTCTGTTTCTTACTCAGAAAGCCTACTCCAAATCATACGAACCTAAATGATAGTGTGCAGGTTCTCTCTTTTCTATTATATCTTGCTTTCAGTTAGGATAGCAGAAATCACTTGATAGCTTCATTTTAAGGGAATTTTCCCACCAATACTTTGATGGTAAATCAATAAGGTATGCTATTAATGTCTGATTCTGAATAATGGGGGTCCGGTGAACCCGGTACTGTTTTGGGAAGAAGTTTGACTTTTATATTGACACTAATAATCAGATTCTTAGAGCACATTGTACATTCTTAGACAGAGGAATAACTTGAAGCTGCTAGGCCCCAAAGCAAAATCTGTAATGTGGCCCCAATCTACCTTGTGTCATTAAAAATAATGGTATATCATATGGGGCAGAGGGATCTTTGGGGCTCCCTCAGGGTTCATCGCCCTAGTAGAACCTGCTACCTCTGCAACTCACATCTTCTACGCCCCTGTTCCTAAATATTAACAGTCCCTAACATGAATCACATTTGTTTTGTAGGAAACACTAAATAAATATTATGTATGAGTCAGGAAACTCTTCAAAGAAAAAGAGCTCACACGTTTCTTGGACAGTTTACTTGCTGTTAGCTTAGTGCTGAAGCAAGGTGAGTCGTGTAATCTCTGACCACTAGAGTTCACAACTGGCCAATTGATCATAAACCCCACCTTGCATTGTAAGGAACTCTAGTGTCAAGAACTAGTTATCTAGGGAGTATTAACATTACCAATACACCGAGCTACTGTTGGAACTGGTGTCAGCTATAGACCTATTACTTCATTGTATACAATCTAATCATTTCTATAGAAGGACCACTCTCTGATAATAGATTTACTGAAGGCAAGGTTGTCAGTGCTAAACATTTATGTCTAAATTGTGATCATAAAATAACTGCTTAGATAATGTTTACATAAAAGCTGTTCCATGTAAAAAAAGACCATCTCCAGAGGTGACAAGTGTTCTTCACCATCTGTGGAGTAGTCTACCCCAGGATATGGTCACAGCAGTGAAATCTGACAGCTTTATAAAAGGTTTAGATTCCTTCTTACGCTAAAATAACATTGATGCTTATGTTACTGCATAGAGTTAGTGTTTCTCTTACCCTTTCCTTTCAGTCATATCCTTTTCTGTCACTTGGTTACACTGATGTAGAAGTACAGCAACCATAAGAAATTGTAAGGAAGAGATATGTGTCCAGCATTCCTAGCTAGTTAATCCAAATATATCGCCATATGAGCTGTTCTGATAGCTCTACTATTGTCTGTGATGCAAGTTACATATGCCATATAAAGTAATTTTAACTATTGTCAGCAACAAGCACAATTTTCTCCACATTTAATCTCATCGTACAATATTATAAACCTGATATTTTTGGTAGTGAAATGGCAGTAAAATAATAGTAATAATAAACACTGGCAATCGCACTAAGAAGAAAGAGAATAAATGGGTTACTCACTTCCTCACAGCACAGCAGGACCCTAGAAGAACAACCCCTCCCTCAGCCTGCTACAAAGTAAGTCCTGTCATAGCACATAGGCCATTATCACCCAGTGACTGCAAGGCAGACCTGACCATTGGTGAGGGCTTTCCCAGCTCACACAGGCTCCACACTGCCGTCACTTTGATCTGAGCAGAGTAAATGAGTTGTACTCACAGCAGTTTCCTGGTGCAGTGTACAGGAAGGGAGGGACACATTGCTCTGCTCTCTACTGACTGAAAGGTAAAGCCACTTCTGCGGCTTTTATAACCTGTCAGGTAGGCGGCTGCTCACACCTGACTACAGGCTTTCCTTTTAATGGGATGTCCTGCTGCTTGGATGTCAAAGCCACTGCTAACATTAACAAGTGAGTTAATGTGTGCTGGTCTCAAGAGTGTGAGGGAAACAAGTGCTCATTTTCAGGTTACTTGAATTATGTTTTAGTGACAGCTACTGTTGATATGAGGACAGTTATATCCAGCAGTACTTTTTCAGCATAGTTTGGTGCATAGAAAAAGAAGCTTTCCGAAAAGTGAATTTTTGACAGGTGACTTCCCCATCACATAAATCCCTTTGCTAGCCAGAGCACAGACAGATTGACATTATATACAGTGGATCCAGAAAGTGCCTCCATAGATAATGCCAAAGTGCTCCCAATAACTAGAGTCAGGCAAATAATGCCCACATAACCAGGATCAGTCAAATAAGTCCATAAAAATTGCCAAAGTGACCTTATAAACTTTTAGGTTAAGAGTGCCCTCTTGAGCAGCTTAAAAGGATGTCCTCTAAAACAGAACCAAATAATGATAAACAATGTCAAAGTGTGACCAAGTATTGTCTAGAGCAGTGATGGCGAACTTTTTAGAGACCGAGTGCCCAAACTGCAACCCAAAAGCCACTAAATTATCACAAAGTGCCAACACGGCAATTTAACCTTAAATTAATCAGGATCTGTTTTATATTGACCGTGCAATGTTATTACAGCCTGTAATAATATCACGTCTGCTATAAAACAGATACTGTGTGATATAAATAGTGAAGGGCCCCCACACAGTACAATGCGCTCCGAAGTGGACCCCAGACAGTACAATTCCCTCCACAGTGGCACCCAAACAGTATTATATGCTCCAGAATTGCCCCCACACAGTAGTACTGTATATGCTCCACAGTGGCCCCCAATCAGTATTATATGCTTCACAGAGGCCCCCACACAGTATTATATGCTCCACTTTCGGCCCCCCCCCACATTATATGCTTCACAGTGGGCACCCATACAGTAATATATGCTTCACAGTTTCCCCCATACAGTATTAGATGCTTCAGTGTCCCCCACACAGTATTAGATGCTTCAGTGTCCCCCATACAGTATTAGATGCTTCAGTGTCCCCCACACAGTAGTATATGCTTCACAGTGTCCCCCATACAGTAGTATATGCTTCAGTGTCCCCCATACAGTATTAGATGCTTCAGTGTCCCCCATACAGTATTAGATGCTTCAGTGTCCCCCACACAGTATTAGATGCTTCACAGTGTCCCCCATACAGTAGTATATGCTTCAGTGTCCCCCATACAGTATTAGATGCTTCACAGTGTCCCCCATACAGTATTAGATGCTTCAGTGTCCCCCATACAGTATTAGATGCTTCACAGTGTCCCCCACACAGTATTAGATGCTTCACAGTGTCCCCCATACAGGATTAGATGCTTCACAGTGTCCCCCATACAGTAGTATACTGTATGCTTCAGTGTCCCCCACACAGTATTAGATGCTTCAGTGTCCCCCATACAGTATTAGATGCTTCAGTGTCCCCCATACAGTATTAGATGCTTCAGTGTCCCCCACACAGTATTAGATGCTTCAGTGTCCCCCACAAAGTTTTAGATGCTTCAGTGTCCTTCATACAGTAGTATATGCTCCATAGTAGGCCCCCACACAGTAGTTTTTGTTACTTACCTAGTCCCATGAAGAGCTGCAGTCCCACGAAGACCGTCCTCCTTCTTCTTCTGTTCGCAGGCGCTGTTGAATGATGTCATCGCGCCTGCGTCGGGGCAGAGGTCACACTCTGCAGTCAGTGTAGGCCGCGGTTCCGTGAACCACGGCCTACACTGACAGCTTTCAGCTGTATGTACATTTGCACATACAGCTGAAAGAAGCAATCGCTCACTAACCGGATTCCCCGTTAGTGAGCGATCATGGCGACGGCGCGTGTGCCAACTGAGAGGGCTCTGCGTGCCATAGGTTCGCCATCACGGGTCTAGACGCTAGAGGTATTGTTTATTCTATCATTCAAAAGGTATTGCTTGATGCAAAGTGCGGGAGCATTACTAATTGTTATCAATGTGATACAAGCCCTTTATGCTAGGTTCACTTATGTTGCCTGTCCATTGTTCTGGTTCATTGGAGGACCAGCACAACAGACAGACAGACTGTACTCCAGAAAAATGGCTGATGGAGCAAGAAGCAGATGCAAGATGAACAGAAGTTGCAGGGGGCGCGAAAAAGCAGAGCTGGAGGCTGGTTGCGGCAATGACGCAGAGTTCTTGGAGCACAGGGGGAACGCTCCTGGTGCTCCCTGAACATAATTTACATATGAGAATTTAATGTTTTTTTGGACAAAAGGCGGCGAGGAGAAGAAAAGTAAAGGTAGGAGTAGAACAGCCTTTATAAAGGCTATTCCAACACTGCTTCAGTTAAAAACATGTTTCCCCAATGATAGAATCCCTTTAAGGTCAAGGAAGGCAACTTGGCATGCTAGGGAAAGAGTGCCTCCATTCAGTGTCATCTGAGATCAATTGTTAACCAGCTACTCAAATGTGTTTCCCAACAATTATGTTTGACTGTTCTGTAAGGTTGTGAAGCAATACTTAGGGCGTACCCCGACGAGGGACCAATCCAGGAAAACCGTGTTCTTAAAGGACTTGTATCTATCACCTGTTTAAGTAACTGTGTGAACTAAAGGGTATAGTGATGGTTTGCTGTAATACTCTGTTCCATATTACTTTGTATTTCTTCTCTGGCTATACCTTGTTGCATATTTTCCCAGATCTCTCTTCATTGATTTACTCACTAAACATTGTCCTGGGAATTAAAATGCTGTGTCTGTCTGTGTGGCATCGTGTACCTGCTGAACCTGTAGGACCAGCCCTTGGCCCTCTTTCATTTGGCGGTGCGAACAGGATACATTGATCGCCGTGCAGAACCCATCAGGGTCCGGGGAAGCTCCGCGCATGGCTCCAGTCACCCCTCCTGCCGTAGGAGCAGTTCCGATTGTGGGTCTTCCCGCAGGGGCGATCTTGAGTCAACTAGTATGATTTGATGGTCAGAATAGGCCACTAGATGACTGGGCTGCACATCTTAAAAGCACCCTCCGGTTACATAATTTGGCTCCTGATCTGCAATCGGATGTGGCGCTGAACACCTTGGAGGGAGACGCCCGACGCACTGTAATGCTGCACCCTGAGGAGGAAAGGAAGACATTGGAATCTATAATCTTGATCCTCGAGTCCATTTATCCCGATTCTTCACTCGCTTCCAGCGTGAAGATGAGTCTATTCCCATTTGCCAATGCCCTCCAGGAGATTTGGTCACATATACGGAAGAGAGAGGCCAGGGGTGCTAATGTCCTTGGAAATGGAGATCAAATCCTCTGGGATCAGTTCATCCTCGGTTTGTGAAGCCCTCCTCTTCACCAGGCCCTCAAGGACTGTATCCTGGTGGATGCAGCTTTACAGTTTCAGAAGATATAAGCAGAAGCGGTGGCCCGAGATAAAGAAGAAGAGTATGGAGCGTACACCGTGAGAATGCAGACTGCAGCAGATCGGAGGACTCCTTCCGATGGAGAAGATCTGCAAGAGGCGGTGAAGGTATTTAGCACATTTGTGGGAGAAATTCAGAGACAGTTGACACGGTTACAGGCCCCAATTCTGCCTGAAAACTGGGAAAGAGGTGCTACTCCGATGGCTTCAGCACCATATCAAGCTTCTCTGGAGACGGGAGTAAGAAATTTCACTATGCATTGTCCCAGTCCATCCCCACCTACAGCTGGCCAGACTTGGGGTTCTACTAGTTATCCAAGGGCAAGAGGCCCCCAGTGTTGGATTTGCCACGAAAGATAACATATCGCCCGGCAGTGCCCAAGGAAGAACACAAATCCAGAACAGCTTCAGTTAAACGGGAACCTCCCGCGGTAGTGGGGCACGCTGCGGACCCTCAGGACCTTGTGGCCAAAAGCCCTTACTTAGAAATGCTGATTGAAGGACAAATGGTGAAATGCCTTATAGACATGGGATCGGAAGTAATCACGATGCCCTTGAAATTCTTTGAGAGGAACTTCATCCACCTAATGAAACCTGACAAGGACATTTTGTTTAAATTGACAGCAGTAAACCAGACTGCTATACCTGTGTTTGGAGTGGCTTGGATGAAAATCGAGCTGTGCGGACAAGACATTGGCAAGAAGGGATTGGTGCTGATAGAGAAGCCGGCTTGAGATGAAGCCCCAGTTGTATTGGGAATGAATACTAGATTGTCTCATGTTTACAAAAGAGGGTCCCGGTTATTGGAGGAAGACAACTACCCATAAGCCTACATTGAGAGCATTCCAGCGTTTGATCAGAACATGCGGAATCTGTAAAAACACCCCTGTGGGCAAACCCATTGGAACAGTATATGCTCCATATGGAACTACCTGCACCGTACCTCCACGTCAGGAGAAGATGATACGTATGCCTGTTGGAGGACACCGAAAACTGAATGGGATAGATGTGATAATGGAACCCCTGGGCTTGTCAGAAGCTAGCCGAAGTCCAGTGGTCGCCACAACTATTGTGACAGTTGCGGAAGGACAGGTATTAGTCCAGTGTATCAACATACATGATTATGAAGTTACTTTCCATGCAGGGGAGAAAGTGGCTGAGCTGCATGTGCTGCAAGCAGAGACACTCACAGGTAGACAGTTAGCCCTACGGGCGGTAAAAGTTGATGCCTGCACTTTGGCTGTGGACCAGAATTCTGAAGAGGAGCCCACACCTGAGTGGAATGGCCAGCGAATTTTAGAGCAAATGGAGATTGATTTCCCATTGATCAAATGGGAATAATTGAAGCAGTGCTGTGGGAGTTTCAATCCACGTTCTCTCGGTGTGAGGAAGACTTTGGGTGCACAATGGCTATTGAGCACAAAATACCCACTGGTAAAACCCCCGATTCGAGAAAGATACCGGCAGATTCCACCTACTCTCTACCAAGAGGTGAAGACCATGCTGTCTCAGATGATAGACAGTGGCGTAGTGAAGAAAAGCCAAAGCCCATGGGCTGCGCTGGTGGTTTTGGTGCGGAAAAAAGATGGGTCCCTGAGGTTCTGTGTGGACTACCAGAAGTTAAATGCAGCCACAATAAAGGATGCCTTTTCCCTGTCAAGGATTGAAGAGTCATTGGAGGCTTTATAGCGTGCCAAGTATTTCTTGACCCTAGACCTGGCAAGTGGCTACTGGCAAGTACCTGTTGCAGAGAAGGATAGGCAGAAGACCGCCTTTATTCTACCGATGGGGCTGTATGAATTCAATAGAATGCCCTTTGACCTGAAGAATGCTCCGGGTATCTTGCAACGTCTGATGGAACACTGCCTGGGTGAATTGAACTTCGAATCGATTCTGATCTACCATGCACCCACATTCGAAGAACATTTGAGTAGACTGCGGCAAGTGCTCAGTAGGCTCCGTGTTCATGGCCTTAAGATCATGCCAAGAAAGTACCATCTCTTTCAAACTAGGATAGAGTATCTGGAACATGTGGTATCAGCTGAAGGAGTTCATCCTGCTGATAGTAAGGTGGTGGCAGTGAGCAAGGGGCCTCAGTTTAAGACACTTCGGGAAGTGAGAGTGTTTCTGGGACTGGCCGTTTACTACCGAAGATTTATAAAGGGATTTGCAAAAATTGCTGGTCCGCTGCATGAATTCTTGAGAGGGACTTCTCAGGGTCCGAAGACATGCCCTGTATCATGGGGGCTGCCTCAGCAACAAGTATTTGATGAACTAAAGAAGGCTCTGACTAGTGACCCCATCCTGGAATTCACTCAATATGACAGGCCATTCATACTGTATACCAATGGAAGCTTGCATGGGTTAGGAGCAGGGTTAGCCCAAGAACAGGAAGGCCAGGAACATTGCATACGCTAGTCGATTCTTACGGGACTCTGAGCGAAATCCGAGTCATGGGCATTGGTCTGGGCGTTGAACGAGAAATTCTCAGGGTACTTGACCGGGGTCCATGTACAGTACTAGTAAAAACAGACAATAACTCATTGGCCCACCTGCAGAATGCAAAGCTTGGTTCTCTAGAACAGAGGTGGATGGCTAGACTAGCAAAGTATGACTATATCACCAAATATCATGCTGGTAAAGACAATGCCAATGCTGATGCAATATCTAGAATCACTTGGGAGGTGAAGTTGATGAAGAAGATGAAGTAACTGAAATACCCAATCTCAGTCGAGTGCCTCGAAGGTCACCTGTGGCAAGCTCAAGTGGGGTGGCTACTGATAGCACGGTGCTACTAAGGAAGACTGAAGAACAATGGGCACAGGTGCAGGATGATGATCCGGACTTACAGAAGATAAAAGTCTGGGTTAAGACTGAGACCTGGCCCAGGTTTGACGTGCGAAGTTGTTTGTCTTCAGACAGATGGAAGCTGTTACAACAATGGAACCGGTTGAAAATCCAAAATGAGGTCATGTACCGGAGGGTGTTCTTGCCTACGGATCTTGAAGAGAGGTGGCAGATAGTGATACCAGGTGCTTTGGCCTGAAGAGTAGCCCTTGATGTGCATGAGAAGGGTGCCCACTTTGGAGCAGAAAAAACATACAAAAGGGTGCAGAGGCTCGTATACTGTCCCCAGTTGGATAAAATTGTCCGAGAATTGTGCCAAAAGTGCCGAGTTTGCGATCTGGCGAAACCTCCGGAGCAGCGAGCCCTGATTAAAGTGATTCTCACATCAGCACCACTAGAAATTCTGATGATTGACTACATCCTAGTCAGACAATCGGTGAGTGGTCATCAGTACTGCCTTGTAATGACGGATCACTTCACGAAGTTCTCTGTGGCAGTACCCACCCGTGACTAGAATGCAGAGTCAGCCGACATCCCATGTGCAGGCACTTCATCCAAGTGTATGGATGCCTGAAGTGAATTCATTCTGACCAAGGAGCTTGTTTTCAAGGTAAACTGATGGAAGAGCTGTGTCGACTGTATGGGATGGACAAGTCACGGACAATTCTGTACCACCCGCAGGGCAAAGGATCTTGCGAGAGGTTCAACAGAACACTTCTACAGATGCTCTCTGGAGAAAGATAAGAGATGTAAGAGACGCTGGCCTGAATATTTGCCGGAGGTGCTCTGGGCATACAATAATCGTGTTCATAACACTACTGGCTATACTCCATACATGCTGCTGTTCAGCCGTCCTGGACAAGAAGTCACAGAAATGAACCTCAGCCCATCTTCCAGAGAAATAACTAGAACTGCCGACTCCTGGGTGCAGGCGCACCGAGACAAATTGAGAACCATCCAATGGGTGGTCAATGAGAGGTTGCAAAAGCAAGTCACTAGAGATCATCCACCTGTGCAAACAGTACCATTGTTACCAGGTGAAAAAATACTGGTTCGTGCAAAGCAGCCCACTGAAAAATTGGACCACCGCTGGGAACCACAGCCTTACATTGTGAAATGACAAGTGTTTTCAGAAGGTCCAGTCTATGATGTCCAATCGGAAGACTCTGATGGGCCGACTCGTGGATTACACCGTAACATGCTCAGACCGTGTCTTTCGGAGGTTCGGTCCTCACTTGACAATACTTAAGAGGTTCAGCAAATAAATTCAGACCCAGTGCATCCAAGAGACACCGAGTAGTGGCTGGTCACTACGCCACTTGTACAGATTTATGGGGCGTCTACTCCCCCATGTCCTGTGATGAATGATAACCCAGAAGGTACGTCACTACCCCAATGGGAGTTGGATACAATCCCTACACCAGTGCCACCAAACCCAAGCATTCGCAGGTCGGAGCGCTCCACGGCAGGTATTTCCCCTCAGCGCTATGCAGTAGATGAGTTTATTTGGTAGAGTTGTTGGGACGCCAACATTTTAGTGGGATGGCATGTAAGGTTGTGAAGCAATAATTAGGGTGCACCCCGATGAGGGACCGATCCAGGAAAAACGTGTTCTTAAAGGACTTGTATCCATCACCTGTTTAACTGTGTGAACTAAGGGGTATAGTGTTGGTTTTCTGTAATACTCTGTTCCCTATTACTTTGTATTTCTTCTTGTTGTATATTTTCCCAGATCTTTCTTCATTGCTTTACTCAGTAAACATTGTCCTGGGAATTAAAACGCTGTGTGTGTCTGTGTGGCATCATGTACCTGCTGAACCTGTGGGCTCGGCCTTTGTCTCTCTTTCAGGTCTAGCCATATAGATTCCCTGATGTCTTCCTGTGGTTTGAGAACTTACCTTTTCCAGAAGGATTGGCAGAAATGTTATAGACCGGAGCTACTTGATTTTGGCTGTGACTTGCCTTGTGTGACCAAAGATCTGTTACTCTTGTCAATGTCACTCTACAAGTCCTTCACTATTGTAAGTGAGTGGTGTAGTGTTGCAATCCTGACGATGCTGCGACTGCAACATCTATTCTCAAAAAAAAAAAAAAGTGCTTTATTTTTTACAACTAGGAGATGCGGTCACAGCAGGAAGTCATCAAGGGAGAAAAGAGTTGCAGACTTGTCGCCAATTAGAGCATGCAGGGAAAATATATAGCTCTAGTGATAGAGAATCCTGCATGTTTGAAGGATCGTCAAAAGAGGGGTTTCAGAGTCTTCTGGTGCATCTTGACAAACCCAGGCACAGGGTCAATTTAACTCCATCACAGTCTATTTTATGATGAAGTCGTGCCTTTTGCGTAATTAGCACTCAATTATGTTAGAAGAAGGACTAGATGGGGAGAACGCAGCCAAGGTAGAGGGTCTTCTCTATACTCCTCAGAAAGCACTGCTAGATCTGGTGGTGCAGCATCATCAGTAAATACAGGCGCATCTCAATCAATTAGAATATCTTTGAAACGTTTATTTATTTCAGTAATTAAATTAAAAAAGTGACCTCCTATATTTTCTAGATTCTTTACACACAGAGAGTTCTATTTCAAGTGTTTTATTTCTGTAAATGTTGATTATGGATTACAGGTAATAAAAACCCAAATCTAAGAAAATTAGAATATTGTAAAAAAGTTCAGTATTGTAAATTCAGTGTGTCACGGTTTCCTAAGCCTTTAAATGGACCCTCAGTCTGGTTCAGTAGGACACACAATCATGGAAGACGCTGATTATGAATTGTATTACTGAATTACTGAAATGAATGAACGTTTCAAAAATATTCTAATTTATTGAGATGCACCTGTATGTGTAATGGCCTTCGGGTGAACACATTGCTATGGAGGGTGAGGGAGCCAAGTGATTTGGACTATACTGAATGGGTGTCCAGAGGGTCTCCAGACTCACCAGGTTGCATTAGAGCAGAGCTGGGTTTCTCCAATCTGTCTGCTTCGGCGGCACCTGATGTGGGATCAACAGGGAGCACTTCAGAGCATTTTGCAGCACAAAAAGAAGCATTTTGGTTCCTATTTCACTGGGGGACATTTATCAATGTGTTTTCACCTGAATTTTGATGTTACGCCGGATTTATGAAGTGTTTGCATCTTTTTTCTACGTGAGATTTCCCTATCCGACACTTTGTGATTTTTTGTCGAGAAAAGTAGGCGTGGTTGCCTAGACGAACATGTGTTCCCCGGATTTATTATTTGCGCCTTTTTAAAAAAGGCACATAAAAAGGAGCAAAATCACTCCGCTCTGGGAGTCACGTACAAAATAATGCAGACTACAGGACACAATTTCAGAAGCATAAGACGCACATAAAACTATGCAGAGTTAGCAGGCTTAACATTTACATTAATTTTATAAATCATGGTTAAATCACTAGTGTCAAATCTTAAATGCATTGCCAACTCAAGTGCATAACTGCATGGCTACAGGCTGCATCAAGAATGCAGAGCAGAGGCGTAGCTAGTGGGGGGGGGGGGGTCAGAGGGGGTGGCGGACCTGGCCACACTCTTTTTTTAAGAATTGCCTTTTCTTTTTGGATTTTATGGGCAAAGTTTGCTCTGAGACAGAAAAATCAGAGGAGCTATCTTCATTGGAGAAGCTGAATGGATTTGCAGCCATCTTTGCAGATCCAGAGAAGTCACTTGTTTCTGCTTCTTTAAATACCATTCTGTTCTGTGTCTGCGCCATATTTATTATGTAGGTGCAAAAAAAAAGATGCATGGTGAGGGCATGTACATGGAATTTATCAACAGCTTACGCCCGATTAGTAAATCACGCCAGAAATTGAAAGGGCACACAAAAGGCGCAACTGTGCAAAATTTCACTGAAAAGAAGCGCATTTGATAAAAAAAAACCCACTGTCTGTGGACTGTATCAACTCCTGCATTAGCTGGAAGAAGTTGGAAATCGGGATGTCTGATGAATCTGTCTAGTTAGTATGCTATGGTACCTTGCTTTATGTGGGCTTTCTGCATGAGGAAGCATTTAACACCCTGTACAGCTAGGGCCCAGGACTGAGTTCTCTAAGTATTTCTAGCCTCCAAGTCATGCTATGCAACTTTTTTTAATTTTTTCGTTAATAGGGCTATGTGATGACTGACTTTTTGATCACTTGTTATTCCATTTTGTTGAAGAGGTGAGGTGACCAAAAAACAATTCTGACACCAGTTGAGAAATGGTAAAAGAGTTTTTAGTTTTTAATTTATTAAAATTTTCAAAATAATGTTTAAAACTATTTGTATTCTTTGTAAGCTGTAAGCCATTACTGGTTACTGCAGCTTAATTCCCTTTCAAGTGAAAGGGAACCAAAAAATGTAGTAACCTGGCAAGGTCACTACACAGCAGGGCATATTTATCATGCGGCGATTATTTAAAATCAGTTTGGCTAGAGTCTGTATTGTTATACCTTTCCCCAAATTTATCAAACATTGCAACTTTTAAGTGTAACACTGCTGTCCTGAGATGTTACTCCATTTTCTACACCCTTTCTCCCAATGCAATAGGAATGGAATCATTTTTGTGACTTTTTAAAAAGTGGCATTTGATAAATCTGGAGCACATCAGGCAAATGTACACTTATATTCCCACCTAATATTTAAAAGTGGAGTGAGCAACATTTTGCAACATTTGTACTCAAAAATTCTGGTGTGCATGTCTTTATATATTTGCACTAGTGTACAAAGTTGCGTACTTTTTTTTGAGCACAGCTCTCTACACTGTGCTACTTTCCTGAAAGCCATTTTAGGCTAAGGCCCCACGTGGAGTTCCGCAGCAAAAAAGTGCTGTGGGAAAAGCTGTGGTGGGAACGCATCATGGTTCTTCCCGCAGAGCTTTGCAGAGAAAGTTCACAGAGGTTTCCTCTGTAGACTTCCTGCTTCAATTATATCTATAGGGAAACCACCAGTGTTTCCATAGATATAATTGACATACTGCAATTTCCAAAACGGCGACGGTTTTGGAAATCGCTACGTGAGTGCACTGCGTATTTTACCTCAAAGTGGACATGGGATTTGCTAGTATCCCATCCACTTTGCTGTGACTGTAAAATGCCACGGCTTTTTCCGCTGCGTTTCCGCCGCGGGCGAACCACGTCGTTTCCACCGCGTGGGGCCCCGGCCTTAAGCTGAGGCCTCACGTTACGAAAACACAGCTTTTTTTTTTTTTTTTGCAGATATTGCTGCGTTTGTTTGCGCCAAATGCAAGAATGGCTACTAAAGGAATGGGAAATATATAGGAAGCACTTACAGTGGGTACGGAAAGTATCCAGACCCCTTTAAATTTTTCACTCCTTGTTTCATTGCAGCCATTTGCTAAAAGGAAAAAAAGTTCATTTTATTTCTCATTAATGCAAGTTTTTCACATCTGGATTTGGGGATCCTCTGCCATTCATCCTTGCAGATCCTCTCCAGTTCCGTCAGGTTGGATGGTGAACGTTGGTGGACAGCCATTTTCAGGTCTCTCCAGAGATGTTCAATTGGGTTGAGGTCAGGGCTCTGGCTGGGTCAGTCAAGAATGGTCACAGAGTTGTTCCGAAGCCACTCCTTTGTTATTTTAGCTGTGTGCTTAGGGTCATTTTCTTGTTGGAAGGTGAACCTTTGGCCCAGTCTGAGGTCCAGAGCACTGTGGAAGAGGTTTTCTTCCAGGATATCTCTGTACTTGGCCACATTCATCTTTCCTTCAATTGCAACCAGTCGTCCTGTCCCTGAAGCTGAAAAACACCCCCATAACATGATGCTGCCACCACCATGTTTCACTGTTGGGATTGTATTGGGCAGGTGATGAGCAGTGCCTGGTTTTCGCCACACATACCGCTTAGAATTAACGCCAAAAAGTTCAATCTTCATCTCATCAGACCAGAGAATCTTATTTCTCATAGTCTGGGAGCAGGGTCGGACTGGCCCACCGAGGAACCGGTGAATCCACCTGTGGGCCCCGAGCCCCGACTACTAGTCCACATGTTACCAATGCAGATGCATTGGTCAGGGGCGTAACGATCGCGGTCGCAAGTGGCGGGGTAAGGCGCCCGCAGCAAGCTGGAGATGGCCGGGCCACTATGATAGCGGTCGGGGAAAGCCTGGTTCTCCGACCGCTATACATACTGTTATTGGAAAGGGGCCCTGGCATATTGCAGGCCCCTTTCCAATAGATGGCAGCCCAGGGGAGGTGACCGAAAACAATAAAAACATATTCTCACCTCTCCTGGGCACGGCGTCCTCCCTGGCGCTCTCCCGTCATGTGACTTAGGCCCCAGCGGTCACATGGGGCGCGGCCGCGTAATGACGTCAGTGCGCACCCACGTGACCACTGAGACCCAATCACAGGCCTCAGCAGCAACGTCGGAAAAGGGCCTGAAGATGCTGAAGACGGCAGGATGGAGCGAGGATACCAAGGAAAGGTAAGGCAAGGAGAGTATGAATGTTTGTTATTTTTAATCACCTTCCCTGGGTCTCCGATTATTATACTCTGGGGTCTGAGGAGACCCCAGAGTATAGTAATAGCACTGAAGCGGAGGGGGGCTATTGGGCGCATGTAATACTGTGTGGGAGCCACTGTGGAGCTTATACTCCATACAGTGGCTTCTTCACTGGTCCCCTATACTGTATGGGGACCATTGATAGGTCCATTATATTGTTGGGGGGGGGGCAGTGATGGAGGCCAATAGCCTGGGGGACATTAAAGGGGTTGTGCAGGATAACTTTATTTTTAATTACCATGGGGCAGGCGGAAAAAAAAAACAACAAAAAACAAACTTTCTCTCCTGTCCCCAGTGTCTACTAACGCGGTTCGGTCCTGCAGTTCTGTTGTTTTCTTCCAGCTGAAGTTCCTCCTACACATGACTACCTGTGACGTCACGTGACCTCTGAGGCCAAACAGCGGCCTAAGTGAAGGGACCTGGGACGTCACAGCCAATGAGGATTTCTGGCAAAAAGAAAACAGTGGAGCTGCAGGACCGGACCATGCTGGGAGGACACCGGAGCACCGGAGATAGGTGAGTATGTTTAGTATGGTTTTTTTTGGGGGGGGGGGGGGGTAGGGGGGGATTCACCTCCCTCGGACTAATTATAAAAAAACAAAAAATTATACTGGACAACTTCTTTAAAGTGTGGCGCATTAGGGGGGTATATTAAAGGGGTTGTCCAGTCATAATTTGTTATGGTTTATCCTTAGGATAGGCCATAGATACCTGATCTGTAGGGGGCCGACCCCGGACCGATCAGCTGTACAGAGCTACTTCTGGCACCCGTCGTGTACACAATATGTTGCCAGAAGCAGAAAGCGCTGTCCACTGTGTATTAGCCGGGCACCTTCACTGCATCTCAGCATTTATTGATGTCAGTAGGAGCTGAGCTGCAGTGAAGGCGTATGACTGCTATACAGCGGATGGAGCTTTCTGCTTCCAGCCCTGTGTTGTGTACAGAACGGGTGCTAGAAGTGACACTGTACAGCTGATGGGGCCATGTGTCAGCCCCCTACCGATCAGGTATTTATGGCCTATCCTAAGCTTAGGCCATAAAAAAGATTAACCCTGGACAACCCCTTTAATATGCATCACACAGTTTAATGTCGCTCCCCCCACAGGATGTTAGCCCCCATCACGTCACCCACACAATATAATGGCCCCATCACTGTTCCCCATACAGTATGGGGGACCAGTGAAGTGACCATAGAAAAATTTGGCCCAGACAACTCCATACTGGAGCGACCATTGTGGCGGCCGCCAGGGAGGTGTAAAATTAAGGAAATTAAAAAAAAAAGCATACTCACTTGTCCCCAGCACCCCGTTGTCCCCTCCCTGCGTCTGTTCGGTCTCATGGCGGCGCCTCATTTCTGGAAATCCTGTACCTAATTGGTCTTAGCGGTCACATGAGGTGCAGGACTCCCAGCAAGGAGTCGCCGGCATGAGACTGAATGGACACTGGCAACGAACAACAGAGCGCTGGGGACAGGTGAGTATGCTTTTTATTTATTTATTTTTTACTTTACACCTCCCGCCAGCCACATGGGTTGCTCCAATTCCTTCGGGGCAACCGTGGGAGTCAGACGTGTCTGTTTGAGCTACTAGCTTCAGAGGCTTGCGTGGTTTTTGGACACTTGGAGACCGTTTATTGTGTGTGGTCTTCGGTCTTTGTGTTACAGACCGTAGCTCCGACTCCCTTCCCCGTGCGGAAGGGAGCCTTATCATGGAGCGTGGAGCTCCTGCCCCCCGGACCTTACAGGCGGGGGGCAGGAGAATGTCTGCCGACACAGCACCAGCAGAGCAGGGCAGGCGGAGGTCGCTGAGGCAGCAAGCCTCAACAAGACTGGCGACCGGGACGACAGCATCGGGAGCGGCGGCAGCGACATTGGCAGCTGCAGCATCAGGAACAGCATCGGGAGTAGCGATGCCCGTGGAGCAGGCGACGCCAGCAGGGGTAGCAGTGGCGACAGGGGTGTCAGCAGTCCCGGCAGGTGGATCCGTGAAGACGGCGACATCAGCCACGGCGGTAACATCAGCGGCAGTGGCGGGTGAAGCCGGTCCGAAGGGGGCTACGGCCGCAGGATATGCGGTTTCCTCTGGAAGGGTCCCTGCAAGCAGGAGAAAAGACGCCTTACCGTCATCTCTGTCTCAATCACCCGCGGGATGGGGCATCCGGAAAGCTGGAGAAGAGGTTGCCATCTACAGCCGGAGGATCGAGGCGGTCCTGGAGGAGTATGACCGGGCCCGGAGGTCCCTGTTCGCTATGGGTGGAGAGCTGCAAAGCGCTCGTGCCCGTAGCGACAGGGCCTCGAGGAAGGACCGCCCGGTTTTCAGCAGGCAAGTAAAGAGCCTCAAAAAGCAGATTAAGACCCTGGAAGCCAGGTGTGCGGAGATCCTGGAGGGCGCGGGGCCGTTCAGAGAGAAGCTGCTGAACGATGACCGCTTCTTCCGCAAACAGCAGGAGCGGTTGTTGAAGGATGGCCCCGCGTCCTCAGACAGCTCGGGAGAGGACGACTATTGTAAGTCAGACCTGGAGTCGGATGACAGCATGGCGGTACAGTATAGTCGGGCAGCCATCCCTAGTAGCGGCAGCCTGATACCCACGTATACACAGGCATCAGTGCCGGCAGTGAAGCAGGAAGTCAGAATGACAAGACAGGAAGTCAGAATGACAGGGCAGGAAGTGACGCAATCTCCCACACTCCCAGAGAACCAACCACTGCCCGAGACGGAGGAGGAGGAGGGTGGAGCCTCGGGAGAAGGCGGGAAGCTGATGAGGCAAATCTACCAATTAGAGTCCCCGTCCAGAATGGACCAATTAGCATTCAGCATGTCAGATCTGGATGGGGAGGAGGCGGGAAAAGGAGCCAAGACCAGGAAGAAGGCAAGGAAGGAAAAAAAAAAGAGAAATAGAGACATTTAAATTTGTCAGGTCGTTGCCTGGGGAGCATCGTGCCAGGACCTCAGCCCAGGTTGCGATGCCTCCAGGAGAGAAAAGGGAGGCGCAGGCACCTCGGGTCACGCCAAGTGGCGGGGTGCCAGCAGTCAAAATGGCGCCTGATAGTACCTTTCAGGTGGTGGCGGACAAGGAGCTCATGGTTGCGGACAAGGCGCTCATAGTTGCGGACAAGGGCAAAGGCAAAGAAGCCCCCCCTGCGGAGGGGAGTGGCGTAGGGAAACCCCCATCCCTGGTAGGAGGTTTTAAAATATCGATGGCTTCCCCCAGAGTAAGGTGTAGGAAAGGGGGAGTGGCAGGTGGGCGTGGCTCATCCTCCTCCAGTGCTGATGAAGCCGGTGATGCGGAGGTCACTTCCGGGGCTAAGGGGGCGTGTCCTCCTACAACATCAGGTGCCGGGGTGACTGTGGATGCGGAGGCCGAGGTAAAAGCGGGGAAGCCATCAGCGAGTGGTGCAGCCGGCCCCGCTGTAAGAAGGAAGACTGCAGGTGTGAATGATGGACGAGTGGAGAAGCTAGTTAAGCAGACAGGTAAGGTAAAGGGGAAAGCGGGTGGGACAAAAGGGGTAATTAGTAGTATTCCTGAAGAAGGTGGTGTAGTATGCATGGGGGTCCAAGAGCCTGTAGTCGGGGAGGCTGCGGGAGGAGGGGCTATTACCATTGCTGCTAAAAAAAAAGTGTTTCTACTGCTGGTAATATTTCTGTTGTGGCTCCTGTTGTTTCTGGTATTTCTGCTGTTGTCCCTGCTGTTGTTTCTGCTGCTGTTCCTGATGCTGTTCCTGATGCTGTCGTTGCTCCTGTTGTTACTCCTGTCACTGCTCCTGATATTGTTGCTCCTGTTGTCCTCTCTGCCGCTGTTCCTTCTGCTGCAGTTGGAGTGACCCGGTCCGCGGCGGCTATGCCAGGGCGGACTGTTGCCGCCTCTGGTGCTCCGGTTGCCGTGGCTGGGCTAAGTAGTTCTGCGGGGGTCCCTGGGAGTAGCGCTGGTACTCCGGCAGCGGAGGTTGCTGCGGCCTCCGGGCCCCCACGCTCCTATGCCAGCGTCGCTTCTGGGGCCCCTGGGGGTGCATCATGTCTTCCGCCCGGCTCCAGGGACGGCGATTTGCAACGGCAGCTCCTGGAGGCTTTACGGGCGGGCCAGTCCACAATGACCATAGATGGGCAGTCGAGAGACCTTAGGTTCTGGATCGAGCGTTTTGGCCTAGGGAAGTTCCGAGAGGAAGGAGGTGAGACCAGATGGACTCTCCCTACACCCGGGCGTAGGGGGCCGACACGGAGGAACGTGGCCCGTCTCGTGTGGGGGGGGAGCCGGCCCTTGTCCCCAGAGGAGGGTGGTCGTGGAACTCCTACTCGGGATGGGTTTCAGGGCAAGCGACATCTTTGCCCTGATTCATCCTGTCGGCTCCTCGGAGTTTGACATCAGCTTTGTTACCCCGGAGGGCTTAGAAACCTTCTGGGGAAACTATAGGCTGGTGAAGGACGAGCCCGCCTGGCGTGACTTTATGGTGTGGGCGGTGTCACGCCAGGATAACATTAAGAAAGTGACCGTTTTAACTCGTAACGAGTCACTTTCTTATATGGACATCATGACCTGGCTGAACAGGTTTGGGGAGGTCAAGGACTTCCCAAAGAAAAATCTCGACGAGTTCGGGATATGGTCGGGGGCCTGGACCTTCATGGTCAAATTGCGACACGAAGATAACTCGGTGATGCATATCCCGTCCTCGACCTTCCTTGGGAAAGACAGGATCCTTGTCTTCTACCAGGGGCAGCCAAAACTCTGTCACAGGTGCGGTGACCCCTCACACTTGAGCGCCTCCTGCCGTGTGCAGAAGTGCGCCATGTGTGGGGAGGTGGGCCATCTCGCGGCGACCTGTGGCAGGGTGCGTTGCCACCTGTGTGGTGTCCTTGGGCACCCGATCGGGGCGTGTCCACGGTCTTTCGCCAACACCACCCTTCGGCAAGCGGGAGCAGTTGAGGAGGCTGTCCCTGCTGCGGAGGGGGTGAGTGGGGGAGGAGAGACTAGTCTGCCAAGGCAAAGGGAGAAGGCCCAGCCACCATCAAGGGCAAGGAGGCGCGAGAGGAGGAGGGAGCAGAGGGAGGGAGTTATGTGCCTTCCTTCTGCCCCTGGCTCTGCTGGGCCGGATCCTGATGTCGAGGCAGCAGTGGGCACGACCCTGGTTGAGGAGATGAGGAGACTGCAGAGGGAGGAAGAGGCTGACCAGTCGTCTTCTTCTCAGTACGTCAGTGCTGGGGAGGGAGAGACGGTCAAGCGGAGAAAGTCACCGAGTAAAGTGAGGGCAAAAACATCTGCCCCCCCCCCCCCGACGAAGGAACGCAGACTCGACGGCCCTCTAGTGGTAGGTCCCAACCGGTACCAATCCCTCTGTGAGGATGCGTCGGCCTCAGGGGAGGCTTCAGAGGGAGAGGTGGAGCCGTCAGGGGCTGCTGAGTCTCCCTCCGGGAGGGGCCCCCTGCCCTCTGGGGGGGAGGCTGGCCTGGAGCCTGGAGGAGGAGATGATGCACCCAGGGCCGAAGCTGCTACTGTCTCTGCGACCACTGTAACTCCTCAGGGAGAAGTTGCGGGGGAGGTCCATCCCTCCTCTGGCCAAACCGCACCGGGGGAGGTGATGGACCAATCCCAATGTAAGAAGAGGACCCGCAAGACGAGGAGAAGTCGCGGGTCCTCTTCAGACTCATCTAGGGGTGGTGGTGATAGGAGGAAAGGGGGTGGGAAGCTGAAGGTCATTGAGCTCAATCGGTCTTAATGGCAGTCCCCTCTCCACTGACGCTGGCCACCATTAATGTGGCCAGCATTAAGTCTGATACGGCTAGGTTTGCAGCCTTTGATTTTCTTGGCCGGGTTGAAGCTGACATTTTGTTTTTGCAGGAGACCAGGCTCTGTACTCTATCAGAGATAAACAGAGCAAGGAGGGAGTGGCGCAGGGGGCCCTCCTACTGGTCTCTTGCGGCTGAGCCGTATAGTGGAGTGGCGGTGCTTTTTACCGCAGAGGTGAAATGCCAGCGACTGATCGAGCTCGAAATGGGAAGGTGCCTAGTCTTAGACGTCTTCATGAAGGGGCAAAGCCTGCGCCTCATTAACATCTACGGTCCCCAGACAAAGTGGGACCGTAAAAGCCTCTTTATGAAGATTAAGCCTTTTCTTTTTACGGGCAAACAAGTCATCTTTGGTGGGGATTTTAATACCATAACTAGACCCCAAGACCGAGGAGGTACCAGAGATAGACTGCCCTATGATGGCGCCGCGTTAAATAGAATAGTGAGTGAAGCTCGCCTGGAGGATATCCACATCAGGCATTCCCCAGGTCACCGTGGGTTCACCTTTCAGAGAGGTAGTGTTAGGTCTAGGATAGATAGGTTTTTTTTGAAGGAGAATTCCGTCACCACCCCTGTGTCCGTGGTGGAGGTGGAGTTCTCTGATCACTGTCTAATTTTGTTTTCTTTGAATATTTCAGAGACCCTCCGGAGAGGAAGAGGTTTGTGGAGGCTGAATTCGTCACTCCTTGAGGAGGCAGCTGTAAGACAAGCCTTTGAGGAGTTTCTTCAGGATCAGGTACTATTACTGGGTCTTGAGGGTACTAGGTCAGAGTGGTGGGAGATATTCAAAAAAAGGGTGGCGGGATTTTTCCGCCGGCTCTCAAGCCTCAGGTCACTGGACATGTACCGCATGTACACTGCACTGAGGAAGAGACTTGGACATCTGGTCTCGACCGGAGGTAGCCAGGAGGATATCTCCGGTGTGAAGGCTTTGCTCAAAAGGTGTCAGTACGATAGGCACGCATCTTTGGTTCTTGAGAGGGATTTCGGGAAATACCGCTCGCCCGACCCCTACAGGAACTGTAAGATGTCAGTGACTTGTAAGACAGTAACAGGCCTGATTGACAGTACAGGATCCCTGACAAGATCCAGGTCAGGGATCTTGGAGGTCGTCAGGTCCTTCTACTCGAACCTTTTGGCAAAGAAGGAACTGAATCGGGATCGGATTTCAGGTTTCTTGGCTGAAGCCATTCCTGAGTCAGCAGAAGACCCTTCTCTTGGTGTTTTGATAGAACCTATAAGGGAAGAGGAAGTCGTCAGGGCTATTGAGGGTCTTGCCCTCAAGAAGTCACCTGGCCCAGATGGCTTAACATCTGAGTTCTATCGGACCTTTAAAGGAGCTTTGGCTCCCCTCTTGACTGACGTGCTTAATGAGTGTCTATCCTCGGGCACTCTGCCGAAGTCAATGAGGAGGTCCGCCCTTATAGTTCTGTCAAAGGGTAAGGATCCGAGCCATATTGAGAACTGGCGCCCCATAGCACTTCTCAATACGGACCAAAAGATTCTGGCGAAGGTACTTTTCAACCGGCTGGTACAGTTTGCGCCCCGGCTCCTCTCGCCGGCTCAGCACTGCTCTGTTCCCGGTCGTAGCACCTTAAGTGCGGTCCTGAGTGTCAGGGAGGCTGTGGAGCAGAGTAGGGCAGGTCGGTGGAAGGGGTGCTTGCTGTCCCTAGATCAGGCTAAGGCTTTTGACAGGGTGAATCATGAGTATTTGTGGTCAACTCTCTCGAGGTATGGCCTGCCTGGGGGGTTCATTCAGTGGCTGCAGACCTTATACGCTGGGGCTGAGTCTTTCCCGCTTGTGAATGGTTGGGTTGGTCGTCCTTTTGAGGTGGGGTCGGGCGTCCGACAGGGATGTCCCTTGAGCCCGCTACTGTATGTGTTCGCCATTGATCCCCTGATTAGACGGATTAATGGTGGGCCGGTGGCGGGAGTCAGGATGGACCTGGAGGGCACCGGCTCCCCTTTGAGGACAGTAGCCTACGCGGATGATGTCACCGTTCTTGTCTCGTCACGGGAGGAGCTTGAATGGGTGATGTCTGAAGTGGACAGTTACTCGGAGGCTTCCGGATCAGCTGTAAACAGGAATAAGTGTGGAAGCCTCTGGTTGGGAGGGGGAGAGCCTGTTTTTCCTCTCCCGGACACCCTCCCAGAACCCCAGGGGTCTGTAAAGATCTTAGGCATCCATTTTGGCCAGGGTGATTACCCACTCCAAAATTGGGAAGGTAGGCTTAAGGATGTCGCCCAGAGAGTTGATTGCTGGAAGGGTTGGTCTTTGACCCTGAGAGAAAGGGTTCACCTTGCCAAAGCCTTCCTGCTCCCGTTGGTGATCTATCTAGGTAGCGTCTGTGCCTTGCCAGAGTCTTGTTGGAGTAGGATCTGTTGCCTGTTCTTCCAACTGTTATGGGGGAACAGGCTCAACCTAATCAGGAGGGAGGTTACATACCGCACAAGGAGGTTAGGGGGGTTAAATATGGTTAACCCCGTGGTGTTCTTAATGAACACCTTTCTTAAGATCAATTTACCAAACCTCTCCTCCGAGGGGGCTCCTTCGTGGGTAGCCTCCTGCCAGGGGTGGTTTCGGCCCTTCTTCCAGAAATGGGAGTCAGGAGGGCAAGTGAAAGATCTTCGTGCACCCCATGGATATCTCCCGGCCTATGCTTCCCTGGTCCTGAAAGTGATGCGTCGGTGGGGTCTGGGGGCGTGGGAGATCAGGACTCAGTCAAGACGTTTTCTTGACAACAAGGTCCTGTTGACCCGCTTCCAGAAGCCTCTGGCGCTCAAAGATTGCCCAGGAGAAACCTTAGAGGGAGGGTTGCGTTTTCTTAACTCCAAAAGGTTTCCTCGGAAGTTTTGGGATCTGACCTGGCGCTGCCTCCTAGGTAAGTTATATGTGAGGGGGAACTTGAAGTACCGGAACTCCGACGAGCGAGGCTGCCCTCGGGAGGAGTGTGGCGACATGCTGGAAAGCATGGAGCACTTCCTGCTTCAGTGCCCCTTCAATATAAGGGTTTGCAAATTGGTGGGGACCTCCACCGGTTGGCTGCGGCTGGCTGGCCTTTCCTATGCCGAGTGGGCCTATGGGGCATTCAAACACCCGGAGGGCAGGGACTGCCAAACACTTTTTGTAGTTAGTGCAGTGGTCAGGTTTCACCTATGGTCAGCACGGTGTTTAGTATCGACGAGAGGCAAAATCCTCCCAGAGGTGGAGGTGGTTAAAAACATCATGGTGGACCTGGTGAGGGTGTGCTCTCGGGAGTACGAGGGGCTGGGTGCAGAAAGGGCTGCTACCCTCTGGAGGGGGTTCACTTTTTCTGTTCCCTGAGGGTTAGATAAGGGATTTAAAGTAGGTTAGTTAGGTTAGGGCCAGATAGGGATAGGTAGGGCAAGGTTTGCACGAGGGGTGGGGTTTATTATTTTCTGATAGGGAGGGACAGGTAGGGACAGGGTAGGGACAGAATGATAGATAGGGATATAGCGGTAGGGCGAGTAGACAGGGATGGGCCTCCTGTGCTCTCTTCCTGGTGGAGGGCTGGAGTGTCACCACATAGGCATTTTGTTTTGGAAATCAGATGGAAGGGTAAGAGGCTTGAGGATAACCGACCCTAGGCCCATGGGAGGTTTATGGGAGGTAAGGTAATTTAACAGGTTATTTAGGATGGTGGGTTTTTGTTACTTGTCTGTTATTTCTTATTTGTTATTGTTGTCGTTCATATGTTGTGTCCATTTTCCCATTTTCCATTTTTCCATATCCCATATTCATTTTCCATTTCCATTTTTTATATCCATTTCCATATCCCATATTTCTTTTTCCATATTCCATAATTCCATTTGTTTGTTAGTAGATAAGGGTTTTTTTCAGGGGGGTAGGTTGTTTGGGAGGGGGGTTTCTTTTTGGGGGTGGAGGGTTTGGTTTATAAGTTTTCGTGTGCCCGGCCTGGCTCTGGACTACGCGGACATGGGAGGACATGAGGCGGAGAGCCAGGTTGGGTTTCAGGGGCTTGGTGGTGGGTGGTGCCAGCACCAGGACTATGCGGACATGGGAGGACATGGGGCGTGGTGCTGGCCGGGTGTGGTGAGGGGGGGAAAAAAAAAAAAAAAAAATTTTTTTGTAAGTTTCAGTTGGGGATTTTGTTAGTGTTATAAGTTTCCGTTATAAGTTTCCGTTATAAGTTTCCATTGTATATTGCTCATTTAGATTTTCTTTTGTTAGAGTTTTTGACTGACGGATGACTGGAGAAAGACGGGAGAAGAGTGAAAGGCGGAGTGAAAGGCAGAATGGATGGGGCTGGTTCGCGATTGGTTTTTTTTTTTTTGTCCCGGTGTTTTCTTGTATTTTATTTGTTGATGGTTTTATTCTATGTTTTAGATTTATGTATTGTCTCTGTTTATAGTTTTTATATTGTATTTTCGTATGTGACAGTGTTTGTGAACTTTTTCTACTTTTCTAATAAAATAGTTCCAATTCCTTCGGGGCAATCGTGGGAGTCAGACGTGTCTGTGTGAGCTCCTAGCTTCAGAGGCTTGTGTGGTTTTGGATACTTGGAGACCGTTTATTGCGTGTGGTCTTCGGTCTTTGTGTTACAGACCGTAGCTCCGACTCCCTTCCCCGTGCGGAAGGGAGCCTTATCATGGAGCGTGGAGCTCCTGCCCCCCGGACCTTACAGGCGGGGGGCAGGAGAATGTCTGCCGACACAGCACCAGCAGAGCAGGGCAGGCGGAGGTCGCTGAGGCAGCAAGCCTCAATGAGACTGGCGACCAGGACAACAGCATCGGGAGCAGCAGCAGCAGCGACATTGGCGGCTGCAGCATCAGGAACAGCATCGGGAGTAGCGACGCCCGTGGAGCAGGCGACGCCAGCAGGGGTAGCAGTGGCGACAGGGGTGTCAGCAGTCCCGGCAGGTGGATCCGTGAAGACGGCGACATCAGCCATGGCGGTAACATCAGCGGCAGTGGCGGGTGAAGCCGGTCCGAAGGGGGGCTACGGCCGCAGGATATGCGGTTTCCTCTGGAAGGGTCCCTGCAAGCAGGAGAAAAGACGCCTTACCGTCATCGCTGCCTCAATCACCCGCAGGATGGGGCATCCGGAAAGCTGGAGAAGAGGTTGCCATCTACAGCCGGAGGATCGAGGCGGTCCTGGAGGAGTATGACCGGACCCGGAGGTCCCTGTTCGCAATGAGTGGGGGAGCTTCAGAGCGCTCGCGCCCGTAGCGACAGGGCCTCGAGGAAGGACCGCCCGGTTTTCAGTAAGCAGGTAAGGAGCCTGAAAAAACAAATAAAGGCCCTGGAAGCCAGGTGCACGGAGATTCTGGAGGGCGTGGGGCCGTTCAGAGAGAAGCTGCTGAACGATGACCGCTTCTTCCGCAAACAGCAGGAGCGGTTGTTGAAGGATGGCCCCGCGTCCTCAGACAGTTCGGGAGAGGACGACTATTGCGAGTCAGACCTGGAATCAGATGACAGCATGGCAGTACAGTATAGTCGGGCAGCCATCCCTAGTAGCGGCAGCCTGATACCCACGTATACACAGGCATCAGTGCCGGCAGTGAAGCAGGAAGTCAGAATGACAAGACAGGAAGTCAGAATGACAGGGCAGGAAGTGATGCAATCTCCCACACTCCCAGAGAACCAACCACTGCCCGAGACGGAGGAGGAGGAGGAGGGCGGAGCCTCGGGAGAAGGCGGGAAGCTGATGAGGCAAATCTACCAATTAGAGTCCCCGTCCAGAATGGACCAATTAGCATTCAGCATGTCAGATCTGGACGGGGAGGAGGCGGGAAAAGGAGCCAAGACCAGGAAGAAGGCAAGGAAGGAAAAAAAAAGAGAAATAGAGACATTTAAATTTGTCAGGTCGTTGCCTGGGGAGCATCGTGCCGGGACCTCAGCCCAGGTTGCGATGCCTCCAGGAGAGAAAAGGGAGGCGCAGGCACCTCGGGTCACGCCAAGTGGCGGGGTGCCAGCAGTCAAAATGGCGCCTGATAGTACCTTTCAGGTGGTGGCGGACAATGAGCTCATGGTTGCGGACAAGGCGTTCATAGTTGCGGACAAGGGCAAAGGCAAAGAAGCCCCCCCCCTGCGGAGGGGAGTGGCGTAGGGAAACCCCCATCCCTGGTAGGAGGTTTTAAAATATCGATGGCTTCCCCCAGAGTAAGGTGTAGGAAAGGGGGAGTGGCAGGTGGGCGTGGCTCATCCTCCTCCAGTGCTGATGAAGCCGGTGATGCGGAGGTCACTTCCGGGGCTAAGGGGGCGTGTCCTCCTACAACATCAGGTGCCGGGGTGACTGTGGATGCAGAGGCCGAGGTAAAAGCGGGGAAGCCATCAGCGAGTGGTGCAGCCGGCCCCGCTGTAAGAAGGAAGACTGCAGGTGTGAATGATGGACGAGTGGAGAAGCTAGTTAAGCAGACAGGTAAGGTAAAGGGGAAAGCGGGTGGGACAAAAGGGGTAATTAGTAGTATTCCTGAAGAAGGTGGTGTAGTATGCATGGGGGTCCAAGAGCCTGTAGTCGGGGAGGCTGCGGGTGGAGGGGCTATTACCATTGCTGCTAAAAAAAGTATTTCTACTGCTAGTAATATTTCTGTTGTGGCCCCTGTTGTTTCTGGTATTTCTGCTGTTGTCCCTGCTGTTGTTTCTGCTGCTGTTCCTGATGCTGTTCCTGATGCTGTCGTTGCTCCTGTTGTTACTCCAGTCATTGCTCCTGATATTGTTGCTCCTGTTGTCCTCTCTGCCGCTGTTCTTTCTGCTGCAGTTGGAGTGACCCGGTCCGCAGCGGCTATGCCAGGGCGGACTGTTGCCGCCTCTGGTGCTCTGGTTGCCGTGGCTGGGCTAAGTAGTTCTGCGGGGGTCCCTGGGAGTGGCGCTGGTACTCCGGCAGCGGAGGTTGCTGCGGCCTCCGGGCCCCCACGCTCCTATGCCATCGTCGCTTCTGGGGCCCCTGGGGGTGCATCATGTCTTCCGCCGGGCTCCAGGGACGGCGATTTGCAACGGCAGCTCCTGGAGGCTTTACGGGCGGGCCAGTCCACAATGACCATAGATGGGCAGTCGAGAGACCTTAGGTTCTGGATCGAACGTTTTGGCCTAGGGAAGTTCCGAGAGGAAGGAGGTGAGACCAGATGGACTCTCCCTACACCCGGGCGTAGGGGGCCGACACGGAGGAACGTGGCCCGTCTCGTGTGGGGGGGAGCCCGCCCTTGTCCCCAGAGGAGGGGGGTCGTGGAACTCCTACTCGGGATGGGTTTCAGGGCAAGCGACATCTTTGCCCTGATTCATACTGTCGGCTCCTCGGAGTTTGACATCAGCTTTGTTACCCCGGAGGGCTTAGAAACCTTCTGGGGAAACTATAGGCTGGTGAAGGACGAGCCCGCCTGGCGTGACTTTATGGTGTGGGCGGTGTCACGCCAGGATAACATTAAGAAAGTGACCGTTTTAACTCGTAACGAGTCACTTTCTTATATGGACATCATGACCTGGCTGAACAGGTTTGGGGAGGTCAAGGACTTCCCAAAGAAAAATCTCGACGAGTTCGGGATATGGTCGGGGGCCTGGACCTTCATGGTCAAATTGCGACACGAGGATAACTCGGTGATGCATATCCCGTCCTCAACCTTCCTTGGGAAAGACAGGATCCTTGTCTTCTACCAGGGGCAGCCAAAACTCTGTCACAGGTGCGGTGACCCCTCACACTTGAGCGCCTCCTGCCGTGTGCAGAAGTGCGCCATGTGTGGGGAGGTGGGCCATCTCGCGGCGACCTGTGGCAGGGTGCGTTGCCACCTGTGTGGTGTCCTTGGGCACCCGATCGGGGCGTGTCCACGGTCTTTCGCCAACACCACCCTTCGGCAAGCGGGAGCAGTTGAGGAGGCTGTCCCTGCTGCGGAGGGGGTGAGTGGGGGAGGAGAGACTAGTCTGCCAAGGCAAAGGGAGAAGGCCCAGCCACCATCAAGGGCAAGGAGGCGCGAGAGGAGGAGGGAGCAGAGGGAGGGAGTTATGTGCCTTCCTTCTGCCCCTGGCTCTGCTGGGCCGGATCCTGATGCCGAGGCAGCAGTGGGCACGACCCTGGTTGAGGAGATGAGGAGACTGCAGAGGGAGGAAGAGGCTGACCAGTCGTCTTCTTCTCAGTACGTCAGTGCTGGGGAGGGAGAGACGGTCAAGCGGAGAAAGTCACCGAGTAAAGTGAGGGCAAAAACATCTGCCCCCCCCCCCCCCCGACGAAGGAACGCAGACTCGACGGGCCTCTAGTGGTAGGTCCCAACTGGTACCAATCCCTCTGTGAGGATGCGTCGGCCTCAGGGGAGGCTTCAGAGGGAGGGGGGTAGCCGTCAGGGGCTGCTGAGTCTCCCTCCGGGAGGGGCCCCCTGCCCTCTGGGGGGGAGGCTGGCCTGGAGCCTGGAGGAGGAGATGATGCATCCAGGGCCGAAGTTGCTACTGTCTCTGCGACCACTGTAACTCCTCAGGGAGAAGTTGCGGGGGAGGTCCATCCCTCCTCTGGCCAAACCGCACCGGGGGAGGTGATGGACCAATCCCAATGTAAGAAGAGGTCCCGCAAGACGAGGAGAAGTCGCGGGTCCTCTTCAGACTCATCTAGGGGTGGTGGTGATAGGAGGAAAGGGGGTGGGAAGCTGAAGGTCATTGAGCTCAATCGGTCTTAATGGCAGTCCCCTCTCCACTGACGCTGGCCACCATTAATGTGGCCAGCATTAAGTCTGATACGGCTAGGTTTGCAGCCTTTGATTTTCTTGGCCGGGTTGAAGCTGACATTTTGTTTTTGCAGGAGACCAGGCTCTGTACTCTATCAGAGATAAACAGAGCAAGGAGGGAGTGGCGCAGGGGGCCCTCCTACTGGTCTCTTGCGGCTGAGCCGTATAGTGGAGTGGCGGTGCTTTTTACCGCAGAGGTGAAATGCCAGCGACTGATCGAGCTCGAAATGGGAAGGTGCCTAGTCTTAGACGTCTTCATGAAGGGGCAAAGCCTGCGCCTCATTAACATCTACGGTCCTCAGACAAAGTGGGACCGTAAAAGCCTCTTTATGAAGATTAAGCCTTTTCTTTTTACGGGCAAACAAGTCATCTTTGGTGGGGATTTTAATACCATAAATAGACCCCAAGACCGAGGAGGTACCAGAGATAGACTGCCCAATGATGGCGCCGCGTTAAATAGCATAGTGAGTGAAGCTCGCCTGGAGGATATCCACATCAGGCATTCCCCAGGTCACCGTGGGTTCACCTTTCAGAGAGGTAGTGTTAGGTCTAGGATAGATAGGTTTTTTTTTGAAGGAGAATTCCGTCACCACCCCTGTGTCCGTGGTGGAGGTGGAGTTCTCTGATCACTGTCTAATTTTGTTTTCTTTGAATATTTCAGAGACCCTCCGGAGAGGAAGAGGTTTGTGGAGGCTGAATTCGTCACTCCTTGAGGAGGCAGCTGTAAGACAAGCCTTTGAGGAGTTTCTTCAGGATCAGGTACTATTACTGGGTCTTGAAGGTACTAGGTCAGAGTGGTGGGAGATATTCAAAAAAAGGGTGGCGGGATTTTTCCGCCGGCTCTCAAGCCTCAGGTCACTGGACATGTACCGCATGTACAGTGCACTGAGGAAGAGACTTGAACATCTGGTCTCGACCGGAGGTAGCCAGGAGGATATCTCCGGTATGAAGGCTTTGCTTAAAAGGTGTCAGTATGATGGGCACGCATCTTTGGTTCTTGAGAGGGATTTCGGGAAATACCGCTCGCCCGACCCCTACAGGAACTGTAAGATGTCAGTGGCTTGTAAGACAGTAACAGGCCTGATTGACAGTACAGGATTCCTGACAAGATCCAGGTCAGGGATCTTGGAGGTCATCAGGTCTTTCTACTCGAACCTTTTGGCAAAGAAGGAACTGAATCGGGATCGGATTTCAGGTTTCTTGGCTGAAGCCATTCCTGAGTCAGCAGAAGACCCTTCTCTTGGTGTTTTGATAGAACCTATAAGGGAAGAGGAAGTCGTCAGGGCTATTGAGGGTCTTGCCCTCAAGAAGTCACCTGGCCCAGATGGCTTAACATCTGAGTTCTATCGGACCTTTAAAGGAGCTTTGGCTCCCCTCTTGACTGACGTGCTTAATGAGTGTCTATCCTCGGGCACTCTGCCGAAGTCAATGAGGAGGTCCGCCCTTATAGTTCTGTCAAAGGGTAAGGATCCGAGCCATATTGAGAACTGGCGGCCCATAGCACTTCTCAATACGGACCGGAAGATTCTGGCGAAGGTACTTTTCAACCGGCTGGTACAGTTTGCGCCCCGGCTCCTCTCACCGGCTCAGCACTGCTCTGTTCCCGGTCGTAGCACCTTAAGTGCGGTCCTGAGTGTCAGGGAGGCTGTGGAGCAGAGTAGGGCAGGTCGGTGGAAGGGGTACTTGCTGTCCCTAGATCAGGCTAAGGCTTTTGACAGGGTGAATCATGAGTATTTGTGGTCAACTCTCTCGAGGTATGGCCTGCCTGGGGGGGTTCATTCAGTGGCTGCAGACCTTATACGCTGGGGCTGAGTCTTTCCCGCTTGTGAATGGTTGGGTTGGTCGTCCTTTTGAGGTGGGGTCGGGCGTCCGACAGGGATGTCCCTTGAGCCCGCTACTGTATGTGTTCGCCATTGATCCCTTGATTAGGCGGATTAATGGTGGGCCGGTGGCGGGAGTCAGGATGGACCTGGAGGGCACCGGCTCCCCTTTGAGGACAGTAGCCTACGCGGATGATGTCACCGTTCTTGTCTCGTCACGGGAGGAGCTTGAATGGGTGATGTCTGAAGTGGACAGTTACTCGGAGGCTTCCGGATCAGCTGTAAACAGGAATAAGTGTGGAAGCCTCTGGCTGGAAGGGGGAGAGCCTGGTTTTTCTCTCCCTGACACCCTCCCAGAACCCCAGGGGTCTGTAAAGATCTTAGGCATCCATTTTGGCCAGGGTGATTACCCACTCCAAAATTGGCAAGATAGACTTAAGGATGTCGCCCAGAGAGTTGATTGCTGGAAGGGTTGGTCTTTGACCCTGAGAGAAAGGGTTCACCTTGCCAAAGCCTTCCTGCTCCCGTTGGTGATCTATCTAGGTAGCGTCTGTGCCTTGCCAGAGTCTTGTTGGAGTAGGATCTGTTGCCTGTTTTTCCAATTGTTATGGGGGAACAGGTTCAACCTGATCAAGAGGGAGGTTACATACCGCACAAGGAGGTTAGGGGGTTAAATATGGTTAACCCCGTGGTGTTCTTAATGAACACCTTTCTTAAGATCAATCTACCAAACCTCTCCTCCGAGGGGGCTCCTTCGTGGGTAGCCTCCTGCCAGGGGTGGTTTCGGCCCTTCTTCCAGAAATGGGAGTCAGGAGGGCAAGTGAAAGATCTTCGTGCACCCCATGGATATCTCCCGGCCTATGCTTCCCTGGTCTTGAAAGTGATTCGTCGGTGGGGTCTGGGGGCGTGGGAGATCAGGACTCAGTTAAGATGTTTTCTTGACGACAAGGTCCTGTTGACCCACTTCCAGAAGCCTCTGGCGCTCAAAGATTGCCCAGGAGAAACCTTAGAAGGAGGCTTGCGTTTTCTTAACTCCAAAAGGTTTCCTCAGAAGTTTTGGGATCTGACCTGGCGCTGCCTCCTAGGTAAGTTATATGTGAGGGGGAACTTGAAGTATCGGAACTCCGACGAGCGAGGCTGCCCTCGGGAGGAGTGTGGCGACATGCTGGAAAGCATGGAGCACTTCTTGCTTCAGTGCCCCTTCAATATAAGGGTTTGCAAATTGGTGGGGACCTCCACCGGTTGGCTGCGGCTGGCTGGCCTTTCCTATGCCGAGTGGGCCTATGGGGCATTCAAACACCCGGAGGGCAGGGACTGCCAGACACTTTTTATAGTTAGTGCAGTGGTCAGGTTCCACTTGTGGTCATCCCGGTGTCTAGTATCGACGCGAGGCAAAATCCTCCCAGAGGTGGAGGTGGTTAAAAACATCATGGTGGACCTGGTGAGGGTGCGCTCTCGGGAGTATGAGGGGCTGGGCGCAAAAAGGACTGGTACCCTCTGGAGGGGTTTCACCCTTTCTGTTCTCTGAGGGATAGAATAAGGGATTAAAAATGGGTTAGCTAGGTTAGGGCCAGATAGGGATAGGGAGGGCAAGGTTTTGCACGAGGGGTGGGGTTTGTTATTTTTTAATGGTAGGGAGGGACAGCTAGGGATAGGGTAGGGATAGAATGATAGATAGAGACATAGTGGTAGGGCAAGTACCCAGGGACGGGCCTCTTGTGCTCTCTTCCTGGTGGAGGGATGGTGTGTCACCGCATAGGCATTTTTGTTTTGGAAATCGGATGGAAGGGTAAGAGGCTTGAGGATAACCGACCCTAGGCCCATGGGAGGTTTATGGGAGGGAAGGGAGTCTCAACGGTTTATATAGGATTGTGGGTTTTGTTACTGTATTTTTGTCTGGTATTCTTGTCTGGTATTTGTTTTTTTTTGTCTGGTATTTGTTATCTGTTATTTGTCACTTATCATATTTTGTTTCCATTTTCCATTTCCATATTTCATTTCCATATCTCATATTCATTTTTCCATTTCCATATTCCATATTCATATTTCCATTGTATGCCAGTAGTTAAAGGGTTTTTCGGAGGGGGGTTTCTTTTGGGGGTGGAGGGTTTGGTATATAGGTTTTGTGTGCCCGGCCTGGCTCTGGACTATGCGGACATGGGAGGACATGAGGCGGAGAGCCAGGTCGGGGTTCAGGGGCTCGGTGGTGGGTGGTGCCAGAACCAGGACTATGCGGACATGGGAGGACATGGGGCGTGGTGCTGGCCGGGTGTGGTGAAGGAAAAAAAATAAATAAATAATAAAAAAAAAAATTTAAAAATTTTTCATAGTAAGTTTCAGTTGGGGATTTTGTTAGTATTTTGTTAGTGTTATATGTTTCCGTTATATGTTTCCATTATATATCGCTCATTTGGATTTTCTTTTGTTTTCAGGATAGTTAGAGTTTTGACTGACGGATGACTGAGAAAGACTGGAGAAGAGTGAAAGGTGGAGTGAAAGGCGGAGTGAAAGGCAGAATGGATGGGGGCTGGTTCGTGATTGTTTTTTTTTTTTGGTCTTAAATTTTTTGTCCCGGCGTTTTCTTGTATTTTATTTGTTGATGTTATTTATGCTATGTTTTAGACTTATGTATTGTCTCTGTTTATGGTTTTTATATTGTATTTTCTTATGTGACAGTGTTTGTGAACTTTTTTCTACTTTTCTAATAAAAATAGTTCCAATTCCTGGACAACCTCTTTAAAGGATATATCCATCTTTCTAATATTGATGGCCTGTCCTTAGGATAGGCCAGCAATATTACATCTGCGATGATACAACAGCCAGGACCTCTGCAGATCAGCTTTTTCAGGACAGTGCGGCTACAGGTAAAGGTAACAATTCTAGGAGCCACGCTGTTCACTTGCCATACAAGGTGTAGCAGTAGGTTTAGGTAGTGCAGTGGTGTACATGGTATAGTGGGTGAGCAGCATGGCTCCCGGCATGTTATTACCTTTAGCCGCCCTGTCTCGGTACCGCTGATCTGCAGGGGTCTTGATGGTGGGCCCGTAGAAACAATTCCACTGGTGGGCCCTAGACATCCCAGTCCGACACTGTCTGGGAGCCCTTCATGTGTTTTTTGGCAAACTCTATGTGGGCTTTCATGTGTCTTGCACTGAGGAGAGGCTTCCTTTGGGCCACTCTGCCATAAAGCCCCGACTGGTGAAGGGCTGCAGTGATAGTTAACTTTGAGGAACTTTCTCCCATCTCCCTACTGCACCTCTGGAGCTCAGCCACAGTGATCTTTGGGTTCTTATTTGCCTCTCTTTTCCCACGATTGCTCAGTTGGTCTGGACGGCCAGGTCTAGGAAGAGTTCTGGTCGTCCCAAACTTCTTCCATTTAAGGATTATGGAGGCCACTGTGCTCTTAGGAACCTTGAGTGCTGCAAATATTCTTTTGTAACCTTGGCCAGATCTGTGCCTTGCCACAATTCTGTCCCTGAGCTCCTTGGGCAGTTCCTTTGACCTCCTGATTCTCATTTGCTCTGACATGCACTATGAGCTGTTAGGTCTTATATAGACAGGTGTGTTCCTTTCCTAATCCAGCCCAATAAGTTTAATTAAACACATACAGTGCCTTGCGAAAGTATTTGGCCCCCTTGAACTTTTCAACCTTTTGCCACATTTCAGGCTTCAAACATAAAGATATAAAATTTTAATTTTTTGGTGAAGAAACAACAACAAGTGGGACACAATTGTGAAGTGGAACGAAATTTATTGGTTATTTTAAACTTTTGTAAAAAATAAAAAAATAAAAAGTAGGGCGTGTAATATTATTCTGCCCCTTTACTTTCAGTGCAGCAAACTCACTCCAGAAGTTCAGTGAGGATCTCTGAATGATCCAATGTTGTCCTAAATGACTGATGATGATAAATATAATCCACCTGTGTGTTATCAAGTCTCCATATAAATGCACCTGCTCTGTGATAGTCTCAGGGTTCTGTTTAAAGCGCAGAGAGCATCATGAAGACCAAGGAACACACCAGGCAGGTCCGTGATACTGTTGTGGAGAAGTTTAAAGCCGGATTTGGATACAAAAAGATTTCCCAAACTTTAAACACCCCAAGGAGCACTGTGCAAGCGATCATATTGAAATGGAAGGAGTATCAGACCACTGCAAATCTACCAAAACCCGGCCGTCCCTCTAAACTTTCATCTCAAAGAAGGAGAAGACTGATCAGAGATGCAGCCAAGAGGCCCATGATCACTCTGGATGAACTGCAGAGATCTACAGCTGAGGTGGGAGAGTCTGTCCATAGGACAACAATCAGTCGTACACTGCACAAATCTGGCCTTTATGGAAGAATGACAAGAAGAAAGCCATTTCTCAAAGATATCCATAAAAAGTCTCGTTTAAAGTTTGCCACAAGCCACCTGGGAGACACACCAAACATGTGGAAGAAGGTGCTGTGGTCAGATGAAACCAAAATCGAACTTTTTAGCCACAATGCAAAACAATATGTTTGGCGTAAAAGCAACACAGCTCATCACCCTGAACACACCATCCTCACTGTCAAACATGATGGTGGCAGCATCATGGTTTGGGCCTGCTTTTCTTCTGCAGGGACAGGGAAGATGGTTAAAATTGAATGGAAGATGGATGGAGCCAAATACAGGACCATTCTGGAAGAAAACCTGTTGGAGTCTGCAAAAGACCTGAGACTGGGACGGAGATTTATCTTCCAACAAGACAATGATCCCAAACATAAAGCAAAATCTACAATGGAATGGTTCACAAATAAATGTATCCAGGTGTTAGTATGGCCAAGTCAAAGTCCAGACCTGAATCCAATCGAGAATCTGTGGAAAGAGCTGAAAACTGCTGTTCACAAATGCTCTCCATCCAACCTCACTGAGCTCGAGCTGTTTTCCAAGGAAGAATGGGCAAGAATTTCAGTCTCTCAATGTGCAAAACTGACAGAGACATACCCCAAGCGACTTGCAGCTGTAATCGCAGCAAAAGGTGGTGCTACAAAGTATTAACTTATGGGGGCCGAATAATATTGCACGCCCCACTTTTCAGTTTTTTATTTTTTTACAAAAGTTTAAAATATCCAATAAATTTCGTTCCACTTCACAATTGTGTCCCACTTGTTGATTCTTCACCAAAAAATTAAAATTTTATATCTTTATGTTTGAAGCCTGAAATGTGGCAAAAGGTTGAAAAGTTCAAGGGGGCCGAATACTTTTGCAAGGTACTGTATGGACTCCAATGAAGGAGTAGAACCATCTCAAGGGGGATCAGAAGGAAATGGACAGCATGTGAATTAAATATGAGTATCTTCAGGAAGACCGTGACTTCTTGCTTGCTCAAAGAGAAAAAGGTCGTCTGGAAACATGGGACCATTAGACAGAAAGCTGGCCAAGGTTGAGGAAAGAAGATTTATGAGAGAATTACAGGCAGAGAAACGAAGAAAAAAGGAAACTGAGCGAGTTCAGCAGTCGACAGCATCGGCTGAACTTAGCAGTAATAGCAGCAGTTGCAGTGACAACGAAGCTTCCGACAATGATAGTGATGAGGAAAAAGGGCACTTTAGTCCCAAGAAATGTAAGTCGGTAAGATCTGTCAACATGGTGACTCCAGAAGTTTCTGCAGCTCTAGACAGAACTAATACCAGTGATAGAAAAGCCAAAGATAACATAGTTTCAAGTGAGCTAAGTCCACTTAAGGAGTGTCTAGTTGAATTTTTCACCAACCAGCTTGCACAATGCCATCCAAGAGATGATTACAAGGAATTGTTAACACTGGCACTCCTGTTCCTTGGTTTGCCGGCAAGCCCATCAACACTCCAGGTGCCTGTCATCGGGCCCGATGGATGACCAAACAGATATACGCTCTGAAGATCTTCATGTTTCATCATCAATTTCTTTTAACTGTGACAGAGTTAAAAAATCTCCATCAATTTTGCACTTTTACTGTCCGCTTATACTTGAAGGCTTGGTATCTTTGTCAGATCCCAGCCACATCACCGCAAAATGACTGGACATTACTGCGAGAACTCACAGCATACAAAGGAATCAACGCACCTGTTGCTGAGGCAGCAATAAAAACTTTCAGCAGGCAACTGTGATACCTCAGTGAGGTACCAACCGCAGAAAAGGTTGAGATGGTACTGGCTCTGCAGAAGGAAGGCAACGATGACTGCTAAACTCGAGTTCAGCTTGCCAGAGACCTCGTGTCACTCAAGAAGCTTCATCACTTCGTATCGTCCAACACAAAAACACTGTTCATTGCACTGGAAATAAACCAAGATTTTCTTCATCAAGATCCTTGTCTGTGGCACACTAATGCAAGTTATATCGATGCATCCTCAAAAGTCGCCGGACTGAAAATTGTGAATTATGCCGCAGAACGCTTTATTGCACTCATGAGTAAATTCAATTCGTCACTGAGCACTCAAGAAGACCAGAAACAGTTTATTCTCCAGTTTGTAGAGAAGCATCACCATGACTATCCTGAACCAAACAAAGCGTGTTTCGCAAAAAAAAAGTGAAACTGTGAAACCGCTTTAAAATTATTCATTTACTTTGCTGCAAGACATTCATTACAAATAATTATTAGTTTTGTGATGATTGAGCCACCAGTAAACAATGTTGCAATGATACGAAATTTTGTGTATACAATCACACCAAAGGAAATTATTCCCAGGGGTGAGACTTAAAAAGTTGCACAAAAATGTTTTGACTGTCACCCTAATATATATCTATATCTATCTATCAATCTATCTATCTATCTATACATCTATACACAATTATGTAAATATCCTAATTCCGACTGTGTTTTCACACAGTAATACTGTATCTCTGGAAATAATATAGTTATGTCTGAGATTTAACTTTTTGAAGTGACCTTCCCCTACCGTTATTTTTTAAAAATTTTACACAGCCTGTACTCCAAACCCATACTTGATACACAGTAATATACAGTGAGAGGCAGAAAAAGCTGTCAATACAGAAGCAAGGGAAAAATTTCAAGATTTCCTAGAGAAGATCCAAAAGATCAGAAAATCTAAATTTGTCCGAAAGTTTAGTTACACTTTAAGCATTTGACAGGGACTGAAATAATATGGAAATTAAATTTAGATATTTAATTAAAATAAAATTAAATTAAAATATCTAATTTTTTTTCCAATGATACGTTCATTTAGCCCTAAAATGTACACGTTCACAAGTAGTTAAAGGAGAAAATGCATCCTACAATTTTTTACACAATTTCTCCTGAGCATGGAACAACCTCACATGTAGATGTGAAATGCTATTTGGGCGCATGACAGTGCGTTAAAGGGAAGGAATGCCACTGGACATTTGAAAAGCAGATTTTGCTGGAATAATTTTCAGGTCCCCAAATATTTCATTTTGACAAGGGGTTAAAGGAGAAAATGTTACCCACAGTTCGTTACACAATTTCTCCTGAACACAGCAATACTCCATATGTAGTTCTAAACTGCTGTATGGGTACATGGCAGGGCACGGAATGGAAAGAGCGCTATTTGGCATTTGGAGGACGAATTTTGCTGGAATAGTTTTCAGGTGCTATGTCACATTTGCAGTGCCTCTAAAGCTACATCCCTCACAGAGTATAATAAACACTTTGCCTCAAGAACTGGATTACAAAAATAAATGTGCAGTGGAGGATGCAAAATGAAAATTGAAATGTTCCCAGATATCTGCTATTTCCAGTGCCTGATATGCCATGCCCAGCTTGTGGTACTATGAAAGGTCAGCTCTCCAGTTATTATGCTCTGTTTCCCAATTTTGAAAACACTGTACATGAAACCCTTATCTTTTGCCTGGAAATATGACAGAGCTCAGAAGTAAAAGAATACTATGCGCATTTGAGACCTAATTTGGAGATTTACACTTCATTGGCGGGCATTTGCATAGGGGTATTGTTATTTTAAGCCCAAGAGTGCTTCCTAAAAATTAATGCACAAAATGAAAATTTTAATTTTTAAAGAAATATGCCATGTCAGTGCTCAATATATTTTGCCCATTTTGTGTCAAGCACTCCTAAAACTTTTATATATGGGGACACTGACAGTGATGGCTGCTTAGACCTGTAGCTCCATCACACACAGACCAGCAGATCCACTTTTTCAGTGGTCACGAAGCCAAAAATGGTCAAAATTGGTAGGGATAAAAGGTGACACCTCTGACCCACTGAGGATCTCCAATTCACAAGCAGATATGAAGAAGTTCCTAAAGAAGAAGTGCTCCTTCTCCCCTGGCATGAGAAGCAATGATGGATTCTTATATAGAGGGATCTCAGAGTGATTTCAACCCGAATTTCATCACCAAAGACTTCCTTAGGAAAGCTCTTGCACAAGCTGTGGCTCCTGTCCTATCAGAACTGTCTGTTGGAAGGTGGGTAGAAGCACTAGAGGGAGCTTATGCAGACAAGTACAACACTCACTTGTGGTATCTCAAAGTTTGGACTCTCACACAAACTATCTCAATAAGGCTTACCTCATGATGGAAGACTTAAAAAACTATAACCAGCCTTAATAACAATTTTATTCCCTACTATTAAATGTGCTTGAACCGATCAGGATTTACTCCTCATCCTCATTCTGCTATTGCTCACTGACCGTTTATCCCTGTTGACTATCAATCTTCTTGTACTTGGTAGACAAACAGGTTTGTCCCGCCAAGACCTCTCTGAGAACCCATTGCTTCATCATCTGCACACTCTGTCTAACCCTGCTAACTTACAACTCTTCTGTCTGTCCTTCCCCCTTCTACTTACCTTTCCTTTCTCTCCCTGCTATTATCCTCCGCTCTACTACTCCCATTTCTTCCTCTTACAAGGTTGAGTGAGCACAGAAGTAGTGCTCATGATGATACTACAATATCCAAACTGATCCTCACCTCCTACAATGTCAAAGGCTTCAATTTGCCTAATAAAAAACATCAGATCCTTGTCTTACTTCAGAAACTGAACACTGGAATTACTTTTTTTTTACAAGAAACTAATTTTAAAGGCAACAGAATACCCAAACTGCCTCTTAAACAATACACTCAATGATTTCACAACTTGCACCCAAGCTCTGCCTCGAAAGGAGTCTCTGCTCTCTTTCACAACTCCATCCCCTTCCAATGTCATCAACAATTTGGTGATCTAGGGGGACAGCTCTCTTCCATAAAGGCAAGATTGCTTCTGTCAAATACACTTTTGCAAACATACTCACGTGGACAAAATTGTTGGTACCCCTCGTTTAATGAAAGAAAAATCCACAATGGTCACAAAAGTAACTTGAATCTGACAAAAGTAATAATATATACAAATTCTATGAAAATTAACAAATGAAAGTAAGACATTGCTTTTCAACAGGCTTGGACAGAAATGATGGTACCCTTAACTTAATATTTTGTTGCACAACCTTTTGAGGCAATCACACGATTCCTGTAACTGTCAATGAGACGTCTGCACCTCTCAACAGGTATTTTGGCCCACTCCTCATGAGCAAACTCAAACAGTTGTCTTGGGTTTGAAGGGTGCCTTTTCCAGACGGCATGTTTCAGCTCCTTCCAAAGATGCTCAATAGGATTTAGGTCAGTGCTCATAGAAGGCCACTTCAGAATAGTCCAATGTTTTCCTCTTAGCTATTCTTGGGTGTTTTTAGCTGTGTGTTTTGGGTCATTATCCTGTTGCAAGACCCATGACCTGCGACTGAGACCAAGCTTTCTGACACTGGGCAGCACATTTCTCTCTAGAATCTCTTGATAGTCTTGAGATTTCATTGTACCCTGCACAGATTCAAGACACCATGTGCCAGATGCAGCAAAGCAGCCCCAGAACATAACAGAGCCTCCTCCATGTTTCACAGTAGGGACAGTGTTCTTTTCAAGATATGCTTCATTTTTTTCATCTGTGAACATAGAGCTGATGTGCCTTGCCAAAAATTTAGATTTTTGTCTCATTTGTCCATAAGACATTCTCCCAGAAGCTTTGTGGCTTGTCAACATGTAGTTTGCAAATTCCAGTCTTGATTTTTTATGATTTGTTTTCAACAATGGTTTCCTCCTTGGTCGTCTCCCATGAAGTCCACTTTGGCTCCAATAACGACGGATGGTGCAATCTGACACTGATGTTCCTTGAGCTTGAAGTTCACCTTTAATCTCTTTAGAAGTTTTATGAGCTCTTTTGTTACCATTCTTATTATCTTTCTCTTTGGAGGTTGGCTACAGTCCCATGTATCTTAAATTTCTGAATAATATGTGCAACTGTAGTCACAGGAACATCAAGCTGCTTGGAGATGGTCTTATAACCTTTACCTTTAACATGCTTGTCTATAATTTTCTTTCTAAGCTCCTGAGACAACTCTTTCCTTTGCTTCCTCTGGTCCATGTTGAGTGTGGTACTCACCATATCACCAAACAGCACAGTGAGTATCTGTAGCCCTATATACAGGCCCACTGACTGATTACAAGATTGTAGACACCTGTGATGCTAATTAGTGGACACACCTTGATTTAACATGTCCCTTTGGTCACATTATTTTCAGGGGTACCATCATTTCTGTCCAGGCCTGTTTCATGAGTTTTCTCTAAAAAGACCTTTCACCACCTCTATCAACTCCAACTCTATGCAGCCTTCAATATGTGCTGATCCACAGATTTTGGCGCAGTATGCGTTATACTTTCAACTGAGAGGTCTCAGACTGTCTGGTGCTGCACAAGACCCCCAAACTGACCGTAGAGAGCCTAATTAGCATATTGGGTACTAAAACTAAGAGAACCAGGAATGGTGGGGGGTTAGAGACAAAATTCCAACTGTGCTTGAATCAGGAGAGTGACACCTACTAAAGCATGCAAAGAGTTGGAGTATGTGGAGGTGGTGAAAGGTCCTCTTTAAGATGTAGTGGTTTGGAGATAGTGGATAGAGTGCTTAATCATAGTTTAGTGTACAGTACTATGTACAACTGTGAAGCAGTAGCTTAACCCCTTCCCACCTGAGGAATTTTTCGATTTTCGTTTTTTGACTCTCCCCCTTTCAAACCCCATAACTTTTTTATTTTTCCGCTATCAGAGCCATATGAGGTCTTAATGTTTGCAGGACAAATTTTTCTTCATGATGCTACCATTTATTATTCTGTACATTGTACAGGGAAGCTGGAAAAAATTCAGAATGGGGTGGATTTGAAGAAAAAGTGCGACTTTCTTACAGGCTTCATTTTTACAGCGTTCACTGTGCAGCCAAAATGACATGTCAACTGTATTTTATGTTTCGGTACATTCCGGGGATACCAAATTTATATGGTTTTATTTACATGTTAACGCCTTAACAAAAATCCAAAACTATGCACAAAAATTTTTTTTCTGAAAGTCGCCATATTCTGACACCCGTAACTTTTTTATACTTCAGTGTATGGGATGCATAGGGCGTCTTTTTTTTGGCGGGAACAGATGTACTTTTTAGTTATACCATTTTGGGGAATTGCTATTGCTTTGATCTCTTTTTATTCAAATTTTTATCAGAGGCAAAATTTTTTTTTTCCCCACTACGGCGATCGCCATACGGGAAAAATATTTTTATAGATTTGTAGACCGGGCATTTTCGGGCACAGGGATACCTAATGTGTATGTGTTTCACAGTACGGTACTTAAGTACTTTTATATGTGTATGGGAAAGGGGAGTGATTTGAATTTTAAATATTTTTTAATTTTTTTTTTTAACTTTTTTTTTATCTTTTTTTTTTTTTTTGCATATATTAGACCCCCTAGGGGTCTTCAACACCAGGGGGTCTGATCACTAATGCAATGCTTTACAATGCTAATGCATTGCAAAAAAATGGCATTTCTGTTGCAGGCTGCCCACGATCAGTGTGGGCACTGATTGCAGGCATTAGCGCTGGGTCTCTGCTATATAAAACAGCAGAGACCCGGCGGCTATGGTGGCCGCTCGACTCCCGAGCGGCTGCCATATTTAAACACCCAGCATCCGCCGTACTATTACGGCGGATGTTGGGAAGGGGTTAAAGACGATATCCAGGATAAAAAATAGTTTTCATATTAGGCTGGGGAAAGTGAAAAAATAAAACAAAAAACATACTCACATGTCCCAGTGCTCCGGTGTCTCTCAGTGCGGTCCGGTTCCTGCTGCTCTGCTGTCTTGTTTTACCGGAAGTCCCCGCCTCACTGTGATGTTCCATATCCCTTTCCTTAGGCCACTGAGCAGTCACGTGAAAATGTATAATGTTCTATCTTCAGCACAGGCCCTTAATATCAGATCATTGGGGGTTTAAAGAGGTTATCCAGTTTCTAATATTGATGGTCTATCCTTAGGATAGGCCATCAATATTACTGTAGATCTCGAGGAGTCTGACACCCGGGACCCCTACAGATCACCATTACCGAGACAGCGCATTTCTCTTTATTGTTTACATATGGTGAGACGTGCTGCTAACTCGTCATACAAACTATGGCGGCAAATGTAGGTACTGTGGCACTGCTGCATTTATTTCCATGGAACAGCGCTGCAGTACCTACACTTGCTGCTACAGTTTTTCCGGCGAGTGAGCAATACCGTGAACTGCGCTGTCTTGGTACCGGTGACCTGCAGGGGTCCCGAGTGTTGGACCCCCCCAGATCTAATATTGATGACCTATTCTAAGGATAGGCCATCAATGTTAGAAACCCGAATAGCCCCTTTAATATTCGGCACCCTGATCAGTTGACTGAGGTGGTTGCAGAACTCTAGCAAGGCGCTGAATTCCCATTATTCCCAACCCCCTTGCAGCTCAGTCTTATGCAAAAGAATAGGACTGAATTGAATTTACAGGCACAGAAACTACCAATGAACAATTTTGTGCCTGGTAAACAATAAAGGGGAATACAGTAACTATACAGTATGTTCCTCTTGGAAATTTCAGCAATGCAGTGTAGAAAATATAGTGACTCATAACCATTGAGTACAGTGATATGACAAAAGCTTTTAAAATGGGTGTGTGTGAAGAAAGGTTGGAGGAACAAATGGGGAATAAAACCATTAAAAGCCCGTGGCTATTTAAGTGGACCTGTTCAGGAGGTTTGTCAAGTAAAACATAAAAATGTAGTCAGTAAAGTAATAATTACAAAGTATGTATCTGTAATATTTAAAACCTATACTGTAATATTGTACTGAAAATAATTAGCAAGACTGACATGACAAAGTAGGTAAGAAAATGTACAATAAATAAATCATTAGGATGGATGCCATAATTAAAATAGAAACATGTGTTTCCATGTTTCTATTTTAATTTCTTTCTAAAGCTAGGTTCACATCTTCCGCAAAAACAGCGGTTACCCGCCGACACTAGCGGACCCCCATAGACTATAATTTTTTTCTGCCGATTTCTGCGAGTCCATCACAGATGTGAACTTACCCTAAATAAGAGTAAATGCAAGTATAAAACATATCAATAGGAATTGGAGCAGTATCAGATATGGATTGTACTGATAGAGCTGTTTGGAAATTAAGTCAAAAGCTTGAATTCTACATGAAAATGATTAAACATTTAAAGGCATATTTTTCTAGAAAAGTTATTGCACCTCTATAGGACCAAAGTTAAAGTCGAAGCAACATTCTGCAGGCATTCAAGGTAGGATAGATGACTTTTGCATTACACCTTAAAGTGGAGAATGAAATGCTATGTGAACACATATCCTTATTGCAGTAAGCAGCATACTTAAAGTCTTATGTTTGAGAGAATTGACAAATACATTACAGCAGAACATGTTATGATACCTGAGGCAATAGAAACATAACAATAGCAAAATGGGAAACAACATGTCACTGCAGAAAGCATGAGCAACCGCTGATTATTCGGTGAACAGGACAAGGAAGCAGATAATATAATTTGCTTAACTACAAGAACAGAATGTCCTTCATTGGCTTAGAATTTACATGCATGCTAATAAAATCTGGATAGCAATAAGGAGTATATATTTGTTTCTTTTCCTGGAATATTATTTTACTGATAAAACAGTCCTATTTTAATCTGCTCAAGATTTTACCTCTTAATAGCTAGTCATTAGAATGGTTAATGTTGTATGTTGCCTTTACTTCTGCTAGGGTCTGCTAGGAGTCTGTGCTCAGTGTCGGACTGGGATGTCTAGGGCCCACCAGTGGAATTGCTTCTAGGGGCCCACCATCAGGACCCCTGCAGATCAGCGGTACCGAGACAGGGCGGCTAAAGGTAATAACATGTCGGGAGCCATGCTGCTCTCCCATTATACCATGTGCACCACTGCACTACCTAAACCTACTGCTACACCTTGTATGGCAAGTGAACAGCATGGCTCCTAGAATTGTTAGCTGTAGCCGCACTGTCCTGGAAAAGCTGATCTGCAGAGGTCCTGGCTGTTGTATCGTCACAGATGTAATATTGATGGCCTATCCTAAGGACAGGCCATCAATATTAGAAAGATGGATAAATCCGTTAAAGAGGTTGGCCAGGAATTGGCGCAACCCAAGTCCCATGTGGGAGGTGTAAATAAAAAAAAAAAAAAATAAAGCATACTCACCTGTCTCTGGTGCTCCGTTGTCCCCTGCCAGTGTCCATTCAGTCTTGTGCCGGCGCCTCCTTCCTGGGAGTCCTGCACCTCATGTGACCGTGAAGACCAATTTGGTACAAGATTTCCAGAATTGAGGGGCCACAATGAGACCGAACAGAAACAGGCAGGGGACAACGGGGTGCTGGGACAGGTGAGTATGCTTTTTTTGAAAATTTTTTATTTTTACACCTCCCAGGCAGCCGACACAGTGGTCGCTCCAGTTTATGGACAACCTCTTTTAAGGGGTTGTCTGGGCCAAATTTTTTTATGGCCTCTTCACTGATCCCCCCATACTGTATGGGGAACAGTGATGGGGCCATTATATTGTGTGGGAGCAGTGATGGGGGCTAACATCCTGTGGGGGGGGGAGACATTAAACTGTGTGGGGCATATTAAAGGGGTTGTCCAGGGTTAATCTTTTTTATGGCCTATGCTCAGGATAGGCCATAAATACCTGATCAGTAGGAGGCTGACACACAGCCCCATCATATGTTCAGAGCCACTTCCAGCTTCCCGTTCTGTACACAACACAGGGCCGGAAGCAGAAAGCTTCATCCGCTGTTTAGTCGCCAAGCACCTTCACTACAGCTCAGCTCCCACTGACTTCAATAAGTGCTGAGATGCAGTGAAGGTGCCCAGCTAATACACAGTGGACAGAGCTTTCTGCTTCTGGCCCTGTATTGTGTACAGGACGAGAGCCAGAAGTGGCTCCATACAGCTGATCGGTCCGGGGTCAGCCCCCTACAGATCAGGTATCTATGGCCTATCCTGAGGATAAACCATAACAAATTATACCTGGACAACCCCTTTAATATATCCCCCTAATGAGCCACACTTTAAAGAGGTTGTCCAGTATAATTTTTGTCTTTTTTCTAATTAGTCTGGGTGAGGTGAATTCCCTCCCCCCAAAAAAACAAACAAACAAAAACATAGTAAACATTCTCACCTATCCCCGGTCCTCCGGTGTCAGCAGGTCCCAGCACGGTCTGGTCCTGCAGCTCCGCTGTCTTCTTTTGCCGGAAGTCCTCACTGGCTGTGACGTCCAGGTCCCTTCCTTTAGGCCGCTGATTGGCCTCAGGGGTCATGTGACGTCACAGGTCGTCACGTGCAGGGGGAACTTGCACTGGAAGAAAACAGAACTGCAGGCCAAACCGCAGTGGGACACACTGGGGACAGGAGAGAAAGTTTGAGTTTTTTTTTTTTTTTCACCTGCTCTGGTGTAAGTAAAAAAAAAAAAAAATGTTATCCTGCACAACCCCTTTAATGTCCCCCAGGCTATTGGCCTCCATCACTGCCTCCCCCACCACAATATAATGACCCCATCAATGGTCCCCATACAGTATAGGGGACCAGTGAAGGGGCCACTGTACGGGGAGGGGGGAATATTGAAGGGGCCACTGTATGCCCATACAGTGTCCCCTTCACTGGTCTCCCCTATATCAGTATTGGAGTTTCTGCGAATTAGGTATTGTTATGCTGAAGCCCTAGAGCAGGCACCAGCAGAACGATACAGTGAGAAATTAGCTGGGGTGGGGGGGGATTACAACTCTCAACAGACCAAGAGCATCTGGAGCTGCTAGGGGTTGTAGTTATCAGAGTGGTCAGTGAAGTTAAAAGATTTGGGGGCAAAATAGGGGGGAAAAGTTGTTTTTTTGTTTGCGTGGTTAAGTTGTACTTACCTTTCACACTTCTGGTCTGGGCTCCTATGCAGAAACCTGCCACTGCGCACAGCATCAGTACGTCAGTGACGCTTGCAGCAACAAGCTGCAACTGGATTGGTTCCAACGGCTGCCCATCAGGATCCCCCTACCCCCTCCCTAGAGTGAATTCTTGATAGTGATGGTTACGGGTGCTGCAGCGATATCTCAGATACTTGAAAGAGATACAGCTTTAGTACCCACAACTGCAGTTATCAAGAACAAGGTGAATGAGCAGCGCAGCACCCGGCATGTAAACAATACTGGGACAGTATAATATGCTCCACAGTGGCCCCCCACACAGCATTATATGCTCCGCAGTGGCCCCCCACACAGCATTATATGCTCCGCAGTGGCCCGCCACATAGCATGATATGCTCCGCAGTGGCCCCCCACAAAGCATTATATGCTCTGCAGTGGCCCCCCACACAGCATTATATTCTCCGCAGTGGCCCCAACACAGTATTATATGCCCACAGTGGCCCACACACAGCATTATATCCTCAGTGGCCCCAACACAGCATTATATGCTCCGCAGTGGCCCCAACACAGCATTATATGTTCCGCAGTGGCCCCAACACAGTATTATATGCCCACAGTGGCCCCCACACAGCATTATATGCTCCTCAGTGGCCCACACACAGCATTATATGCTCCTCAGTGGCCCCCACACAGCATTATATGCTCCTCAGTGGCCCCCACACTGTATTATATGCCCACAGTGGCCTCCACACAGTATTATATGCTCACAGTGGCCCCCACACAGTAATATATGTTTACAGTGGCCCCACACAGTATTATATGCTCACAGTGGCCCCCACACAGTAATATATGCCCACAGTGGCCCCCACACTGTATTATATGACCAAAGTGGCCCCCACACTGTATTATATACCCAAAGTGGCCCCCACACACTATTAGATGCTCCACAGTGCCCCAGAGCCAGTGCTATTATTATACTCTGGGGTCTCCTCAGACCCCAGAATATAATAAGTAGAGGCCCAAGAGAAGGGATTAAAAATAAGAAACACTTTTACTCACCTTGTCTTACCTCTCCGGGGCATCCTCGCTCCGTCCTGCTGTCTTTCCCATCTTCCTTGGTCTCCACGTCCTGTGTCCCAGATGTCACCGCTGGGGCCTGTGATTGCACCTCAGCGGTCACGTGGGGCGCGATGACGTCATTACGCTGGCGCACTCCATGTCACCACTGGGTCCTAACCACAGGCCTGAGGCCTGAAAAGTGCCGGAAGCAATTCTGAGCCCAGGACAGCCAGGTGAGTATTTTTTTTTTTTTTTGTCACTTCCCCTTGGCTGGCATCTAATGGAAAGGGGCCCGGCCCCTTTCCATTAACAATAGGTATAGCGGTCGGGGGAACCAGGCTTTCCCCGACCACTATCATGGTAGTCCGGGGCCCCGGCCATTTCCAGCGGGCCACGGACCACTCTGGTCGCAGTTGCAGCCCTTGCGACCACGATCGTTACGCCACAGTCCATTGGTCAGCGGCCCGATTGGGATGGTCAGGGGCCGCATCGGGCCCCTGACCGTCCTGATCAGACCCCTGACCTTTACATTGGCAAAATGAGTACTAATAGTCGGGGCTAGGGGCCCACCGGGGGATTTACCGGTTCCCTGGTGGGCCAGTCCGACCCTGTCTGTGCTAGAGATTTTGTCAAAAATACTGAACAAAACAGGACAGCATGATGAAAACCCAGTGGATCCCATTGTATTCAATAGGGTCCATAAGATGCTGTTGAAGTCTGACATGTGACAGATCTAACACTGCTGTCATTTATGTTATCTTGCTTCTAACAAAATGTTCAAATGCTCTTAAAAAACACCGCTGTCCTGAGATACTATGTGCTGTGCCTGAATCCCAGTAAAAGTCATTTTGGAGGAGCATGACATTGGCACTGAAGATGCTGGCAGATCACAAATCCCATACTTACTGCTGCTGGCGCCTTCCTTCCCTCCCCACCCACTCTTAACCTAATAATAAATACAATACAACAGTGGGGTTGGATTAATTGGTCACAGCAGCCATTTTATTAAATAAAAAAAAAAAACATATATAAATAACCGTTTTATAAATAAATAAATAAACATCTCTATCCCAAAATAGATAATTAAATAATAACCCAACTTTCCTGCCACAGTGAGCATACCTTGACCCCTTCAAGTGTGCTCACACCCAACCATCAGCAAGGCATGCTCTATGCCACCATGAAGGCCTAATGCCCAAAGGTCGATCCCCACATCAGTCAGGTGGACCCTGTCAGCCAGCCAAAAACCCCCATGGATATCTTCCAACTCATGATGCCTGACACAAATCCTACCATGACGCACCACGAACGCACTCACTGCCCTGTTCACCTTTGATCGTGCCTTGTTAATCCTAGGGATCGAGCGGGCCCCCCTCCAAGACAACCGAGGGACTATATCTGACCACACTACTACGAGAGACAGGACCTCCACCCACAAAGTAAGCAGGTCATATTTAATGTCCAGCACCAACTCTCTAAAAGGTCGAGCCCCCTAATTGTTGCCCCCCAAATGAAGCACAAGCACATCAGGCAGACGATCCAAACGAACATCCAACCTGCTGAATTCCAGAAGCATACGCCCTCACAACATGCCCCGGAAATCCAACCACCTCACCACAGCCACCGTTCTGGAGAAGCCCAGCTGTCTCCCCTCCGGGCACAAATCTGTGCGAATCGCCCCCCCAGTGGACGTAAGAGTGCCCCATAATCCAAACCAGCCGAAGCGATGAACCTAAGAAACAGAAGAAACCAGGGGAGAATTGCCACACACAAGGAAAAACGGCCCCTCAACTAACTCTCCCTCCCCGTATGATACCCCTGCCATCAAATACAGAGCACTCAGACACCACCCCCCCCCTTCCTTTCCCACACCAAGCAACATTACCTCAAAGTCACAAAAGATGAGGGCGGACATAAGAAAGGAAACGACATGACCCCCAACGCCCAATACGCTGCACCATCTCTGGCCCAAACCCAAAAACGACGCCTCAGTAGCCACTCCAATCCTAATCGAGTGAGGGGTGAAAACCGACGAGTCAAGACCCAATAACAGTAGACAGCGCTGGAAGACCCATGTAAACTGGTACCAAGACAAAAAGGAACTATCATAGTGATACAAAACCAGACCATGCTGGTTCCCACGGATCACCCGAAAATCCTCAAAGCCCCGAACCGGACATATCGCTGAACCCAACACAATCCCAAGCTGAACCCGCCTGCCTCTGCCCAACTGATCCGTCTTGGACCTGCGGACGACAAATTCCATAAAATGACCCCCCAACCTACACGTCCTGAAGCAAGATATCCCCTGCCCTAGACTTGCAAGGAGATAACAGTTCCCCAACCTTAAGCTCCCCCAAAAAATGCCCATGAAAAAGCCAAACAAAACAGCAACACCTGAAACTGGGACGAACACACCTCCCTTAGCACTACACCCAGTCGCCCCAACAGGTGAAAAGAAACAGGCCGGCGCCCGTCTGGGAGGGACTGCCCCCTTCTAAAACCCCAAAGAGCCTGCCCCACTAAGAAATCCTTCGTGACATCCCGCCACCCCCTACATTTAAATCCAAAGGCAAGCCCCACAACCAAACGCCCCATCTTGAACACAGACCAACCTGCCAACAACCCACGCCCAACCAACAACAAAACCACTGTACACCTGCCCGCATCAGAGTTAACCCCCCCAATTCCACCAAGACCGACTCAAATTCCCGCCATGCTGCCTCATAGGCAGCACTAAAAAACAAAAAACTAAATTAGTTCACCAGCCATCTCAAGACCACTCCCCACAGGTGTTCTGGGCAAAGGATCCCAGTGACATCCGCGTGCAGGGCCAACTGCCAAAACCGTTCCTACTGGAAACAAGAGAGAGAGTCAGAAATTACGTTAGTGACCCCTGGAATGTGAACCATCATCACCCACGCATTGAGAGACAAGCATAGGAACACTAAATGCCTCAACAGACAAACAACCGACAGGGAGGATGCAGTCAACGAATTAATGGCTGACACTACGGACTGATTATCACAGTGAAACTGTACTTTCCTGTCCCTAACAGTATCACCTCATATTTCAAGCGCCATCACTATGGGGAACAGCTCCAAAAGACACAAGTTCCGCTCCAACTCTTGTTCCACCCAGTCCGCCGGCCACCACCCCGCACACCATTGCCCTCCACAAAATGCAACGAACCCCACTGCCCCTGACTCATCCCTGTAAAGCTCCCAATCAAAAACGTCAACTACAGGAGACATAAGCAAGGAGCGGCCATTATAATGATCCAAAAATCTGGCCCACACCTCCAAGTCATCCCTGTGATCCCTAGTCAACCGGAAAAAATGACAAGACCCCCACTATTGTGCCCGCCAGACGCCTGCAAAAAACTCGCCCAATGGGCACGATTCTGCAAGCAAAATTCAGTTTTCCCAACAACGATTGCAAGAACAATTTTGCGCAACCAACAGGCCCTACCCTCCTTGCCGCAGCGCCCCTAACTTGTTCTTGGGCAACCTGCACTCCATTCTAACTGTGTCAGTATTGATACCAAGGAAACTCAAACATGACGACGGGCCCTCCGTCTTACCCGGCACCAAAGGAACACCAAAACGAACCACCACCCACTGCAGTGCACATAGCAAGGACAAACAGATGGGCGAATCGGCAGGACCAAGGCACAAAAAATTATCCAAGTAGTTGATCAGAGACCCGACACCCGACAAGTCCCTAACAACCCACTCCAAGAATGAACTGAAGACCTCAAAATACGCACAAGAGATCAAGCAACCCACTGGGAGGCAACGATCAGCAAAATAAGCCTCGTCCCAAAAACAGCCCAGGAGCCGAAGGCTCTCAGGATGCACCGGAAGGAGGCGAAAAGCCAACTTGACATCTGTCTTAGCCAACAGCGCGCCCCAACCGTACTTTTGAACCCAGGCAACTTCCGCATCAAAGGAGATGTACACCACCGAACTCAACTCAGGATCAATGCCATCATTGACCGAACCCCCTTTGGGGTGCGATAAATGATGGACCAACCGGAATTTGTGCGGTTCCTTCTTGGGGACCACGCCTAATGGAGAAACTACCAAATCAGCTATTGGCAGCGAAGGGAAAGGACCCACCATGCGCCCCAGAGCGACCTCCTTGCCCACCTTTTTTGACACCACCACCGGGTGTAGGTATGCGGACCTCAAATTTCTAGTGGACAAGGAGGCTCCCTGCAGTGACGACAGGATCCGAAAACCCACCGCGAACCCCTCCCACAACAAGCCAGCTCCAGCCCGATCAGGATACGGTACCATCTCGTGTAGATCACCAGTGTCCACCCCATGACCAGCTGATCCACCTGACAGCTTCTCCTTCCCTCTCCGGAATGCTTAAACTCGCATGAGGTGCCAAATTTGCACTGGCCCTCGTTGAATTGCCAACAAAGACCAGCTTTTACCCCCGCCCCTTAGCCAGATACGGCTGTACCCGATTGGCCGGACGACCTGGCCACCCCCTGAAAGGGCTGACCAAACCAAGATGGCGCCTTGACCCTTAACCATAACCCAATGTCCTTCTGGTCCCACCGGATAGACGGTCGGACCGCTCTATGCTGCCGTAATTGTTCATCATATCGCAACCACGTTTGTCGTCCCCCCCCGTAGACTTGGTACACCTCCCCAATTGAATCCAGATAACAGAAAAGCTCCGAGCAGTGCTTAGGGGTCTTTTCGCCAATCACTCTTGCCAAAATGGTGAATGCCTGTAGTCAGTTGGTAAACATCTGCGGAATTAACTGCTAGCGCCGCTTTTCCTCCTCCTCTATTTTAGTCTCATCCCTCTTCCCCTTGTCAAGGTTGAACTTTTCCAAGGGAAGCAAGGAAAAAATCTTGACGTATTCATCACATCAAATTTTTTCCTTGCGTTACCAGAGGCTCCTCAAAACACACATAAACCTCCCCTTGGGCCCTATTGTCCAACCTGATCCCATCCCCCTCCTTCTCAGTCTGCCCCAAAACTGCGACGTCCGCCTCCTTGCACACCAAGCTATCCGAAGGCAACAGAATAACCAGGGGGGAGGGGGAACCGAACTCTCTGCCCAAGCTGACACTGGGGAACCCACCGCCGACACCCCCCTGCCTGACCATGACAAGATGTCCCGAAGACTACCCAAAAGCGAGCACAACTCCTCATCTAGGCCCCCTGACGAGTCCCCCACCCCCAAACTAACCCTAACCTCCCCACCTACACCCGCAGCACTTTACTTTCCGCATGTTTGGTGTGGGAACCGAGTGGAAACCACAGGGACCCCATTATAGTTTATGGGGTCCGCGGGTTTCCTTAGATAACCGCTTTTCTATGCATATAGGTTTCCGTTTAGGGGTTCCCAAGCGGACACCCCAAACGGAAACCCAAATGCAGATGTGAACCAGGGCTTAAATATCATTGTTTTGCAGCTTTTCCCTTGTTTTTCTCCCTCAGTGTTCAAACTCTAGCCTTGGTTCAACCCTGGCCTATCACAGCCCACTGGGTGGGGTGGTAGGAGACCTAGTCTCCACTGCGACTGTTGAGCCCAGTCAGTTCAGTAGTAGCAGTCAACCTGTGCAGTTCATGCTGGACTGTGCAGGGATCACATCAGCACTGGAGCTCAATACAGCCCCTAGGAGGAATGTTTGCTGCTCCAGGCTCATCCAGAGACAGCCCTGAGTAGGGGAGTTCAGCTGTCAGTACTTTTGGGCAATTTCAGTGCCGTGCCAGGAGGAGCAGGAGAGGACCCTGACAGGGGGACCACGTGAGGGCCTAGTATTCAGGTAACCAGATCCCTGTCAAGACTTCCTGTAACTCCATCCCCATCATCCATACCTGGGAGAGACACGAGATGTGGAGTAGTTGGAGGAGAAGCCTATTATAGAGCCTGTAACATCCCTGAGCACCCTCCTATAACCAAGGCTGGGGAATTGGACACTGAACTACTACCCCCATTGGGAAGCTGCTGACCCAGATGCTGTTAATAAAAACTGTTTCTGTTTAACTGCACTGCTGTCTCCTGAGTCATGCCTGCATAACCATCAGGGCCCTTCGACCAACACCACACCGGTAGAGCTGCAGGATCCCCCTCGACTATGTCCGGCCCAGGAGCGGGGCTGGAGTGCTTGGTGAGTGTGCTCGGCCTAACAGGTGGCACACCAACCACCACTACAACTCCCATCTTCCGGTCTCCTCCATCTGGGTTGCGGGAACAGTTCTCAGGTACACACAAATAATCTCCACCCTGGGCAGCGAAACGGCCATAGACTGTGAGGGGCTTGTTACGTTTAAAAAATGCTGGTTTTTAGGTACCCTGCAGCTTTAAGTAAGAGAGGTAGTTGGAGTTTTAGTTCTAAGTATAATATTTACAGTAATCTTGGTGGTCCAACGGCTCACCTTCTTCCTAGCTGGCGAGAAGAACGGTTGTCCAGGTCCTGGAGATTGCTTCCCTGGAGCAATTTATCATGGAGAAAGTGTCCAAGGAGGGTCATGCGTGGCTTCAGGGGATGCTGGCACAGGCACAAGTGCAGCATCCCAGAGGGCAGTGGTGCACCTAGCCTCTTTGCTGCCTGAGGCAGACTATAGAAATATGCCCCCCCCCCCCAAAAAAAAAAAAAAAATTGAGTTTCCATGATACAAGCTTCACACACTGTTATCGTCGCACAATATACACAATACACAAAGTTATAAAACAGTTTTTAAGAATTCTTCTTCCTGTATTACTTCAGTATCAGATCAACAACACGGCATTAACAATGAAAGTAACTTCACACATCTGCTTGGTGGATGGACGAGCCCACGTGGCCCCCATTCTCTATAATAGGAGCGCTGCAGATAGATGAGTACTGGACTTCAGGTATCTTTGGCACTCCCATTGAAGTGAATGAGAGCCACGCGGGTTCTTCCATCCACCAAGTGACACGTCTATATATGGCTGCGGTCAGGCTGAATTCCAACTCAGCAGGCAGACCCCCATCTATCAGGTATTTATCCTCATTTAGGTGAATACAGGGCAGTAACATTTTGTGACTTACAGGTGACGTCTCTGACTAATCGGTCACATTTCCCTTCTCTTCCCTTTGGACCACCATGACCACTTCTTCCAGCTGTGACTTGTCTCTCTGTAAAGTTTGCAACACAGACATCTTTGGCTCCTCACTTTTCCAGGCATCCAACCCACATTGTCCTTACCTGCACATCCATCCTGCTGCTACCCCAATTATAAAATATATGATATAACCTCCCATAATGAATAATACTCCCAAGTGCATCTTTATATTAATAATGTCCGTGTGTACCCTGTATAAATAGTGCCCATTCTTAATAATGCCCCAGGTGTTAACTAATTTAAAGGTTTTCCAGGTCATTAATAAACTAATCAGTGGGGCTCAAAAACCCAGGACCCCTACTGATCAGCTGTGTGAATGGTACCTGTGTAAGCGCCATGACCGCTTCTCTGTTTACATAGTGTCATTCATCTCATAGCAGCCATGTAATGAAACTACAGCCTCGTCCTATACATGTCTATGTGACAAGGCTGGAATTACATCACACGGCCACTATAAACAGACAGCGTATGATATAAACAGGCACAATAGCCCCTGTTTATAACGCCCCATTTACACACACTATAATGTTCCACAGCAGCCCCTACACACTGTATTATGTCTCGCAGCGGCCCCTGCACACGGTATTATGTTCCATAGTGGCCCCTGCACACTGTATTATGCCTCGCAGCGGCCTCTGCTCGTGGTATTATGCTCCATAGTGGCCTCTGCACACGGTATTATGCCCCGCAGTGGCCCCTGCACACGGTATTATGTTTCACAGCAACCCCTGCAGACAGTTTTATGCTCCAAAGTGGCCCCTGCACAGGGTATTATGCTCCATAGTGGCCCTGGCACAAGGTATTATGCTCCTCAGTGGCCCCTGCACATGGTATTATGCTCCATAGTGGCCCCTGCACATAGTATTATGCTCCACAGTGGCCCCTGCACACGGTATTATGCTCCATAGTGGCCCCTGTACTGGTATTATACTCCATAGTGGCCTCTGCACTGGTATTATGCTCCATAGTGGCCCCTGTACTGGTATTATGCTCCATAGTGGCCCCTGCACTTGTATTATGCTCCAAAGTGGCCCCTGCACAGGGTATTATGCTCCATAGTGGCCCCTGCACTGGTATTATGCTCCATAGTGGCCTCTGCACTGGTATTATGCTCCATAGTGGCCCCTGTATTGGTATTATGCTCCATAGTGGCCCCTGCACTTGTATTATGCTCCAAAGTGGCCCCTGCACAGGGTATTATGCTCCATAGTGGCCCCTGCACAAGGTATTATGCTCCTCAGTGGCCCCTGAACACGGTAATATGCCCCATAGTGGCCCCTGCACTGGTATTATGCTTCACTGTGGCCCCTGCACACTGTATTATGCCCCATACTGGCCCACCCATGAACTATTATTATACTCAGACCCCCGAGTATAATGATCGGAGACCCAGGGGAGGTGACAGACATAAAAACCAGTGGTACTTACCTATCCTGGACACCGGTGCACTACCCGCAGCTTTCGGCCCTGTTTAATTGCGCACACACGTCACGTGATCAGGCCGGCGACGCAGATGACGTCACCAGAGGCCCCAAGCCTGCTCGGAGTAACACCGATTGGTGGAGAGGTGAGTAACATTGTTTTTTATGTTTATCACCTCCCCTGGGTGTCCGATTATTATACTCTGGGGTCTGAAAAGACCCCGGAGTATAATAATAGTAGTATTTGCGACCCGCGGCCTCACTTACCAAAGTTCGCGGCCGCTCAGAGCGGCATCCATTTCCCTTTCTGCGACCCATAGCAGAAGGGGAAGCGGAGGCGGTCACGAGCAGATGCGGGGTAGGTAAATAAATAGGCTGTTACCTGCTGGGGATACTCCAGCAGGTTACGGCCTATTTATATATATAAAAAAAGTTCTCCGCACCGACCTGCGATGCCTTGATGGAGCCTCCGCCTCTTCTTGTCCGCGACGTCTGTGTCTCAGTGTAGGAGGCATAATGACGTCATTGTATCGCCGCCTGCGCTGACATGCAGAGGTCTCGTAAACCAGCCCAGGGCAGGATGCCCTCAGTTTTGTTTTTTATAAAGCGGCCTGTCCTGGGCTGGTTTACATTAAATAAATAGTAAAAATTCCGCCCCCCAGACAGTGACGGACAGTGCCGCCTGAGGCGGCCGCCTCACTTCGCCTCATTAGCGGTGCGCCCCTGCCAGAGGGTTACTGCTTTTATGTGTTTGTCTTGTGTGCCTCTGGGTTTTATGTCTGTAAGTTCTGTTCTGTGTTAAGTGTCACTGTTTGCAGCTTTCCCTGTTATTTCTGCCCTGCAGTGTTCAAGTCTAGCCTTGGTTTAGCCCTGGCCTATCACAGGCCACTGGGCGGGGTTGTAAGGAGATATTATCTCCCCGGCGATCGTTGGAAGTTAGTTCAGTGTATGCAGCAAACCAGACTAGGTGTGCAGAGCTGACCTGCCACCAGATTCTGGACTGAGGGCCAACCACCGCTTCTACAGCCCGAGGAGGAACATCATCAGCCCTAGGCTCACCTGAAGATAGCCGAGAGCAAGGGAGTAAAGTTTTGCAAGTGGCTGATTTATTCGGTGCCGTGCCAGGAGGAGCAGGAGAGGACCCTGACAGGAGAGTCATATTCGGGCCTAGTCTACAGGTAACCAGATCCCTGTCAGGACTCCCTGTAACTCCATCCCCAGAGTACTGGCTGGGAGAGGCACAGAGGAGAAGTAGAGGAAGCCATCCTGTGGAGCCTATACCACCTTTGGGCGACCTCCTAGAACCAAGGCTGGGGGTTGGATACTGCAGGACTATTACCCCAATCTGGAAGCTGCTGTTGACCCTTTGTTCCAGTTGCCTTAATAAATGGCTGTTTGGTTTACCTGCATCGCTGACTCCTGAGTCGTGCCCGCTTTGCCATCAGGGCTCTTCCGACCAACACCACACCGGCTCAGGTAGGAGAGGTCCCCCTCTTCAACTGGAAGTGCCCCGGGGGAAAGAACAACTACCACCACCATCCGGTAGTGCTGCAGGACCCCCCTTGACTTTGTCCGGCCTAGGAGTGGGACTGGAGCTGTTTGGGAGCGTGCTCGGCCTGCTAGGTGGCACAGTATCCGCCACTACTACTCCCATCCTCCGGTCTCATCTGACTGGGTTGCGGTACAAGCACAGCCAGCAGACATCACGCACCTACAGCTCCTTTAGCCCAGAGAGGTAGGCCGTTGAGGAGAGCATGCACGCCAGCCTGTCTCAGCATCCCGGGATAAGAGGTCACACGACGGCCACTGGGTCAGTGGGACCAGCAACCGTGCGGTCCGACAACCCTGGGGCCGTGGGGGCTCCTATGATGCAGCGCTCCCCCACAGCAGTCCCCTCCTTGCCCCTTCCATGGCACCGCCGGCTCCGGGTGGAGGGACCGCCAGCAGCAGTTATGCAACAACGCAGACCCGGCTCCCTGTCAGTCCTGCTTTAATCCCCCCCCCCCCCCCACAGCAGTGTGAATCCCCAGGCAGCAGGAGTGCTCCCCCTCCCTCCACCATGGCTGCCCGTTCACTACTGGAACACGGGGGCTGGGGAGGGAGAAGAGAGGGAGCGCTAGGAGTGAGCGGCGCTCGACACCGTCTGCTGTAGGCAGTGGGAGGCCAGGCGCTGCTCCTGTCACGACCCCAGGACAGGAAAGAGAGGCTATGGACATAGCAGGATGGCCAGTGCACAGGGCCTCCTGCAATTACAATGAGATGCGCAGTAGCCGGGAGTCACATTCCCCTCCATTCCAGCCCCACAGGCAGAGGGCTAGGGGGAGGGGGTGATGTTTCAGTAGACAGCCAGCCACAGTGTCTGAATGTCAGAAACTCACCTGGCAGTTGCCAGGAGGAGCTACAGAGGCACAAGAGGAGACACAGGAGTCACAGCCCCTTCAGCTCCACCACTTCCACCCCTTTGCCCTCTGATTCGTCCAGGCACAAGAGTTCCAGGGCAGAGGGTCACAGGGCACAGGTGTCATCATTGCCGTTGGCACAACGAATCCAGACTATCCAGGGTTCACCGCAGTAGAAGGCATCGCTCGCATAGCCATTCCTCGTCTTCAGATTCTGCAGCATCTCCACTGTCCAAGGTAGCGTCACGGTACGCGGAGAGAACCCGAACAGACAAGTTCCCGTCCATGGCATCGGTGCAAGCTAGCGTTACATCCTGGAGGGCTTTGGTCAGTGGATCCACCCCTCGGGAGCTTCAACAGGACCTTGCGACCTCTGCAGCGGTTGCCCCTCAGATTCCCACTGCGCCAGCAAAGGATGATGAGTACACAGGTCTGATGGCCTGCTCATCCCTGTCCACTCCTATTTCTGAGCCTACCGATTTAGTTAACACACTAAAAGCATTTCTCAAAAAACTAGAAGATGGGACGGTTTCCTTACCGTTTTAGTAGAAGATAAAACAGTTTTGGTGAGCGACTCACTTACACCGCCCCCAAACTGAGCAGGGTAGTGTTACAAGCCTGCTGTTTAGGGATTCTCTATCCTGTGGGGTGGCCCCGTTAGGGACTCACTTAGCGTCAGATGTCAGGCAAAAGATAGAGAAACAGGAATACATAGACATCTGGTCGCTCTTGACGTTGGACCATGTGACCGTTGACAAGGAGCGTTCCTTTGAAAAAGGTTTGGACAAGAAGGTAAAGGCCACCAAGATATTTGGAAATTGGGTCCAGGCCTTTGCCATCTTGTCACATACCTTATGTCAGAAGAAGCCGGAGAAAGGTCCGCGATATTTTCATAGACTTATGTTTACCCATGGGTTGTTCTATTGCATGTTATTATTTTGAATTGTTTAGTTCATTCCTGGAGTGAATGGTGCGGTGGGAGTTGGGATCTTCATATGTCTTACATTATTTGGACAATTTCTTGTTCATTGGTCCCCGAGAGTGCTTACCTTTTGGAAACATTTCGGCAGCAGATGGAGCACTTCGGGGTACCACTTTCACCGGAAAAAAATGGAGGGCCTGACCACTGCACTGTCCTTTCTTGGAATTGAAATAGATACCAGGGAAATGGTTTTTAAATTACCTGAGGATAAAATAGTCTGTCTACGTTCTTGCATCGATACGTTTGTTGGTGTGAAAAAAGTTACACTGCACCAAATGCAGGTCTTGCTAGTTCTCTTGATGTTTGCGTGCCACGTCATGCCAATGGGCAGGGTGTTTTGTCGTACATTATCACTGTCCACGACGGGTGTGAAACAGCCTCACCATTTCATTAGGGTCACGAGGCCAATGAGGGAGGACCTGCTGATATGGCAGTTTTTTCTTCAGGAATTCAATGGTAGGTCTTTGTTTCAACATGAGGAGGTAGGAAACGCTGGGTTGCACATGTTCACAGGCGCAGATGGTTTTGGGGCTGTTTTAGGTACTAGATGGTGTAGATCAAAATAGCTAGTTCACTGGGAACAGCTGGGCCTGACAAAAATACATGATGCTGTTGGAACTATTTCCCATAGTGGTAGCCCTACTTTTGTGGGGTGAGGCTATAGCCAATCGCAGAATTTGTTTTTGGTCGGATAATATGTCAGAGGTTAATGTAGTTAACAGGCAATCCTCCAGTTCACTTCCCGTGCTGGCGCTGCTGCAGCATCTTGTGCTTCTCTGCTTGCACTTGAACATTTGGTTCAAAGCAAAGCATATACTGGGAGTTCAGAACCTAATTGCTGACGCATTGTCCCGTTCCCAGATGCAGATGTTTTGAAATCTTCACCCGGAGGGAGAGGAGTCCCCAACATACTTGTGGAGTGTGGTGGAAACCAACTTATAGATTTGATGACATCATCTGTGTCCTGTTCCACGTGGCTCAGTAACACCAGAGTTTAGGAGGAATGGTTGCGTTGTGCTGAAAGTTCTCGTAGGACTACTGTGGAGGGTTTATTGCGAATCACACTGTCCCTTTTAGCCAGGCTTCGCAGTCGGTCGGTCACGGCAGCTACGGTTAATAAATACTTGACGGGGGTATCCTTCATGTTAAAATTAAGGGGATTAAAAGATGCCACAAAACACTTCGCCATACGCCAAATCTTAAAGGACTGGCGTAAGGAAAAGAATTTTCAAGACAGGAGGCATCCAGTTTCCCTGGAGCTTCTTTACAGCCTTTTTTCGTCAATGGCGGTGGTCTGTTCAGACGTGTATGAGGCAAGTATGTTTGGGGCTGCTTTTGTGGTAGCTTTTTTCACAGTATTGCAAGTGGGGGAGCTCATCCTGGCAAGCAAAACAGCACAAGGGGTCTGTGTTCCGGCGATGTTCTCGTGAGTAAGAGGGAGTTAAAAATTTGTGTACATCGTTCGAAAACGAATCAACGCGCTTTGAGTCACTGGTTGACAATCAACCCCCTCGGCTGTGACATATGCCTGGTTCTGGCAGTTACAGCATACAGTAAGTTCAATTTTTCCTGCACGCATTCGGTTTTCCTCTTACGCGTTTTCAATTTAGCGCAATATTCAAGTCTGGTTTATGATGCCTGGGCATGGATCCGGCATAATTTGGGACTCATTTGTTCCACATCGGTGTGGCAACATTGGCCAATGCTTGTGGTATGTGAGAGGAAGGTGTAAAGAAACTGGGGAGGTGGAAATCCGATTTAAGACATTCATCCAGCCGGATTTGCTTTTAAAAAAAAAAAAATTGTGTATGTATGCACATACAGTTGAAACCAGAAGTTTACATACACTATATAAAAAGACACATATGCATGTTTTTCTCAGTATCTGACATGAAACATACATTTCATTAGTATTTGTTACCATTGCCCTTAAACTGTATGACTTGGGTCAAACATTTTGGATATCCTTCCACAAGCTTCTCATAAAAGTTGGTAGAAATTTGGGCCCATTCCTCCTGACAGAGCTGGTGTAACTGAGCCATATGTGTACGCTGCCTTGCTCGAACCTGCCTTTTCAGCTTTGCCCATAAACTTTCAATAGGATTGAGATCAGGGCTTTGTGATGGCCACTCCAAAACATTGACTTTGTTATCCTTAAGTCACTCTGTAACCCGTTTGGCAGTATGCTTCGGGTCAGTGTCCATTTGCGCCCAAGCTTTAACTTTCTGGCTGATGTCTTGAGATGTTGCTTCAGTATTGCCACATAATGTTCTTTCCTCATGATGCCATCTATTTTGTGAAATGCACCAGTTCCTCCTGCAGCAAAACAACCCCACAACATGATGCTGCCACACCCGTATTTCACAGTTGGGATGGTATTCTTAGGCTTGCAAGCTTCTCCCTTTTTCCTCCAAACGTAAAGATGGCCATTAAGGCCAAACAGTTAAATTTTAGTTTTGTCAGACCACAGGACATGTCTCCAAAAATTAATGTCTTTGTTCCTGTGTGCATTTGCAAACATTAATCTGGCTTTTTTATGTTTCTTTTGGAGTAATGGCTTCTTAGTGGCAGAGTGGCCTTTCAGCCCATGTCGATACAGTACTCGTTTCACTGTGGATAATGACACACTCTTACCAGCTTCAGCCAGCATCTTCACAAGGTCTTTTGCTTTAGCTCTACGGTTGATATGCACATTTTGTACCAAAGCACGTTCATCTCTGGGACACATAACCCGTCTCCTTCCTGAGCGGTATGATGGCTGGACATTCCCATCTTGTTTGTACTTGTGTATAATTGTTTCTACAAGTCACCTTCAGGTATCTGGAAATTGCACCCAAGGATGAACAAGACTTGTGCAAGTCCACAATTCTCTTCCTGATATCTTGGCTGATTTCTTTAGACTTTCCTATGATGTTACACAAAGAAGCAGTGCATTTCAGGTGTGCTTTAAAATACATCCACAGGTATGTCTCTAATTAAAGAGGTATTCCCATCTCAAGGATCCTATCTATACTGGTAGCTTATGTAAATTGAAGACTTTTCCTAAATATAGTGTTTTAGCAATGCTGCTTTGTTTTCCTGCTATGTGAAATTATTCCTCCCATTGTTTGCACAGCATTTCCATAGCGCCGGACTTGTGTGATAAGCAGGACAAGTGATGTCACTCACTGCTCTCACTGTTATCTACAGCTCTGCAAGCAGGACAATCAGTTCAGCTAATTGTAGTTTTCTGATAAAACTGTGTCTGTTTTCTCTCTATGTAAACAAACAGATAACACGGAGCCCCTTCATATGTGCATATTATTTGATCTGCATTTATATTAGATTTCTAGTAATCATAATAAGTATGGTGATACTTCATATTTTCCTGTTCAGCAAGCTGGGGGGGGGGATACAGGAAGTGAGAAGAAGAGACTGCAGGCAAAGCTGCTGAAACAGGGAGATGGGAAAACCCCTTTAACTCAGAAGCTTCCAAAGACGTGACATCATCATATGGGCTGTCCCAAATTTTTTAAATGCATAGTTTTGTTAGTGTATGTAGACTTTTGATTTTGCAGAAAGTAACAAAAATGCCTTAAAAAATTCTCTCTCTCATTATTCTGGCATTTGGCAAATATAAATAATTTTGGTAATCCTAATTAACCTAAAGCGGGAAAGGTTTATTCTGATTTTATGTCAGATATTGTCTTTTTATATAGTGTATATAAACTTCTGGTTTCAACTGTATATATATACAGTATATAGATATAGATATATATCTATATATATATACACAGTTGTGCTTTTTCTCCACTCATGGTTAGTGGTTGTTTGAAGCCATTTATTGTCAAACTTCTGTGTTTTCTCATTTTAAATCATAATGACAACCAAAAACATCAAAATGACCCTGTTCAAAAGTTCACATACCCTGGTGACTTTGGCCTGATAACATGCCCAGAAACCAAACCACGGTCAGGTAGACCAACCAAAATTTCGGCCGCAATTGCCCGGAAAATTGTTCGGGATGCAAAGAAAAACCCACACATAACATCAGCTGGAATACAGGACTGTCTGAAAACTATCGGTGTGGCTGTTTCAAGATGCACAATAAGGAGGAACCTGAAGAAAAATGGGCTGCATGGTCAAGTTGCCAGAAGAAAGCCATTACTGCACAATGGATGCACAGAGACAAGCATCAAAACTTCTGGAACAAGGTAATTTGGAGAGATGAGACAAAAATCAAACTTTTTGGCCACAACCATAAATGTTACATTTGGAGAGGTGTCAACAAGGCCTATGATGAAAGGAACACCATTCCTACTGTAAAGCACGGAGGTGGATCACTGATGATGTGGGGATGTGTGAGCTTCAAAGGCACAGGAAACTTGGTCAAAGTTGAAGGAAAGATGAATGCAGTACGTTATCAGCAAATACTGGAGGCAAATTTGCACTCATCAGCCAGGAAGCTGCGCATGGGACGTAGTTGGATGTTCAAACATGATAACGATCCAAAACAAAAAGCCAAGTCGATCTGTCAATGGCTACAGCAGAAGATAGTGAAGGTTCTGGAGTGGCCATCTCAGTCTCCTGACCTCAATATCATTGAGCCACTCTGGGGAGATCTCAAGAGCGCAGTACATGCAAGACAGCCCAGGAATTTTACAGGAACTGGAGACTTTTTGCCAAGAAGAATGGGCAGTTTTACGATCTGAGAAAATAAAGAACCTCATCCACAACTACCACAAAAGACTTCAAGCTGTCATTGATGTTAGAGGTATTAAGAACTGGGGTATGTGGCTTCATCCAACCACTAACCATGAGTGGAGAAAAAGCTTTTGTGTTATTATTCATATTCTCTGAAAAAAGGACAAAAAACCAAAAAATCTCCCAGGGTATGTAAACATTTTAGCACAACTGTAATATATATATATTCTTCTCTGCCTTTCTGATATTTTTCTTGGCCTGCCACTTCTGGGCTTAACAAGAACTGTCCCTGTGGTCTTCCATTTCCTTACTATGTTCCTCACAGTGGAAACTGACAGGTTAAATCTCTGAGACAACTTTTTGTATCCTTCCCCTGAACAACTATGTTGAACAATCTTTGTTTTCAGATCATTTGAGAGTTGTTTTGAGGAGCCCATGATGCCACTCTTCAGAGGAGATTCAAATAGGAGAACAACTTGCAATTGGCCACCTTAAATACCTTTTCTCATGATTGGATACACCTGGCTATGAAGTTCAAAGCTCAGTGAGGTTACAAAACCAATTTTGTGCTTCAGTAAGTCAGTAAAAAGTAGTTAGGAGTATTCAAATCAATAAAATGATAAGGGTACCCAAATTTTTGCACCGGTCAAATTTTGGTTTAATGCATATTGCACATTTTCTGTTAGTACAATAAACCTCATTTCAATCCTGAAATATTACTAATAATATATCAGTTATTAGATATATCAAATTGAAATGGCTCTTGCAAACACCCAAATATTTAGAACTAGGTGATCTAGTTGCTTTCCTGAAACAAGATTTAGAGTGTTTTGGCGCGTTGTTGGGAAGAGTCACGGTGGTATGGTCGGAGATCATCCCGCGCAAGGTGTGGCGCGGAGCTAGAAATCCAGAAGCCATAGACAGGGCCAGAAAAGTACTGAATATTAAAGTGTCGAAGTTTGTTCGGTCAATACAAGGGGTAGTGGTAAGACACAAAGAATTGGAAGTCGACAATTCTGACCTTCTTTTGCAGGATGGCATACATCTAAACTCTATTAGTTTGGATATTTTCATCGCAGGCCTTACGGATGGCAATGAAAAGGCTTGGCGGGTGGGAGTGTTCAGATAACGTTGTAGAGTTACAGCATATCCTCCTTGGCGGGTTACGTGTCCAAGAAAATGGAAAGTTGCCCACATGCCCGCTGGCCTACAGCAGGCATTTGTGCGGTGAGCAAAAGGAACAGCGGTTGCAGAGATTACGCTTTCTTCAGACACTTGTTCACTTATAGTTTACATTTTAAAATGATTATGTTCAATGAAAGCTGTGGCCATCCCCACTAAACCCACAGATAGGTCTGAGTGTAATTATTTATGGCCTGTGATTGCTAAGGAGTACCATGGTCTCAAGGTACAAGGGGAGCAGGTCTTCACAGTCAGGAGAAAAATGTAAAAATCCCAAGTAAAAATAATGAGTCATAGATCTAATTTAAAAAAAGGCATTATTACATCTTAAAAAGAACCTTTCACTACCTCCACCAGGTCCAGCTCTTTGCATCATTTAATAAGCTTTGCTCCACTGATTCTAACACATTTGGAATTATTTTCTGTAGCCTCTACTGTTCCAGAGCAATACATGCTGTTAATTTTGGTGCCTCGTATGCTCTTTAGAATCTGTACTGTAATGGGGGCAGTGTCAAGCAGGAGCAGGCAAGAAGATGTGATTGTGATTGTGACCACTGTGAAGGAAGCAACAAGCAATTCGATTAACCCCTTTCCTGCTCTGCGCCGTATTATTACGTCACGCTGAACATATAGTTAACGCTCATTGCCGTAATAGTACGAAGACTGGGACCAGCCGCTGGAGTCGGAAGATACTCCAACTCCAGTGGATTAACCCTCTCGATGGCGTGATCAATAGTGATCATGGCATCCAGGGGGTCCGGGGACAAGATCGCTGACCGTGTTACACCTTGGACCCCCTGCGATAAGATTGCGGGTTCCAAGGGGTTGCCATGGCAGCCAGTAGACTTGGCCATGGCCTCCCGACTGGCTATGTATAGTTCCCATAGGAACTAATGTGCGATGTTCTGCAATACTATGTATTGCAGGACATTGCACTGGGGTTCTGAGATCCCAGAAAAAAAAAAACACATAGTTTACAATACTCACTAATGCACAATTTAATGCACAATTTAATGCACACAATGCGCAAATTAACGTATTTTGGTCACTTTGCTTTCCCCAAATAACAATAAAAAGTGATCAAAAATTAATGTATACCAAACATTGGTACCAACAGAAAGTACAACTTGTCCCGCAAATAAGAGCCCTGACATATCTCCGTCAACAATACAGTAAAAAAGTTATAGGCTTCATAATATGGTGACCCCAGGAAAATTATTAATTTTCAAAAAGTGACGTTTTATTTGTAAAAGCGGTAAAACGTAATAAAACCATTATAAATTTGGTATCGCCGTAATCGTAATGACTCGCCAGAAAAAGTTGCCATGTAATTTTTAATGCAGAGTGAACGCCGTAAAAACAAAATGCAAAAAATTATAATAGAATTGTGTGTTATTTAACATGGACCCCCAAAAAACGTAAATAAAAGCTAATCAAAACATTATATGTACCCCAAAATGGTGGCAAATGAAAGTACAACTCGTCACGCAAAGAAATAGCCCTCGCATAAATATGTTGACAGAAAAATTTTAAAAAGCTATGAATTTTAAGGGGTTAAATACTACTTTGCTCTGGACCAAGAAAGATCCAAATATGGCACCGACAGCTCTTCATCGGCATCCACTCTGGTCACAAAGTAAAGCAAAGACACCTCTGGTAATATTGGCAAACTTAGAACAAGATGTCAGATAGATATGTATCTCCTCACCAGTTTGAAGTTCCTACAAGATGGCGCTCAACACCGTCACCCTTCAGTGATAACATATGGTGGCTGTGCAAAACTTCACAGAAGACAAATGTAGCATGCCCCCTGCTTCAAATCACCTATCAATAGTCCACCAAAGCAAAAGCAGAAACTTCAGTCTCAACCACAGGATGAAGGAGACCTTGGTATACCTCAGATAAATACTAGTGAACCTACAACTCCGGACTAATTCTTAAAGGTACATACCATTGATAAAGCTGTATCAGAAAATTAATGAAGTTAAAATAAATGCTATTGATTCTCAGAAACTCTATTCATAAAGATTTCAATAAAATTTATTTTTCAGAAGTGGCTAAATTCTCATCCAAAAGTGGGTTCCACCTTCAGAAACTTTGGGAACCAATAACATATAGAATAAAACTTCTTTTTCTATGTATTACAGAAATGTTGGGTCATAAGAAGGGGACCATTTTGACACTCTCCAACTGCTTTATAAGGCACTGATACAATTTAACCCTTTAAGCACTAATACTAGTTAAAGAGGACCTTTCATGTCCTCAGAGATGTGCGGTATTACCACTAGAAAGCCAACAGTGCGCTGAATTCAGCCTGAATTTACACTGTCAGCTTTTCCGTTATGCACTTCGGTGCTGGAGATATCGGTGCTGTTAGTTTCGGCACTGAGGTCCCTTCACTGTCTCTCCACTAAAGACTGACTTTTCACAGTGAATAGTGGACAATATGATCAGCAGGTTAACTAAAACCTTTGTTAAAAGCTTTGCCATAGCATTTCTAAAAAAAAAATATTGTTTTAAAAGAATCCAGGTAATCTTTATTTTCAACTTCAAATCTAAGAAAGGAAAGTACGGTATCAACAGTATCATGTAAGGCTGAAATCAAGACATCCACTTAAAAGTACAAAGATATAGTGATGTGATCCAGACGCATCTTAAAAGTGAATAGAGAATGTGGGGAAAGAGGAAAGTCAACATATGGATATCACATTCTCATTCTGAGGCTACATTCACACATGCAAGGTGCAAAATAGCCATGAAAAACGTCCATTTTTTTATAGCCATCTTGCACCCGGGGATGGCCATTTTCATGGATCCTCCATACATTACAGTGAAAACAGACAAAAATAGGACATGACCTATATAGTAATGTGAATAGCCCCCATTCACACACACTGAATTTAATGTTGCTGTGTGACGCCTGTTAAAAAACATGTGAATATACTGTCATGTTAATATAACTCAAATCTCATTACAGGTAGTAATGCTAATATTGCTTGCATTTTTAGCTTTTTATTTTATTGTTTTACACAGTATATTTAAGATACAAAAAAAAGATATTTCTCTGTTAGGGTATGTTCACACAGCGGAATTTGCCGCGGATTTGGTGGCGCATTTTGCCCCCGAATCTGAGTCAGATTCCACCCGGAATCCGCCTCCCATGGTTTTCAATGGGAGGCAGAGAACGCAGCAGGATGCAGAACAAAGAAGTGTCCTGCTTGATCTTGCCATAGATTACGCGGCTCAAGATTCCCTGCTGATTAGGCCCATTCATCTGGGCCTAATTAGCAGCGGAGAGCCGCGACGGAAAGCCGATGCAGTGCATCAGCATCCGGTCGCGGGTGTTGAAAGTAATGAGGCCTGTAAGATTGCTCTGTGTGTTAGATATTCACCATTCCTACCTTATGATTTTTTTTTAAATTATATGCATAATTAAGTATATATTGTGAAAAAAAACAAAAAAAAAAACAGTTTTCATTTTGGTATCCTTAAGTACCATTCTTACTTTAATTCAGTTTTTTTTACTGGAAATATTATTGAGGGTGTGGAAACTGTAGCAAGAGATAGAAAGATCCTGCTAGAACAATACACTGAAGTGCATTGTACAAGTGATTGACTCACTGCATGTTCAAGTCCCTTAGGAAGCTAAAAATAAAAGTGGAAAAAAGTAGAATAAGGTTTTAAAATGATAAAAACAACAAAGTATTACATTTTTCAAACACGTTCATTTTCCATTTTTACACGTAAAAAAAATCAATCAATCCAAAAAAATAAGCATAATCAGTAAAAAAAAAAAAAAAAAAAAATTACTATCTGAATGTCCGCATGGTGAATGCCATAATAAAAAAAATTCAAAAAACAAGCCCGCACACAGATTTGTCCTTATAAAAATTATTATAAAAAAGTATTTTTTTAAAATCCTATTTAAAGGGATTCTATCATTGGGGAAACATGTTTTTAACTGAAGCAATGATGGAACAGCCTTTATAAAGGCTGTTCTACTCCTACCTTTACTTTTCTTCCCCTCGCCACCATTTGTCCAAAAAAACGTTTTATTCTGATATGTATCTTAAGCTCAGGGAGCACCAGGAGCGTTCCCCCTGTGCTCCAAGCACACCAGCATCATTGCCACAACCCACCTCCAGCTCTGCTTTTTCACGCCCCCTGCATCTTCTTCTGTTCATTTTGCATCTGCTTCTTGCTCCATCGGTCATTTTTCTGGAGTACGCCAGTGTAAGAAAAAAAAACAAAAATGGCAGACGGAGCATACTCAGTTGGCTCTGCCTGAACTCGAAGTGGCAGGGCCGACAGAGCATGCTCTGTTGAGCATTTTTGCAGCATGTTAATTATACCTAAGGAAACGCTGGCGTTTTCCATATAGGTATAATTGGGGCAGAAAGTCCGCAGAGGAAAACTCTGCAGTCTTTCTGTGAAAAGTGCTGTGGAAATAAGCACAATGTGTTTCCCCCGTGTTTTTTTCCCGCAGTGCTTCTTGGCTGAGATTAATTGAAAAACAAAAAATGTAATCTTTATGGCACTTAAATCTGATTTGCATTATAATTTGAAACATGTTGTAATTTGCTTGAGAAAATACCATTTGTCAAAATGAACAGACAAGTTAATTGTTCAATTTCTAGGCTCACAATACAATATAAACTTTGTACATTTTCTGAAGGACCACTTGGTATGCTTGCCTTTATTGCACTCTGTTTCAATTCTTTCCACATGCAGAAGACAGGAAAGTTGCTCAATTACTCTCTGGTTTCACGGAACTTGGGATTCCAATCATTGTTGAAGTAAACAGCGTACAGCCACCAGGCAAATTGTATGAAACAGTAATGGGATCGTGGCCTTACACGCCCTCTGGCCTCTCATCCACACTATAATGTAAAAGGTATAGGAGTGTCTCAAAAGGAAAGTCCTGTTGCCAAATTGTTTTGGTCATCAGTCTAATCCTTTCCCAAAAGCTTGTACCTCACTACATACCCATACCCCATGAAACAGGTGAGTTTTCGGCTCCCTATAATTGTGGGAAGAGGTCAATCTGGTTGATTAGATAGTGGGGCTAGGAGGGTGAAGTCATATATTGCCCTATGCATGATTCATTAGTGTGTATCCCTCCACACTTCATTAGGTACTGCACTCCAAATTTTTCATCATCCCTGGATAATTTTACTGTCCATTATCTAGTCTCCCAGTTGACTGATCCATCTTGAGAAAGTCCCCCTCCCCCACCACTTCACTGCGCAGGGTGTGTTTGTTTCCTGCAATCCCACAAAAAGTTGTTCTCTCTCCCCTGTGGGAACTCAGGGTTTTGCCAAAGTAGCAGATATTTGTACACCTTGAAGGACAAATGGAATTTTTTTCCAGATTGCTTTCCAAGCCTTAGTATCACGCACCTAGTGTTTAGTAAAGTACATAAATCCCAGAGGGCACAAAAACTGATCTTCAGCTCATGTACTGAATATCTACTAGTCCCCTGTATCCAGTCCAGAATATGGTTTAACAGGAAGCCCATTTTATAGCACTTTACATCAGGGAGGTTCATTCTCACATCGTCGGTCAATATCATGAGTTTCTGATATTGGATAAGAGGCCTATTCTCTTTCCAGAGAAAATGGCAAATTATCCGTTGGAGATTCTTCATGTCTGAGTATTTAAGTAATAAGGGGATCATCTCATTGAGTATAAGAACCTCGATGTGCACACAATTCTTACTAAATTAATTCTCCCTAGTAGGCAAATAAGATTGTGCCACTGCTCAATTTATCGATAGATCTTCGTTACCAACGGAGGGTAGTTCAAACGGAGGGATTCTGGGGTACGACCAACATTAATATCTAGATACAATGCAATGTGTTCCCTTGACTTGGGTCCCCTGTTCCCTTCCCCAAGAAGAGCACCTCATATTTAGACAGATTGATCCTAAAGCCTGAAAAAACTCCCAAACTCTTAAAGCAATCTCCTTTTGGAGATCTTCCATTGGATTTGGCATGAATAATGCTATGTCATCAGTAAATAACACCGACTGTAAAGTACGCTTACCTCTGGGAAGTCCCTGAAAAAGCATGTCCTTTTCTAGATATCAGGCCAAAGGTTGCAATGCAAGATTAAACAGTAGGGAGAGAGTGAACATCCCTGGCGAGTCCCCTTTGATAAAGGGAAAGGAGTTGTCAGAAAGCCCGACGTGCCCACCCTGGTTCCGGATTACGGTACAACACCTTCAGAAACATCCAAAAAGGAACCTCAATCCCTATGGAATCAAGGACCTACGGCATCGATCATAACCAAGGCAGGTCGTGCACTGCAAGTCCCCATTAAATTGACTATCGCCAGTAAAACTTTTCTGATGTTTGAGACCCTGGACAAAACCAGTCTGGTGTGGCGCAATCAGAGTAGGGAGCACTGCTAATAGTCTATTGGTGTTTAGCTTAGAAATAATGTTAAGGTCTTGATTAATGAGCAATATGGGTTTGAAGGATGATGGATCGTGCAGATGTCTGTCCTCCTTGGGTAAAAGCTTAATGTAGGCTGTGTTCATAGCAGCTGAGTTCTTTCCCGGAGACCATATCAGTATATAGTTTGGTAAGGGCTTCTAGGGCTTTGTATAATTCACCTGGAAATCCATCTGGCCCCAGGGACTTGCCGCTGGTAGGATTTTAATAACCTGTTTTAATAAACACCTCTGCTGTAACTAGGGCATTTAGAATACCCAATTGTTCATCTGAGACCCTAGGGAGAGGAGATTGCCCCAAAAGACCCTGCCCAGTACCACATTTCCATGAATGGCACAGAACGTGCCAGGAAACGTGTAGGGACTGCTTTAAGGACTGCGTTTAAGGTACAGCTTGGTACTGCCCTTGTCAGGACGGGAGTCAATTTTTTGAGTACAGGGAGAGATTCTGAGGGGAAGCTTAGGGACTGTTTTCTCTGTCCTCAGCTGGTTTCCCTGTGCTTTTAACCTCTCTCATCTAGATGGGGTAAGATCCACCCATTTATTTGTATATTGTTTGTGTGGTTCATATCACATTCAAATACTGGATATGTCCTCGGTAGTGTACTATTTAAGGGGTTATTAGATTTTAACTGTTTATATTAAATGTTACGTTTTTTTTGTGCATCAGTGCCGAGCCTAATTGATTTATTCATTTGATGCATAGGTGCAGATTCTCCTATCGTGGGGTATGTGCACCACTGCTCATTTTGTTGCTTTGTCAGGGCTCAGTGTTGCAACTTTATCCTACAACTACGTTATGTGTTGATCTTGCTGCATTACCTCTGACATAACAGCTGTCAGGGTATTTTGAATAGGGTGCCAGTCTTTGCACCACTTTAATTGCCAACAGTTTACAATCTATCCCCCCACATCTTGGGGTGAGACCTGGCCTACCTCTACAGTGGCTTGCAAAAGTATTCATACCCCTTGAACTTTTTCACATTTTGTCACCTTACAACCACAAACTTATATGTATTTTATTGAGCTTTTAAGTGATACATCAACACAAAGTAGCACAAAATTGTGACGTGGAAGGAAAATGATACATGGTTTTCAAAATTTTAATCAAATAAAAATCTGAAAAGTGTGACGTGCAAAAGTATTCAACCCCCCTATATCAATACTTTATAGAGCCACCTTTCGCTGCAATTAGAGCTGCAAATCTTTTGAGGTATGTCTCTACCAGCTTTGCACATCTAGAGACTGAGATTTTTGCCCATTCTTCTTTGTAAAATAACTGAAGCTCTGCCAGATTGGATGGAGAGCGTCTGTGAGCAGCAATATTCATGTCTTGCCACAGATGCTCAATGGCATTTAGGTCTCGACTATTGCAGTGACCCAGAGCGGCCACTGAGGGTTAATCTAGGGCCCTCCTGCTCCTGTGGCCATGGACTTCCACCTGGGCGCTGCCAACAGCACTTCCCCTATGTTTCTCCGTCATTTTCTGGGTTCTGAAGTATATTGTGTATTACATGTACTAAATGGTTAATACTGCACTTCCTCCTTAAGAATTTCACATGTGATATTGTACATTGCTACCTTAAGTTGGTTCCACCAATCACCAGTCTATCTCCACCCCTAGGGAGGAGCTAGTCTCCCCCTGTAGGGTGTGTGGACCTAGAGTCCAAGGAGGACACATCCTGTACTCTGCTCTCAGGCCTGTACAGGCCCCAAAACTACTACTACTGCTCTCATCATCCTTTCTGAGCGTTCTTCTTCAATCCAGAAGCTGCAGGTCCCTTCCAGGTCTCAGTTGAGGTCTGGTTTCCAGTTGTACCTTGGGCCAGGAAGCTGTATCCCGCCAGGGCAACTGTACTGAAGTGCCTGCACTCCAAGGGCCTGTCCAGCCAAGTATCTACTCTAGCCCCGCAAGCTGAGGATTATCTCTTCCAAAACCTTCTACCTGCCTTCCAAAGGTTTCCTTCCGCAGACAGAGAGGATTACACTACTTCTTCTGGGCCTCCCTGCAAGCTGGTAGCCTTTAATGAGTCACTCAGCTACCGCACCCCAAGGACTCTGCGCAAAACCGTAAGTCCATTTTCCCGTGGCGAGCCAAACCACGAAGCCTCACGCTTGTTGTAACCCACAAGGGCTGGAACTCTGTTTTTCTTCTATTTTCAATCTCCTAATAGACTCTCAACTCTGTCGTTGCTATTGGCAACCGTCCAACTACTGCCCCCAACATCTACCTTAAGGGGAATTATAGACTTGGTGCATTGGTGAATCACATACTTGAACGTGCCTTGAACTGCATAAGGTTTTGCACTACTTGACCAGCTGCTGAAGCACTGTATTGTTGTATACTGACTTTTGCACTAAGTAAAGACTTTACCTGGTTATCCTAACTCTGTGTGGTCGATGTTCCTGCACACTGCACCTGGGTAACACAGATGAGTGAAAGGGAGTGGAGAATCAGGGACTACACCGGGACTACCCCTCGAGCCAAGTGACACTACACTACCCGTTGCCCCTGGTTACCACACTATGACTGGGTCATTCTAGCACATGAATATTCTTTGATCTAAGCCATTCCACTGTAGCTCTGTTGGTATTAGGGTCATTGTCTTGCTGGAAGGTGAATCTCTTTCCCAGTCTCAAGTCTTTTGCAGCCTCCAACTGGTTTTCTTTCAGGATTGCCTTATATTTAGCTTCATCTTACCATCAATTCTGACCAGCTTCCCTGTCCCTGCTGAAGAAAGTGGAAGAGTGAAGAAATCAGGCGATACCTTTTCAGGTATCGCCTGATTTCTTCACTCTTCCACTACTTTCAATGGCTAACACGGTACAACATTATCCTGCTGAAGAAAAGCATCTCCACAGCATGATGCTGCCACCAACATGTTTCACAGTGGTGATGGTGTGTTCAGGGCAATGAGCAGTGTTACTTTTCTGCAACACATATCGCTTTGCATTTAGTACAAAAAGTTCAACTTTGGTCTCATCTGAGCAGAGCATATTCTTCTACATGTTTGCTGTGTCCCCTATATGGCTTGTGGCAAACTGCAAACGACACTTCTTATGTCTTTCTTTCAACAATGGTTTTCTTCTTGTCACTCTTCCATAAAGGCCAGATTTGTGGAGTGCACGACTTATAGTTGTCCTGTGGACAGATTCTCCCACCTGAGCTGTGGATTTCTGCAGCTGTGACTTCTGAAGGAAATTAATTGCACTGGATTTTATTTAGGGGTATCAGAGTACAGGGGGCTGAATACTTTTGTACGTCACACTTTTCAAATTTTTATTTGATTAAAATTTTGAAAACCATGTATAGTTTTTGTTCCACTTCACAATTATCTGCTACTTTGTGCTGGTCTATCACCTAAAATCTCAATAAAATACATTTAAGTTTGTGGTTGTAAGGAGACAAAATGTGAAAAAGTTCAAAGTGTATGAATACTTTTGCAAGCCACTGTATAGAGGGTAAGAAATTCGGAAGTAAATGAGGCAGGATGTGTGCTAGCTGCATCTGTGCCTCCGGTGCCTGTATTGGAGAGCCAGGAGCTGTAGAGCTGTGGAATGATGATAAAGAAGGGGACAGCACCATTTTCCCAAGTGCGTGGATGGAGAACTACGGCACAGGGGTCTGCCTATCTGTACTTTGTGCCCACTCTGGAGCAGGTAATGGTCAATCAATGGTATCTGGGCAGTCTCCGGTACTCGCTCTGGCAAGAACCAGGAGGCACCACCTCTATATGCAGCAAAGTGAGCAACAGATTTGCAGGGACAGGGCATCTTCAGTACCTCTAGAACCTGAAGTACATCAACATTTCATTTTACTACATACCATAAGAAACAAAATCCAAAAATAAATATAAACGGTGGAAATGTATTTTTTTTCCATTCCACTCCACAAATTATTTTTTATGGCAGTTTGATCAGAAGGAAATGGACAGCATGTGAGTTAAATATGAGTGTTACAGCAAAGGGTCCAAATACTTATGACCATGTGATATTTCAGTTTTTCTTTTTTAATAAATTTGCAAAAATATCTACATTTCTGTTTTTTTCTGTCAAGATGGGGTGCTGAGTGTACATTAATGAGAAATTAAATGAACTTTTTTGCTTTTAGCAAATGGCTGCAGTGAAAAATTTAAAGGGGCCTGAATACTTTCCGTACCCACTGTACCATATCCAAAAGGCCACATTGTATACAAAGATTTCGGACTATTACAGTTCTTTGGGCCTAAAAAGAACGCTAAGGAACAATCGAACCAAAGAACCACCTCCACTTTTTTTTTTTTTAGGAAACGAAGAGGGTGTAGGGGAGGGCAAAAACAAACCTCTACAAACCCTCCAGTTCCAGTCCTAAAAGCAACAAAGTTTAAAATCCTGCATCTTTAATTTGTCGGACCACGAATTATCTCCAGCAGAAACAAGTTTGCTTTCAAAGGATTTGTCGTTTTGCCCAGAACAAAACTTAGATGATCTACAACTATTTATTGATTAAATTCCTACATCTGTAAATTAACCCTAACAAGGCACTTTGCAATAACCTCTAAGAACCCTTCAATGTCTATACAGGATGTAGTTATAAGTGCTGATACAGCTATAAGATCAGAATATCATCCCTGTACCCCTATCATTGATCTTAAACCTAGAACTACTTTCTACCCAACACAACACCAGGGAAAAATAGAAAATTTCATATATGCAAAATATGAAAAATCTAGTAATCTTACAAAATATGAAACTAAAACTATCCGTTTCTTAGGGGAAAATTATGATCTTGTTATCTGCAATGCTGATAAAGGGGGAGGGGGTAGTTTTACAAAACAGAACTTCCTACCTCTCAAAAGCAAACAGAATCCTGTTAGACACATATCATACACAACTATTTGTTGATTCAACTCCTGAACATCTAACAGAATACTTCATAAGAAAGAGAAGGAATTTCTTTGGGTAAAGATTCCGACTGTAGCTCATATTACCACCTACCCAAAATCCATAAAGACACATTCAATCCCTCTGTTAGGCCCATTATCTTGGGTATCAACTCAATAACATGTAATCTATCACAATATATTCAACATCCATCTGCAATGGTATGTGGTTAATCTAGTCTCTTACCTTAAAGGGGTATCCCCATGAATATAATCATATCTATATTTGTAGATAATTAAAACTTAAACATTTTTGCAAATATAAGTAGTTAAAAATTCTGCAGAGTTTTAAAGATTTTCTCTAACCATCTTAGTGGTGACAGTCTTTTGTCTTGATCAGTTGCCAATGGATACGACCACAAATGCAGAAACTTTCTATGGTCTGGGACTTGTCAGGAACCCAGCCATGATTTTCTTATTGTAGCTGGGTTATCAGGCAGGGACACTACATTTCTCAAAAGATATCCCAGCCACAATAAGGAAATCATAGCTAATTTTCTGACCTTAGAAAGTTCCTGCATTCATGGTCGTATCCACTGGCAACCAATCAAGACAACAACTTGTGACCACAAGATATTTAGAGAAAATCTTTAAAACTCTGCAAAATGTTTAATTTCTTATATTTGCACAAATGTTTAACTTTTAATTATCTACAAATTTAAAAGTGGTTATGTTCATGGGAATACCCCTTTAAGGACTCCTCGAGCCTTATTGATAAGTTATTAACATTCTCATGGAAACCATCATATAGATTGGCTACCTTAGATGTTGCTGCATTGTACAGCAACATCCCCCATGAGAAAGGAATATCAACAATTGCATCGGTTCTACAATCCAACCCACGTATGCCCCACAATACAAAAAACATTTATACTGAAAGGTATCGAATTTATTCTCAAACACATTACATTTCAGTTTGAAGAAAAGATCTATATCCAAACTCATGACACAGCCATAGGAACAAGGTTTGCCCTGAGCTATGCAAATTAGTTTATGAGCTGTTATGAGGACTCTTTTATATATGGAGCGGACAAATGGTCAAAATATATAGTATTTTATAAAAGATATATTGATGACCTTATTTCTATATGGGATGGTACAGAGGAAATGTTCAATCATTTCACAACTTATTTGAATGACAACGATTGGGAGCTGAATTTCTCCAGAACAATGGACTCCAAGTCCATTGACTATTTAGAGCTCATTCTGACTGGAGAAGTCAATCAGATATACACAAAAACATTTTAAAAAAGTTGATTGTAACAGCTTGTTAGATTACCACATCCTCCACTACAAAAAGTGGAGGGACAATGTTCCTTTTAGTCAATTTAAAAGAGTAAGAAGGAACTGTACTAAGGACATTGACTTTAAGACACAGAGTGCTTTATTATCAAAAAGACATCAGAAAATGAACTCCGTACATCAAAAGTAGGTGCAATGAAATGTGCTTTATTCACTTCCAAATACAATACGTAGAGTGTGTAACGTTTCGGTCCAACCGACCTTCATCAGACTCTACAATAATAACAATAATAAGTGTACAGTGACATATGTGGAAAATATGCAAATACATAAATTTACAATACATAAATTTACATAAATATACAAATATACATAAGTTGCATTATATTAAGAGGATGACAATTGAAGATGCATTATTCCATGGCAAAGGTGGTAACCTGGATGTCAGGTAGAAAAGACCCTATAAAAGGTGTAGTCAGAGGTATACAGCGCTGAATAAGTGTTGCCTCATATCCTGTGCATTAAGTCAAGGTGTAATAACAAGTAAACAGGGAGCAATGTTCAGTTCTAAACTAGTTGTACACATTAACTGCTGGATACCCAGCCCCAATACTCCATTAAGTCCATTGACTATTTAGATCTCACTCTGACAGGAGAAGTCAATCAGATATACACAAAAACATTTTAAAAAAGTCGATTGTAACAGCTTGTTAGATTACCACATCCTCCACTACAAAAAGTGGAGGGACAATGTTCCTTTTAGTCAATTTAAGAGAGTAAGAAGGAACTGTACTAAGGACATTGACTTTAAGATACAGAGTGCTTTATTATCTAAGAGATTTCAGGAGAAAAATTATCCCAAGGGCATCATTAAGAGTGCCAAAGGGAAAGCTGCATGATTGACCCAAACAGACTGTCTCCTACCTAAGGCCAAGAATACCACGAACAGGTAGAAATTTAATTTTATTACTACATTTAACGAGACTCATAGTAACATTTCTCCCATCCTTCAAAAACATTGGCATGTGCTTCTCAATGAACAATTTCTGAAAAATTTTTTACTAAATCGACCAAACCTAACCTTCAGGAGGGCACAGATACTCAAAAATTACTTGGCCCTGCACTATCAGGAGTCTGAGAGAATGTTCGAACAAACATTGCTCACATGTAAACAATGGCTACCTTAAGCACAGTGTATCCCAACATGCTCTAAGTTGACACAACAGTTCCTTTGAAGGTTTTATGGTTACACCCTTGGACCACATCCTGTCCACCTCTTTTTATAGATTTGAACAAAGCCCTGGAAGATGTCACCAAGTGTCCCCTATCCGCTTGGTTTTGGATTACAGTGACCCCTGTTGGTGGATTATGTAATATAGGGACCTCATGCAGACGGTCACTTATCAAATGGGAAGATTATTAACTAGTCTGCACCTTAATCATCCACAGCTACGTGATAGTTCATTAATATTTTTGATCTTTATTATCAAGGGTCTTGGAGTCCACCATTATATTATTATTATTAATTTTTATGTTTTTATATTCAATATCATACGTGAATTCCACTATTTATATATTCATTTATTTATGTATGTATATATGTTTTTTGATGCATTCATATTTATATCTTTATATTGGTACATATGTTTGTAGGTCTTTTTGTTCTCACATTATCGATTATACTGTATAAGTAAGCTATACCTACAATATTTTACTTACAATACCACTGCTTTTTTTTTTTTTATAACAAACTATATTGTATGTGTGGTAGGTTCGTTGGTTTTCGTTAACCCTTTCCGTTCCAACCATGTATCTATACGTCCTCCCAGGGAGACACTTTCCTAGCGAGGACATATCTAATACATTCTTAATGCTAATGCCGATATCTCAGGATTGGTAAGGGCTATGAAGATGATTCTGGATTCATTTTAAAGATGAGAATCTCAAGATCTTCATGATAGCCCTTACAGATCTTGAGCGATTCACTGTTGAAAACACTATTTGGCATTGAGATCCCATTGCAGATCTCAATTCCCGACAGCGTTTGTAACAGCGATTCACTCTGAATCTGTAAGGGCTATCATGAAGATTCCTATCTTTAAAATGAATCCAAAATCATCTTTATAGTCCTAACCAATCCTGAGATATAGGGCTCTAAATCCCCCCCCCCTCCTACCTCAGATAGCATCTTAAGAATTGCAATAGGAATAAGGAGGGTGAGGAGCAGCCCTGAAGACTGCACAGAGATGATAAATCATCATCAACTGTGCATTACCTGTATGTGACCCCAGGGGGGTGGCAGGGACTTCTGTCCATGTTATCCCCGCTCCTATCGATCAGAGAGCATACTGTACTTTTGCTCTCTGATTGTCACATAGAGGGATAATGTAATACCCCTCTCAGCCTTATTAGAGGGGTATTCTTATATAATACCCCTCTGAACATATCCAGGAAGTTTATTGCCAATGTGACCCAGACGTTTACCACTGTCCAGGTTGCAGCGCCAAAAGAGTTGTACCAAACACTTACACTACACAGGAACAAAATCATCAATAAAGTTTACATTTCACCCTGTCCATACCTGATCTTTCTAGAATAAAATACGCCTCTCTAGCGATATCCGTTACACACTAAAATAATAATAATAATAATGATCATTACTAGAGATGAACGTATAAATTGTTACAATTTTTATAGGGGGATAGAAAATAATATTTTTATGTAAACTCCTATTTAATTTGCATGCACAAAATTGGTTGGCGCATTTCTGTGATTTTGGCGTTTCTTTAACACCCGCACCTGTAAATATATACAGTGTCTTGTGAAAGTATTCGGCCCCCTTGAACTTTTCAACCTTTTGCCACATTTCAGGCTTCAAACATAAGGATATAAAATTTTAATTTTTTGGTGAAGAATCAACAACAAGTGGGACACAATTGTGAAGTGGAACGAAATTTATTGGATATTTGAAACTTTTGTAAAAAATAAAAAACTGAAAAGTGGGGCGTATTATTCGGCCCCCTTAAGTTAATACTTTGTAGCACCACCTTTTGCTGCGATTACAGCTACAAGTCGCTTGGGGTATGTCTCTGTCAGTTTTGCACATTGAGAGACTGAAATTCTTGCCCATTCTTCCTTGGAAAACAGCTGGAGCTCAGTGAGGTTGGATGGAGAGCATTTGTGAACAGCAGTTTTCAGCTCTTTCCACAGATTCTCGATTGGATTCAGGTCTGGACTTTGACTTGGCCATTCTAACACCTGGATACGTTTATTTGTGAACCATTCCATTGTAGATTTTGCTTTATGTTTGGGATCATTGTCTTGTTGGAAGATAAATCTCCGTCCCAGTCTCAGGTCTTTTGCAGACTCCAACAGGTTTTCTTCCAGAATGGTCCTGTATTTGGCTCCATCCATCTTCCATTCAATTTTAACCATTTTCCCTGTCCCTGCTGAAGAAAAGCAGGCCCAAACCATGATGCTGCCACCATCATGTTTGACAGTGAGGATGGTGTGTTCAGGGTGATGAGCTGTGTTGCTTTTACGCCAAACATATTGTTTTGCATTGTGGCCAAAAAGTTTGATTTTGGTTTCATCTGACCACAGCACCTTCTTCCACATGTTTGGTGTGTCTCCCAGGTGGCTTGTGGCAAACTTTAAACGAGACTTTTTATGGATATCTTTGAGAAATGGCTTTCTTCTTGGCATTCTTCCATAAAGGCCAGATTTGTGCAGTGTACGACTGATTGTTGTCCTATGGACAGACTCTCCCACCTCAGCTGTAGATCTCTGCAGTTCATCCAGAGTGATCATGGGCCTCTTGGCTGCATCTCTGATCAGTCTTCTCCTTGTTTGAGATGAAAGTTTAGAGGGACGGCCGGGTCTTGGAAGATTTGCAGTGGTCTGATATTCCTTCCATTTCAATATGATCGCTTGCACAGTGCTCCTTGGGATGTTTAAAGTTTGGGAAATCTTTTTGTATCCAAATCTGGCTTTAAACTTCTCCACAACAGTATCACAGATCTGCCTGGTGTGTTCCTTGGTCTTCATGATGCTCTCTGCGCTTTAAACAGAACCCTGAGACTATCACAGAACAGGTGCATTTATACAGAGACTTGATTACACACAGGTGGATTACATTTATCATCATCAGTCATTTAGGACAACATTGGATCATTCTGAGATCCTCACTGAACTTCTCACTCACTTTTCAGTTTTTTATTTTTTACAAAAGTTTAAAATAACCAATAAATTTCGTTCCACTTCACAATTGTGTCCCACTTGTTGTTGATTCCTCACCAAAAAATTAAAATTTTATATCCTTATGTTTGAAGCCTGAAATGTGGCAAAAGGTTGAAAAGTTCAAGGGGGCCGAATACTTTCGCAAGGCACTGTATATATATATATATATATATATATATATATATATGTGGTATGTTTGAATTCCTCACATATTGCAGTTTTTTGGAAAGTACATTTTGTTTGCAGAAAGGGACTGATTGAGTCTGCACTTTAGTGGCAAATTTGAATTTTTGTGCTATTTTTGCTTTTAATCTCTGTTTGCTGCAAAGTTGCATGAAGGTAGTTGTATATATGACATACTAAGCTGTGTTTTTATATACTGTATACTGCGCAATCTCAAAAAACTTAGATTTTGGTATCACAGTCACAGTTTGCTAGGTGCAGTATACACTGTGTTCCAAATTATTATGCAAAAAGTGTTTAGGAGTGATAAGGTAAGAATTTTTTTTGTTTGTCAGTTAAACTCATTGATGGTGATGTGTGTCAGGGCTCTTTATATCACTGAAAGCAATTGCAGACACCTGTGCTAATTAGTTAGGCAGGTGTGTCCAATTAAAGGCAAGACTACTTAAGAAGGCTGTCCCACATTATTAAGCAGCCTACATTTTCAGCCAAAATGGGAAAGAAAAAGGATGTGTCAGCTGCTGAGAAGCAACAAATTGTGGAGTGTTTAGGTCAAGGCATGACTACAATCAACATTGCTAAGACACTTCATTGTGATCATCGCACAATCAAGAAGTATGTAGCTGATTCACAGCACACACGTGTGCGTGCTGATAAGGGAAAATTGAGGACTCTTTCCAACAGGCAATTACATCAGGTTAAAAGAGCAGCTTCAAAAATGCCTTGTCATAGCAGCAGACAAGTTTTTGAAGCTGCTGGTGCCTCCAACATCCCCCCGAACAACAAGATGCAGGGTCCTTCAGAGGTTTGTAGCTGTGCGTAAGCCATCCTGTCGACCTCCTCTATCCACTGCACACAAGCAGAAATGGCTCCAGTGGGCCAAACAATACATGAAGACTGACTTCAAAACTGTTTTGTTCACCGATGAGTGCCGTTCAACGCCGTGGTCCAGATGGATGGAGTGGAGGATGGCTTGTTGATGGACACCCCATGCAAACACGGCTACGGCGCCAACAAGGAGGAGGTGGAGTAATGTTTTGGGCTGGAATCATGGGGAGAGAGATTGTCGGCCCCTTTAGAATCCCTGAAGGGGTAAATATGAACTCCATAATGTATGTGGGGTTTCTCAAACAGCACTTCCTGCCATGGTTCAAAAAGAAGAACCATGCATTCCGCAGAAAGATCATTTTCATGCATGATAATGCACCGTCTCATGCTGCAAATAACACATCTGCATCTCTGGCTGCTATGGGCATAAAAGGGGACAAACTTATGGTGTGGCCCCCATGCTCCCCTGACCTCAACCCCATTGAGAACCTCTGGAGCATCATCAAAAGGAGTGTCTATGATGGCGGGAGGCAGTTCACATCTAAGCAACAGCTCTGGGAGGGTATTCTGTCCTCATGCAAAACAATTGAAGCAGAAACCATCCAAAAACTGACAAATTCAATGGACGAGAGAGTTCAGAAGCTTCTTTCGAACAAGGGGTCCTATGTGCAAATGTAACATCACCTAGAATAAAGTTTTGGCTTGATTTCAGTTTGTAATAACCTGCTAATGCTTATAATTTCACAATGACCATTTTTTTGTTCTTAATAAAAATGAAAAGGTTGCAAATTCTGTTGTGCATAATAATTTAAAAATGCATTTTGAGTGCATTTTGAGTGTTTTTTTTTTTTTTTTAAATATACTGTTATCATAGGCAGTTTGTTCAAAAACCTTTCAATTATACTCGAATAGTTGATGACTGGAAAATTACAATGACTGCAATTCATATAGGTAATTTTGGAAAATATGAGAAAATATTATTTGCATAATAATTTGGAACACAGTGTAGATGTTTAACATATTAGTGAATAACAGCAAAATCTTGCTTGTCTTCTGTATCGGTGTTTTTGAGAGTACAAGCTCTTGTTGTAGCTGATGTTTGCAGTATATATAAATTGTGTACACCTTGAGCTTTTATTTTAAATGTGTTTTGTGTATGAATGAAAGATTCAATATGAGTTTTAGGTGCAAATACAGTCATATGAAAAAGTTTGGGCACCCCTATTAATCTTAATCATTTTTAGTTCTAAATATTTGGGTGTTTGCAACAGCCATTTCAATTTGATATATCTAATAACTGATGGACACAGTAATATTTCAGGATTGAAATGAGGTTTATTGTACTAACAGAAAATGTGCAATATGCATTAAACCAAAATTTGACCGCTGCAAAAATTTGGGTACCCTTATCATTTTATTGATTTGAATACTCCTAACTACTTTTTACTGACTTACTGAAGCACAAAATTGGTTTTGTAACCTCACTGAGCTTTGAACTTCATAGCCAGGTGTATCCAATCATGAGAAAAGGTATTTAAGGAGGCCAATTGCAAGTTGTTCTCCTATTTGAATCTCCTCTGAAGAGTGGCAACATGGGCTCCTCAAAACAACTCTCAAATGATCTGAAAACAAAGATTGTTCAACATAGTTGTTCAGGGGAAGGATACAAAAAGTTGTCTCAGAGATTTAACCTGTCAGTTTCCACTGTGAGGAACATAGTAAGGAAATGGAAGACCACAGGGACAGTTCTTGTTAAGCCCAGAAGTGGCAGGCCAAGAAAAATATCAGAAAGGCAGAGAAGAAGAATGGTGAGAACAGTCAAGGACAATCCACAGACCACCTCCAAAGAGCTGCAGCATCATCGTGCTGCAGATGGTGTCACTGTGCATCGGTCAACAATACAGCACACTTTGCACAAGGAGAAGCTGTATGGGAGAGTGATGCGAAAGAAGCCGTTTCTGAAAGCACGCCACAAACAGAGTCGCCTGAGGTATGCAAAAGCACATTTGGACAAGCCAGCTTCATTTTGGAAGAAGGTCCTGTGGACTGATGAAACAAAGATTGAGTTGTTTGGTCATACAAAAAGGCGTTATGCATGGCGTCAAAAAAACACAGCATTCCAAGAAAAACACTTGCTACCCACTGTAAAATTTGGTGGAGGTTCCATCATGCTTTGGGGCTGTGTGGCCAATGCCGGCACCGGGAATCTTGTTAAAGTTGAGGGTCGCATGGATTCAACTCAGTATCAGCAGATTCTTGAGAATAATGTACAAGAATCAGTGACGAATTTGAAGTTACGCCGGGGATGGATATTTCAGCAAGACAATGATCCAAAACACAGCTCCAAATCTACTCAGGCATTCATGCAGAGGAACAATTACAATGTTCTGGAATGGCCATCCCAGTCCCCAGACCTGAATATCATTGAACATCTGTGGGATAATTTGAAGCGGGCTGTCCATGCTCGGCGACCATCAAACTTAACTGAACTGGAATTGTTTTGTAAAGAGGAATGGTAAAAATACCTTTATCCAGGATCCAGGAACTGATTAAGAGCTACAGGAAGCGACTAGAGGCTGTTATTTTTGCAAAAGGAGGATCTACTAAATATTAATGTCACTTTTCTGTTGAGGTGCCCATACTTTTGCACCGGTCAAATTTTGGTTTAATGCATAGTGCACATTTTCTGTTAGTACAATAAACCTCATTTCAATCCTGAAATATTACTGTGTCCATCAGTTATTAGATATATCAAATTGAAATGGCTGTTGCAAACACCCAAATATTTAGAACTAAAAATGATTAAGATTAATAGGGGTGCCCAAACTATTTCATATGACTGTATGTGTTTTAGTGCATTTTTTTCAAAAAAATATTTGTGTTTGTCACAAAGTTACATGAAGGTGGATGTGGCTATTGATAACCCATTGAGACACATAATCTTCAGGTTGTCTACTTTCAAAAAATATATAGGGTTTAGTGGTTCACTTAATTTCCACAATGTATAATCCCTACATTTTATAGGATGATACTTTTTTAACATTTCCAGCTTCAAAGCAGATTTTTGTTCCTTCCAGTTCTAGTGATTTTCTGAAGACATGTGCATGCAGGTGTAGGCCTTAGTGATATGAATGAACTCTGCTCAAGTTGAACTTTTATTTTTAGGAGGTTTGGTGCATATAACTTTTTGTTTGGTTTCCACTTTTAGCAACTAATATACATTTATTTACATTTTTTTTTTTTTTTATAAAACATTCACTTTAAATCAAAATTGCATGAAGGTGCCTGTTCACATACAGTACCAAGTGGCATTCTGACAATGCTGCAGGAGTCTACTTCAAGAAAATATATATGTATGGGGGTTTAGCATGATTTTTAATGTTGCAATTTAGATTTTATTGTCCATCTCAAAACCGGAGGTGCAAAATTTCTGGAGACCCCTGGCAGTGAAAGGGTTAAATCACCGTAGATCCAATAGTATGTCCCTTAAATCACCGTAGATATAACAGTTTTCAACCACCTACCATAGTATTTTATGTCTTTTATTGGCTAATACATATCTGGCTCGTCTATTATACAGTCGTATTCCCTCCAATAGGGGTATATTACTTTAAATTCATTTGGCATAATCTGAAACCTCTCTAACATTTTCGAACATCTGATCTTGTATTCATTCACAGGGATTAGCTGCTCTTTCCACTAATCTGCAACTGCTACAACGGAGGCACTGTTATGGCATTGCGCATGGGCAAAACTCTCTGTTCACGCATGTGCACTACCTATTTGCAATTGCGACCCCTGTCATCTGTACAGGTGGTCACATGCGTGTTTAGTCTACACACGTTCAGAACAATCCTCCAGAGGCCAAGGCAAGCACTCATTGTCGCTATGATGTTCACCAGTTTCAATTTCAGGTATGTGAGCTAACATATTTGCAATGCCCTATCCTCTAACATTTAGGATTAACTAAGCATTAAGATGTGTTTCCCTTCTGTTTATATGATTGACGTTTCGGGACTATAGATCATATTGCTCTGCTGTTTTTTTTTATTTTGAGTACACTCTCATATTAATTCTGTTTGAACTCTTTTAGATCTTGCTTCAATGTACAGAACTTCAACATTAGGATGTTCTATTATATATATTTTTATATATTTGTGGTTTTATATGCATTAGATTTGTTTATTTATTGATGTAAACAGTCAAATGGATTTAGTCAAGTCAAATGATGACTATGTGCCCGGACCCCCCCCCCATCCCCTTACTATGTGGCTGGACCAACATATACAATTTCCTATTTAAGTCTTTCATTTTGTGATGTTGTACCAGCATGCTATTTCCTATTCACAATTGAAAAAATGGGAGATATCTCATAACACATAGTGTTGTTGGATTTTAATAAAAAGTTGCCGTATACTCTTTAACCTGGGTGAGCACAGTTCCTCTTCTTCTGACCTGACCGTTTGGTTTGGTTTGGACTGGTCCTTTTGCTACATTACATGACGCTTTGAAGTGATTTCAGTTTCGACTGCTTCTTATGCCCAGGGGTGAACATTTCAACATCATCAAACATACGTGCTAAGACCTAGCTCATAACATAAGGTGAGAGACGACGCTACATTTGATATATACCTTCTCATAGTGTTAACAATATTACGCTATGTACCTCTTGGTGCTGTTTGTTTATCTTGTTTAAGATGACAATATCTTCTGTCATGTCATATTTTGTTTATCAATCCCCCCGCCTATAGAGCTGGTGCTATTATTATACTCACCTTAACCTCACCTCTCTTGGGACTCCATCTGTCTGACCGTCCTCCTCACTCCCCTTCTTCTAAATGAAGTCCTGCTCCCCGGACGTCACTGCAGGGGCCTGTGATTGTGCCTCAGCGGTCACGTGGGGGCGTGATGACATCATTACGTCGGCGCCGAACTCATTACGCCCAATCACAGGCCCCAGGAGTAAGGCCTGGGGAAGAAAATCTCCGGACAGGTGAGTATCAGCATTTTTTTTTATTTTTAATCACCGCAGGGGGTGCCGAGGGGAACAGGTAGCATGGCAGAACCCCTTGGATTCCGCAGTCATATTTGACCGCGACATTCAAGGGGTTAAAACCCCTGATCGGAAATGGGCGATTCGATATATTGAAGCGTGAGGAAATCCAGAATCGATGCAAATCGAAGATTTCCTGAAATTCGGATTGAATACCACTTCGTCAGTTTTGATTCGCTGATCTCTAATTATCAACATACCAATATTAATACAAGCTTTTAAATATTACATCCATTACTACTGCAATTGAACAAAATGACTAATATTGGCAATGTAATGACTAATATTGGCAGTAATAATACAGTATAGGGCCCAAATAATGTCGCTACACTATTTCCCCTACGTAGTACTGAATAATCTTACTATACTCTGTGACAAGCTATGATATATATATATAGATATATATATATATCTATATATATACAATATATATATATATATATATATATATATATATATATACAGTACAGACCAAAAGTTTGGACACACTTTCTCATAAAAATTGTAGATTCACACTGAAGTCATCAAAACTATGAATTAACACATGTGGAATTATATACTTAACAAAAAAGTGTGAAACAACTGAAAATATGTCTTATATTCTAGGTTCTTCAAAGTAGCCATCTTTTGCTTTGATTACTGCTTTGCATACTCTTGGCATTCTCTTGATGAGCTTCAAGAGGTAGTCACCTGAAATGGTTTTGACTTCACAGTGAAAGTGGGATTTCTTGCCTTATAAATGGGGTTGGGACCATCAGTTGTGTTGTTCAGAAGTCAGGTGGATACACAGCTGATAGTCCTACTGAATGGAGTGTTAGAATTTGTATTATGGCAAGAAAAAAGCAGCTAAGTAAAGAAAAATGAGTGGCCATCATTACTTTAAGAAATGAAGGTCAGTCAGTCCGAAAAATTGGGAAAACTTTGAAAGTGTCCCCAAGTGCAGTGGCCAAAACCATCAAGCGCTACAAAGAAACTGGCTCACATGAGGACCGCCCCAGGAAAGGAAGACCAAGAGTCACCTCTGCTGCGGAGGATAAGTTCATCCGAGTCACCAGCCTCAGAAATCGCAGGTTAACTGCAGCTCAGATTAGAGACCAGGTCAATGCCACACAGAGTTCTAGCAGCAGACACATCTCTACAACAACTGTTAAGAGGAGACTGTGTGCAGCAGGCCTTCATGGTAAAATAGCTGCTAGGAAACCACTGCCAAGGACAGGCAACAAGCAGAAGAGACTTGTTTGGGCTAAAGAACACAAGGAATGGACATTAGACCTGTGTAAATCTGTGCTTTGGTCTGATGAGTCCAAATTTGAGATCTTTGGTTCCAAGCACCGTGTCTTTGTGCGACGCAGAAAAGGTGAACAAATGGACTCTACATGCCTGGTTCCCACCGTGAAGCATGGAGGAGGAGGTGTGATGGTGTGGGGATGCTTTGCTGGTGACACTGTTGGGGATTTATTCAAAATTGAAGGAATACTGAACCAGCATGGTTACCACAGAATCTTGCAGCGGCATGCTATTCCATCCGGTTTGCGTTTAGTTGGACCATCATTTATTTTTCAACAGGACAATGACCCCAAACACACCTCCAGACTTTGTAAGGGCTACTTGACCAAGAAGGAGAGTGATGGGGTGCTACGCCAGATGACCTGGCCTCCACAGTCACCAGACCTGAACCCAATCGAGATGGTTTGGGGTGAGCTGGACCGCAGAGTGAAGGCAAAAGGGCCAACAAGTGCTAAGCATCTCTGGGAACTCCTTCAAGACAGTTGGAAGACCATTTCAGGTGACTACCTCTTGAAGCTCATCAAGAGAATGCCAAGAGTAGTGCAAAGCAGTAATCAAAGCAAAAGGTGGCTACTTTGAAGAACCTAGAATATAAGACATATTTTCAGTTGTTCCACACTTTTTTGTTAAGTATATAATTCCACATGTGTTAATTCATAGTTTTGATGCCTTCAGTGTGAATCCACAATTTTTATAGTCATGAAAATACAGAAAACTCTTGGAATGAGAAGGTGTGTCCAAACTTTTGGTCTGTACTATATATATACATATATATATACAGTATATATGTACACACACACACTCAAAAATATATACACATATACACACTCATATTCATACTTACTTTGTATGCTGACTGAATCTCAAGACTGTCCAGTGTCTGCATGTTTGTGTGTGCCACTCGGCCACTGTACACTACATACTGAAAGTACATGACATCAGGATATAGAACATCCGAAGCAGAAGAGCCAGGAGGATAACAATAACGGTGAATAAATTATGGTGAATTTCAGATGACCGCTTACTGGAGGGACAGTTGATGTGGAGTGGCAGGAACAGTTAAGGTATATTCACACGGAGGAATTCGACGTGGATTTGGAGGAAGATTTCGCCCCCGAATCCGGGGAAGATTCCGCCCAGAATCCGCCTCCCATTGTTTTCAGGGGGAGGCAGAGATCGCAGCAGGACGTGGAAAAAAGAAGCACCCTACTCGATCTTGCCGCGGAGTCCGCAACTCGAGACTCCCTGCTGATTAGACCCATTCATCTGGGCCTAATCAGCAGCGGGAAGTCGCGACGGAATGCCGGTGCACTGCATCAGCATCCCGTCGCGGCTAAACCTCTCCTCTTTATTCTCTGCTGATGAAGGAATAATAATAATCTTTATTGCAGGTCATAGAGAGCACTGAAGAGGGAATAGGAACACAGAATACCACTGCTTTAGGGAATTCATTAACCCTTATTTCTCCTTCTAGATAGGATAGAAAACAGAGGAAAGCTTGCATGCAGAAGTCTGAGGTAAGGGTTAATCACAACTCAAATGAAGAGTTGAGGAGGCCCTGATGGGAGCAATGACAGAAGCATGGAGGAGAGTCAGAGAGGAAGCAAGCGCACACTGCTTGGAAGTGAGGGGAGCACTTCATTGTTGAACAAAGTATTCCAGGCAGATATGAGAAGTTGCAGGGAGCGCAGCTGTTAATCACTGGCATCTCTCCCTACATTGAAACTCCTACCTGAGCTGTGCACAGGCTAAACTGTAAGGTATCACGGGAGATCCCATGTGCTGGGACTGTGAAAATGGTGCCAGTTTAATAAATTTGTTGGGCTGTGGCACCCCCATCCCAGCCAGCCTTCGTACCTTCCGCACTCCACCCACTTTTTTTGAAAGTGGTGAGTAGGGTGAAAAATTGAAAAAATTGCATAGCAACCAATCAAACACATTGCTTAGATTACACATATTTTTTTTTCAGTTGGTCTCTGGAAAATGAGCACTGCACTTGGATTGGTTGTGGTAGGTAATGATTCCACTTTTCCTGTGCACTAATTTTGATACAATTCCCACAATGTATCAGTTTTGCTCAGGCTTGGTTCACACCAGTGCTTGAACTCCCTTCGGGGTTTCCATCCCCGACCCCGCTTGATTAAAGTGATAGTCTATGGGGTTTACGGGTTTTCACGGGTAACCGCTTTTAAATCGTGTTAGCTTTCCATTTTTCGGGTCTCCAAGCGGACCCAAAGAATGGAAAGCTGAATGCTAGTGTCAACCTAGCGTCAGTGAAGTGTTTTAATACTTTTTTTTTTTTTCTAGACTAATTACATTTATAATAGCTGTATTAATTTGAGGAAAAATCCATTATTCATTCCCAAGAACCATAGAGATCCATTTGCCATGCACCAGACAATATCAATTTTACTCTGTATTCTTTCAATCTCACACATTTTTCAGCTGCATGTTGCTATTTGCCAATAAAACATACATTCATTTTACCTTACTCCACTCGTTCATTGCCTTTGGTACAGTATATGACATTTAACTGCTTCAAAGTACCACACCCCAGTCATAAGGAAATAAAGAAGTATTTGTCTTGGGGATTTTTTCTAGCATTCAATTTCTCTTTTCCATTCACGTTGTTGTTAGGGCTGCTAGGACAGGAACTGTACATATTTGGCACCCAGCTTTATTTATCTAGTCTAGCTAGTTCATGGGGATAACCTGTGTTATTTGCATACAAAGAAATGTCCCTTTCCAGATTTTAAGGACCAGTTAAGGGTGGGTTCACACAAACTGGATAGGGAAAGGTTTGCGACGCTTTGTTTAAAACCCATTCACTTGATGTCAATTACAGGCCTCTCTCATCTTTTTAAGTGGGAGAACCTGCACAATTGGTGGCTGACTAAATATTTTTTTACCCCACTGTACATGGTCACCCTACCAGATGATCTACAATACGCCTGTTATCCTTTAGATTAGATATTTGCCTCAAATTTGGATTTTCGATGGCTCAGGTCCAAGATTTGTTTTGGGTCAAACCAGTAACACGCCTTAAATTGCTTAAAGCATAGTGTATAACACTGTCAGGGCTCCTAGAAAACTATTTATCCAATTACTAGCTCTCTAAGGCAAACACAGCTAAAGTTATGTCAAAGTAAAAGTGACGTACATGTCTATGGAAAAATGAATGGTAAGGATGCATGGTTTAACCATACACTGCGCTGCCACACACTTTAACATTTTTACATTTTAAGCACTTCAAAAATTACCCTTTTTTGAGGGAACAGGTGGTTGCCCATGTTTTTTTTAGACTTAATAATAATAATAATAATAATAATAATAATAATAATAATAATAATAATAGTCCTTTAATAGTTCTACAATGGGGAAATTCAGTGTGTTACAGCAGCAAAGATAAGCAGATACAAATACAAATACAACATGTACAGGAATGTTCCAAGGTAAGAGGCATTACTTTGATAGCCGACAGACAGATAGGAAGTAGCGGGGGGGGGGGGGGATGGATTTAACAGGCAGAGAGATATTTCAGTTCTCTGTGTGTAATGATCTCCGCTTAGGTCGGTGTTGGTTGTAAAGCCTAACCGCGGAGGGGAGGAAAGATTTCCGATAGCGCTCCTTCTCACACCTAGGGTGGAGCAGTCGGTCACTGACAGTACTGCTCAGCGCGATCACAGTCTCATGCATGGGATGGGACTTCTTCTTCTGCATGGAGCTCACCACGGACAGTATCCTTCTGTCACCCACCACCTGCACTGGGTCCAGTGGGCTCCCCAGGACAGAGCTGGCCTTTCTAATCAGCTTGTCAAGTTTATTTCTGTCCCTGGTTGATATACTGCTCCCCCAGCAGGCCACTCCAAAGAAGATGGCTGATGCCACTACCGAGTTGAAGAAAGTTCTAAGAAGTGCCCCCCGGATTCCAAAGGCTCTCAGTTTCCTAAGCAGGTAGAGCCTGCTGTAGCCCTTCCTGTACAGGGCCTCCATATGATCTGCCCAGTCCAGCTTATTATTAAGGAGCAAACCCAGGTACTTATAGGTGTTCACAATCTCGATGCCCGTCCCCAGGATGTCCACTGGTTTAGGAGGGCTTCTGCCTTTGCGGAAGTCCACCACCATCTCCTTGGTCTTCCCCGCGTTAATCTTCAGGTGGTTCCGGTGGCACCAGTCCACAAAATCCTGGTTCAGTTCTCTGTACTCCCTGTCATCATCATCTGTGATGAGACCCGCTATTGCAGAGTCGTCAGAATACTTCTGTAGGTAGCAGCTGGATGAGTTGCACCTAAAATCTGCAGTGTACAGTGTGAAGAGGAAAGGGGCGAGAACCGTACCCTGAGGTGCCCCCGTATTACAGATCACGGTACCTGACACACAGTCTTGGGCTCTCACGTATTGAGGTCGATTTGTGAGGTAGTCTAGGATCCAGTTGGAGAGGTGGTGGTCCACTCCAGCAAGGCCCAGCTTGTCCCTCAATAACCTGGGCTGTATGGTGTTAAAAGCACTGAAGAAGTCAAAGAACATTATTCTCACTGTGTTCCCTGGTTTCTCCAGGTGAGACAGAGCCCTGTGCAGAAGATGGATGATGGCATCATCTACCCCAATGCCCGGCCGATAAGCAAACTGGAGGGGGTCCATAGCGGGGCTCACTAGAGGGCGGAGGTGTGTGAGAACCAATCTCTCCAAGATCTTCATCAGGTGGGATGTCAGTGCTACAGGTCTGTAGTCATTGAGGTCCATAGGGTGGGGTTTCTTTGGAACTGGTACCACACAAGAAGATTTCCATAATTCAGGGACTATTTCCTGCCTCAGGCTCATATTATACATATATGTAATTATACCACACAGCTGATCCCCGCAAGTCTTAATTAGCCTTGCACTGATGTCATCTGGCCCTGCGGCTTTCCTCGCCTTGATCTTTTTCATCTCCTTCCTCACCTGGGCCCGTGTGAAGGTCAGACTGTGGCCAGATAAAGACGGATTTCTGGATTTACTGGTCTGTTGGGAAGTGGCCGCATGGGGAGAATATATGGCTATATTGCAAATAGCAATAGTTTTGTAGAAAAATTAGCCTGTTTCGATGACTTGTAAGTGTAACAGGATTATTGTTATTTGGGAAACAAATTTGTGGCAGTGAGCCACTTGAAATGTGATGAAGAACTGGCTTTTCAAAAAAAAAAAAAAATCTCTTTATGGGAGCAGAATTCCACTCAAACATTGCATATACAACGTGAAGACAAGAAAACCCCCAAATCGCCAAATTATTAGAACAAAACTGGCTGTGGCAGGAAGAGAATGTATAAACTGTTCGAGCGTACATCAGGGTACACCCCAGATTTAGAGTTTACGAGGCAAAAGACACCAGAAATGAACTCCAGAGTCACCCTCCCAATCATAGGAGCTACTGGGGATATAGTAGGGAATTTGGTGTCCCCAATGTACGCCGCACAGCTTACATATTCACTTTTTACCATCCGCTGCGCATTAATGTCTGGAAAACTAATGCTTACTACACCCCTTGATAAATTCTTTGAGGGCTGCACTTTTCAAAATGGTCACTCCATAGGGGATTCCATTTTTCTGGAAACTTAACCATTGGAGGAATTTTTCGATTTTAATTTTTCGTTTTTGACCCCCTTCCAAACCCCATAACTTTTTTATTTTTCCATTCTCAGAGCCATATAAGATCTTAATGTTTGCGGGACAAATTTTTCTTCATGATGCTACCATTTATTATTCTGCACAATATACTGGGAAGCAAGAAAATATTCAGAATGGGGTGGATTTGAAGAAAAAGTGCATTTGACTTTCTTAAGGGCTTCGTTTTTATGGCGTTCACTCTGCAGCCAAAATGACATGTCATCTGTATTCTATGTTTTGGTACGATTCTGGTGATACCAAATTTATATGGTTTTATTTACATTTCAACCCCGTAACAAAAATCTAAAACTGTGCAAAAACATTTTTTTCTAAAAGTTGCCATATTCTGACATTCCGTATGCATAGGGCATCTTTTTTTGCAAGACCAGGTGTACTCTTTAGATATACCATTTTGGGGAATTGCCATTACTTTGATCACTTTTTATAAAAATTTTTATCAGAGGCGAAACAGTGAAAAAATGTCGGTTTCGCACTTTTGATTTTTTTTTCCCGCTACCGCGTTTACCGTATGGGAAAAATATTTTTATAGATTTGTAGACCGGTCATTTTCAGACACAGGGATACCTAATGTGTATGTGTTTCACAGTATTTAAGTACTTTTATTTCTGTTCTAGGGAAAGAGGTTGATTTGACTTTTTAATATTTTTTATTTTTTTATATATTTTTTTTTTTCCTTTTTTTTTTGCATTTATTAGATCCCCTAGGGGTCTGTGAACCCCAGGTGGTCTGATCATTAATGCAATGCATTACAATGCTAATGCATTGCAATGCATTGCAAATTATCGGCACTGCATAGAGGAGCCTGCAATAGAAGTAAATGACAGACAAGCCTAGGTGCCTTCAATAGGCTCCCGGCTGTCATGTCAACGGGACACATGCCTCGTTCCCCAGCAAAATGGTGGTGCCCCTGTGCCGTCGGCAAAATCGCTCTGATTGCGGGCATTAGCGTCGGCGGCTATGGTGGCTGCTCAGATCCCGAGTGGCTGCCATATTTAAAAACCTGACATCGGCCGTACTATTACGGCGGATGTTGGGAGGGGGTTAAAGGCTCTGCAAATGTGACATGTCACCCAGATACCAAAACATCTAAATCTGCACTCCAAAAGCCAAATACAGGTACATCTCAATAAATTAGAATATGTTTGAAATGTTCATTCATTTCAGTAATACAATTCATAATCAGCGTCTTCCATGATTGTGTGCAGGGTCGGACTGGCCCCGACTATTAGTCCTCATGTCATGGGGGCCCGATCGGGATCCTGACCATCCCGATCGGGCCCCTGACCAGTGGCGTTACGATCGCGGTCGCAGGGGGCGCGACCGCGACCGGACCCGTCAGGGGTACGGGGCCCGCGGCCAGCTGGAGATGGCCGGGGCCCGGGACCATTATGATAGTGGTCGGGGAAAGCCTGGTTCCCCGACCGCTATACATACTGTTATTGGAAAGGGGCCCTGGCATATTGCAGGCCCCTTTCCAATAGATGGCAGGGCACCCAGGGCAGGTGACTGAAAATAATAAATACATATTCTCACCTCTCCTGGGCACAGTGTCCTCTCCGGCGCTCTTCTGTCATGTGACTGAGGCCTGTGATTAGGCCCCGGCGGTCACATGGGGGCGCGACCGCGTAATGATGTCAGTGCGCCCCCACGTGACCGCTGAGGCCCAATCACAGGCCTCAGCAGCGTCGTCGGAAAAGGGCCTGAAGACACTGAAGACGACAGGATGGAGCGAGGATGCCAAGGAAAGGTAAGGCAAGGTGAGTATGAGAGCTTGTTATTTTTAATCACTTCCCCTGGGCCTCCGATTATTATACTCTGGGGTCTGAGGAGACCCCAGAGTATAATAATAGCACTGAAGCGGAGGGGGGCTATTTGGCGCATATAATACTGTGTGAGGGCCACTGTGGAGCTTATAATACTAGGAGGGGGCCACTATGGAGCTTATAATACTGGGTGGGGGCCACTGTGGAGCTTATAATACTGGGTGGGGGCCACTATGGAGCTTATAATACTGGGTGGGGGCCACTGTGGAGCTTATAATACTGGGTGGGGGCCACTATGGAGCTTATAATACTGGGTGGGGGCCACTGTGGAGCTTATACTACTGGGTCGGGGCCACTGTGGAGCTTATAATACTGGGTGGGGGCCACTGTGGAGCTTATAATACAGGGTGGGGGCCACTGTGGAGCTTATAATACTGGGTGGGGGCCACTGTGGAGCTTATAATACAGGGTGGGGGCCACTGTGGAGCTTATAATACTGGGTGGGGGCCACTTTGGAGCATATAACACTGGGTGGGGGCCACTGTGGAGCTTATAATACTGGGTGGGGGCCACTGTGGAGCTTATAATACAGGGTGGGGGCCACTGTGGAGCTTATAATACTGGGTGGGGGCCACTGTGGAGCTTATAATACTGGGTGGGGGCCACTTTGGAGCATATAATACTGGGTGGGGGCCACTATGGAGCTTATAATACTGGGTGGGGGCCACTGTGGAGCTTATAATACTGGGTGGGGGCCACTGTGGCGCTTATAATACTGGGTGGGGGCCACTGTGAAGCTTATAATACTGAGTGGGGGCCACTTTGGAGCTTATACTCCATACAGTGGCTCCTTCATTTTTTTTTTTAATTACGCAGGGGCAGGTGAAAAAAACAAAACAACCCCCCACAAACTTTCTTTCCTGTCCCCAGTGTCTCCCAGAGCAGTTCGGTCCTGCAGTTCTGTTGTTTTCTTCCAGCTGACGTTCCCTCTGCACGTGACTACCTGTGACGTCACTTGACCCCTGAGGCCAATCAGTGGCCTAAGGGAAGGGACCTGGGACGTCACAGCCAGTTAGGAATTCCGGCAAAAAGAAGACAGCGGAGCTGCAGGACCGGACCGTGCTGGGAGGACACCAGAGCACCGGAGACAGGTGAGTATGTTTAGCATGTTTTTTTTTTTGGGGGGGGGGGGGGGGTAGGGGGGATTCACCTCCCTCAGACTAATTATAAAAAAGAAAAAAATTATACTGGACAATCTCTTTAAAGTGTGGTGCATTAGGGGTGTATATTAAAGGGGTTGTCCAGGCATAATTTGTTATGGTTTATCTTCAGGATAGGCCACAGATACCTGATCTGTAGGGGGCTGACCCCGGACCGATCAGCTGTATGGAGCCACTTCTGATGCCCGTACTGTACACAATACAGGGCAAGAAGCAGAAAGCTCTGTCCACTGTATAGGGACTGGGCACCTTCACTGTATTTCAGCACTTATTGAAGTCAGTAGGAGCTGAGCTGCAGTGAAGGTGCTGGGCTGCTATACAGAGGATGGAGCTTTCTGCTTCAGGCCCTGTGTTGTGTACAGAACAGGTGCCGGAAGTGGCTCCGAACAGCTGATGGGGCCATGTGTCAGCCCTCTACTGATCAGGTATTTATGGCCTATCCAGAGGATAGGCCATAAAAAAGATTAACCCTGGACAACCCCTTTAATATGCCCCACACAGTTTAATGTCCCCCCCACAGGATGTTAGCCCCCATCACTGCTCCCACACAATATAATGACCCCATCACTATTCCCCATACAGTATGGAGGACCAGTGAAGAGGCCACTATGTGGGGGGACCAGTGAAGTGACCATAGAAAAATTTGGCCCAGACAACCCCTTAAAAGAGGTTGTCCATAAACTGGATCGACCACTGTGTCGGCCACCAGGGAGGTGTAAAAATAAGAAAATTTTTAAAAAAGCATACTCACCTGTCCCCAGCACCCTGTTGTCTCCTGCCTGTGTCTGTTCGGTCTCATGGCTGTGCCTCATTTATGGAAATCCTGTACCTAATTGGTCTTAGAGATCACATGAGGTGCAGGACTGCCAGCAAGGAGTCGCCAGCATGAGGACAGGTGAGTATGCTTTTTAATTTACTTATTTTTTACTTTACACCTCCCGCCAGCTACATGGGTTGCTCCAATTCCTTCGGGGCAACCGTGGGAGTCAGACACATTTGTTTGAGCTCCTGAGTCCAGAGGCTTAAGAGGCTTTTTGGATACTTGGAGACCGATTATTGGGTGTGGTTTTCGGTCTTTTGTGTGTTACATACCGTCGCTCCGACTCCCTTCCCCGTGCGGAAGGGAGCCTTATCATGGAGCGTGGAGCTCCTGCCCCCCGGACCTTACAGGCGGGGGGCAGGAGAATGTCTGCCGACACAGCACCAGCAGAGCAGGGCAGGCGGAGGTCGCTGAGGCAGCAAGCCTCAATGAGAGTTGCGACCGGGACAACAGCATTGGGAGCAGCATCAGGAGCAGCAGCAGCGACATTGGCGGCTGCAGCATCAGGAACAGCATCGGGAGCAGCGACGTCCGTAGAGCGGGCGACGCCGGCAGGAGTAGCGGTGGCGACAGGGGTGTCAGCAGTCCCGGCAGGTGGATCCGTGAAAACGGCGACATCAGCCACGGCAGTAACATCAGCGGCAGTGGCGGGTGAAGCCGGTCCGAAGGAGGCTACGGCCGCAGGATATGCGGTTCCCTCTGGAAGGGTCCCTGCAAGCAGAAGAAATGACACAAGCTTACCGTCATCGCTGCCGCAATCACCCGCAGGATGGGGCATCAGGAAGGCTGGAGAGGAAGTCGCCATTTACAGCCGGAGGATCGAGGCGGTCCTGGAGGAGTATGACCGGGCCCGGAGGTCCCTGTTCGCAATGAGTGGGGAGCTTCAGAGCGCTCGCGCCCGTAGCGACAGGGCCTCAAGGAAGGACCGCCCGGTTTTCAGTAAGCAGGTAAGGAGCCTGAAAAAAACAAATAAAGGCCCTGGAAGCCAGGTGCACGGAGATTCTGGAAGGCGCGGGGCCATTCAGAGAGAAGCTGCTGAACGATGACCGCTTCTTCCGCAAACAGCAGGAGCGGTTGTTGAAGGATGGCCCCGCGTCCTCAGACAGCTCGGGAGAGGACGACTATTGTGAGTCAGACCTGGAGTCAGATGACAGCATGGCGGTACAGTATAGTCGAGTAGCCATCCCTAGTAGCAGCAGCCTGATACCCACATATACACAGGCATCAGCGCCGGCAGTGAAACTGGAAGTCAGAATGACAGGACAGGAAGTGACACAATCTCCCACACTCCCAGAGAACCAACCACTGCCCGAGACGGAGGAGGAGGAGGGTGGAGCCTCGGGAGAAGGCGGGAAGCTGATGAGGCAAATCTGCCAATTGGAGTCCCCGTCCAGAATGGACCAATTAGCATTCAGCTTGTCAGATTTGGACGGGGAGGAGGAGGGAAAAGGAACCAAGACCAGGAAGAAGGCAAGGAAGGAAAAAAAAAAGAGTAATAGAGACATTTAAATTTGTCAGGTCGTTGCCTGGGGAGCATCGTGCCGGGACCTCAGCCCAGGTTGCGATGCCTCCAGGAGAGAAAAGGGAGGCGCAGGCACCTCGGGTCACGCCAAGTGGCGGGGTGCCCGGGGTGCCAGCAGTCAAAATGGCGCCTGATAGTACCTTTCAGGTGGTGGCGGACAAGGAGCTCATGGTTGCAGACAAGGTGCTTATAGTTGCGGACAAGGGCAAAGGCAAAGAAGCCCCCCCCTGCGGAGGGGAGTGGCGTAGGGAAACCTCCCTCCCTGGTAGGAGGTTTTAAAATATCGATGGCTTCCCCCAGAGTAAGGTGTAGGAAAGGGGGAGTGGCAGGTGGGCGTGGCTCATCCTCCTCCAGTGCTGATGAAGCCGGTGATGCGGAGGTCACTTCCGGGGCTAAGGGGGCGTGTCCTCCTACAACATCAGGTGCCGGGGTGACTGTGGATGCGGAGGCCGAGGTAAAAGCGGGGAAGCCATCAGCGAGTGGTGCAGCCGGCCCCGCTGTAAGAAGGAAGACTGCAGGTGTGAATGATGGACGAGTGGAGAAGCTAGTTAAGCAGACAGGTAAGGTAAAGGGGAAAGCGGGTGGGACAAAAGGGGTAATTAGTAGTATTCCTGAAGAAGGTGGTGTAGTATGCATGGGGGTCCAAGAGCCTGTAGTCGGGGAGGCTGCGGGAGGAGGGGCTATTACCATTGCTGCTAAAAAAAGTGTTTCTACTGCTGGTAATATTTCTGTTGTGGCCCCTGTTGTTTCTGGTATTTCTGCTGTTGTCCCTGCTGTTGTCCCTGCTGTTGTTTCTGCTGCTGTTCCTGATGCTGTTCCTGATGCTGTCGTTGCTCCTGTTGTTACTCCTGTCACTGCTCCTGATATTGTTGCTCCTGTTGTCCTCTCTGCCGCTGTTCCTTCTGCTGCAGTTGGAGTGACCCGGTCCGCGGCGGCTATGCCAGGGCGGACTGTTGCCGCCTCTGGTGCTCCGGTTGCCGTGGCTGGGCTAAGTAGTTCTGCGGGGGTCCCTGGGAGTGGCGCTGGTACTTCGGCAGCGGAGGTTGCTGCGGCCTCCGGGCCCCCACGCTCCTATGCCAGCGTCGCTTCTGGGGCCCCTGGGGGTGCATCATGTCTTCCGCCCGGCTCCAGGGACGGCGATTTGCAACGGCAGCTCCTGGAGGCTTTACGGGCGGGCCAGTCCACAATGACCATAGATGGGCAGTCGAGAGACCTTAGGTTCTGGATCGAGCGTTTTGGCCTAGGGAAGTTCCGAGAGGAAGGAGGTGAGACCAGATGGACTCTCCCTACACCTGGGCGTAGGGGGCCGACACGGAGGAACGTGGCCCGTCTCATGTGGGGGGGAGCCGGCCCTTGTCCCGAGAGGAGGGGGGTCGTGGAACTCCTACTCGGGATGGGTTTCAGGGCAAGCGACATCTTTGCCCTGATTCATCCTGTCGGCTCCTCGGAGTTTGACATCAGCTTTGTTACCCCGGAGGGCTTAGAAACCTTCTGGGGAAACTATAGGCTGGTGAAGGACGAGCCCGCCTGGCGTGACTTTATGGTGTGGGCGGTGTCACGCCAGGATAACATTAAGAAAGTGACCGTTTTAACTCGTAACGAGTCACTTTCTTATATGGACATCATGACCTGGCTGAACAGGTTTGGGGAGGTCAAGGACTTCCCAAAGAAAAATCTCGACGAGTTCGGGATATGGTCGGGGGCCTGGACCTTCATGGTCAAATTGCGACACGAGGATAACTCGGTGATGCATATCCCGTCCTCAACCTTCCTTGGGAAAGACAGGATCCTTGTCTTCTACCAGGGGCAGCCAAAACTCTGTCACAGGTGCGGTGACCCCTCACACTTGAGCGCCTCCTGCCGTGTGCAGAAGTGCGCCATGTGTGGGGAGGTGGGCCATCTCGCGGCGACCTGTGGCAGGGTGCGTTGCCACCTGTGTGGTGTCCTTGGGCACCCGATTGGGGCGTGTCCACGGTCTTTCGCCAACACCACCCTTCGGCAAGCGGGAGCAGTTGAGGAGGCTGTCCCTGCTGCGGAGGGGGTGAGTGGGGGAGGAGAGACTAGTCTGCCAAGGCAAAGGGAGAAGGCCCAGCCACCATCAAGGGCAAGGAGGCGCGAGAGGAGGAGGGAGCAGAGGGAGGGAGTTATGTGCCTTCCTTCTGCCCCTGGCTCTGCTGGGCCGGATCCTGATGCCGAAGCAGCAGTGGGCACGACCCTGGTTGAGGAGATGAGGAGACTGCAGAGGGAGGAAGAGGCTGACCAGTCGTCTTCTTCTCAGTACGTCAGTGCTGGGGAGGGAGAGACGGTCAAGCGGAGAAAGTCACCGAGTAAAGTGAGGGCAAAAACATCTGCCCCCCCCCCCGACGAAGGAACGCAGACTCGACGGCCCTCTAGTGGTAGGTCCCAACCGGTACCAATCCCTCTGTGAGGATGCGTCGGCCTCAGGGGAGGCTTCAGAGGGAGAGGTGGAGCCGTCAGGGGCTGCTGAGTCTCTCTCCGGGAGGGGCCCCCCTGCCCTCTGGGGGGGAGGCTGGCCTGGAGCCTGGAGGAGGAGATGATGCACCCAGGGCCGAAGCTGCTACTGTCTCTGCGACCACTGTAACTCCTCAGGGAGAAGTTGCGGGGGAGGTCCATCCCTCCTCTGGCCAAACCGCACCGGGGGAGGTGATGGACCAATCCCAATGTAAGAAGAGGACCCGCAAGACGAGGAGAAGTCGCGGGTCCTCTTCAGACTCATCTAGGGGTGGTGGTGATAGGAGGAAAGGGGGTGGGAAGCTGAAGGTCATTGAGCTCAATCGGTCTTAATGGCAGTCCCCTCTCCACTGACGCTGGCCACCATTAATGTGGCCAGCATTAAGTCTGATACGGCTAGGTTTGCAGCCTTTGATTTTCTTGGCCGGGTTGAAGCTGACATTTTGTTTTTGCAGGAGACCAGGCTCTGTACTCTATCAGAGATAAACAGAGCAAGGAGGGAGTGGCGCAGGGGGCCCTCCTACTGGTCTCTTGCGGCTGAGCCGTATAGTGGAGTGGCGGTGCTTTTTACCGCAGAGGTGAAATGCCAGCGACTGATCGAGCTCGAAATGGGAAGGTGCCTAGTCTTAGACGTCTTCATGAAGGGGCAAAGCCTGCGCCTCATTAACATCTACGGTCCCCAGACAAAGTGGGACCGTAAAAGCCTCTTTATGAAGATTAAGCCTTTTCTTTTTACGGGCAAACAAGTCATCTTTGGTGGGGATTTTAATACCATAACTAGACCCCAAGACCGAGGAGGTACCAGAGATAGACTGCCCTATGATGGCGCCGCGTTAAATAGAATAGTGAGTGAAGCTCGCCTGGAGGATATCCACATCAGGCATTCCCCAGGTCACCGTGGGTTCACCTTTCAGAGAGGTAGTGTTAGGTCTAGGATAGATAGGTTTTTTTTGAAGGAGAATTCCGTCACCACCCCTGTGTCCGTGGTGGAGGTGGAGTTCTCTGATCACTGTCTAATTTTGTTTTCTTTGAATATTTCAGAGACCCTCCGGAGAGGAAGAGGTTTGTGGAGGCTGAATTCGTCACTCCTTGAGGAGGCAGCTGTAAGACAAGCCTTTGAGGAGTTTCTTCAGGATCAGGTACTATTACTGGGTCTTGAAGGTACTAGGTCAGAGTGGTGGGAGATATTCAAAAAAAGGGTGGCGGGATTTTTCCGCCGGTTCTCAAGCCTCAGGTCACTGGACATGTACCGCATGTACACTGCACTGAGGAAGAGACTTGGACATCTGGTCTCGACCGGAGGTAGCCAGGAGGATATCTCCGGTGTGAAGGCTTTGCTTAAAGGGTGTCAGTATGATAGGCACGCATCCTTGGTTCTTGAGAGGGATTTCGGGAAATACCGCTCGCCCGACCCCTACAGGAACTGTAAGATGTCAGTGACTTGTAAGACAGTAACAGGCCTGATTGACAGTACAGGATCCCTGACAAGATCCAGGTCAGGGATCTTGGAGGTCGTCAGGTCCTTCTACTCGAACCTTTTGGCAAAGAAGGAACTGAATCGGGATCGGATTTCAGGTTTCTTGGTTGAAGCCATTCCTGAGTCAGCAGAAGACCCTTCTCTTGGTGTTTTGATAGAACCTATAAGGGAAGAGGAAGTCGTCAGGGCTATTGAGGGTCTTGCCCTCAAGAAGTCACCTGGCCCAGATGGCTTAACATCTGAGTTCTATCGGACCTTTAAAGGAGCGTTGGCTCCCCTCTTGACTGACGTGCTTAATGAGTGTCTATCCTCGGGCACTCTGCCAAAGTCAATGAGGAGGTCCGCCCTTATAGTTCTGTCAAAGGGTAAGGATCCGAGCCGTATTGAGAACTGGCGGCCCATAGCACTTCTCAATACGGACCGAAAGATTCTGGCGAAGGTACTTTTCAACCGGCTGGTACAGTTTGCGCCCCGGCTCCTCTCGCCGGCTCAGCACTGCTCTGTTCCCGGTCGTAGCACCTTAAGTGCGGTCCTGAGTGTCAGGGAGGCTGTGGAGCAGAGTAGGGCAGGTCGGTGGAAGGGGTACTTGCTGTCCCTAGATCAGGCTAAGGCTTTTGACAGGGTGAATCATGAGTATTTGTGGTCAACTCTCTCGAGGTATGGCCTACCTGGGGGGTTCATTCAGTGGATGCAGACCTTATACGCTGGGGCTGAGTCTTTCCCACTTGTGAATGGTTGGGTTGGTCGTCCTTTTGAGGTGGGGTCGGGCGTCCGACAGGGATGTCCCTTGAGCCCGCTACTGTATGTGTTCGCCATTGATCCCCTGATTAGGCGGATTAATGGTGGGCCGGTGGCGGGAGTCAGGATGGACCTGGAGGGCACCGGCTCCCCTTTGAGGACAGTAGCCTACGCGGATGATGTCACCGCTCTTGTCTCGTCGCGGGAGGAGATTGAATGGGTGATGTCTGAAGTGGACAGTTACTCGGAGGCTTCCGGATCAGCTGTGAACAAGAACAAGTGTGGAAGCCTCTGGCTGGGAGGGGGAGAGCCTGGTTTTTCTCTCCCGGACACCCTCCCAGAACCCCAGGGGTCTGTAAAGATCTTAGGCATCCATTTTGGCCAGGGTGATTACCCACTCCAAAATTGGGAAGGTAGGCTTAAGGATGTCGCCCAGAGAGTTGATTGCTGGAAGGGTTGGTCCTTGACCCTGAGAGAAAGGGTTCACCTTGCCAAAGCCTTCCTGCTCCCGTTGGTGATCTATCTAGGTAGCGTCTGTGCCTTGCCAGAGTCTTGTTGGAGTAGGATCTGTTGCCTGTTCTTCCAACTGTTATGGGGGAACAGGCTCAACCTAATCAAGAGGGAGGTTACATACCGCACAAGGAGGCTAGGGGGGTTAAATATGGTTAACCCCGTGGTGTTCTTAATGAACACCTTTCTTAAGATCAATTTACCAAACCTCTCCGCCGAGGGGGCTCCTTCGTGGGTAGCCTCCTGCCAGGGGTGGTTTCGGCCCTTCTTCCAGAAATGGGAGGCAGGAGGGCAAGTGAAAGATCTTCGTGCACCCCATGGATATCTCCCGGCCTATGCTTCCCTGGTCTTGAAAGTGATTCGTCGGTGGGGTCTGGGGGCGTGGGAGATCAGGACTCAGTCAAGACGTTTTCTTGATGACAAAGTCCTGTTGACCCGCTTCCAGAAGCCTCTGGCGCTCAAAGATTGCCCAGGAGAAACCTTAGAGGGAGGGTTGCATTTTCTTAACTCCAAAAGGTTTCCTCGGAAGTTTTGGGATCTGACCTGGCGCTGCCTCCTAGGTAAGTTATATGTGAGGGGGAACTTGAAGTACCGGAACTCCGACGAGCGAGGCTGCCCTCGGGAGGAGTGTGGCGACATGCTGGAAAGCATGGAGCACTTCCTGCTTCAGTGCCCCTTCAATATAAGGGTTTGCAAATTGGTGGGGACCTCCACCGGTTGGCTGCGGCTGGCTGGCCTTTCCTACGCCGAGTGGGCCTATGGGGCATTCAAACACCCGGAGGGCAGGGACTGCCAGACACTTTTTATAGTTAGCGCAGTGGTTAGGTTCCACTTGTGGTCATCCCGGTGTCTAGTGTCGACGCGAGGCAAAATCCTCCCGGAGGTGGAGGTGGTTAAAAACATCATGGTGGACCTGGTGAGGGTGCGCTCTCGGGAGTATGAGGGGTTGGGCGCAAAAAGGGCTGGTACCCTCTGGAGGGGTTTCACCTTTTCTGTTCCCTGAGGGATAGAATAAGGGATTAAAAGGTAGTTAGGTTAGGGCCAGATAGGGAAAGGGAGGGCAATGTTTTGCACAAGAGGTGGGGTTTGTTTGTTTTTTTTGGGTAGGGAGGGACAGGTAGGGATAGGGTAGGGATAGATTGATAGATAGGGACATAGTGGTAGGGCAAGTAGGTAGGGACGGGCCTCTTGTGCTCTCTTCCTGGTGGAGGGCTGGTGTGTCACCACATAGGCATTTTGTTTTGGAAATAGGATGAAAGGGTAAGAGGCTTGAGGATAACCGACCCTAGGCCTGTGGGAGGTTTATGGGAGGGAAGGGGGGGTCAACGGTTTATATAAGATTGTGGGTTTTGTTATTGTATTTTGTCTGGTTTTCTTATCTGGTATTTTGTTATTTGCTTTTGCCACTAAACATATTTTTTTTGTTGTTCATTTCCATTTTTTTCTATTTCCCATTGTATGTAGTTAAAAGGGTTTTTTTTCTTAGGGGGGTAGGTTGTTTGGGAGGGGGGTTTCTTTTGGGGGTGGAGGGTTTGATATATAGGTTTCGTGTGTCCGGCCTGGCTCTGGACTATGCGGACATGGGAGGACATGAGGCGGAGAGCCAGGTCGGTTTTCAGGGGCTCGGTGGCGGGTGGTGCCAGCACCAGGACTATGCGGACATGGGAGGACATGGGGCGTGGTGCTGGCCGGGTGTGGTGAAGGGAAAAAAAAAAAAAAAAAAAAAAAAAAAAAAATTTCTAATACGTTTCAGTTGGGGTTTTTTTGTTAGTTTTCTGTTAGTGTTATATGTTTTCCATTGTATATTACTTATTTGGATTTTCTTTTGTTTCCAAGATAGGTAGAGTTTTGACTGGCGGATGACTGAAGAAAGACTGGAGAGTGAAAGGCGGAGTGAAAGGCAGAATGGATGGGGGCTGATTTGCGGCTGGATTTTCTTTTTGGTCTTTAATTTTGTCCCGGTTTCTTGTATCTTATTTATTGATGTTGTTTATGCTATGTTTTGGATTTATGTATTGTTTCTGTTTATGGGTTTTATATTGTATTTTCGTATGTGACACTGTTTGTGAATTTTTACTTTTCTAATAAAAATAGTTCCAATTCCTTCGACAACCTCTTTAAAGGATTTGTCCATCTTCCTAATATTGATGGCCTCTCCTTAGGATAGGCCATCAATATTACATCTACGATGATACAACAGCCAGGACCTCTGCAGATCAGCTTTTCCAGGACAGTGCGGCTACAGGTAAAGGTAACAATTCTAGGAGCCACGCTGTTCACTTGCCATACAAGGTGTAGCAGTAGGTTTAGGTAGTGCAGTGGTGCACATGGTATAGTGGGTGAGCAGTATGGCTCCCGGCATGTTATTACCTTTAGCCGCCCTGTCTCGGTAACGCTGATCTGCAGGGGTTCTGATGGTGGGCCCCTAGAAACAATTCCACTGGTGGGCCCTAGACATCCCAGTCCGACACTGATTGTGTGTCCTACTGAACCAGACTGAGGGACCATTTAAAGGCTTAGGAATTCCTTGGCAGGTGACACACTGAATTTACAAATACTGAACTTTTTTACAATATTCAAATTTTCTTAGATTTGGGTTTTCATTAGCTGTAATCCATAATCAACATTTACAGAAATAAAACACTTGAAATAGAACTCTCTGTGTGTAAAGAATCTAGAAAATATAGGAGGTCACTTTTTTAATTTAATTACTGAAAGAATTAAACGTTTCAAAGATATTCTAATTTATTGAGATGCACCTGTATTGCTCCTTCACATCTGCGCCCTGCTGTGTGCCCAAACTCAAGTTTATGCCCACATGTATGACACTGGTATACCCAGGATAAAGTACTTAATGTCATGTGTGGGTATAAAATGATATTTGGGCACAACCGGGCACAGAAGGGAAGCAGCGCTATTTGGTTTTTGGCGCACAGATTTAGACAGTTTGGTTTTTGGATGCTATGACACTTTTGCTGAGCCCTGAAATGCCAGTAAAGTGGAATCCCCTACAGGTGACCCCATTTTGGAATTTATCCAAGGGTACAGTGAGCATTTTTAACCCTCAAGTGTTGCATGAATTTATTTTCCAGAAATGAATACACAGATGATGGTGAAAGCAAACAATTTTTCTAGGAATTCGTCATTTCAGTGAACGCTCCAAAATCTGTTGTGCCTGGGATACCCGCTTAACAGTTTTTAGAGTGTGTGTCTCTGCTGACACAAGCTAGGGGCAACATATCAGGCACTGAAAAATTGCAATTTTCACTTTTCATTATGAGCTGTGCATTCGTTTCTGGAAATTAAATTAATGCAATGCTCAAGGGTTAAATATACTCGCTATGTTCCTTGATAAATTCCTTGAGAGGTGTAGTTTCCAAAGTGGGGTCACGTGTCTGTGGATTACACTTTACTGTCAATTCAGTGGCTCTGAAAAAGTGGCATGACATCCAAAAACCAAACTGTGTTCCAAAAACCAAAATAACGCTCCTTCCCTTCTGTGTCCGGCTATGTGCCCAAAAATCAGTTTATACCCACATATGACATTGTTAAGTACATTATTCTGGGTACAACAGTGTCATACATGTGGGCATAAACTATCGTTTGGGCACACAGCATGGTACAGATGTGAAGGAGCACTACGTGCTTTTGGAGCACAGATTAAGATTGTTAGTTTTTGAACGCCATGTCAAGTTTGCAGAGACCCTAAAATTGCCCCTACAAAATGGGGTCAGTGCTTGGGGGGATTCCAATTTACTGGCACCTCCAGGGCTCTGCAAAAACAACATGGTATGCAGAAATTTCCTTAAATCTATACTCCAATAGCTGAAAAGTGCAGTGCTCCTTCCCTTCTGAGCCCTGCTGTGTGCCCAAGAAGCACTCTTGGGCTCAAAATGATAATTCCCCTCCAGAAATTCCTTGAGGGGTGTAGTTTCTAGGGTCACTTTTGGGGGTTTCCATTGTATTAGTACTTTAGGAGCTCTGCAAATGCGACATTGCACCTGAAAACTATTCCAGCAAAATCTGCCTTCCAAAAGCCAAACAGTGCTCTTTCCATTCTGAGTCCCATCATGTACCCATACAGCAGATTACAACCACAAATGGGGTATTGCCGTGTTAAAGAGAAATTGTGTAACAAACTTTGGGGAGCTTTTTCTCCTTTATCCTCGTGTGAAAATGAAAACATTTGGGGATAAATTGACATTTTAGTAATTTTTTAATTACAGATCCCAATGTTACTAAAATCCTTTTAAGAACTGTGGGGTCAAAATGCTCATTATACCCCTTGATAAATTTTGTTGTTTACATTGTGTTGGTACTCTAGGGGCTCTGCAAATGAGACATGGCACCTGAAAAATATTCCAGTAAAATCTGCTTTTCAAAAACTCAGTGTCGCTCCTTCCCTTCCGTGTGCTGCCATGTGCCCAAATATCAAATACATCCACATGTGGGGTATTTCTGTGTTCCGGAGAAATTGCTTAACAAACTGTGAGATGCATTTTCTCCTTTAACCCCTTGTGAATGTGTTAATTTTAGGGCTAAATGAATCTATTATTGAAAAAAATGAAATGTCTAAATTTCACCTCCATATTGTTTAAATTCCCTTGAAATGCTTAAAGGGTTAACAAACTTCCAAAATGTTGTTTTGAATTATTTGAGGGTTGCAGTTTTCAAAATGGGGTGATTTATGGGGGGTTTCTAATATATAGGCCTTTATAATCCCCTTCAGAACTGTTTAGTTTGGGAAATTTTCTTGTAAATCTGGAAAATCGCTGTTACACTTGTAAACTTTCTAATGTCTAAAATAAATGAATGGATGATTAAAAGATGATGCCAATATAAAGCAGAGATATTGTAGCTAATATTTATTAATGTATTTGAGTGACTGTCTGAAAAGCAGAACATTTCAAATTTTGAAAATTGCGATTTTTTTTTCCCCAAAAATTTCCATTAAATTTCCTATTCTTTTTCTAAATAAATACAAAATATTGATCAATGTTTACCACTAATATGAGTATAATGTGTCACAAAAAAACAATCTCAAAACCACTTGTGTAAGTTAAAGCTTCTCAAAGTTATATAAAGTGACACATGTCTGTTTGGAAAAATGAGGCCATGTCCTTGAGGCACTTTTAGGCTGTGTACATAAGGGGTTAATATAACTGTATTTTATTTGATTTTCAATGAGTAAAATGGGTATCTGATCATTACTGAAGACTATATAACCTGAAATTGTCCTCACTATAATTACAGAAATGCATCTCTTACACACACCAAACTACAAAAACTACAGTATAAAAAAGTTAAGTATACTCTGAAAGTATGAGAAAATATCACATTTTATTTAGCTAAATACGTACTAAATACAGCAATATACACTATTACTATCTTATCAGTAATTTTATCTGAAAATATATCGCTATATTTATTTTATTTAAATTTTTCAAAATTAAATGCAATATTTTTCTTATACTTTGGTACATTCCTTCTCTGATTTTTGGGTGACAGGTGGTTTAAAGTAAAAAAAAGAAGCAATACTCACCTACCCCTGAGCCTGAGGCTGAAAGTGAAACAGTTTAGGTGACCCCTGCAGCCAATCACTGGCCTCAGAGATCACATCTTTTGTATTGGTGACATATTAGCAGGAGCAGAGTTCTGGGGCTGGATAAGTATCACTTCTTTTTTTATTTTATGTTAGTTCTCATAATCAGATATATAGCACTCACCGGCTTTGGACCAAGCTAAACAACTCAGCTGATACCATTTTTACAAATACAACATCCAATATATATGTATGGTGGATATCGGGAAGGGGATAAAAACAGTAAAAAAAAAAATCTAAAACCCAATTTTCCCATTTAACATACAAAAGATATAAACATTGGAAAGTAAACATAATGGCTATTGTCACATCTGTCAATAATTAGGAATTACTGTTTTTGATCACCTTGTGTCTCTCCAAAAATTGTATGCAAAATGATCAAAAAGTTGCATGTACTGCAAAATGATAGAAATATAAAAATCAGGTAGTTATTCCCTCACATAGCTTTGACAGAAAAATAATAATTGGAGAACTGGTTTCAACCTGAGTTTCCAAAGGTTCCTTTCTTTTGATGACCTATCCTCAGTATAGGTCATCAATAAGATGTCAGTGGGGCTTCAATACCCGGGACCTCTGCTGATTAGCTGTTTGAAGGGACCTTGGTGCTTTTGCAAGTGCTGTGACCCCTTTGCTATTTACATCACTCATTATTTGACTGTGTGATGGAATTAAATCCTGTAATAACATTAAAAACATGTAATAAAACAGATAGCATGCAATGTCATGGCACTCACACTAGCGCCAAGGTCCCTTCAAACAACTGATCAGCAGTTGGACCCCATCTGATCTCTAATTGATTATGTATTCTGAGGATAGGTCATCAATAGCAGCTACCAGGGATGACCCTTTAGAGTGGTTATTCACTGGGGGTCCCAAATCCAGCTTCATGGCAATTGTTGGGGAAAGACTGATTCCCCGACCGCTGTCTCCTATGTAAAGCTATTACACCTCAGGTAGCAGAGATTAGCTGCTGAGTTGAAAACAGCGACCTCTACAGGCAGCAGAGATGAATGTGGTCAGGGAATCAGGTTTTCCCCAACAGCTATCATGGTGTTGTGGGACTTGCAGCTGTGATCCTTACATCACTGCCTCCACTTATTACACACTGGTGTTTGAGGAGATCCCAAAGTATAATAATAGCACTTCTGCTGCAGAACAGGAACCTCACAAACATTTGTCAAAATGAATCTTATGAGGTTTGCCCATCTCTAAAAAAAAATGTTATAAATAGTAAAATAGAACACTACTTGACATATATTTGGTATCATCAGAATTGCACTGACCTGCAAAATAAAATAAACAGGTTAAAGGCAGCAGCACATGACCATGTTTCACAACATACTGTCCCGTACTGTAATTGATACGGGACAGTATATCGTTGGGAGGCAGGGACTCCTAGCGTCATAGATAACTAGGATGCTAGGAGTCCCGCTCCCAGCACGAAGTTCATGTCGGCATATCTGGCTAGCACACGGGCGAAACACGGTTGTGTGCTGCTGCTCTAACCCTAACAATTGTTTCTCATTCCTCCCCATAAACATTATTTCAGTTTGTTCAGTAAATTATATAGAACATTAAATAGTACCAATAAAAAAATGTGGACAACAAATAAAGATATGATCATTTTAGAAGGTAGGGAGGAATAAACAAAAGCAAAAAGCGTATTTTGGCCAGGTCCTTAAGACGTTAAGCAAATATAAATACCACTGCCTAAGATTTTATTCAAATGAATAGAGACGTTTTAAGTAAAAACACAAATAGGTAAAATTCAATGAAGTTGAGGAAATGGCTTATATTATACCTGGGAAGTACCATGCAGTGCTGATTTTTGTACACTAAGTGGCACTGCTGCTTCATTATAGACAATAAAGTTTGATACACTCACAGTGCTTCATGAAATGAGAATACCCATTCTCATTCTACTGAAATATGCTGGAACATTGCATAACAACTAACATTCTACTATCTTAACTTTATTTTAAAACAGAAACTATATACAAATATAATCATAGTGAAAAAGTTCAAATCTTACATTCATAGGTTAATGTTGAAAATTTAAAGGGGTTTTCCAGGATAACTTGGCGTCAGGGATAGGTTAAATTAAAAAAAAAAGTTACTCCGGATTCTGGCCAGTAGTGCATGGGATCAGGTGACCGCTGTCGCCAATCAATGGCCTCAACGTTCACATGTTGGGTACTGATGACATACCAGCACCAACGACACCAGTCCCCGCACTTCCAGCCCACAGGACATGCTGTCTGAACTGAGGACCATGGGTAAGTGAGTATGATTTCTCTTTTAACACCGACAGCCCCCAGTTACTTTTTCAATTATCCTGGAAAACGCATTTAACACCAAAACTAGTAAGATTCATGCACATAGCCCCATTTTGTACAAATCCTTAACAGAGCTCCAATTTTACATGGAAGCATATAGAGTTTTTTGCTGTTATCATAATGTTGAAAAAATACAATACTTGGTCATGTAGCATAGATTATCTTTGAGTGTATTGAAGACTCGGGCAGATTTATGAAGATTAGTAAAAAGTTGCAAACCTCAGATACAGGCGCATCTCAATAAATTAGAATATCTTTGAAACTTTTATTTACACAAGTGGACAAAATTGTTGGTAGCCCTCTTTTAATGAAAGAAAAACCCACAATGGTCACAGAAATAACTTGAATCGGACAGATTGGAATTTGCCAAACTACATGTTGACAAGCCACAAAGCTTCTGGGAGAATGTCCTATGGACAGATGAGACAAAAATCGAAATTTTTGGCAAGGCACATCAGCTCTATGTTCACAGATGGATAAATGAAGCATATCTTGAAAAGAACACTGTCCCTACTGTGAAACATGGAGGATGCTCTGTTATGCTCTAGGGCTGCTTTGCTGCATCTGGCACAGGGTGTCTTGTATCTGTGCAGGGTACAATGAAATCTCAAGACTATCAAGGGATTCTAGAGAGAAATGTGCTGCCCAGTGTCAGAAAGCTTGTTCTCAGTTGCAGTTCATGGATCTTGCAACAGGATAATGCCCCAAAACACAGCTAAAAACACCCAAGAATGGCTAAGAGGAAAACATTGGACTATTCTGAAGTGGCCTTCTATGAGCCCTGACCTAAATCCTATTGAGCATCTTTGGAAGGAGCTGAAACATGCCGTCTGGGAAAGGCACCCTTCAAACCCGAGACAACTGGAGCAGTTTGCTCATGAGGAGTAGCCAAAATACCTTTTGAGAGGTGCAGAAGTCTCATTGACAGTTACAGGAATTGTTTGATTGCAGTGATTGCCTCAAAAGGTTGTGCAACAAAATATTAAGTTAAGGGTACCATCATTTCTGTCCAGGCCTGTTTCATGAGTTTTCTTTTTTTAAAAATTCTGTCGAAGCATGGTTGAAAAGCAATGTCTGACTTTCATTTCTTCATTTTCATAGAATTTTTATATATTATTACTTTTGTCAGATTCAAGTTATTTCTGTGACCATTGTGGGTTTTTCTTTCATTAAACGAGGGGTACCAACAATTTTGTCTACGTGTGTATTTCAGTAATTAAATTAAAAAAGTGACCTCCTATATTTTCTAGATTCTTTACACACAGAGAGTTCTATTTCAAGTGTTTTATTTCTGTAAATGTTGATTATGGATTACAGGTAATGAAAACCCAAATCTAAGAAAATTTGAATATTGTAAAAAAGCTCAGTATTGTAAATTCAGTGTGTCACCTGCCAAGGTTTCCTAAGCCTTTAAATGGTCCCTCAGTTTAGTTCAGTAGGTCACACAATCATGGAAGACGCTGATTATGATTTGTATTACTGAAATGAATAAGCGTTTCAAAGATATTCTAATTTATTGAGATGCACCTGTATGTCACCTTTGCCACTTTCTGAAAAGAGGGAGCAGTGATGGGAGTTCTGCAAACTTAAAGGATTTATCCGGCCTAAAATTTGATTTATTAATTAGGCCGGGGGACGTGAAAAAAAAAAAAAAAAAAACATACTCACTTGTCCCCGGTGCTCTGGCACCTCCCCATAGGATCCAGTCCTACAGCTGTAAGAGACAGCCAATGTTGTCCTAAGCTTTATTTGTCTGTATAAATTGTTAATGTTGAATGTATTTCTGTGATTCTGTTCCTTTAAGACAGCAGCCATTGTAATTGTGACATGATGCTGGAGTGAGACCCCCCCCCTTTTATGTCAGCCTGCCTGTTCTGCAGACAGAGTGTGAGCAGAGAAGCAGGAAGCGACGAGACAGAGAGCAGCAGCCATCTTGGCAAGAGAGAAGATAGGTGTCTGTGCTGTGTTGAACTGGTGTGGATATTTTTCTGTACAGCTAAGCTGTATCTTGGTCCAGAGACAAACAGAGTGTAAAGAGACAACAGGACTAGTGAGTCCACGTGAAAGGAACTGTGCTCAGTGGCTGATCAGTGAGACTGACATTGTGACTGTGTATATGGATACCACAGATAGAGACTCGCAGTGCTGTTGATGTACTGGACAGCACCTGCTAAATCCCGGCTTACATCCCAGCTCAGTGTATGGATTCGGCAGGACTGTGAGTGTGCTGAGTGGAATCTGCTGTTGGATTACATTACATTCATTGGGTTTCCCTGTTAAAGAGGACTTCATTTCTCCTGAGATCCTGATAACAGTGAGGAGAGGACGCTTCACTATAAAAGAAAGGAACGACTTTGGGCCCCACCGCGCGCTTCTACGGACTGTAAGCGGTCCACCTGGACCACTGGGGAAAAGGGGGTGCACCCAAATGTGATGTTAGGGATAGATTTGAGTATATTGTTCATTCAGTGTCCATACTGCAGAAGTGGACAGAGTAAAAGTAGAAACCATTGCAGAATTTGCCTTGAAATTGTTCATGCTATATTGTATATTTTGCTTGTCTTTATCCCTGTCATTTTACCTTCAAATAGCCTTTATTAACTTATAGTAAATATATATTCTTTTCTTGAACTACCGCGTGTGCGTTCATTTCTGGTTGCGGAGTCCAAACCACCTGCCTTGCTCTCGGTTCACAAATTGGCGTAGTCGGCAGGATCCGCTTACCAGAATGGACGGTGACGCACCTGTTCGGGAGAATGGTGCTGGAGGAAGAATGCCAGCAGGGGCTATAATGAGTCAGTTAGCTAAATTTGATGGCAATAATATGTCAGTGAGTATGTGGGTGGAACAGATACGAATGATACAGCGAATGTACCAGACCGCACCAGAAGTACTAGTAGAGCTAGCAATATTGACATTACAAGGGGATGCTAAGACCACGGTGATACTGAGGCCATTTGAACAAAGGCAGACATTTGAGCAAGTAGTCCAGATTCTAGAAACCATCTATGGAGAAACTGCATTGCTGGGGTCTTTGCAGGCTCGGTTCTTCCAGAGGGTACAACAGGAGAATGAAAGCCTTCCCCAATATGCAAATGCCCTACAAGAACTGCTCCGAGATATTTAAGTGAAGGAAAGAGGGGGCTCGCCAGCCTTCTGTAACCCTGATCGGACTCTCCGTGACCAGTTTGTCCTGGGGATACGTGACGGCAGTTTAACTGTGAATATGCAGGATTTTATACGACGAGAGACTGATGCTAAATTCCATGATGTACAGGTAGAGGCCATCTCCCGTGCCAATAGTATGGTCCTGAGGCCCCAGACTGCAGTTGGAGTTACTTTGTCACAGGGGGCTAGTTCTGGCTCAGAGACAGTAGAAAAGGGGACGGTTAAAGACATTCTCACAGTAATGCAGAAACTGCAAGAGCAAATGGAACACTTGCACACCCGTTGTGATGAGCAGTCTATGAAAATTGCAGACTTCCAGAAAACTGGAGGTGAAAGGGTGAGCCGTCCATACCCAAAAAATCTGAATCACCCACCACCCCGCTGGAGGGATGAGGATAGGACCTACCGAAGGGGTCCAAATCATTTAGTGCAGTGCTCAGGAGAAATCGAAGGGGCTTACCGAAGGGGCCCAAACAGATGGCCAGAACGACGGGAGATACGCTGCTGGGAGTGTGGACGGATGGGCCACGTTGCTGCTAGATGTCCAGAGCAGCGACAAACTTATGAGAGACCGCTGTTAAACTGAAGTCCCCTGCTGCTGTAGGACGTGTAGTAGGGGAGACTGACAAGAAGACTATGTGGGGAGAATGCCCTAATGATGACCTGATCGCTGCAAGTCCTGTTATACAGGTGGAAATGGAGGGTATTCCGGTTACCGGGATGATTGACACGGGTTCCCAAGTAACGACCTTGAGTAGAGACTGTTATGAACGGTACTTCCAGCAACATGTGAAATATGATCCCCATACATTCGTACGAGTGGTCGCAGCTAACCAGTTACCAGTTCCAGTCGTGGGAGTGGCCTGGATGAATGTCCGGGTATGTGACCAAGATCTAGGTAGGAAAGGCATTGTGGTGGTACAGGAGTCACATGAAGTAAAGGTCCCTGTCATTTTGGGGATGAATGTGTTAAAAGAATTAGATCAGATCCTCTTTGAAAAGAAAGGTCACGGTTATTGGAAAGAAACCAACACCCATCGGCCTACTCAAACAGCTTTCCAGCAGCTGATCCGGACATGTGGCTTACAGAAAAGTTCGGATGCACAACGTCCTCTGGCTCGAATTTCAGTTCCTTTGCATACAAAAGTTACACTGCCACCCAGTCGGGAGACAATAGTGTCCATGCCCGTAGGCACCTGTCGGAAACTAGAGGGCATAGCTGTGTTGGTAGAACCACTGCAGGCAGCCAAAGGAGGTGTTGATCCGCTAGTGGCCCGTTCCTTGGCAATAGTTCGCAATGGAAGAGTACCATTTTGATGTGTAAACACTCAGGACCAGAGTGTGGACCTGACCCCAGGGAGGCAGCTGGCTAACATCTATGTGACTCCGGAGGAAGTAAGGAAAGTAACTCCAATGCAGCTGAAGCCGACTGAAAGGGATGAGTGGACCGTAACTGTGTCCATGGGAGAAGATGAGGAACCCACCTCTGAATGGAATGGCCGTGCAATTCGAGAACAGATGAAGATGGATGCAAGTTCATGTTCTCTGGAATAGGTGCAGAAGGTAGATGAGCTGTTGTGGGAGAACCGAGCCGCCTTTGCACAGTATGCTGAAGATTTTGGATGTACCACAGGGATCTACCATGAGATTCCCACAGGAGACACCCCTCCAATTAGAGAGCGCTACCGACAAATTCCTCCACAGTTGTATCAGGAAGTGAAAGAACTGTTAGCTAAGATGCTACAGGGTGGGATCATCCAAGAAAGCCAAAGTCCCTGGGCGGCTCCTGTGGTGTTAGTAAGAAAGAAAGATGGGTCCATCCGATTTTGCGTAGACTATCGGAAGTTAAATGCTTGCACCGTACGAGATTCCTACCCCTTGCCACAGATTGAGGAGTCTCTCTCAGCGCTGGGGAAAGCCCGGTACTTCTCCTCAATAGATCTGGCTAGTGGGTATTGGCAGGTGCCGATGGCCACAAAAGACAAGGAGAAGACGGCATTCATCTTGCCCATGGGACTATACGAATTTAACCGGATGCCCTTCGGGTTGACAAATGCACCCGGAACGTTTCAGCGGTTGATGGAGAAATGTCTCGGTGACTTCAACTTTGAGTTCACTCTCATCTACTTGGATGACATTATAGTGTATTCTGCGACCTTTGAAGACCATCTCCACCAGTTGGGGCAAGTATTTCGAAGATTGCGGGAACATGGGCTCAAATTGAAACCCAGTAAATGTCGGTTGTTCCAATCTGAAATTGATTACTTGGGTCACCGCGTTTCAGAAGAAGGGGTGAGACCATCAAGAGACAAGATAGCGGCTGTTCAAGATTGGCCAATACCGACTACCCTGCGAGAAGTGAGGGCGTTCCTTGGAGTATCCAGTTACTATCGACGGTTTATTAAGGATTTCGCCAAGGTAGCAGCACCACTTAATGCTCTCCTACGAGGCACATCCGGTGGTCCAAAGAACCGGTCCGTGAAGTGGGGACCTGAACAGGAACAAGCCTTCCAGGCATTAAAGGATGCACTGACAACAGCCCCAATCTTGGCATATGCTGATTACCACTTGCCGTTCCAGCTGTATACAGATGCAAGCCTGTATGGTCTTGGAGCAGTGCTTTCCCAGCTTCAGGATGGTCAGGAGAGGGTCATAGCGTACGGCAGCCGGTCTTTGAGAGATTCTGAAAGAAACCCCGAGAATTATAGTTCATTTAAGTTGGAGCTGTTGGCACTGGTATGGGCCATGACCGAGAAATTCTCAGAATATTTGACCGGTGCTGAAGTTTTAGTACTGACTGACAACAACCCACTAGCTCACCTGGAAAATGCCAAGCTCGGGGCGTTAGAGCAGAGGTGGATAGCCCGAATGTCTAAGTTCAATTACCGCATTAAGTATCGGTCCAAGACAGAGAACCAGAATGCTGACGGACTTTCTAGGGTAACCGCCCAGACCCCCACAGTAGACGTGGATCATGAGTTGGAGCATGTGGAGGTGCCCGACTTCAGCAGATTTTCACAGGCCTTGGCCGCCGCTAATCAGTTTGAGATGGAGGGGACTGAAACGGCTCCTTTCTTTGGTCCCTCACGACAGGAATGGGCACAGATACAACAGACCCATGAGGGGCTGGCGCAGATGATCAAGTGTGTTGAGAAAGGCCAGAAGCCCTGTAGAGAGGAAAGAGAACGACTGACATGTGAGATATTATCTGTTCTGAGTCAGTGGGAAAAGTTGGAGATGAAAAATGGAGTGCTATGCCGAAAGGTCTATTTACCTTCTGAGATCGACATTCGATACCAAATTGTGGTGCCTAGTGAACTGGCTCGCTCGTTGGCAGTTGAGGCTCATAATAAGAATGGACATTTTGGTCATGAGAAGACCTTTCGTTGGTTACAGCGACTGATTTACTGCCCTGGTCTTCGTCAAATGGTCGAAGAAGTATGCCGCAGCTGTCGAACTTGTGAGATCCATAAGGCAATAGAACAGAGAGCTCCCCTGCAAACCATAGTGACCCAGGAACCTTTAGAAATCGTCATGATAGACTATCTAATGGTTGGCCCATCCAATAGCAGACACCAGTATTGCCTCGTAATGGTGGATCACTTCACCAAATTTGCGGTGGTAACCGCCACCAAGGACCAGACAGCTGAGTCAGCAGCTCGTGCTCTGTGCCAAGATTTCATTCGAGTATATGGGTGTCCCCAACGCATCCACTCCGACCAGGGCGCCTGCTTTGAGGGACACGTAATGAAAGAAGTTCAACGTATCTACGGGATAAAGAAGTCGCACACGACTCCATACCACCCTCAGGGAAATGGGGCCTGTGAAAGATTCAACAGAACTCTGCTACAGATGCTGCGGACTCTGGAGGAAGACAAGAAGTTACAGTGGCCTCAGTTCTTGTCTGAAATGGTGTGGGCCTATAACAATCAGGTCCATTCTACAACGGGGTACTCTCCTTATACACTTCTCTTTGGGCGGTCTGGGCGAAGTATAGGAGAATTACAGTTGGATGATGTGGATGGGTTCCCTCCGAGGGATCCAACCTCTTGGGTGCGGGCGCACCGGCAGAGACTTGAGACGATCCATCGATTGGTGCGGCAGCGCCTGCAAGAACATCCCCATCCTGATAAGACCATTGCAACCAGGCGACCTGGTGCTAGTTCGTGTCAAGAAACCCCAAGGGAAATTGGAAAGCCGATGGGAGGCTTTGCCGTATCGTGTTGTTGGCCGCAAGTATGCGAATGGGCCAGTGTACCAGGTCCAGAAAGAAGGAACTGATTGTGTTCGACTACTTCACCGAAATATGTTGCGCCTGTGTCATTCTGAAGGGACAAATCATGATGGGCCTGCCAATGTGAATGAGCTCCCACAGTCAGAGAATGGAGGTGCGGAATGGGCCTCCGACGAGGAGGATGATTGTTGGCCGATCCCTGCTCCTGGGGATGTTCCACCTGTGACTACTGTATCTCCGGCCTGTGCCCCCTCTGGTGCTGAATCCACTGGTCCTTCTCAGCCCATAGCTGCAGCACCCCATAATATACCACCGGTCCTCAGACGGACCACTAGGCCAAATGCTGGTATTCCCCCTGTTCGGTATGCGCAGGATGAGTTTGTTTGGCCTGCCATACATCGGTATACTACCACCCTGTGCATAAAAGTACAACCCTCTGGATATACAGTCATAGGCAGGGACTGCCAATCTTAAAGTGGGGGGGGAATATGTAAGAGACAGCCAATGTTGTCCTAAGCTTTATTTGTCTGTATAAATTGTTAATGTTGAATGTATTTCTGTGATTCTGTTCCTTTAAGACAGCAGCCATTGTAATTGTGACATGATGCTGGAGTGAGACCCCCCTTTTATGTCAGCCTGCCTGTTCTGCAGACAGAGTGTGAGCAGAGAAGCAGGAAGTGACGAGACAGAGAGCAGCAGCCATCTTGGCAAGGAGAGAAGACAGGTGTCTGTGCTGTGTTGAACTGGTGTGGATATTTTTCTGTACAGCTAAGCTGTATCTTGGTCCAGAGACAAACAGAGTGTAAAGAGACAACAGGACTAGTGAGTCCACGTGAAAGGAACTGTGCTCAGTGGCTGATCAGTGAGACTGACATTGTGACTGTGTATATGGATACCACATATAGAGACTCGCAGTGCTGTTGATGTACTGGACAGCACCTGCTAAATCCCGGCTTACATCCCAGCTCAGTGTATGGATTCAGCAGGACTGTCAGTGTGCTGAGTGGAATCTGCTGTTGGATTACATTGCATTCATTGGGTTTCCCTGTTAAAGAGGACTTCATTTCTCCTGAGATCCTGATAACAGTGAGGAGAGGACGCTTCACTATAAAAGAAAGGAACGACTTTGGGCCCCACCGTGTGCTTCTACGGACTGTAAGCGGTCCACCTGGACCACTGGGGAAAAGGGGGTGCACCCAAATGTGATGTCAGGGTCAGTTAGGGATAGATTTGAGTATATTGTTCATTCAGTGTCCATACTGCAGAAGTGGACAGAGTAAAAGTAGAAACCATTGCAGAATTTGCCTTGAAATTGTTCATGCTATATTGCATATTTTGCTTGTCTTTATCCCTGTCATTTTACCTTCAAATAGCCTTTATTAACTTATAGTAAATATATATTCTTTTCTTGAACTACCGCGTGTGCGTTCATTTCTGGTTGCGGGGTCCAAACCACCCGGCGTGGTCGGGGGTCAAAGCGCCCCTTTGGTGTTTTCTGGGGGGGGGGCCCGCCCCGCATGGGGGGGGGGGGGTTTAGGGGCCCCCCGCCGGGGCCCCTGTTTTTTTCCTGGGGGGGGGGGGGGGGGGGGGTGGGGCCCCCGGGGGGGGGGGGCGCCGGGGGGGGGGGGGGGGGGGGGGGGGCCGAGGGGGGGGGGGGGATATTTGGGAGGAGGGGGGGGGGGGGGGGGGGGGGGGGGGGGGGGGGGGGGGGGGGGGGCGGGGGGGGGGGGGGGGGAGTTTTTTTTTTTTTTAATCTCCCCCGGCCTAATGATAAAATATTGTTAAGCCTGGACAACCTCTTTAAGAATTAACAACCTCTTTAAGAATTAACCTGAGAATGAACATCCAGATTGCATATTTATGACACCTGGCAGCAAAAAGGACAATTTGTACCAGTCACTGCCCGATGGTTCTTCCAGCTGCGTGATCCAGATGCAGCAGTCATTTAGAAATACACAGGGCTTTAGCCTATGTACAACCATACCACACGTCCTGTTTGGCAGGAAGACTGGTCTAATGTAATATCAACAGATATGTACTCCATTACTAGTCCTCTGGGCTGCAAATGTCCAGATAGCAACGTTTCTGAACACAACATGGTTTTGTGACTGATATGATAAAATGTTAACTATCCTACATGTGTCTAATTGTGTTGTATTGATTTCAAGGTGAATCATTAATAGCTAGTAAATTTATCTGATCTAAACAGCAATGCGCAACTCTTGAAGAATTGTCTTGAAGACCTGCACTAGGAGGGTCATGTGACCCCAAGGTCCAACTGAATGTACTATAATGCAATAACAGTTAATGATACAGTTTGGCATGTATTTACCAGCATAGCAATGAAAATATACATAATAAACTATATAGAAGTCACTCTCTATGAAATGGCTTATGATGAAAACAGCAAAAATTGTCCTCCACATCAAATGTTGCAGAAAACCATGCTGCAACCGGCCTGCTGTGATTTAAAAGCACGGGCGGCACATGGGGGACACGGGGATGTCCCCCGTGTGCCGCCCGTGCACGGGCCGTGTTTCCACGGCTCCATTCATTAAATGAACAGGAGCCACAGAAGCAAGGGCCGCAAAATAGGACAGGAATAGGACCTGTCCTATCTGATGCGGCCCCGACTGTCGGCCCGCACACGGAACCGTGAAATTCACAGTCGTGTGTACAGGCCCATAGAAAAGAATGGGTCAGTGTGCTACAGTGGGGAAAAAAAAGTATTTATTCTGCCACCAAAGTATGCAAATTCTGCCACTTAAAAAGATGAGAGGCCTGTAATTCACATCATAGGTAGACCTTAACTATGAGAGACAAAATGAGAAAATCACATTGTCTGACTTTTTAAGAATTTATTTTTAAATTATGGTGGAAAATAAGTATTTGGTCTTTAAACTCCCTCCAAAGGTTTTCTATGGGGTTGAGATCTGGAGACTGGCTAGGCCACTCCAGGACCTTGAAATACTTCTTACGAAGCCACTCCTTCGTTACCCTGGTGGTGTGCTTGGGATCATTGTCATGCTGAAAGACCCAGCCACGTTTCATCTTCAATGCCCTTGCTGATGGAAGGAGGTTTGTGCTCAAAATCTCACAATACATGGCCCCATTCATTCTTTCATGTACATGGATCAGTCGTCCTGGTCCCTTTGCAGAGAAACAGCCCCAAAGCATGATGTTGCCACCCCCATGCTTCACAGTAGGTATGGTGTTTTTTGGATGCAACTCAGCATTCACTCTCCTCCAAACACGACGAGTTGTGTTTCTACCAAACAGTTCTACTTTGGTTTCATCTGACCATATGACATTCTTCCAGTACTCTTCTGGAACATCCAAATGCTCTCTAGCAAACTTCAGATGGGCCCGGATATGTACTGTCTTAAGCAGGGGGACACGTCTGGCACTGCAGGATCTGAGTCCCTGGCGGCGTAGTGTGTTACTGACGGTAGCCTTTGTTACGTTAGATCTCCATGAGATCTTGCATGGAGCCCTTGATCGAGGGAGATTATCAGTGTTCTTGTATGTCTTCCATTTTCTATTGCTTCCACAGTTGATTTCTTCACACCAAGCTGCTTGCCTATTGCAGATTCAGTCTTCCCAGCCTGGTTCAGGTCTACAATTTTGTTTCTGGTGTCCTTCCACAGCTCTTTGGTCTTCACCATAGTGGAGTTTGGAGTGTGACTGTTTGAGGTTGTGGACAGGTGTCTTCTATACTGATAACAATGTCAAACAGGAGCCATTACTACAGGTAAATGAGTGGAGGACAGATGAGCTTCTTAAAGAAGAAGTTACAGGTCTGTGAGAGCCAGAAATCTTGCTTGTTTGTAGGTGACCAAATACTTATTTTCCACCATAATTTGCAAATAAATTCTTTACAAATCATACAATGTGATTTTCTGGATTTGTTTTCTCATTTTGTCTCTCATAGTTGAGGTATTCCTATGAGGTCAATTACAGGCCTCTCTCATCTTTTTAAGTGGGAGAACTTGCACAATTGGTGGCTGACTAAATACTTTTTTTTTCCCCACTGTAACACACTGACCACGGCCACGGTTGCCTGCAAGGGGCCTAACAGTTAGTAAACCAGTTCAACTTACTACCGCAATCAAATGGCTTTCTCTCTTCATTTAACCAGGGTTTGGATGTGGTAGAACAGGTGGCAAAATTACTAGGCATGGCTGATCATGACCTAACCATTTGGTACAAAACAATTTATGGCAGATGGGAGATTCTTTAGTATAATAAAAAAACAAAAAAACAAAACAAAACTAGGCTACAATGTGAAGGGGTGTTTTTTGGTAAGGTTTTTAGTATGGTTCTAATATGTTTTGTGTATAATAGTCCTTAACACTGTTTAGCCATTATTCATGATGCTTATGAATACCTGGCCTTTATACTTGATTATCATGGTTTACTGCAGCATTATTCAAGGCTCTGAAGGCCAATACAGTTCTTGAATGTACTATTCAAACTACTATTTTTGCCACACTTCACACCTCCATAGAGCACTATTATGTGGCTCTCCTTTCTAAACTCCCTCTATTTTGTAAAATATTTATGTATTTATGTTTTTTACCATGTGAAATAAATATTATTTTTACTTGTTTGTGGGACTGTTTGGTAATGTATTTCAATTACAATATTATGGCATATCCCTCGGATTACAACATATATCTGATATGGGAACATTCAAATACCGATTAACATGATATAATGTTACATTTAGCAATATATATATATATTGTATATATGTATAGTATAAATGAGAATTATGTATTTTAATTCAAACAAAGAACTGGATGGATCTTTATGAATTAAGGAATAAGACTGCAACATTAATTAACATATTTCTGTGAAGCTATAATAAGGAGGGGTTAAAAGCCCTCTGATTAATTTGCCTAAGAAAAAATGAAAACATATTAAACAAAAAAAATAAATAAATAAAAACAATAGTAAAATGTTTACCCATATTTACCCAGGCCTGAAATCCTCCCTCTTTTGTCTCACTTAATACTGGGAATTGTGATAATGCTGCCGCCTCTTTGAACATATTTTAGGCAAAGCTGCTGGCGAAGAATTCATAGTGATGCCTTATTGCATTATCTCCACTGCAGTCTTTTTAGTGAAGACCAAAGCAGTCTGTTGCCTTTGGAAAAATTACATTTATCTGTGTTGCTTTTCATGTGGATAGGATTTCTGAACTGCGCCTTATCTCAGCCTTTCTCTTCTTTTATCATCACAAGGAAATTAATAAGGAGAGTATTTGTATGTTTCCTGCAGATGGAGCTTCAATAGCACGCAGAAAACAAGCAAGACTTTAAATTGTTGTGCGTGCAGCATTTTTGGATTAAACAGGGATGCGTAAACTCTTCTATGAAAAACCAATTAACATTTGGTGTCGGAAAAAGCAGTAAACAAGATTTTCTAGAAGGAGATATTTTTCTTGCTGCTGAAAAGGCAAAATACTTTTCTCAGTAATTTGACATTAGGTGAGGGAAATAAGTAAATTCATATGATGTTTTCCAGCATGAATGAAAGCAAACACTTGGCCTGTACAATCATGCATAACAATTCCATTTGGTTAAATGAATAATAATATTGCTTAATTTTGACAATACATTGATTCACTTAACTATGAAAAAAAATGTTAATTTATATAAATCTCATTTGCCACAAGTCATTAAAGAGGTTTTCCCCAACATGTTTTTTTTTTTTTTTTTTTTTATCAAACTAAAACAACCATGCAGATAAATGAACTGTACAGTCACCCACCACCTATGTCTCCACTCCTCCAAGATTTGCATCCCCATGACCCCATTACAATGTAGCATGTGAGTGTCTGCTTCACTAGTGAAAATTATATTTCCCTGTACACGTGCTCTGTACACCTACTAAATGCTGTACAGGACATATCCAGTGGCAACAGTGGTAAGGAACAAGGGATTTTGTTTGGCCTTTTTGTAGTGACATATACAGTTTTCCTACTTTCAATGGCTGACAATGATATTTTGCAAAGTACTCGGTAGAGATTGCCAATATTATTTGAAGCTCCTCATGTCACATGTCAGGTGTAGACTTTGCAGTACATTCGCCATGGACAAATATGGGGAAAAAAATGATACCAATTATACCCACTCTGCAGCAGTGGGCAGCTGTAGACTCACCATGGGGATACCTGGCTAAGAAAACAGTAAGATAGTTTAGGTTAGCTGATGCTTCTTTAAAAGACAGCAATATTAAAATAAAAAATAATAAGGGCTCATGGACACTTACACGAATCCTGTCAGTAGTGTATGGAAACTGTACAGCTTCTTGGCAGGGATCCATAAAGGAGCTGTTGGAATCCATGTGTACTTATTGGATGAATGCCTCTTGTATACAGTATATGCAATCTGAAAAGAAAAGAACCTCTATGCTACTGTATTAAATTGGAGTCATCTGAAGGTAATATAAAGGTGATAAAGGATTCCTGGATCTCTATGGCAGCCCTATTACAGCTCTATATTAAACTAAAACATAATATGGCCATCTGCACAAACCCTAATAAGAAACATTCCATACAAAATTGTAGGGTCTCAGGGAGTGGGTAATACAGGGATTGTAGTGAACATCCATACAGTACTTACTGATATTCATATGTATCCCAAATGATGGGGTATTTTAAGACCCAAGCCAATCTGCAAAGAAATTAATTTGTTAAATATAATATAGCAGTTAACATTTAGCTACAGTTAGTGTGACATCTTTGCAAAAAGTGGGACTATTTCCAAGTTTGAGGACCCCAGTGTCATGCATGCTCTTGATCCTTGTAACTGCGCTTTATCAATCATTATGCTTGTTTAACCAAACAAAAATTATTGTGCTCACTATTAAATTATCTGTAAAGCACCATCACTTCTTATCATATTTTTTTTATATAAAAAGATCTTCCCACACAGTAGATTTGTTGCAGAAAATTTTATGACTAAGGTTTAGGCCACATCTTAGGGAAAAGTTGCATTTTTGTGTTGCAATATTGCTATTACTTAAGCAAAAGCCAAAAGTGGCTTCAAAAGGAATGCAAAATATAAAGGAAGCACTTGAACTTCTCCCTTCTTCTAATACTACTCCTTGCTTCGGCTCAAAAACAAAAAAAACAAAAAACACAGGTTGTCCTCAGCTTAATCTTAAAACCTACATAAATACGGCACCCCAAGAAAGAGAGAATTTTTCTTTCACAAATAATGTATTCTTTATAACATATGAGAATTCACACATTTGCACACCAAGCATTCAGACTTTCAGTGCATTTCTTTTTATTCATTACTGGTTACTGATAAGCACTTTTTGAACTGCAAAATGAATACTTGTATAATGCGACACTATGCTCTGAAATTATAACATATATCAGGCAAACAATATCATCTGTGATTCCCAATACAATATGTACATTTGGTTTAGTCTCACCAGCACGTATTCATATGGACTGACCTGTACATATATTTATAATTGATTTTATTTCTAAAATATTACAAATAAATTGATACTACCACTTGAAGTCTTTGCAATGGTGACAGATACACTCATTGACAAATACAATAACACTCCCAGACAGAAAATTCAGATTAGCGCAAACCTTTGCAGTTTGTAGTTATGTCTCAGGTAGATGTGTAAATGATTACAGGTATGGTCTCATTAGCCACTTGGTCTTGTCACAAAGGGCAGAAAAGTGCTTCCCCCTCTGCCCTATAAAGCGGCTCTCAGAGGCAACTCTTGGGTAGTGTACATCTTGGGAAAAGATTGTTGAATGCTAGACCTGCCTCTAAGACACACTCAAATACATTTTGTCCAATTGTCAGACTTTGAGAGGGGACTCATCAATGGACTGAGAGAAGACAGATGGTCATTTCAATTAATTTATTCTGACCTAGCTGTTGCGAGTTGTTGGCAGCAGTGGGTACATGATGGAATGCACACAACAGGCCCTGGAAGGCCCAGACAGACCACCAGTAGAGAGGATCATTTTATCCACTGACAGCTCCCACATTGTCCTTGTCCAGAATCCATGTACCTTTACCGGTGCTTACCAGATAGAAATTTGGTGTCACAGTGTTCATAACTCACCATTCATCTTCGTTTCCAGTGATACTGTGAACAAAAAAACCTGGACTTCTATGGACTAGAACTGTATTGTGTTTAGTGACAAATCTGGGTTCTGTTTAGGATCCGATGATGGCAGGATCCGAACCGCCGACCCCAACTCCCCCCAGACCGCCTCTTCCAACCCCCCCCGCACAAACCGCATTCGTGCGCACACTATTATGCACTATAGTGGCCCCTACACACAGTATTATGCCCCATAGTGGCCCCTGCACACAGTATTATGCCCCATGGTTGCCCCTGCACACAGTATTATGCCCTACAGTGGCCCCTGCAATCAGTACTATGCCCCATTGTAGACCACCTATGAACAATTATTATACTCTTTTCAGACCTCAAAGTATAATCATTGGAGACCCAGGGGAAGATACAAACATAAACAATGTTACTTACCTCTCCCTGGTTCCGGTGCACTCTCCGCTACTTGGACCAGATGTCGAGTGAGCCAGGCCGGCATCGTGACGCATGATGACGTCGGCTTACGTCTGGGATGTCACCAAACAGGCCCTAACCTCCCCAGGGCCTCCGATCATTATACTCTGGGGTCTAAAAAGACTACAGTGATGATAGCAGTGTTTGTGGGGTTCGGCCCGCGGCCCTACTTACTGATCCCTGCTCCTGCTCACAGCCGCCTCCGCTTTCTCAGAAGGGGAAGTGCAGGCGGCCATAAGCAGGAGTGAGGATTGGTAAGTATATAGGGTCCATTACCTGCTGGTTTTACTCCAGCAGGTAACGGCCTATTAAAAAAAATAAAATAAATAAAAAAGCATCGGGGGCCCACCATACCCCCTAATGTCCCAGGCCCTGTGGCAGCCGCTACTGCTGCTACCCCAGTATATACGCCCCTGAATGGTCAGATTCAAGTATGGATACCTCACTGTGAACGCTTCAATCCTAATTTTGCTGTAGCGTGACATGCTGCCCCAACTGCTGATTTAATGAACTGGGGAGACATTGCATATGACAGACTACCCCTAGTAGTTATAAGACACTAACAGCTCAGCGATATGGGCAGGACATCCTGGAGACACATGTGTTGCCTCTCATGGCAGGGCTTCCAACTGGCATTTTTCCCCAGTATTATGCTCTTCCACTCACATAAAGGGTTTCCTAGGATTGCCAAATTGCAACACTTTCTTGGCCTGCCTGGGACAATCAGGGATGCTTGCTTTGGCAACGTACGAATATACAGGATCAGTTGCAACATGTGTGTGTAAATATGTCACAGGATACCATACTGAACATGTTAAGCCATATCTCCTTTTGTATTCAGACTAGCAGTGACCCACCAGAGTACTAGAGTCACCTTCCCATTGGAGGTCTTGAGACGATCGGGGGGTACATGTGGGCAGGTAGTGGGAGATTAGGTCAGAGATATATGGAGGGGACAGGTTGTGGATGGCCTTGTATTTCAGCGTTAACATTTTAAACTCTATTCGCTGGGCGATGGGTAGCCAGTGAAGGGTTTGGCAGGGTGGAGTGGCTGATGAAAAATGGGGGAGAGGTGAATTAAGCAGATGGCAGAGTTTAAGGTGGACTGCAGGGGGGAGTGAGATAATTTGCTGAGAGTCCTTGGAAAAGGATGTTAAAGTAGTCTAAGCGGGATCATTACATTCATACATATGAAGTTTCATTTGATTCCAAAAGCTCCTTCTTTGTGCATTATTTTTTTTGCCAAGGAGTACATTTTCTCTGTTTGAGGTGATGTGGCCATAGTTTCTTCATGGTTATAAGCTCTATTCTATTCTTAGGTTGTAAGCAACACACATAACTAATACAATTTAGCACCAATCAATACACAACATTAGTCTGGTTTTACATGGTTTAGTTAGATACCTATTACCAAGCAACATGTCTTTTGACAGTAGAACAGCGTGGTTCATTACACACAAGGCAGGACATCCAATTTCTGATAATTAGCCAGAAGAATCCATCTGATCAATAGTAATCAGGTAACATCAATTTAGAGCAGAGCAGATCAATAAGATCAATTTAAATTAATCAACACCAGCAGATGTCAAGCGAAGTAACACTATTATGGCCAATGCTACCTAGAAGTCTTTATACGGAGACTGTTTCATTGAATTGTAAGTGAGAAACAAGCATAATCCTTAGAAAAAGGTATTTCAAACTAAAATGACTGCTATAATCTAGCAAAACTTTTGCAATTTAGCAAGATTCAGAGGTGAAATTACCCAGATTTACATCCTGGGAAGCGACACCAAGCACTGAAAAATGCGGAAACATGCGGAGAGAAACATGCGAAAACCGGGGCGGAAACCACACAGACCCCATTATAGTAAACCACTTCTCTCTGCGTATAGGTTTCCGTTCGGAGGGTCCCCAAGCGGACTCCCCTGTACGGAAACCGAACATAGATGTGATCCGGCCCTAACAGGGTACTAGAGAAACCTTTTGAATGTAAAGTTTTCCCCAATGAACTTATCTTTTCACTCTAATATTGTAATTACCTACATATTATTATTATATATCATATATTATCATATATTACTTATCATCTTTACATTCACACATATAAAGTTTCATTTCATTTCAAAAACTCCTTCTTGACACTGCCTACCAATGTGAGGTGGACTAACCCCATTGGTTGAAGACACTAACTGAGGGAGAGTTCATAATTTGCTGGTTAGTATTTAAGGGTGGTCAGCTGGCCTTGGTGTCGCCACACCTTTGTCATGCTGCCAGGCCACCATCCAGGCAACATCTGCTATACTGCAATATTTTGCACATTCCCTGATGAATTTTTAATAGAAGGAAATGTATTTGAATATAAAAGAATAAGTACATAACAGATCGTTGGACTGTCTTTTTCAGGACAGTAATGGGTCAGTTTAGGAAGGGCAATCTACAGAGGGAATCCATGCATGATGGGTGGACCCCTTCAGTTTATCCATCTTGTTCCTAGTGGGTTGGTGGTCAGCCCTTATCAGGGTAGTGAATGTTCAGAATGGGTGTTGAAGGCATTGAGAATAAGAGGATCTAATCTTTTCAAGGCGGGAAAGATTCACCACAGGACAATACTATCAGGGTGTTAACATACACTCCATTCCATTTGGTATAAACCAATACCATTGTGTAGAGGGCAGCTGTGCTATTTTTGTAACCTGATTTAGTATCACTGACAATGGTGGTCCCAGAGCCTTGCCCTGTCACGGTCTTATATAGGAAGGATGACCTTTTAAACCTTGTAGACCGTTCCAATTGGCTGATGGCTTGATCTAGCACCTGTTATGAGCCATGACCATTATTTAGTACTGTTTAGCCTTGACTGTCACATTATTTATTAGAGTGTATAGGGGAAATTACCCATACTTATAATCTCTTGTGTGTATGAGACTAACAACTTGTATTTACTAGGGCTGTCTAATTTTTGTTAAAGAACAGTTCTTAGTCAAGCTAGACTAGCAAGACAGCCTGCTTCTTTGTATTTTATTATGTTCTATTTTAGATGAGACTAATATAGGTTAAGTTTTATACCCATTCTATTTCAACTGCTGCGACTTACTGACTAAATGGAGATGATGCACAGAGAGGAGCAAGTGCTATCTTACTGAAAGACTGAGCAGTTGATTGAGGTGTTGCTGAAGAAACTATTACCACCACTGTGTATCAGTAGAGTGTTGCTAGTGTCAGCAAAGTGCTCCAAGTTGAAGTCATCTGTTGCCTCTTGAAAGGCTCACATCTGCACAAAGGACTTCTTCCTCCCCTGGTTTCAGTTTTATAATGACGAACCCCATTACAGTCAATGGGGTCCATCCGCCTCTTCATTGTTTGGGTCCCCCGATGGACCTGAACAGCGGAGAGGAAACGCTAGTGTGAACCTAGCATAAGACTGTTCAGTAACTGCCACACTAGTTTCCTCATTTGAGAACTCTGTAATTGCATCTGGTTGTCACCTACAATGCACACTTTGAGATGTCAGGTATAGTTGCATGGGAACTATATCCAACATTACAAAAGGTTGACCATTTCTAACCAATATTTCCAGACCCCCCTCTCATACGTTATAAGCTATAAAGATTCCTAGCTGAAATTAGGATTACAAAATCCCAGGTATTTTCACCTGCTCCACACCAAGTGTGGAATACTTAAAGGGGTTATCTTGTTGGTACATATAATTAAAGGGGTTATCCGGTTTCTAACATTGATGGCCTATCCTATCACTCCCGGAACCCCGACAGATCACTGGTATCCAGACAGTCTGACTCTCGGTATTGTTTACATACAGCAAGTCACGCTGCTCACTCGCCAAACAAATTGTAGTGGCAAGTGAAGCTATTGCAGCACTGTCCCATTGAAATCTATGGAACAGCGCTGCAATACCTACACTTGCCATTACAGTTGGTATGGTGAGTGAGCAGCACAGCTCACGTTATGTAAACAAAACTGAGAGCCACATGGTATGGGTACCAGGGGTCTGTCGGGATCCTTGGGGTGACAAGATTGGCCATCAATGTTAGAAATCGGATAACCCCTTTAATTATATGTACCAAATGCCCTGCTGGTGGTCTATATGCTTAGAATAAGAATTAACCCTCATTGTCATAAAGTAAAAGTAAAGAGGACATATTTACCTTTGCCAAAATATTTCTGTAGTTCTGATCACATGATGGACAGTAAAATATTGGTCTTAGAAGTTAATTTCAAATTTCAGACTGACAGAAGAGTCCTGGAGTACAAGCGCATGACAACCATTGACACACTCAGAATGTGTCTCATGGATTTATGTCATTCTACATCACTTAAGAAATGTGTCCTCAGCCCTGTGGGGATTTCACAACCATGGACAAGAACTCAAGTAGACGACAATAAAACTTTCACACTTCTTATCTACGAATTTCTCCAATATTTACTGCTGTAGTTGTTTACTCCTCTGCTATTACTGATAGCTCTATTTTATATCACTTGTCTCATTTACCACAGTATTATACATCCTGTTATATATAAATATGTGACTCTTCAGACACTGTGTTATACCATGCCTGATGACAAAACCTAAGTAGTCTTGAAAGCTTACCGTTTGTCATAAACTTTTTAGTTTGCCATTAAAACCATCGACTACTGAAGACTCTCAAGTTTTATTTTTTAAATCTACTGGATAATACGATACAAAGATATATTTTCCTTAACCATCTATATTTGCAAGCATCTATGTGAACTTTTTAGCTGCTCTGTTTTGTACCAATGTATATATTTCAATGGTGTAACATTGTCTACATTTCCTGTGTAAGTGTGCTCCAATAAATGCATTTCATTTTCTAAAATGCTTGCTTTTCTTTGTGTCTCACGATTTCTATTGCACTCATTCTCATGATATATCTAACTATGTAACTTTATCAGGCATTGTTTCATAACTAGAAGCACTGCATATATATCCTGTGACATACATCGTGAAAGAGGTGCATTTCTGTCTCTTGTAGATTTTTTTGGTGTAATGGTAAAGCCAATGGGATTCACATATAAATTTATGTTCTCCAAAATGCCTGCAAATGTTCACAAGTTCACAGTCCATGACAAAACTCTACTCCTGCAGAAAGGCCCTTTGAAGAAGCAGTCAGGGCATGATATCTTTGCTGGAAGGATTCATTATTTATATTTAAAAATAATGAGGGAAATTTATTACATTGAGCTTGGCAATTGATATAAAAGTGGCAATTTTTTTGGCACACAACTATTTTTAGCTTGGCCTTTTTGCTGCTATTTGGGGAAGAATCAGGATGGGCCACAAAACTGTTTCAAATTTTAGCTGAACTCTGCACCAGTCCATGGCTGCCATAGGGTTGAATTCGAGTACACAGGCCAGAGCCTTTTTATAATTCTGGCACATCTCACTCCACGGGAGGAATTGATTAATCTGGTGTAAGAAATGTCATTCTTAATAAATTCCCCTATGTGTTTAATCTAGGAATTCTCTATAGGTTTCAGCCTCTTGTTCTAGTCCAGTAGTGTTCCTAGACCAGTATTGTTTTCTTCTGCCTTGTTCCATTTCTAGCTTCTTTTGCTCTATTTTTTTAGCTTCCCTGATAGAATCTGCTTCTTGACCCATTGCTGTGTTTAGACCCACTAATTATTTTTTCTTGTCTTTGGGTCTTAAGTGCTCTCCTGTTGTTCACATTAGAGTCAGTATTACAGATTAGTGTTACTATTAGGGATATCTTAAGAAGCAGTGAGGGTCTTGGGTGTTTGGGTCAGTGTCTAGATGGATATAGGGAAATAATAAAGGAGTCAGGTTATTGTCTGTTTGTTTAACCATGTGTTGACTAATAACATCCCCATCATCTGTTTGCTCCATTGTCTGACTATCATCATTATCATCCATTTGTTTCATCATCATCCTTTTCCAGTCATCTGTTGGTGAGTTCATATTTTCTTGCATTCTTGTTATATGCAAATGTTGTGATACATGCTTTATATTTCCTGTTTCTTGTAATGTCCATCTGTTGTATAATTCAGTTCTATTGTCAGTCCTGGGAGAAACTGTTAGTACATTGGAAGGGGACTATGATAGGTGAAGTCCAGTTCTGTTGTCTTGTATCCAACCAACATTGTTACAAGTATGTACTTCCTGTTGTGTGTCTAGACCTCTAGGGTTTTATATCATATTTTGTAGTTTGAACAAACATAGTTCCATTTGCTAAAATTCCTGGTTTGGCGAACTGGTATGCATAATTTTCATGCATACTACACATTTCACTACAACCACAGATCAGCTACTGCAAAAGGTCAGATGATTGAAATGTCTGACACTGATGCAACTGGGTGTCAATTCTTACACTAAACGATATACCTGACACAAAATATGCTGTTATAAATAAAGGTTCTATAGGGAACTACTGGGATGTAGTGTATTTGGCCTCTCTGCCCCTGCTGCTTGGCCTCAGAAACCCCAGGGATTCAATACAAGGTTTGTTTTGTAAATAAGTGTGAGTCAGAACCATGAGGGACAGAGCTGCAGTGAGGACACGAGGACACATCTCCTAAGCAGACACAAACTAAGGCAAGTGGCAGGTGCACTCTTTATAACTAGAAGGAATAGATAAGCAGATCTTTGAGCATCTATATCTGGAGTGTATAGGAATAGATTGCCACCTGTCCCACTTTATCTCCCTCATACAGAGCCATTAGTTCTGCTCTTTGTTACCTATATACTCACAGGCTTTATCTAGTAATTGTCAATAGGGATCAGTATATAGTTCAAGGTAGTGATAGTTTAGGCTTCCGATGGCCAACTATATAGTTAGAGGCCCGGTTGCACTGGTAGATTAGTTGGCAGGTTAAGGACTCGGTGCCAGGGTAGTGAGGCCTGCATCTACTACTGTTGTTTTGGTCCTGTTTGTTGCATGGAAGAAATCCTTTCATCAAGAATCGTCATCATCTTCTGGAAGAATCCGAGGATCTACAGCCTCCTGGGTGGAGGCACTGATATACTTCATATATGTTCCCACTCTTCTCTTCAGCGAAGGCTTCAGGTACCATTATACACACAGGTCAGCGCCAGAGTCTGTTGTGGGAGGGATAATACTCATACCCCCCCAAATAGGGCTAGACTTCTTATACTTATAATTGTAAAAAAAACTGTAAGCAACTGGAGTACATGAATTCCTTAGGCTAGATTCACATGAAAGACTTACAAAACTTCTGTAAAAAACATCCATTTTTCATGGCTGTCTTCCATCCGAAGGGCACCCGTTTTCAAGGATCCCCCATACATTTCAGTTACAATGGACTGTCAAAATAACAGTCATGTGAATAACCCCCATTCACTGATATTAAATTAAATGCTGCAGTGTGACATTAAAATGACGTTGTGTGAATGTAACCTTACTGTGTAGGCCATTTGAAGTATTTAGTATGTTAGAGAGATTTGAGGTCCCCAGTGATGTGTGCATTGTAGCCAATCCACTACATATCTAAATAAACATGCTAAGTTGCAATATTGTGTATTTTCACCCAATCTTCTAGTGTCTTGCTTAGCAATCACTTGTGCATTGTATTCCGTAGTCTTCTTCCTTTACATATGGATTTGAGGAATGCTGAGCTTAGAAATGGAACATATGTTTTAGTAAATTGGAGATGAGAATATAACAGGTTAGGGAAAGTAGTTAAGGGCAAAAATAGTGACTGTCATCTGTGTAGTTTCATCCAGCAGTTTCTTGAAAAATGGGTGGAAATTGTAAACCGTATTTGTAATACTTTCCAGGTATGTGAGTAACAAGTTAACTGGTTTTATATTGATAATATTGATTTGTTTTCAAGACCAGTGTGCTGCCTGATAGGGCAAGTTTAGTTCAAGCATTTCACTCTTGGAAACATGTATGTGTAAGCCTGCAAAGGTACCAAGATAATGTACAGTATGTAGTTCATAATCCCTGCAAGGCAATATTTGCATTCATTCAACATAAAGGAGATAATATCATTGGCAAACATTGCCAGTTTTATTTATTGCCTTACCTACATGGATTCCTTTGTATGTACTGGACACTCATGCCTCATTCTGTTGTAGAATGAAAAAAAGGTTTGATAAAAATCCTGACACATGTACCCGAGCCATCAGATTGGAATAAATGACATCAGTTAAGGTTCGGAAAAGAGCCACCATGTTATCAAGTGTTTTTTCAATGCCTAGGGATAAAAATGTGGGGCGCTCTTCTGGGTGAGGATGGTGCTTCGTCTAGGACTGTTATTATCTTTCTAAGATATGTAATGGCAGCTTTTCCCTTAATGAAGCCAACTGGTGTGAATTTGACCAGATCTGGCATTAATTTTAGATAAATCCTGGCCTATTAGTGAGAATATAGATGGTATGACCTGGGGCAGTGGGATCCTTGCCTTGTTTGTACAGCAATGTAATATGTTTTATAATTTTAGAATTGGGGACAATGTATATCTTTTGTCTGCAGAATGTTGTTGTAGATGGTATCAGACACATTTTAGAGCAAGTGTGTAAAGGGGCATATACCAAAGCCCTTAGTCAATTTGGCTAACAATTTGCTCAGTTTATTTTCATATAGGAAAAGTTCTGCTTCATGGGATTGATGGTGCAGGATAGGTCCTCTATTATCAATCACGGAGAGTTCAAAATTTGCCTCTTAGCAGGCATTTTTAGTAGCTGGATTGTATTTTCAGCAGGTGTGTAAAAAATGCTTCCAAGTAAGAATACTTTCAAAATAAAAGTGTTAATAGTTCATTTTTGTCAATTAACAAAATTAAGTGAATGAAGAAAAGAGAAATCTACAACAAATTAATATCTGATACTGTACCTCTGAGTCTGTCACTAGCCTTTTTGCATTACATTTTATTTCAGGGTGGCAACATAATGAATCAAGTGGCCCAGTGTGACAGATTTAGCCATAGAACAGTACAAATCAGGAAAATGGATAATATAAAAGTAAATGGGACAAGGCTGTAATTACATTGCACGCCAGCTATGAAATATACAGTCATGGCCAAAAGTTTTGAGAATGATACAAATATTAATTTTTACAAAGTCTACTGCTTCAGTTTTTCTAATGGCAATTTGCATATACTCCAGAATGTTATAAAGAGTGATCAGCTTAACAGCAATTACTTGCAAAGTCAATATTTGCCTAGAAAATGAACTTTATCCCCCAAAACACATTTCAACATCATTGCAGCCCTGCCTTAAAAGGACCACCTAACATCGTTTCAGTGATTGCTCCATTAACACAGGTGTGGGTGTTGATGAGGAAAGGGCTGGAGATCAATCTGTCATGATTAAGTAAGAATGACACCACTGGACACTTTAAAAGGAGGCTGGTGCTTGCCATCATTGTTTCTCTTCTGTTAACCATGGTTATCTCTAAAGAAACACGTGCAGTCATCATTGCACTGCACAAAAATGGCCTAACTGGGAAGAGTATTGCAGCTAGAAAGATTGCACCTCAGCCAACAATCTATCGCATCATCAAGAACTTCAAGGAGAGAGGTTCCATTGGTGCCAAAAAGGCTCCAGGGCGCCCAAGAAAGACCAGCAAGCGGCAGGACCGTCTCTTAAAAGTGTTTCAGCTGCGGGATCGGGCTACCAGCAGTGCAGAGCTTGCTGAGGAATGGCAGCAGGCAGGTGTGAGTGCATCTGCACGCACTGTGAGGCGGAGACTCTTGGAGCAAGGCCTGGTCTCAAGGAGGGCAGCAAAGAAGCCACTTCTCTCCAGAAAAAACATCAGGGACAGACTGATATTCTGCAAAAGGTACAGGGAGTGGACTGCTGAGGACTGGGGTAAAGTCATTTTCTCTGATGAATCCCCTTTTCCATTGTTTGGGACATCTGGAAAACAGCTTATTCGGAGAAGAAGAGGTGAGCGCTACCACCAGTCTTGTCTCATGCCAACTGTAAAGCATCCTGAAACCATTCATGTGTGGGGTTGCTTCTCAGCCAAGGGAATCGGCTCTCTCACAGTCTTGCCTAAAAACACAGCCATGAATAAAGAATGGTACCAGAATGTCCTCCAAGAGCAACTTCTCCCAACTGTCCAAGAGCAGTTTGGCGCTCAACAATGCCTTTTCCAGCATGATGGAGCACCTTGCCATAAAGCAAAGGTGATAACTAAATGGCTCAGGGAACAAAACATAGAGATTTTGGGTCCATGGCCTGGAAACTCCCCAGATCTTAATCCCATTGAGAACTTGTGGTCAATCATCAAGAGACGGGTGGACAAACAAAAACCAACAAATTCAGACAAAATTAAAGCATTGATTCTGCAAGAATGGACTGCTATCAGTCAGGATTTGGTCCAGAAGTTGATTGAGAGCATGCCAGGGAGAATTGCAGAGGTCCTGAAGAAGAAGGGTCAACACTGCAAATATTGACTTGCTGCATTAACTCATTCTAACTGTCAATATAAGCTTCTGTTACTCATAATATGAATGCAATTATATTTCTGTATGTGATAAAAACATCTGACAAACACACATAAAAACCAGAGGGCAGCAGATCATGTGAAAATATAATATTTGTGTCATTCTCAAAACTTTTGGCCATGACTGTACAGTGTGAAATGTCGACAGTGAAGACCACAGCCCCCAAACACTTGATGAGTGGAATTCCAGGTTTTAGGCTCAGTACCTACACACAATAGTAAAAAAATATGTTACCTGGTTGCCCAGGTACATGTGAATAAAGACCATACGAAATATATGAATATCTTTTCCCAGGTATAATAAGAAAATCTTGGTGCAGTTTCAGGGTTTTAATTTCCTTGGAAGTTTTGGATCCACAGGTCTAGTAACCTAGATCTTCCAATGGATGATCTGCGTCAGAGTGAGCCCTAATTGTTGATCATCATTGTCCTATTTCTCCAGCGGTAAGAACAACACTGAGCCATTATTTTAGTAGAGTCACAAGGAAGGCAAATTGAAGGCAAATTTGCTTCTTGCCTTGAAGGGTGTACATCCTAGTGGATGTTTTCAAAGTCTGCCTGCTTTGGAAATATTCACTGAGTAGCCCTCTAAGAGTACAAGCTTGTCAATGAATGTAAGGGGCAAAAACACATTACAATTTGATGTGGATGCAGCCTAAGCACCTCTCCATTAGTAAGCTGAGAATTATTTGGCCTCAGGTCAGATCCCACTCTGTGTGCCCTTTTGACTTTTCACTGTTCTGACAATGTCAGTGCTATATGCACTTTTGTTTCACAAAAACACTGAAGATATCCTGGTGTTGGCGATTGGCAGGCCCAATAGTCTAAGATTGGATCGGTTTTCAATGTTATGGATTTTTAAAAGCAAGGTATTTATTGTCTTGTAGAGTCAAGCTTAACTGTTGGTGCATAAACACCTCTGGTTCTCCTCCTTCTGAGCCACATGTTTTTCAAGTTCTAACTTACATAGCATATGCTTTCACCTCCTGCTGTAGTTGTAAGAGAGTAAACTACACCAAGATCTTCTTGTTGCAATTGCTATGACAAAGCATTTCTAGTCTAGATGCACTTCTGATTTGGCATCATAAGGTGAGGGATCACTCTGCAACGTTTGTGCCATGGCATTATTATCTGGGGGCTTATATGCTTATTTTTTGTCTCATATTTTTGGGTATTGCTTATTAATTATGACACAGAAATACTAGGGATGTTGCAGCTCTTTCTAGAAGGTGGAATTATGGGATTATGAGACACAAACTCAAGCTAAGCAGCTGTAACTGTGTCCTGCTGTGTTCAGCAGTCTATAGCTTCAGGGATAAAACCTGTTTGAGGCTAAGGCTCCATGTAGTGAGCCGCAGCCAAAAGCGATGCAGGAAAAACCGCGCTGGAAGGGCATCGCGGTTTTTCCCGCAGTGCTTTTCACTGAAAGTCAAAAGAGTTTTTTTTTGTGGACTTTCTGCTTCAATTATACCTACACGGAAAACGCCAGCGTTTCTGTACGTATAATTGACATGCTGTGAGTTAGAAAAAGACGTTTTTTGAAATTGCAGCATGTCCGCTTGCGGATATTTTTCTGCAACGTGAAGGTACTGTAAAATGCCAAGAAAAAATCTCAGCGTCTATGCTACATGGGCCCCCGGGCTGAAGCGCTGCTGGATTGGCGATGTGGTGACATGATATAGTCAGCAGTAGCAGTGTAGTGTAGCCACCATGGGCAGGATGGGGTATACTGCTGGCCCAATTTCTTGGACTCCCTCCTAGGTTCAGAACTGGAACCATAAATCTAAGTGTCACATGTTTATGGAACACTGGTGTGCATGCTCTGCCACTGCTCTATTCACTTCTGAAATGGCATTCTGTATCAGTTCCATAAACAAGAGAGGCTGTGGCCATGCATGCACACTACATAAAGAAAATGCTATTGTCAGCATTACTGTTTCTAATATTGTAATACTTAAAACAGTGTTAGGAGATATAGAATTTAAAGTTTTAGAATTTAAATACATGAGCTGAATTTAAAAACCATTCACATTATTTTTTTTTTCACGCAAACAAAAAAAAAATCAGAAATTAAACTAAATGACAACATGTTGCATAATTGATTAATTTTCTTAATTTTACATTATTAAGCTTAACACACTTTTAGATGTGTGTACTATATATGATTATAGGCTATAAGTTATATAGTGTAAAAACATAAGTATGTCTCACATTCTAATCTCTCTCTCTCATACATACACTGGACATTTGTGCCACTCAAACATGACTATCCTAGTAGTAAAAGGATATAGTACAAATAATGTAGAAGATAATCAACATCCAGATATCACAATGTGATTCAATACGTGTGAAAACCAAACTAAGGTCATTTAAAATAATAGAAACAGAGTTATAACATTACAATTAAAAGTCAGTGTAGAAAATCACCACAAGGGAGCATTGTGCATACATTTGTATAGCTCCCTCAAGTTTACTTCTAACTATATTGTATTTATCTGGATTAATATTATTTTATCAAATTAAAAAAAAAGTCCCCGAAACAGATATATTGTGAAATTATTAATCACATAATTTTGGACCTAAAGCAGATTATTTTATTTTATCGGTAGATATTAAATTGTAGGATGTATGATATTGCAATGTGGCAATGTGCTTAGCAATTGATCATTTGCAGTTTAGCATGTACAGTTTTAAAAATACTATGAACGAAGTAAGGGTTACACTGGCTCGGCTTGCAATAAATCTTGCAATCTTGACAGGCTATCCCTTTAATAATTCTGTCTTCCTTTAAAAAGTAACATCCAAATTATAATACCAATCAAAATTCTAGACATTTGCTGCAATCTACAGATTTACCTTGTACATAATGCTGTATTGTTCTAGTCCAGCTGTAGAACCTGATCGAGACTATAAAATCAGATTCTGTTACATCTGTGTCATTATTAGTTTCCATAGCTGTGACAGGCGGGATTAATAATGGCTTTCTGGAATTCCTCCCTTTTCTCTAATTGCAGCTGTATACTGAATCTGGAGCTGCTGGAAATTAGTTTTCAGATGGTTACAAAAACACAGTAAAGGAAAGCATTGTTGCTGGTAATTCATCTCTAGCTGCCAGTGTCAAAAATGATTCATTATTTCCAATTTGCTCTGTTCTGGATCTAAAGTAGATCGAGAGAAAGAAATCTTGCCCTTTATACGTGGGACTTCTTTTTGACAAAAAGCAAGTCTTCAATTAACATATCTACTGCATTCATCTTGTCTGTTTCTTGTAGCATAGCTTCAACACTTGTCCTACACAGACCAGTATAAGGCATTCCATTTCCTCTTGTCAGTGCAAACAATAGTACTGTAATAGAGAACTGATGGTAAAAGAGGTAAACATAAAATGATTCCAAAACCAAGACAAATTAGCAACCCCAGAGCAACCTCATAGAAGACCAAACTGAAATGGAACCACCTGAGCTACAGGATTCTGTAACTTTTATGCATGGGGCATCATCATGAGGTGATCAGCATCATACTGACAATAAGGGCAACATGGGCTGCATGTGGTACTAGAACTGGAAGATAAGCTTCCCTATTAGACTGGACTGCCAGTTGTACTGTATGTCCACCATAGTTCTGAGAACCTGTACTTCTATTATAGTTTACATGTACAGTGGGGAAAAAAGTATTTAGTCAGCCACCAATTGTGCAAGTTCTCCTACTTAAAAAGATGAGAGAGGCCTGTAATTGACATCATAGGTAGACCTCAACTATGAGAGACAAAATGAGAAAACATATCTAGAAAATCACATTGTCTGATTTTTAAAGAATTTATTTGCAAATTATGGTGGAAAATAAGTATTTGGTCAATAACAAAAGTTCATCTCAGTATATTCTTTGTTGGCAATGACAGAGGTCAAACGTTTTCTGTAAGTCTTCACAAGGTTGGCACACACTGTTGCTGGTATGTTGGCCCATTCCTCCATGCAGACCTCCTCTAGAGCAGTGATGTTTTGGGGCTGTCGCTGGGCAACACAGACTTTCAACTCCCTCCAAAGGTTTTCTATGGGGTTGAGATCTGGAGACTGGCTAGGCCACTCCAGGACCTTGAAATGCTTCTTACGAAGCCACTCCTTCATTACCCTGGCGGTGTGCTTGGAATCATTGTCATGCTGAAAGACCCAGCCACGTTTCATCTTCAATGTCCTTGCTGATGGAAGGAGGTTTGCACTCAAAATCTCATGATACATGACCCCATTCATTCTTTCATGTACATAGATCAGTCGTCCTGGTCCCTTTGCAAAAAAACAGCCCCAAAGCATGAAGATGCTACCCCCATGCTTCACAGTAGGAATGGTGTTTTTTGGATGCAACTCAGCATTCACTCTCCTCCAAACACGACAAGTTGTGTTTCTACCAAACAGTTCTACTTTGGTTTCACCTGACCATATGACATTCTCCCAATACTCTTCTGGAACATCCAAATGCTCTCTAGTAATATGGATATGTACTGGCTTAAGTGCAGCATCCCAGAATGCTACTGCTTTTATGTGTTTGTCTTGTGTGCCTCTGGGTTTTATGTCTGTAAGTTCTGTTCTGTGTTAAGTGTCACTGTTTGCAGCTTTCCCTGTTGTTTCTCCCTTGCAGTGTTCAAGTCTAGCCTTGGTTTAGCCCTGGCCTATCACAGGCCACTGGGCGGGGTTGTAAGGAGATATAATCTCCCCGGCGACGGTTGAAAGTCAGTTCAGTGCATGCTGTAAGCCAGACAAGGTGTGCAGAGCTGACCTGCCACCAGCCACTGGACTGAGGGCCAACTGCCGCTCTCACAGCCTCAGGAGGGATATCATCGGCCCCAGGCTCCTCAAAAGACAGCCCAGAGCAAGGGAGTACAGATTTCAAAGTGGCTGGACTTATTCGGTGTCGTGCCCGGAGGAGCAGGAGAGGACCCTGACAGGAGAGTCGCATTTGGGCCTAGTCTCCAGGTAACCATATCCCTGTCAGGACTCCCTGTAACTCTATCCCCAGTATACCTAGCTGGGAGAGGCACAGAGGTGGAGTAGAGAAGGCCATACTGTGGAGCCTATACTTTCTTTGGGCACCCTCCTAGAACCAAGGCTGGGGGTTGGATACTGCAGGACTACTACCCCCATCTGGAAGCTGCTGTTGTTCCTTTGTTCCAGTTGCCTAAATAAACGGCTCTTTGATTTACCTGCAACGCTGACCCCTGAGTCGTGCCTGCTTTACCATCAGGGCTCTTCCGACCAACACCACACCGCTCAGGTAGGAGAGGTTCCCTCTTCAACTGGAAGTGCCCCGGGGGAAAGAACTACTACCACCACCATCCGGTAGTGCTGCAGGACCCCCTCAACTTTGTCCGGCCTAGGAGTGGGACTGGAACCGTTTGGGAGCGTGCTCGGCCTGCTAGGTGGCACAGCATCCGCCACTACTACTCCCATCCTCCGGTCTCCTCCGACTGGGTTGCGGCATAAGAAAGGGGACACGTCTGGCACTGCAGGATCTGGCGACGTGTGTTACTGACGGTAACCTTTGTTACATTAGTCCCAGCTTTCTGCAGGTCATTCACTAGGTCCCCCCGTGTGTTTCTGGGATTTTTGCTGACCGTTCTTGTGATCATTTTGACCCCACGAGGTGATATCTTGCGTGGAGCCCCTGATCGAGGGAGATTATCAGTGGTCTTGTATGTCTTCCATTTTCTAATTATTGCTCCCACAGTTGATTTCTTCACACCAAGCTGCTTGCCTATTGCAGATTCAGTCTTCCCAGCCTGGTGCAGGTCTACAATTTTGTTTCTGGTGTCCTTCCACAGCTCTTTGGTCTTCACCATAGTGGAGTTTGGAGTGTGACTGTTTGAGGTTGTGGACAGGTGTCTTTTATTCTGATAACAATGTCAAACAGGAGCCATTACTACAGGTAATGAGTGGAGGACAGAGGAGCCTCTTAAAGAAGTTACAGATCTGTGAGAGCCAGAAATCTTGCTTGTTTGTAGGTGACCAAATACTTATTTTCCAACATAATTTGCAAATAAATTCTTTTAAAATCAGACGATGTGATTTTCTAGATATGTTTTCTCATTTTGTCTCTCATAGTTGAGGTCTACCTATGATGTCAATTACAGGCCTCTCTCATCTTTTTAAGTGGGAGAACTTGCACAATTGGTGGCTGACTAAATACTTTTTTTTCCCCACTGTAAATATATATAAAAACAAATCAGGTTTGTCTGACTTCTGTCACTTATAATATTATGCACATACTCATAAAATATTATGTCACTGTCATATATAATTCCTTAAGAGTCCCTGAAACAGTTATTTTAAAATAGATGTTAAAGAAGTTGTCCAGGATCTTAAGATATTTGATACTGATGACCTATCTACAGTCTTTATCAATATCAGATTGGTTAGGGTAGCACCGGGGAACTGCAACCCTGTATATTTATTATATGGCTTCTAGCGGCTGCATCAGCTGATCAGTTTAGGGTTTGGATGTTGGACCCAGTGTCTGACTGGGATGTCTAGGGCCCACCAGTGTAATTGTTTCTAGGGGCCCACCATCAGGACCCCTGCAAATCAGCGGTATCGAGACAGGGTGGCTAAAGGTAATAACATGTCGGGAACCATGCAACTCACCCGCCATACCATGTGTACCACTGTACTACCTAAACCTACTGCTACATCCTGTATGGCAAGTGAACAGCGTGACTCCTAGAATTGTTACCATTACCTGTAGCTGCACTGCCCTGGAAAAGCTGAACTGCCGAGGTCCTGGTGTTGCATCATCGCAGATGTAATATTGATGGCCTACCCTAAAGACAGGCCATCAATATTAGAAAGATGGATAAATCCTTTAAAGAGGTTGTCCAGGAATTGGAGCAACCCATGTGCAGGGCGGGAGGTGTAAAATAAAAAATAAATAAATAAAAAAGCATACTCACCTGTCCCCGGCGCTCCGTTGTCCTCTGGCAGTGTCCATTCAGTCTCTTGCCGGCGCCTCCTTGCTGGGAGTCCTGCACCTCATGTAACCGCTAAGTCCAATTAGATACAGGAGTTCCAGAAATGAGTCACCGCCATGAGACCGAACAGACACAGGCAGGGGACAATGGGGTGCTGGGGTCAGGTGAGTTTGCTTTTTTTTGAATTTTTTTTTTATTTTTACACCTCCCTGGCGGCTGCCACAGTGGAATTTATGGACAACCTCTTTTAAGGGATTGTCTGGGTCAAATTTTTTTATGACCACTTCACTGGTCCCCCCATACAGTGGCCTCTTGACTGATCCCCCATACTGTATGGGGAACAGTGATGGGGCCATTATATTGTGTGGGAGAAGTGATGGGGGCTAACATCCTGTGTGATGCATATTGAAGGGGTTGTCCAGAGTTAATCTTTTTTATGGACTATGTTCAGGATAGTTGATCGGTAGGGGGCTGACAAATGGCACCTTCAGCTGTACGGAGTCCTGTCACAACACAGGGCCGGAAGCAGAAAGCTCCATCCACTGTTTAGTTGCCCGGTGCCTTCACTGCAGCTCAGCTCCTACTGACTTCAATAAGTGCTGAGATGCAGTGAAGGTGCCCGGCTAATATACAGTGGAGAGAGATTTCTGCTTCCGGCCCCGTATGGTGTACAGGATGGGCGTCAGAAGTTGATCGGTCCGGGGTCAGCCCCATACAGATCAGGTATCTATGGCTTCTCCTGAGGATAAGCCATAACAAATTATGCACGGACAACCTCTTTAATATACCCCCCTAATGCGCCACACTTTCAAGAGGTTGTCCAGTAGAATTTTTTTCTTTTTTATAATTAGTCCGGGGGAGGTTAAACCCCCCCCCCACAAAAAAACAAAAACACATACTCACCTGTTCCCGCTACTGCGGTGTCAGCAGGCCACAGCACGGTACGGTCCTGCAGCTCCGCTGTCTTCTTTTGTCAGAAGTCCTCACTGGCTGTGAAGTCCCAGGTCCCTTCCCTTAGGCTACTGATTGACCTCTGGGGTCATGTGACATCACAAGTAGTCACGTGCAGAGGGAACTTACACCGGAAGAAAACAGAGTTGCAGGCCGAACTGCTAAAAAATGTTATCCTGCACAATCCCTTTAATGTCCCCCCCCGCCCACAATATAATGGCCCCATCAATGGTCCCATACAGTATAGGGGAGCAGTGAGTGACCACTGTATGGGGGGGGGGAAAGTGAAGGGGCCACTGTATGGGGGGGAATATTGAAGGGGACACTGTATGCCCATTCACTGGTTTCCCCTATAGGAGTATTGGAGTTTCTGCGACTTAGGTATTGTTATGCTGGAGCCCTAGAGCAGTCAATAAAACCCAAAAAACGGTCTTATTTACCTCTCCTGTGCTCCAACGTGATGTCAGAGACGGTACATGGGTCCAGCTGTCATCATTGACGCACAATGATGCTGATGTGACCCACGTCTGTGATGTCACAGCAGGAAGTAGCACTGGAGCACAGCAGAGGTAAGTAAGAACATTTTTTTTTTCACTTCCCCTGGGCCTCCGAACATTATACTCTGGGTTCTGAAAAGACCCCAGAGTATAATAATAGTCCATGGGTCGTGATCCCCAAAAAGTGAATTATGTCAGTGGGTATATAGATGAGACATTTGAGGAAAGGATAAGATTGGCTAGAAGATGGCCAGCCTGTCCAACCAAAGCAGGATCAGGTCATGTAGTCCCCCATATGTTGCAGCCATGTATATCTAAGGTTAAGTTCACATCTGCACCGGAGTCTCCAGAAACCGCTGAAAATCGGAGACAAAAGTCCTGCATAGAGAAATTTTCTCTCCACCAATTTAAAGAGGACCTTTCACATCCTCTGGCAGCCCCCGGTTTTATATACCACTGGAAAGCTGACAGTGCATTGAATTCAGCGCACTGTCAGCTTTGATGGTACATGTCTGGGTGCTGGAGTTTCGGCACTGATATCACTTTACCGTCAAAAGGGCCGGCCTTACTACTCAGCGTCATCGCTGGTCGTTAAGGAATGCCCCCTCTGACAGTACAAGGCTATAGAAGAGTACAGTCAGGTGGGTATTCTTTACTGCCCAGCAATGACGTTGAGCAGAAAGGCCTGCCCTTCTGACAGTGGAGAGATATCTGTGCCGAAACTAATGGCACCGATATCTCCAACACCCCAGTGCACATTGGAAAAGATGACAGTGCGCTGAATTCAGAGCGCTGTCAGCTTTCTAGCAGTATTTAATACCGCAGGTGCCAGAGGATATGAAAGCTCCTCTTTCAGTTTTGAAACGGTGGACGCCAGACACGTGATAAAACATGTGTACACACACACATAGACACACAGAGAACATGTACACACACACACACACACACACACACAGAACATGTGTACACACTGTGAGGGAGGTAGCTCGGTAGCAGCAGTCGGACCCAACCAGTCAGAGTCAGGGACAGAAAACTGTAGCAAAACAGGTTTATTTAAAAAACAGAAAAATAAATAAACCTTCACTTCAGGCACAAAAGGAGCAAAACAAAATACAGCCTTAACTTCAGGCAAAAGGAAGACAAACAAAACTCCTGCTCGTCCAAGCTCTAAACTAAACAGTACAAAACTAACTATACGTGTGGCTTACTACCAGCCACATGAACAAACAGAATAGCACAAAATAGTCTCACCAGACTTAGGGTAGCAGGACAGACCCAGACACCTCCTCTCACTCCCAGGATCTGCCCTGAAGTGCAGGCTCTGTAGGCTTTTATGGCCCAGTAACAAGCCTGGGACCTACACCTGGGGCCGAAGCCTATTCCAGACCCGCCCTGGACCACACGTATGTCAGAAACCTGGGGCTGATATACCGTGACTCCAGCACTCTGCCTGTCACCTTCTCACACCCCCCTTTGTTCGGACCTGTATGGGTGGACACTTCTGACCATCATACAATGGGTCCTAGATGGGCATCGGCATTCCCCTGCAGCTTGCCTGCCCTGTGTTCCACAGTGAACTTAAAATTTTGGAGGGTCAGAAACCACCTGGTGACTCTGGCGTTTCTCTCCTTGGCGCGGCACATCCATGTGAGAAGGGAGTGATCAGTGATCAGCTTAAAATGTCGGCCCAGTAAATAGTACCTTAGGGATTCCAGGGCCCACTTAATGGCTAAACCGCTCCACAATGCTGCAGTTTTTTTCAGGTGGTGTAAGCTTCCTACTCAGGTAGGTAACCGGGTGTTCTTCACCACCCACCATTTGGGACAGCACTGTGCCTAACCCTACATCAGAGACGTCAGTCTGAACCACTAATTCTTTTGTGAAGCGTACCTTCGATGGGGCTTAAGGACTCTGTTCATCAACCTCTGAAAGGTCGCTGGAACATATTGGAATAGGCCATCTGGGGTGACAAATGCAGTTTTTTCTCTGGCCTTTTTAGTGAGTGGCACCTGCCAGTACCCTTTGGTTAAGTCGAGGGTGGAGAAGTACATAGCATGTCCCAACCTCTCGATTAACTCATCGACTCTGGGCATTGGGTAGGCATCAAACTTGGACATTACATTTAGCTTACGAAAATCATTACAGAACCTTATGGTACCATCTGGCTTAGGAATCAAAACAATAGGATTCGACCAGTCACTCTTGGACTACTCAATTACCCCAAGTGCCAACATATTTTTGACTTCCTCAGATATGGCTTGTCTACGAGCTTCAGGTACCGGGTATGGTTTTAAATTAACCCATACCTGCAGCTCAGTGACAATGTCATGTTCTATCACATTGGTTCGTCCAGGCAACTCAGAAAACATATTATTATTTTTCAATGCAAACTCTTTTGTCTCCTGTTTCTGTGCCTTAGATAGGGAGTCTGATAATGAACATCGGGTGAAACCTTACCAGGAGTATTTACCCCTTCAGTAGTAACCTTGCTAGCGGTACCTACTGATATCAACATTTCCCTGTCTTTCCAGGGTTTTGGTAAATTTATATGGAATATTTGTTCGGGCTTCCTCTTGCCCTGCTGGTATACCTTATAATTCACTTCTCCCAATCTTTCAATAATTTCATATGGCCCTTGCCATTTGGCCATAAATTTACTGTCTACCGTGGGAACAATACTAACGCCCGATCACCTGGATTAAAGGTCCTAAGTTTAGCCGTTCTGTTATAGGCACGGCTCTGAGCTATTTGGGCCTGCTCCATATGTTCCTTCACAATAGGCATTACTGCTGCAATTTTGTCCTGCATCAGGGTAATACATTAAATAGGGCAGTAGGCAATCCCAATCTTTGCCATCCTTGGTAACCACCCTCTTTAACATGCCCTTAAGGGTTTTATTGAACCTCTCCAGTAGGCCATCTGTCTGGGGGTGATACACAGAGGTTTGCAGGTGTTTGATTTTCAGGAGCTTACACATTTCTTTCATTACTTTGGACATAAAAGGAGTCCCTTGGTCGGCCAGGATCTCCTTGGGTATACCTGTCCGAGAGAACATATAAAAAGCTCCTTGGCAATTAGCTTAGCCGAAGTATGTCTCAAGGGAACGGCCTCAGGGTATCGTGTAGCATAATCTAACACCACTAGTATATACTGATGAACCCTAGCAGACTGTACAACAGGACCTACCAAGTCCATGGCCACTCTTTCAAAGGGTAAATCTATAATGGGTAGGGGTACCAAGGGACTCCGGAAGTGTGACATGTGATGTTGTTCTAAGTATTCTGTATGTTCTTTGCTGCTTATTCATTTGCTTTGTCTGCCTAACAGTGAGGTAGTAAGGGAGGAGGAGCTGAGCTAGGAGGCAGATGATAGACAGGAAGCTTGAAGGGAGCATGGAATAAAGAAGGCTGATCCATAAAAGTCATTATCACATAATGGACTTATTCCAGGTGACCTGCATCATCACTACAACACTACATGACACAGGAGCTTTTAGTTGACACTCTGGGCAGGAGTTACAATACTCTTGAATATGCTTATCAATTCCTGGCCAATAGAAACGCTGTAGGATGCACTCTTTGGTCTTTTCATTCCCCAGGTGTCCTCCTAACACATGCTTATGTGCCATCTCTAAAACCACTCTTTGAAAGGGCCGGGGCACCACCAATTGTTCAACAATTTCTCCCCGTATCTGGTTTACCCTATACAGAAGATCCTGGTTCACGGACATATAGGGGAACTCCTTGTCAGCCCCTGGATACAGGGGTTCACCATTTACCACCTTTACATTATCTCTGGCATGAGACAGATTAGGATCTCTAATTTGAGCAGTCCCAAAATTGTCATGGGACACCTTGAGCTCAGGCATCTCGGGAACTCGCTCCTGACCTTCAGTATCACCAGCTAACACAGACAGGGGAAAATTATTACCATCTTGGGTCACCCCTACAGCTGGTGTTTCCCTGTCAGAATCAAAGGATTCAGGGTTAACCTTAGACAAGATATCACCAACATTAGCATTTTTAGGACATGGTAGCCTCTGCTTTTTTCACATATCCCAAAACAGATGAAAATCCCTCCCTATAATCACACTATGGAACAGGGACTTAACCATGCCCACTTTGTGAGAGGCAATGCCAGAGGTAGTTTGTATGGTGCCCTCTGCAACAGGATACTCTATAGTTTCACCATGTATGCACAAGACCCCAATAGTTTGTCCACTGTATAGTGCAGAGTCGACCAAATCATGGTGCACCAGGGATACCAGGCTCCCAGAGTCCAGGAGAGCCAGTACAGCATGCTCTGCTACAGTCACAGTACACATTTTCACCTCAGTCACAGTTTCTGCTGAACAAGTGGGTTGAACAAATAGGAACACCCACCTGGAACTGCTGCAGTCTATGGGCTTAGTCGTCAGGGAACAGTGGACAGCAACATGACCCAGTTCATGGCACCGCCAAAATCTGAGACGGTATGGGTCTCCATTTTGAGAACTAGATTTAGAGTTCACAGTCCCTGCTCCCTGTTCCCCCTCTGAGCATCCTCCCATCACAACCTTCCTCACCCCCACAGTAGTTGGTACAATCTTGCTCGTCTTGAGGATAACAGGTCTGGAAGACATCTGCAGTAGCTCCTCAGTGGCTCGGTACCATTCCACCAAACACACAAGCTGGTCAGTCGTTGTAGGTCCCGCTTGTCCAACCCAGCGTTGAATCTGAGGCGGCAGCGATCTGGTGTATTTGTCCAGTACCACTCTCTCCACCATCTGTGCTGCCAAGATCTCACCTCTCAGTTTTGGGTAGTCCTTATGCGGTGACCAGATGGAAGGTAACGCTGCAGTTGGGATTGCGGGGTGCAAACAGCGCAGACTTGTCACGGTCTCTGGGCACGAGGGCGCAGCACTGGTGCTGTCCCACGTTACCACCACTGGTACCGGTGATGAGGGGGCTGCACAAATGTTGGTGGTGATTGTTCCCCCCGGGGCGCTTCCCCTATACTGTGCCGACTGGTGGTGTTTGGGGCGCCCTGATGTTGTCGGTGCAGAGTCAGACACAGAAACGGTTGTAAAGTTGAACTTTTACTTCCATGGGTGTGGAGGCACAAATGCTTAAACAGTTTCTTCAATACAAAACAACGGGGTACGCCTGGTGACAAAGCAAAGTCCTGGGGTGCAGGGTAGACTTGATGAAAGGTGTTCCTAGCCCCTTATACTTCAGTGTTACAGCCCTAAGGTGCATCTGGGTTCCTATTTGGCTCATAGGAGGATGCCCACCATGATACTAGTACATAATATTCCCCACTCACGTTATGTGGTCCTGATAGCTCAGAGTTTCGGGGTGCAATAGTCAGGGTGGCAGGATATTCCACAGGTCTGGCCTTGGCCCCTGGATCCTGTGATACTTGCTATGGAGCACGTGTTCCAGAATGTTCTCTCCACAGTCTCATGCTGACAAGATAATGATGCTTGACTTCCTTCAGGGCGATGGCTAGGCAGACAGGGGACAGGATCTTCTGAATAGCTGGAGTATGTCAGCTCTCCAACCTTCCTGGGCCTGTCTAGGACTTGAGATTTCTGCACTAAACTCACTGCTTTCTTCACAGGACATCACACTTATCTCCTCACCTCCTCCTCCTAACACTCCGCACTTCTAACTCCTCACATGCAGGACCTTACTGCAGGGGTGTTACCATGGGGACCCAGTGATCAGCTGACTCCTCCCCTTTTCCCAGGCGATGTCCTCCCATTGGACATTTGGTTACTATTCAATCCTATGGGAGGTGTAATGCATGTGTGAGGCTCACTAGGTGGCACTGTGTTGTGTGAGACTCAGGACCCCCTGCTATGTCACACAGGCTATGAAGCAACAGGAAATAATACAATGCACAGAGATCCCCCTCAGCCCAGCCATAGCCAGCTCTGGGATGCCACACTTATCCTCCTGGACACACAGGTCATAGTAGGCCTTCTGAGGTTCCCCAGTGAGAAACGTTGCCACTACATCAGTCCACTGATCCTTTGGCAATTTCTCTCCCTCGGCTATTCGCTCAAACACTCGAAGGTATGCCTACACGTTGTCTGTGGACGTCATCTTTTGTAGCATACTCTGTACGGCAGCTCGGGCAGCGGTCTGTACACTCTGGGTCTCTCTGGCACCAGCACACTCTCCTGCCGTCCTCTGGTCATTCAAGGCCTGGCTGAGCAGCGTCAGCTTCTCCATTAGCAGCAAGTTCATCTCCTGCTGCTTTGCTTGGGCTTGCTGCTGTCACCTCTCAGGTTCCATCTGGGCTTGTTGCTGCTGTGCTTGGCCTGCTGCTGCTGTAGGATAACCTGCCCAAACTGTTTCACAAAGTCCTCCATGCTGGCGGTCTCCTTTTTAATCTCTCCTGCAGCATTCACCCAGGACATAGGAGAGGAGAAAAAAAAATCTGTGTTTGTCTCTTTAAGACTTCTTAGATTGGGTATGCCCGCATCCGAAGCATCATATGTGGGAGAGGTAGCTTGGTAGCAGCAGTGGTGCGGACCCAAAACTGTAGCAAAACAGGTTTATTTAAAAAACAGAGAAATAAATAAACCTTCACTTCAGGCACAAAAGGAGCAAAATAAAATACAGCCTTAACTTTAGGCAAAAGGAAAACAAACAAAACTCCTGTTCGTCTGAGCTCTAAACTAAACAGTACAAAACTAACTATACGTGTGGCTTACTACTAGCCACACTAACAAACAGAATAGCACAAAATAGTCTCACCAGACTTAGAGTAGCAGGACAGACCCAGACACCTCCTCTCACTCCCAGGATCTGCCCTGAAGTGCAGGCTCTGTAGGCTTATATGGCTCAGTAATGAGCCTGGGACCTACACCTGGGGCCGAAGCCTATTCCAGGCCCGCCCTGGACCACACGTACGTCAGAAATCTGGGGCTGATATACCGTGACTCCAGCACTCTGCTTGTCACCTTCTCACAACACACACACACAGAACATGTACACACACAGACACACACAGAACATGTACACACACAAACCAGAACATGTACACACACACAGACACATGCAGAACATGTACACACACACACACACACACACACACAGAACATGTGTACACACACACAAAACATGTACACACACACAAACACAGAACATGTACACACACACACACACACAGAACATGTACACACAGAGACACAAACAGAACATGTACACAGACACAAACACAGAATATGTACACACACAGAACATGTACACACATAGACAAACACAGAACATGTACACACACACACACACACACATAGACACACAGAACATGTGCACACACACACATAGACACACACAGAACATGAATATACAGATACACACAGAACATATACACACACACATAGAAGACACAGCAGCACACACTGTACCTGGAGCTGAGTCAGGGATCGATTACTCTGGGCTGCAGCAGCCCGATGTAGTTGATTATCCCCAGCAGTGCAAGACTCCGTGAGGAGGAGGAGGGGATGGAACTGTCAGCCTGCGCGGGTAAGTGAAAGAGGGGAGAGAGGCAGCCAGCACCTGGCAGCCAAGCGAACCCCTTAAGTTGTGGGGGCCCTGGGCGATTGCCCAGTTTGTCCCCCCCTAACACCAACTCTGGCCCCGAGGTTGCCAAATGCCGATCCTCATTTTGCCAATGCAAATGCATTGGTCAGGGGCCCGATCGGGATGGTCAGGGGCCGGATCAGGCCCCTGACCTTTGCATTGGCAAAATGAGGACTAACAGTCGGGGCTCAGGGCCCACCGCGGGATTCACCAGTTTTCGGGTGGTCCAGTCTGACCCTGGTTGAACCCCAACTTATTTGATACTGATTACCCATATTTTGGACAACCACTTTAAGCTAATTGGTATTTAATTACCTGGGGAAGATGTAGAGTCCTTTTTTAAAATAGTCACCACTTTTGTCTTGCGCCAGTCCCTTGGTACTGTACCAGTCACTAGAGAATCCCTAAAAATTAAGAATAGCAATGAGCAATGAGTTAAGTATTCATGGGTGTAATCTATCTGGACCTGGAGCCTTGCTCACATTTAATTTGTTTAATTTAGCTTGGATTATTTCTATGTAACTATTTGTAAGTTTTTTAACTTTTGGAACATTAAGGCCAGGGCCCCATGTAGTGTAAATGCCACGTTTTGGCCACGTGGCATTTATGTATTTTGGCCAGCTAATCCCATCCACACATTGCAGAAAAATACGCGCAGTGGAAATGCTGCAATTTCCAAAACCGTTGGAAATCACAGTTTGTCAGTTATACCTACAGAAACTCTGGCGGTTTCCCTATAAGTACAATGGAAGCAGAAAGGTTTCCTCTGCGGACTTTCTGTGAAAAGTGCTGTGGGAAAAACTGTGATGCGTTGCCACTGCGGTTTTTCCCATGGGCTGCGGCCACTACATGGGACCTTAGCCTTAAAGGGGTTTTCAAGGCAAAAAATCTTTTTTTTTTAAAAGGTCTGTAAGTGCTATTAATGGGTTAATAAGTACACCCATATACCTTTAACAGTGTTTTGAGTGATTTCTGGATTTCTGGGAGCTCCTGGCATCTTCTGCATTTATTTACATGGTGTAGCTTCCTGTGTATCTACAACACTACCTACCTCTCACTGCCCCCCTCTCACTCCGTTACACCCCCTCCCTGTCTGCCTAGCTATCCCGCCCACTACTAGCCCTCTGCAACTAACTAACTCAGCCCACCTCCCCCCCAACCGCATCATACTTACCTGTCTTCCTCTCTTGGAATGGCTCCTCTTTTCTTTCACTGTGCACAGGCTGAAGATGCCTCTCTTCCTCTCTGCAAGCACGTACACAGACCGGAAGTTCCACTGACACCTGCGCAGTAGAGATGGGGTGCCATCTCTACTGCGCATGTGTTGCAGGCACCTCCAGACTGCACAAGCACTTGCAGAAAGAAAGAGAGGGGAATGGGGTTGGGGGTAGTAATAGTGAAATTCAGAATCGGGGAAACGGAACATCACCAGATTATCAATAAGTGTCCCTAGGGTGGTCACATGATCGCCCCAGGGATATGGGTAGTTATAGATTTTTTTAATATAAGTAAATTAGAAGTTAGGCGGGGGTTTAGTTTAGGGGTTAATTTTTATTTCATTCCGGACAACCCCTTTAAGCTGATTTTTTCAAGTGGACAACCCCTCTAATAATAATATTTATTTATATTTCTTTATTTATTTTGCTTACTCATGATCATATTCCACAGCGCTTTTCAGACATTTACAGTCACTGTCCCAAATAGGGCTCACAATCTAAATTCCCTATCAGTGTGCCTTTGGAGTGTGGGAGAAAACTGGGGAAACTTTAAGAAGCCCACACAAACACAGGGAGAACATACAAACTCCTTGCAGATGTTGTACTTGGCTGGACTTTACAAATTTGATGTGACATGTACAGACAATATTTGATATTACAATGTGGCAAAAAATTAACATATTAACAATAGATGTGAGGGCCCTGCTTGTGAGAGCTTACAAGCTATGAGGAAATAGGTGGACACAATAGGTAAGAGGGCATTCCACCCCCTTCCGCCAGAGGAATTTTTCGATTTTCGTTTCCCGACTCCCTGCATTCCAAACCCCATAACTTTGTTATTTTTTTCATTCACAGAACCATAATGATACCATTTATTATTTTGTAAAATGTACTGAGAAGCTAAAAAAAATTCTGAATGGGGTGGAATTGGAGAAAAAGTGCATTTGTGCAACATTCTTATTGGCTTTATTTTTACTAGGTTCACTTGGCCAAAATAACATATCATCTGTATTCTATGTTTCGGTACGATTCCAGAGGATACCAAATTTATATAGTTTTATTTACATTTTAACCTCTTAACAAAAATCTAAAACTTTGCTACAAATGTTTTTTCTAAAAGTTGCCATATTCTGACACCCGTAACTTTTATATTTCCGTGTACGGGGATGCATAGGACGTCTTTTCTTGCGGGGCCAGGTGTACTTTTTAGTTATACCATTTTGGGGAATGTCTATTGCTTTGATCACTTTTTATTAAAATTTTTATCAATGGTGAAAATGAAAAAAACGGCAGTTCGGCATTTTTGATTTTTTTTCCTGCTATGGCACTCACTAGAGATGAGCAAATCGAAGTAGACGAAGTGGAATTCGATCCGAATTTCAGGAAATCTTCGATTCGCATCGATTCTGGATTTCTTCACGCTTTGATGTATTGAATCACACATTTCCGATCGGGGGTTTTAACCCTTGGATGTCACGGTCAAACATGACCACGGCATCCAAGGGGTTCTGCCATGCTACCTATCCCCCTTGGCACCCCCCGTGGTGATAAAAAAAAAAAAATGCTGATACTCACCTGTCCTGGGCTCAGCAGTAACTCCGGAGCTCTTCCAACGCAGGCCTTACTGCTGGGGCCTGTGATTGAGCGTAATGCGTCGGCGTAATGACATCATCACACCCCTACGTGACCGCTGAGGCCCATTCACAGGCCCCAGCAGTGACGTCTGGCGAGCAGGACTTCATTCGGAAGGAAGAAGAGGAAAAAGGAGGACAGCCGGGTTCCCAGGAGAGGTGAGGTTAAGGTGAGTATAAGTGTTTGTTATTTTTAATCACTTCCCCTGGGTCTGGGAAGGATTGAAGCAGCGATATCTGATTGCTGCTTCAATACACATGTATTGCAGTGTATAGGAGGCTGTCAGCCCGTGCAGATGCATAGGCTGACAGTCTCCATTCAAGGCAGGATCAACCAGGTATGTGGAGGGACAGCGATGTGGAAGACCCAGGGTCACTGGTCAGACCCCGGGCTGCCAAATAGGAGCAGCGGCACCCCCTGAAAATGTCGCGGGGGGGGGGGCGATCAGGACCCCAATATATATTAAGACTCCTGAGATGCTGCGGGTATTAGAGGAAAGTGTCAGCCATTACATACGGCTGACACCCGCAAAGCAGGGGGCGCACACAGGTTCTGTGTGCGCACCATGCTTCCGCCGTGGTTTGCAGGAAGTCCAACCCGGCAGCGCCTTACTATTAGGGCGGATGTCAGGAAGGGGTTAACGCAATTTGCTGTGAATTAACTCTGATCGAATCGAATTGATTTGGAAACTTCGGAGAATCGGTCGAATCGATTTTTTGCAAAATTCACTCATCTCTAGCGTTCACCGTACAGTACAAATATTTTTATAAGTTTGTAATCCGGACGTTTGCAGACACAGGGATATCTAATATGTATATGTTTCACAGTAGTTTTTATCTTATATGTATTCTAGGAAAAGGGGGGTGATTTGAACTTTTAATACTTTTTATTATTTTTTATTTTTTTTCCTTTTTTTTTAGTTGCATTTATTAGACCCCTTAGGGGTCTTAAACCTCGGGGGGGAGGGGGGTCTGATCACTAATGCTATGCATTAGAATGCTTTGCAATATATCAGCATTTGTATGACAGGCATAGAGCAACCTGTCACACAAACTAATGCCAGACAAGCCTAGGAGCCTTCAATAGGCTCCTGGCTGTCATGGCAATGGGATGCCGGCCCCGGATCCTACTCTGGGTGCTGTTTGAGCCCCTGCAAAATGTCAAAGCTGACTAAGGCGATGGGGGCCTTATTGCCCGATAGTGGCTGCCATATTTAAATACACGAAATTTGCCGTACTATTATGTCGAATGTCGGGAAGGAGTTAATAAATAATGTGTTACTGAAGTTGCATGAGCCAATCACCAGCCAGTACCTGTGAATATACAGATACTAAATACATGGAGTACAAGTAGCTTTGGATGGAAGGGTCAGGTTCTGGGGAACAGACTAGAAATGATAGTTTAGGATTAGAGATGAGCGAATCGATTCTGCAGAAGTGGAATTCGATCTGAATTTCAGGAAATCTTTGATTTGCCACCATTCCAGATTTCCTCACGCTTCGATGCATTGAATCGCATTTTTTTATAAAATGGCCGCCGCACATGTTAGGACAAGGGGGAAGGGAACCTGGGAGTGCAGGATCACCCACAATGCCAAGCGTGCAGCTAATCAGCAGCCAGCAGGACCTGTGATGTCACAGCGCTATAAAAACCATCGGCCATTTTAGGTACAGTCATTCCACATCGCTCTTACTGTAGGGACAGACGTTGGCAGGAGCTAGGGAAAGACTTAGAAAACATATAGAAGTTCAGGGAAAGAGGCTGAGCCTTAGAACTGTAGGGAAAGCATAGGGAAGAATTGAGAGAAGAATTTGGGGTGGTTGCAGGCTCATTAACAGCAAGAATTTGCAGCATAATTCACATTGAGGCACTCACTGCCGTTATAGTGCTGCTCGTTACTCATATCTGTGTCGTCAAGGTGGAACACAACAAGCATTTTGAAGTGCAGTACAGCAAAAAAAAAAGTGAAATATCATACACTAATATCTGCACGCATCTGTAAAAGAAGCCTTTTTAAAGGCTTTTATTATAAGGGGCTTATTCATGATTCTTACAAGGCATAACATTATTCAGTACTATTGTGCCAAAGAAAACTGATTATCATCCAATAATATCTTCACTTATCTGTAATAAAGGCCTTTAACGTGGGGAACAATGTCCGCCTCATCCTCCACTGTCTCCTCAACCTCCACTGGAGGAACAATTCCCAGTGCTCCTCCAGCATACCACATGTGCAGGGCACAGAGGTGTCATCGTGTTCTACACCCCGTTTGCCTGGGCGAATGAAGTCACACAGGGGAGGAACTGCTCCGTGTCCTCAATCAAGAAATCAAATCCTGGCTTTCTCCAAGAGAACTTAAAATCGGAACAATGTTTACCGACAACAGGAAGAACATGGTGTCGGCCCTGCATCAAGGAGGGCTGAGCCATGCACCCTGCATGGCTTACGTGTTCAATCTGGTTGTCAAGCGTTTCCTTAAGTGTTCCACCCATCTGCAAGACATCCTAAAAATGTCAAGGAAACTTTGCATGCACTTCAGACACTCGTACACCGCCAAGCACACCCTCCTTGAGCTGCAGCGGCAGAACGGCCTCCCACAACATAGGCTGATATGCGATGTTTCCACCCATTGGAATTCAACCCTCCATATGTTGGATCGACTTTATGAACAGAGAAAATCCATAAACGATTTCTTGATGATCCAAGTAGACAGAGGTACTCCCCTGTGAAACTTTAATGTGAGCCAGTGGCAATTCATGCGTGACACCTGCTGTTTGTTAGCTCCCTTTGAGGAGGCCACTTTGTTAGCTAGTCGCCAGGACTACGGGATGAACAACGTCACATCCTGGAAAAGACGCTTATCAATCAATCAGATGACTGGAGATGTGGTGTCTACATCTCAAAGCCACATGAGCCCTGTGGGGGCTGAACTGGAAGAGGAGGACACTGGAGCACAAACAATGTGTAGCCCAATGGGTGGAGAGGAGGAGCAGGAGCAACCAGAACAGTCAGAGGGAGATGAGGAGGATGATGCAGATGACCCAGACACACCATGGCAGTATGCAGGGGAGATGGATGCAGGGAGTTCCTCGGAGTCACTTGTGCAAATGACCCAATGCATGCTGACTTCCTTGCGCAGTGACAGCCAAATTGTCACCATTCGGCAGAGGGATAACTACTGGCTCTCCACCATGTTACCATGTTCGCTACTGGGGAAAAATGGAGGCCTTTTTAACATCAACTGAGAGGGAGGACAAACTGAACTACTATAGAGACATGCTATGTAGCAAGTTGACCGCTGCCTATCTGCTGCCTATCTGCGCCATTGTCCATCCTTTTGCATGTCCGGCCGGGGAGGCCCTGAGTGCTCAACTTGCACTGGCATGGCAGCTGTGGGCGGGGGTGGGGGTGGCAGGAGCAGTATCGGCTCCATCAGCAGCAGCCTGAGCCTAGAGTCCATGCTGCCTCACCACACTCTGCCATTGGTTCACTGTGTGGCCTCCTAAGGCTGTTGCTATCTACACATTATATCACCTTTCCACTCTGTGGCCTACTCATGCTGCTGCCACCTCCACCTCTGCCACTGGGTGATTATATGGCCTCCTCACACTGCTGCCACCTCCTCACACTGCCACTGGGTCACTGTATGGCCTACTAAGGCTGCTAACACATCCACAATGTCACTAAGTTACTGTATGTCCTCCTCATGCTGCTTCCACTGGGTCACTCTGACACAGGGTCACTGTATCGCCTACTAAGGCTGCTGACACCTCCACACTTTCTTACCAGGTCACTGTATGACCTCCTAAGGCTTTTGCTACCTCCACCTCTGCCACTGAGTCATTGTATCTCCTCCTCACGATGCTGCCACCTCCTCACTCTGCCACTGGGTCACTGTATGGCCTACTAAGGCTGTTGTTACCTACACATTATATCACCTTGCCACTCTGTGGCCTACTTATGCTGCTGCCACCTCCTCACTCTGCCACTGGGTCACTGTATGGCCTACTAAGGCTGCTGACCCCTCCACACTCTCTTACTGGGTCACTGTATGGCCTACTAAGGCTGCTGACCCCTCCACAATGTCACTGGGTCACTGTATGGCCTCCTCATGCTGCTTCCACTGGGTCACTGTATGCCCTCCTCATGCTGCTGCCACCGGGTCACTGTATGGCAGTGCTGCTGCCAACTTCACATTATGTTGCCTTGCCACTCTGTGTCCTCCTCATGCTGCTGCCAACTCCACATTGTCGCCTTGTCACCAGCAACTTGGCCAGGTGACGCCACTTCCGCCCCTACACATTCTAATGCCGTTGGTCCTGCAACAATGTCCGCCTCATCCTCCATTGTTTCCTCAGCCTCCACTGCAGGGACAATTTACAGTGCTCCTCCAGCATACCACATGTGCAGGGCACAGTGGTGTCACGCTGTTCTACACCTTGTTTGCCTGGGCAAAAAAAAAGTCACACAGGGGAGGAACTGGGTCACTGTATATCCTTCTCGTGCTGCAGCCACTGGATCACTGTATGGCCACCTCATACCGCTGCCAACGGGTCACTGTATGAACTCCTCATGCCGCTGCCACTGGGCCACTGTATGGCCTCCTCATGCTGTTTCCACTGTGTCACTCTGCATCCTCCTCATGCTGTTGCCACTGGGTCACTGTATGGCCTCCTCATACCGTTGCCACTGGTTAACTGTATGGCCTCCTCATGTTGCTGCCACTTGGTCACTGTATGGCCTCCTCATGTTGCTGCCACTTGGTCACTGTATGGCCTCCTCATACCGCTGTCACTGGATCACTGTATGCCCCCCTCAAACCGCAGCCACTGGGTCACTGTATGCCCTCCTCATGCCGCTGCCACCGGGTCACTATATAGCGTCCTTATGCCACAGCCACTGGGTCACTGTATGCCCTCCTCATGCTGCTGCCAACTTCACATTGTCACCTTGTCACCAGCAACTTGGCCAGGTGGCACTGCTTTCGCCTCCATGTTCTCACACCGTTGGTCCTGCAACAATGTCCACCTCATCCTCCACTGTTTCCGCAGCCTCCACTGCAGGGACAATTCACAGTGCTCCTCCAGCATACCACATGTGCAGGGCACAGTGGTGTCACGCTGTTCTACACCTCGTTTGCCTGGGCGAAAAAAAGTCACACAGGGGAGGAACTGGGTCACTGTATATCCTCCTCATGCTGCAGCCACTGGATTACTGTATGGCCTCCTCATACCGCTGCTAACAAATCACTGTATGGCCTCCTCATGCCGTTTCCACTGGGTCACTCTGCGTCCTCCTCATGCTGCTGCCACTGGGTCACTGTATGGCTTCCTCATGCTGCAGCCACCGGGTCACTGTATGGCCCTGTAATGCTGCAGCCACTGGGTCACTGTATGCCCTCCTCATGCCTTTTCCACTGGGTCACTGCATGGCCTACAGATTCTATTTCAGATAGAGAGAAGACATGATGTTAGAGACAGCAGGGAGACAGTCATCAGCATAAAGATTGCACTGAAATCGTAATCTGTTGACAGTTTGTCCAATAGGGGCTGTGTAGAGAGAGAAGAGTAGGGGGCCTTCAATCCAGAAGAGAGTTAGCAGTGACATAGCAGCAGGGCCAGTTTTAGACAAAGTGGAGCCCTGGGCAAAATTAAAAGCGAGGCCCCATATGCTGATATGCAAACAACACCATCGTCTTCCAGTGGCAACCCCTATAATAATGTCTCATTTCTGCCAACAAAAAAGTAATAACAAGCCCCATTTTCCCACACACAATTCAAATGAGCACTTTTGTACCGCCTAATAGATTTTTGCACCCAGTCATCAGTTATTATAGCACCTCCTTATAAATAATAGTCCCTGCTTATAAATAATATTACACCTTTATCAGTAATTGCGCCCTTATAAATGATAAATAGTGCCCTGTATCAGTAATATCCCCCCTCATCAGTAACAGTCACCCCGTAAAAATAATACTGCTCCCTTATTAATAATAGCCCTCTCATAAATAATAGTTACTCTTATAAATAGTCCCCATTAGCACTAATAGACCCCTTTATAAATAAGCCCACTTTCCCCTTTTTTTATAGGCCTCTTATAAATAGCTCCCCCCTTATAAATAATAGCTCGCCTTATAAATAATAGTTCCCCTCATATTAATTTTCCAAATTACATATAGTAACCCACCCTTATATATAATAGTTCTCCGTTATACAGTGTCGGACTGAAGGGCCTTAGGCCCACCAGAAGAACTTGTCCTGGGGCCCCACCCAACAGCCAGGGCTGGCGGGGAGGCAGACTGGACAATTTCTCAGGGCCCCCTCCACAAAGGGGCCCCCAAGGGATCCGGAGCACCAGACTTTTCATCTGGTGCCTCCGATCAGGCACTCAGATACAGCTGAAACAAACCTGTATGACAGAGAAGGGAGTTATAGTCTCCATCCTCTGTCATACTGTAGGCCGCATTTACCGTCCGGCCGCAGGCAACGTGATGACGTCACTGCATCACGCTGCCTGTTCCGGACGTCTGACTTCAGGAGAAGAGTTTGCAGCTCCACTTGTCAGGGAATCCAGGTAAGGTGAGTATAACATTTGTTGTTTTCTATAGAACTAGAATGGAGGGAACACTATAAGTAACAGGGGGCACTATATCTAATAATGGGGTTATAACTAATATAGAGACACTATACATAATAAGTAATATGGGGCATTAACTAATAAAAAGACACTATATGTAATAAGGGGACACTATTACTTGTAATATACAGGCACTATACATAATAAGGGGGCACTATAAGTAATATGGGGCATTAACTAATAAAAAGGCACTGTATGTAATAAAAGGGCACTATAAGTAATAAGTAGGCACTGTATGTAATAGGGGGGCTATAAGTAATAAGTAAGCACTGTATTAATGGGGGGGGCTATAAGTGATAAGGAGGCACTACATGTAATTAGGGGTGACTAAAAGTAATAAAGAGACACTATATGTAATAAGGGGGACTATAAGTAATAAGGAGGCACTATATGTAATAAGGGGGGATATAACTAATAAAGAGAAACTATATGTAATAAGGAGGTCTATAAGTAATAAGGGGCACTATATGTAATATGGGGGGCTGAAACTATTAAAGAGGCACTATAAAATAATAAGGGGGGCTCTATAAATAATAAGGGACACTATAATTTATAAGTTGGCATTTTAACATATGAGGTGGCATTATTACTTATTAGGTGGCACAAGGGGGGTTATTTTTACTGTATAGAGCAAGAAATGTGGTTGTTACTGTTTTGGAGGTAAAAATGGAGTAGTATTAATAATAATAATTTTATCCCCCCAAAATAGTAATAACAACCCTCTTTTTGCCTTCACTCAATGAAAACCTTTATTATTTTGTAAGGGGCATAAAAGTGGGCAGTGTAGTGGGCACAGAGGGGGCATTTTTACTTTGTGGCATAATAGTAAGCATTATTACTATGTGGTGGCATCATTACTGTTCAGGAGCACAGATGTGGACATTACCATGTGACGCATTATTAAATCATTATGTTAAATAAACAATCCAAATTTATTAGGATAGAAGTGTGTGGTCACTTGGGGTGTGGGGTATAAAAGGTGGCACTAATACTGTGTGGTGCATTATTACCATCTGCAGGACAACTAATGTTTTGGGCATGATATGGGTCACTATATGGCACTATTTGTTTTTAGGGACAATAAAGAATAAGAGATATCTATCACTGTATGGTAGCAAGCAATATTGGCCTTTGGCAGTAACAGTATGATGGTATTATTAAAGGAGCTGTCCATGCTTAAAGCTATTTATGGTCTATCCTCAGGATAGGCCATAAATCATCTGATCAGTGCAACAACCCCCCCCCCCTTCCCGACCAATTATCTGTACGAACCCGTTTCCAGTGCCTGCCCTGTACGTTATACAGGGCCAGAAACAGAAAACCCCGTCTCTGATAACTCCCATAGTGATAGAAATTAATGCTGTAGTGCTCTGCACAGGGCCCTGACTGAATACGATTGTGTTGTTGGTACAATAGGTCAGAATTTGGGGCCCCACTTTTAATTTTGCCGAGGGCCAAACTTTGTCTAAAACCAGCCCTGCCAACAGCTTCCTGCTAATAGCCTACACCACAGCTCCTTCACTGAAGTCTTACATATGTGCTGACTATCTGGTGTTACTGAGTACTGTATGTTCCCAGCATAGTCAGCCCCTATAGTACTGTGCAGGCCCCAATAACTCCATGGCCAGTACATGTACAGTACTGTATGGGGAATTACATGACCATGGAGCACTACACATATGTGCAAAATTATAGTGAGGGAACTGTGATGCAGACATAGCACACAGGGCTGCCAGCAGGAATTTTGAGCACCCCACCCCCACAGTATAATGCTCCACATGGTATATAATGCCCCACAGTATAAAATGCTCCCCTGAGCCCTCCACAGTTTCTCTACATGGTATATAATGTTCCACAGTGGCCCCACACAGTATAAAATGCTCCCCTGAGCCCCCCATAGTGGCCTCACATAGTATATAAGGCTCCACACAGTATAACACTCCACAGTGGCCCACACGGTATACTACTGTGATAACAGCAACTTGCAGGGATAAAGGGAGGCAAAGTCTGTTAGTGTGGACCTCAATAGAAGCGAAGGAGAACAATGGTACTAGGGAATGACCTGAAAAGTACATTGGGGTGACAGAAGCACACCTAACCCTCCATCCCTTCAAATTCTCAGGTATAGGGGTGTGTGAAAATTGTAGGCCATCATAACCCAGAACAGCAGGAGAGGTTGTATCAGACGTCTTCATCCGTGTTTCCGTGACAGCTAGCAGGTTGAAAGACTGAAATGAAGAGATCCTGAATAATGTCTTGGCGTTCCAGTGCACACAAGAGAAAGAGACTGGGGAAGGAAAGAAGATGGCAGACAGTGAATATTAATGTTATCGGGGTTTCTTGGTGAAACAGGTATGAAGTTGAGGTTAGTAGAAGAAGGAGGACCAGGGTTTGGAGACGTTAAGTGATTTGTGAGAGTGCCTAATTTGTTGCACAAATGCACAAGGTGGGCTAAGGTGGTTGAGGAAGGTAAACAGAGAGTGGGAGCTACACATAGGGAAGAAGAGAGAGACTGATGTGGAAAGACATCACCGGAAGCAGGATTGGGTCGTAAGTATGTTAAAAAGCAACAAATAGAATAATAAGAGATGCAGTGAACATGGTGGAACAATTTTCTAAATTGATTTAGAAACTTTATTTTTTGGTGTGATTAGTCTGCTGAGATGTCTTCTGCCCTAACTGCCATGTTTAACTGCAGCACACTTGTGGTTGATCGCCACACTTAGGGTTGAATAGCCTCATGTCTAACCCCTGCTCTATAATGTACTAAGATTCATTATTTATTGCCTTCTGTGTTAGAAAACATTTTCTCTAAGAAAAAGTCATGGTGATAGTGGGAAAATACAAGAATATACAAATTGTGTAATATAAGCAGAATATAACAAAATCTGCATTCATGCAAAATATATTATTGACTTTAATATTTGGTACTGCTTTTACCTACAAGAATTTCACTGCTGGTACTTAACCTTAGCATCAAACAATTTGACATTTTCAAAGTCAGTCACTTAGTGGGAATCATTAATATCGTGGTTAGTACTTCTTGCTGTAATGTACACATACCAAGAGATGGCACTAGAGTATTTCTTGACCTTTTTAGATAACATTCTACAGGGACTGTGGAATTACACTTTTCTATAATTTCTGCATTTCTTGCTATTTGTAATCTTCTGTTTTCAAGGATTTGCCACCTTTAGCTTTACTTCAAAACAAAATGGAGCCCAAGAGTATAATTAATAAGTAACCTCTGCGGAGTCCATTTATAGAAAAAATGTGCAACTGTTGTAACGTAGAGAAAATGTTCCTTATTCATTTTTATTGTTGCTGCTCTGAAATTTATGTTAAAACAAAAAGGTAGCTTTGTTTGTACAGTGGTAGGGGAAAACCTAATACTATAACTGCAAATAGAAGGGTAGCAATAGGGAATGTCAAAGTATTAGTTACATCCATGTGGTGAGGACTCAGAGACCTGGATAATTATGACCAGAGGCGTAGCTAGGGGTTTAGCACAGAGGGGGGCGAACATGTCCAAGTGGGCCCCCTACTTGGACATGTTTGTATACCGATACTATGAGTATACGGTGATCGTATAGTGGTATATAGCGGCTCTACACAGGGCTCTGCAGACGATTTAGGTGAATACAGGGCAGTAGCATTTAGTGACTTACCGGTAACGTCTCTGACTAATCGTTCACATTCCGCATCTCTTTCATCTGGACGGCCATGACCACTTCTTCCAGTCTCTGTAAAGTTTGCAACATAGACATCTTTAGCTCCTCACTTTTCCAGGCACCTGACCCATATTGTCCTCACCTACACAAATCCCCATTCTGCTGCTACCCCAATTATAAAATATATAATATAACCCCCCATAATGAATAATACCCCCAAGTGCATCTTTAAACTAATAACTTCCCTTTGCACCCCTTTAAGAGGACCTTTCACGTCCTCATGTATATGCTGTTTTACATACTGCTAGAAAGCCAACAATGTGCTGAATTCAACACACTGCCGGCTTTCCCGTTATATGCCCCGGGGCTGGAGATATTGGGGGTCTAAATTTCACCATTCACTGTCAGAAGGGCGTTCCTGACTGCCTAGTTGCACTGTGAGGAATGCCCTCCCTTACAGTACCCGTCCATAGAATTGTACTGGGGTGTACTCAGCCCAGTGATGACGCTGAGCTGTGAGGAACGCCCCCCCTAGTACAAGTCTATGGACGAGCACAGTCAGGGAGGGCGTTCCTCACAGCGCAGCTAGACAGTCAGGAACGCCCTTCTGACAGTGAACGGTGAAATTTAGACCCCCGATATCTCCAGCCCCTGGGCATATAACGGGAAAGCCGGCAGTGTGCTGAATTCAGTGCGCTGTCGGCTTTCTAGCGGTATGTAAAACCGCATATACATGAGGACGTGAAAGGTCCTCTTTAAATAATTTGCCCCTTATTAATAATGTCCCAGGTGTTTCCTAATTAAAAAGGAAAAAAAAAGGGAAAAAAATTTTTTGGGGTTCCAATACCCAGGACCCCCAAGGAACAACTGTTTGAATGAACCATGGTATCTGTGTAAGCGCCGTGATCCCTTCTCTGTTTACATAGTATCATCTCATAGCGGCCATGTCATGTAACTACAGCCTCGTCCTATACACGTCTATGTGACAAGGCTGTAATTGCAGCATGTCAATTATACCTATGGAAACACTGGCGGTTTCGAGTTAGGTGTATTGAAAACAGAAAGTCCACAGGGGAATCCTCTGCAGACCTTCTGTGAAAAGCGCTGCGGGAAAAAACACGTTTCCGCCGCGGTTTTTCCTGCAGCGCTTTTTTTGCTGCAGCCCGCTACGTGGGGCCTTAGTCTTAATAAGGTGCAAGTGCAACTTTAATTAAATTAATTGACCCTCATATTATGCCCAATTCCCCCTGACATAAATACTGCACCTTATATCAATGACCACCCCCTTATGTTCATAATGCCTCCTAATATAAATGATGCCCCCTAATGGCCCCTTATATAAATAACCTCCCCCCTTGTATTTATAATACCCTGTAATAACCCTTATATAAATGACCCCCCCATCGTCATAATGCCCCCTAATGAATCCTCCCTTATAGTTAGATTTCCCCCCTCCTAACCACCCCTTATACTATTAATATACCCACAAAAAAAAGGTCATACTCACCTACCTGCGATGCTGATGAACGGAGCCGCCGCTTCCTCCCTGTTCACGCGCATGACGTCTGTGTCTGAGCGCGGGCGGTGCGATGTTGTGACGTCATCGCGCCGCCTGTGCTTAAAAGAAGATGTCGGTCTGTGGTCTCGGGGTCTTGTAAACTGCAGGCCTGAAGTGGCTTGCGGTTTACAAGACAGTTAAGCACCAGGAAGCATTGTAACTAGATCGGTGCCTGCAGACACCGATCTAGTTAGAAATAAAGGATGTATTAATGGCGGCCCCGGGGTGGGCCCCAAAAAGTCAGTGGGCCCGGGGCAGCCGCCCCCCTCTGCCCCCCCCCCCCCCCGCTAGCTACGCCTCTGATTATGACTGGTACTTTCTTCAGATCATTGAAAAAAGGAAGTGTTCTGCCCTATCAAGCTGTGGTTACAGAACCAAAAACAGTGCTGAAACTGTGGTAGGTGTCCACATACTGATTAGTCCAATAAATGGGGCTAATCAGCTTGTAGTCTCATACAAGACTACACCTAGCCTTTATGCTGCCTGGGCCGAAAAGTGAAATGGCGCCCTCCACATAATGCATAATATCTCCCCTCCCTCCCTGAATAAAAGCATATACTAAGAATTACACCCAGCATACAGTGAAAGAGAAGTGGTACTGTGCAATGTCCATAAATACAGAATATATGTAATGGGAAGCAGATGTGTGGACCTGCTATGCCACCTAACAGAGGGGTTCTGAGATATGTGACTGCTCACTAGGAACCAGACGGACTCTGGTATGAGGCACCAGAGGGTACAGGCAGAGGGATAGTTGGGAACAGGCCAAAGTTCAGAGGCAAGTGGCAGGCAAGAAAGGTTATAGACAAACCAGTGCGTGAGGGCAGGCATCTTAGGTTCAGTAGTTCAGGACAGGCCGAGGTCATATACGGGTAGGCAGGAGCACAGAATCAGGAAAAGAAGCATGGTCAAATAAAAAAGTTGAGGTCAGTAAACGATAATCCAAATTCAGTGTAGTACAGAACCCTCACAGAATAAGAAGCAGCAGATTCAATATTGCTTGGGCATGGTTCAGAGGGTTGAGGAGACTAATATAGGTGGAAGCCGTGAGGGATTGGACTCAAGGAACGTTTGGTCATGTGATTATTTATCACATGATGTGCTATGAAAAGGTCCTGCAGTCAAAAGAAAAAGCACACCATGGACAGTATTCTTCTCCACACATCAGAGTATGTGGGAACAAATGTGTGCAGTGCTGTATAGGAGTGAAAGGTAGACAGCTCAACTGCCTTCCCCTGCAGTCCTAGGAAAGTCAGAGGCTCACCTCACCTCATGGATAGTGTTACTCTGGTCCCATAACAGTTACTGAAAGCTCAGCCTTGGATTTTTGACACGAGTTCACCAGTCAAATACTTTCAGACAAGTATTTTACCATACCTTCGAACCGTCCCGGATTCAGTGGGACAGTCCCGAATTCCAGGTCCTGTCCCGCTGTCCAGGTCAGCGGGAGGTATGTCCTGAATGCAACTCATCTGTGTCTGTACGCAGATGAATTGAATACAGTGGTGTAGCAGGAGCCATTCGCAGACAGCTCCTGCTTCCCCACCCTGCCCCCTGTGTGCTCCGGCCCTGGGAGCTGTAGGCATGATGTGATGACGTCACTCATATTGCACCTGCAGCTCCCTGAAGCCTCTGGGGTCAGAGACATCAGACTAAGCAGCAGGGGAGCGAGGAGACGTCAGTATCAGAGTTTATTATGTTAAACTTTGGCAGATGAAGAGGGACATTAAACTGGGGGGGAGATGGAGGGGGACATTAAACTTTGGGGGCACATAGAGGGGGACATTAAACTGTGGGGGCAGATGAAGGGAGACAAACTTTGGGGGTAGATAGAGGGGGCACTAAACTGCGGGGTAGATAAAGGGGGACATTAAACTTTGGGGACAGATGGAGGGGGACATTAAATTTTGGGGGCAGATATAGGGGGGCATTAAACTGAGGGAGATGAAGAGGGGCATTAAACTGTGGGAGCAGATGAAGAGGGACATTAAACTGGGAGCAACTGGAGGAGGACATTAAAACCTGGGGGTAGATATAGGAGGATATTAAACTGTGGGGGTAGCTGCAGGAGGACATTAAACTGGGGGCAGCTGGAAGGGGACATTAATATTACCCTCCAGCTACCCCCACGGTTAAATGTCTTCCTGCAGCTACCCCCAGTTTAATGTCCTCCTCCAGCTATCCTCACAATTTAATGTCACCCTCAAGCTGCCCCAGTTTAATGTCCCTCCTTTAGTTGCCTCCAGTTTAAATTCGGGCAGCTGGAGGGGGACATTAAACTATGGGTCTACCAGGAGAGGGAATTTATACTGTGGGGACAATTGAATGGGAACATTATTATGTGGGGGCATATAATATATAATATTAGGGTTATTGTAGGAGCATTATACTGTGTGGGGGCGCAAAGAGAAATTGATGGGAAGGGGCAGAGTCAGCATAGAAGTGGGTGGAGCTAAATTTGTGCACTGCACATTCTATCCCTCTTTCTGTCCTTTCAAAGTTGTGAGGTATGTTTTACCCATGTGAACATACCATTTATCCAGAGACAGTCTTTGACTAAACTGTGATATGTCCTTCTTATCTACAAAGTACCAGTTATGAAGGGATTGCTGATGCTATACAGGCTCTTAATAGGAGCCTTTTAGCAGAACCCAGCACCAAAGATACATAGGTTAGAGTCTCTTGGCTCAAAAAGTATTTTTCCTTTGCGAATAAATCCCTTCATTGCCAAGATACCACCATTTTTGGCAATATGCAAATGAGCCATATGGGGCAATGAAGGCATTGCCGCTTACCTCTGCATATTTGCATATTGTAAAAAACAGCGATATCACAGCAATGGAGACACAAAGGGAAAACACAGTTTAATTCAGATAACCCAAACCTATCAATATGGGGGGCTGGGTTAATATGCTTATAGCTACAGTGCCTTGCAAAAGTATTCATACCCCTTGAACTTTTTCACATTTTGTCACCTTACAACCACAAACTTAAATGTATTATATTGAGATTTTAAGTGATAGACCAACACAAAGTAGCACATAATTGTAAAGTGGAATGAAAATGATACATGGTTTTCAAAATTTTAATCAAATAAAAATCTGGAAAATGTGACAAGCAAAAGTATTCAGCCCCCCTATATCAATACTTTGTAGAGCCACCTTTCGCTGCAGTTACAGCTGTAAGTTTTTTGGGGTAGGTCTCTACCAGCTTTGCACATCTAGAGACTGAGATTTTTGCCCATTCTTTTTTGCAAAATAGCTCAAGCTCATCCAGATTGGATGGATAGCGTCTGTGAACAGCAATTTTCATGTCTTGCCACAGGTGCTCAATGGGATTTAGGTCTGGACTTTGACTGGGCCATACTAACATATGAATATTCTTTGATCTAAACCATTCCACTGTAGCTCTGGCTGTATGTTTAGGGTCATTGTCTTGCTGGAAGGTGAATCTCCTTCCCAGTCTCAAGTCTTTTGCAGCCTCCAACAGATTTTAATCCTGGATTGCCCTTTATTTAGCTCCATCCAACTTCCCATCATCTCTGACCAGCTTCCCTGTCCCTGCTGAAGAAAAGCATCCCCACAGCATGATGCTGCCACCACCATGTTTCACAGTGGGGATGGTGTGTTCAGGGTGATAAGCAGTGTTACTTTTCTGCCACACATAGCGCTTTGCATTTAGGCCAAAAAGTTCAACTTTGGTCTCTTCTGTCCAGAGCATCTTCTTCCACATGTTTGCTGTGTCCCCTATATGACTTGTAGCAAACTGCAAATGCCGCGACCCAAATGGAGGAGACCAGAGGATGGGAGTAGTAGTGGCGGATACTGTGCCACCTAGCAGGTCAAGCACACTCACCAACCACTCCAGTCCCACTCCTAGGCCGGACAAAGTCGATTTGGGTCCTGCAGCACTACCGGATAGTGGTGGCAGTAGTTCTTTTCCCCAGGGCACTTCCAGTTGAAGAGGGGACATCTTCACTCTGAGCTGGCGTGGTGTTGTTCGGAAGGGCCCTGATGGTGATGCAGACACGACTCAGGAGTCAGCGGTTCAGGTAACCAAACAACCTTTATTTAGCAACAGGAACAACAGGTAAACGGCAGCTTTCGAATGGGGGTAGTAGTCCTACAGTGTCCAACCCCCAGTCTTGGTTCTAGGAGGGTGCCCAGAGATATTCCACTTATCCTCCTCTTGTGCCTTTCCCAGCTAGGTATCCCAGGGATAGAGTTACAGGGAGCCCTGACAGGGATCTTGGTTACCTGGAGACTAGGCCCGAATATAGTTCTCCTGTCAGGGTCCTTTCCTGCTCCATCTGGCACGGGACCGAAAGTGTTCAAAAGTCCTGACAGCACTTCTCCCTTGCTCTGGGCTGTCTTCAGATGAGCCTGGGGCTGATGATATCCCTCCTGGGGCTGCGAATGTGGCGGTTGGCCTTCAGTCCAAAGTCTGTGGCAGGAAGGCTCTGCACACCTTCTCTGGTTAGCTGCATGCACTAGACTGACTGGACCAACCGTCAGCAGGGAGATGAGATCTCCCTACAACCCCACCCAATGGCCTGTGATAGGCCAGGGCTGAACCATGTCTAGATTTTGAACACTGCAGGGGGGAAGAATGCCGAGGAAAAATCTGCATAACAATGACATAGAACACTTAACACAGAACGGGATGTACTAACATAAAACCCATGGGCACAGAAACAAACACATAAAAACAGCAGCCTCTGGGATGCTGCACAAACGGTGCTTCTTATGTCTTTCTTTCAACAATTGTTTTCTTCTTGCCACTCTTCCATAAAGGCCTCCTCCAGAGTGAACAGTGCTCTCCTTGCTCGATGTGTCATTTTAGGTTGACATCCATGTCTTGTTAGGTTTGCAGCTGTAGAATTATTTTTCCATTTTTGGATGATGGATTGAACAGCGCTCCTTGGGATGCTCAAAGCTTGGGATATGTTTTTATAACCTAATCCTGCTTTAAACTTCTACACAACTTTATCTCTGACCTGTCTGGTGAGTTCCTTGGTCTTCGTAATTCTGTTTGTTCACTAGTGTTCTCTAACAAACCACTCAGGCTTTCACAGAACAGGTGTATTTATAATGAGACTAAATTACACACAGCTGGGCTCTATTAACTAATTAAGTGACTTCTGAAGGCAATTGATTGCACTGGATTTTATTTAGGGGTATCAGAGTACAGGGGGCTGAATACTTTTGCATGTCACGCTTTTCAGATTTTTAGTTGATTAAAATTTTGAAAACCATGTATCATCTTCCTTCCACTTCACAATTATCTGCTACTTTGTGTTGGTCTATCACTTAAAATCTCAATAAAATACATTTAAGTTTGTGGTTGTAAGGTGTCAAAATGTGAAAAAGTTCAAGATGTATGAATACTTTTGCAAGCCACTGTATATCTGTAACATATGCCGTAAATGCCTGATAAATGTGGGTATCTCTTCTGGCACCTACACCTACAGAGTTGTAAACCAGGGAGAGCATTTCACAGGGTGATTTTCAAGCAACTGGTTACAGCAAAATGGGAGTGGTTATTTTGGTTAATGATTAATATAAATGGGCATAGCTAAATATACAGTATGTAGACAGCTATGCCAAAGTCAGGCATGTAGAATTTTACATGCAAAAATAGCAAGGTTGCTGGAGTCGAGTAGAATTAGCAACTAGGATTTTAAATGATACTCTGCAACTCTGCAGGATTATTATAGGCAGGGCCTATTTTAGACAAAGTGGGGCCTTGGGCAAAAATTAAAAGCGGGGCCCCAAATGCTGATATGCAAACAACACCATCGTCTTCCAGTGACAACCCCTATAATAACGCCTCCTTTCTGCCACCAAAAAAGTAATAACAAGCCCTATTTTACCACATACAATTCAAATGAGCACCTTTGTACCACCTAATAGATTTTTGCACCCAGTCATCAGTTATTATAGCGCCTCCTTATAAATAATAGTACCTGCTTGGGGGCGTGGCCTGGACGCGCATGGAGTAGCACGCGCGCAGGTTCTTCTCCGCTCCTCCGCTCGCTACTGAGACCCGTGGACCCCTCAGCAGGCGCAGTATGGGCAAGCGCTTACCGAGGAAGGTGGCCCCGGGCACCCCAGCGCCCGTGGAGAGGTCTGGGGGGGCCACCCTGGACGCCTTTCTGGCCCAGCGGCCTTCTCTACCGGGCCAGGCTGCTGCGGGGCGGCCATCTTGGATTTCCTCGCAGCGCAGCTTCTCTCCTCCCGCGCTCCCCCTGTCAGCCAGCGGAGCGCCGCTTCAACAGAGATCCCTGTCGGCGCCTGGGCAACCCAGAGTTTCCCCAGCACGAGTACTCCCACAGTCTCCTCACCCTGGGATGTCCCAGCAACTACATTCTGCTTCACCAGCACTCCTGGCAGAGCGGCATGAGAGGACCCCGGATGTTTCCAGCTTCTCAAGGAGTTCTGAGGTCAGTGGCTCTGCTCCCTCCTACACCGCTGATGAGTTGCAGCCTGTGGCCACAGAGCTGGTCTCTGTGGCCCCCCATCTACTATCTTCCCCCATCGCCCCTCCCCTCCATAGCTCAGGGGGGGGATGGCGCGGTGGAAGGCGCTGGCGTAGGGGCTCCTCCGCCCCGCACTCCCAAGGATTATGGCTCCCCCCCTCCAGTCCTGTACCCCCAGAGCTGCATTCCAGGCCCATCTTCAGCACCATCATCCATGGCGGACCTTCTTCCTCAACTTACTACTAAACAAGACCTTAAAAGTATGGTTGCGGAAATCACAGCATCCTTCCGATCTGAAATTGCTACCCTCCGCACTGATTTACACTCCATTGCTAACCGAATGGACACGCTGGAGAATGACCATGACACTACCAGGGACTATGTTGCCTCACTGCATGATACTACCACTGAACAGGGTTCAGCTATACGGGACATGCAACGCCACTTGGAGGATCTTGACAACAGGGGCCGGCGCAACAATATACGCATCAAGGGACTCCCAGAGGCTGACCAATCTGAGGATCTGCCTGTTCTGCTGGAGGCTGTCTTCAACACTATACTGCAGGAGCCCCCGTCCCACAAAATTAAGTTTGATAGGGCACATCGAGCCCTTCGACCCAGAGGATCTTCCGCCACACCCCGTGATGTCATCTGCTGCCTCCACGACTTCACCCTTAAAGAGGCTATAATGAGCAAAGTGCGCAAACTCAAAGACTTCGAGTTTCAGGGAGCTCCACTACAATTCTATCAGGATCTGTCGCTAATCACCCTCCAGAAACGCCGCCATCTCCGACCCCTCCTCCAGATTCTTCAGGAGCACCAAATTCCTTACCGGTGGGGATTTCCGTTTGCTCTCATTGCTCGTAGGAATGGTCGCTCCGCTACGCTTCACTCCTTTGCGGATTTGCCTCTCTTCTGTGACCTATTGGATGTTCCCCTGCCGGATTTAACAGACTGGGAGCTATTCTCTCCACCCCCTCCCCCACCACCGGTTTGGCAACGATTGGAGCCCAGACGACGTCATGCATCCTCCGCGGTGGTGACCACTCGGAGGCCCCGGCTGGAGACTGATCCCTGAGGAGGCTGCCCCCCCTTGAGACGTTCTCCCTTTTCTCGGTGGTGCTTTGGAATCTGCATGCCTTAATGTTATGTTTGCTTCTCTTTTTTTCTTTTTTAGGTCTACGGGTCTCATCTATTATGCTTATTGTTGGATTGTTTTAGCGGAGTGGGGCGGGGTGGGGTTCCGGTGACTCTCCTTCCTTCCTTCTTTTTACTGGTGGTTGGGGATCCACCGCCTCCCCTCCGACCTCCTGTCCACGCTCTCCCCCCTAAGGGGATACTTGGACTGTGCGGCCATTGATCCTGATTGGACCTCTGGCTGCCCTCATTGGTCCCCAGGCGAGTGACTTAGCCTCGCCCACAAAGTATTGTTTAACTGTTTTTATTTTTACTTTGTCATTTATGATGTCTTTTGCCTCCCTCCCTCCCTCTCTTTCCCCCCCCCTCCCTGATCTAGAGACCCTGCCTCGACTTTGGGTTCCTGTTTGTGGATTGCCCTTTTGCCTCTCCGAGGGAAACTTGCCAGCGTCATGTGAGATGGGTGAGCTTATTGCAATCCGCCACTGTCCTCCAATCCTGGGTCCCAATGGTTAGGTGCGTGACAATTAATGTCAAGGGCCTGGGTTCCAACATTAAAAGGCGCCATGTCCTTAGAGAACTCCGCTCCTTACGAGCGGATGTGGCGTTTCTTCAGGAGACTCATTTTGACCGCGCTGGTACTTTTGCCTTCGCTAAGCATTATTTTCCCGTAGCTTTTTCAGCCTTCCACAATCGACGCAGAGCTGGGGTGGCTATCCTTCTTTCTCGATCCTGCCCAATTACAGTGACGACTTCCCACATAGACCCAGGTGGCCGGTTTGTTATCTTGGAGGGGCTCCTTTATGGTGCCCCGATTGTTTTATGCAATGTCTATGCCCCCAATTCAGCACAGATCCCGTTCTTGCGCCGGGTATTCTCCCGTCTGCGCGCTCTCCCACCATCAGCTTGGCTGGTGGGGGGAGACTTTAACATGGTCTTCTCTGAACGGGCGGATCGTCTGGCGTTACCCCAGGGCCCAACCCCCCATAGGTTGGCCCAACTTGCAAGGGAGTTCCGCAGGCTGATCCACGCCCACTCTTTGTATGACCTTTGGCGAGTGGACAATCCTACGGCGCGCTCCTACACCTTCTTTTCTCACCCTCATAACACTCACACCCGCATTGACTACTTCTTTGGAAATGCTCCCGCTCTTCGTTTGCTTAGGGACACGAACATTGGCCCTCTCACCTGGTCTGATCATGCCCCAGTCGTGGTTACCTTATCTACGACTCCAGTGCCTACTCGCCAATGTCATTGGCGTCTTAACGAAACACTGCTCAATTCGCCGACCTCCCTCGAGACCCTGCGCACACACTTGATAGATTATTTTAGGGACAACTTAGGCTCGGTAGACTCTCTTGCCATTCTCTGGGAAGCCCATAAGGCGGTCATGAGAGGATGCTGTATCGCATTGGCTTCTAGGCTTAAAAGGGACAGACAGGCCCAGGAACAGCTCCTCCAAGCCCGTATTCGGTCCCTTACAACGACTTTGGCAGCACATCCATCCCTGGGGGTTCTTCGCCGTTTGGTCCTGGCCCGGGCGGACCTCCGTGATTTGGAGACCCGCCATGTGGAACGACTTCTCCTTTATACCCGTCAGCGGTTTTTTGAACGAGGTAATAAATCTCATACCCTCCTGGCAGGAACCCTCAGGGATCATCGGGCCTCTTCCACACCACACTCTGTCCGTGACCCCGCGGGTACTCTTCAACATCACCCTGATGCTGTGGCGCTGGCGTTCCACTCTTACTACTCTAAGCTTTATGACTTACCCCCCCCACGAGCACTACTCCCTGGGGATGACTCAACACTACTGGAAGACTATTTAAAGGATTGTTGTCTCCCACGCCTTCCTCCTGAGGCCCTAACCTCCCTGAACACCCCCATCACCAGGGAGGAACTAGAAGGGGTCCTGAGGGACCTCCCAAATGGGAAAGCCCCAGGCCCAGATGGGTTCACTTACAATTATTATAAGGTTTTCCAGGGTGAACTCTCTGCTCATCTATTGTCCCTCTTCAATTCCTTCCTTTCAGGTTCCCCTATACCCCCGACTATGCTCTCTTCACTACTCACATTGGTCCCTAAACCGGGTAAGGACTTGCAGGATTGTGCTAACTACCGACCGATTGCTTTGCTGAACACGGACCTGAAACTTTTCACCAAACTCTTAGCCAATAGACTGAATGCTTGGCTCCCTCTGCTTGTCCATAAGGACCAGGTGGGATTCATCCCCTGTCGTCAGGGTGGTGACAACACCAGGAGGACTGTGGATTTGGTGGAGGTGGCCAATCATTATTCTACCTCGGCCCTTCTCTTGAGCCTGGACGCTGAAAAGGCTTTTGACCGCATAAATTGGTCGTTTATGCATACCACGCTTAAGGCGTTCGGGCTTACGGGACCGTTTCTCACAGCTATCCAGGCCCTTTACTCCTTACCCTCAGCAGCAATTAAGCTTCCCCATGCATCTTCGCCCTTCTTCCCTATTCGAAATGGCACTAGGCAGGGTTGCCCCCTGTCACCCATCATATTTGCCCTCTGCATTGAACCGCTAGCGGCCAAGATTAGGCGAGACCCTAATATCAAGGGCATCATGGTCCAAGATAAGGAATTTAAGATATCTCTTTTTGCGGACGATGTACTCCTCACTCTCACCTCCCCTCATACTACCCTTCCAAACTTGCTGCGCTCGCTAGAGACCTATGGTGATCTCTCAGGGTATAAGGTGAACCCCGCGAAGACTGAGGCACTCCCACTTAACATCCCACGGGACCTTCTCCTTCTCCTCCGCAGTAATTACGATTTCCAGTGGCGGGAGTCCTCTATCCGCTACCTGGGAGTCCATATATCCACCTCCTATGCGACCCTCTACTCGGCAAACTACCCGCGGTTGTTTTGTGAGCTAAGAGCCCTATTGGACAAATGGCAACCCTTGCCTATCTCCCTTTTGGGGAGAATTGCTGCGGTCAAGATGACTCTCCTCCCGAAGCTACTGTATTTTTTCGAGACGCTCCCAGTCGCGATACCTCGGGGAGAATTACGGAACCTACAGAAAGCTAACTTCCAGTTTATCTGGAAAGCAAAACGACACCGAATACCTAGATCTGTTATGCTGGCGGATAGGGGGTCTGGGGGTATGGCTGTCCCACATCTGTTACATTATTACTGGGCGGCCCACTTACGCCATATCCCATTCTGGGCGGCTATGCCAGCATACACCAGATGGGTGCAGATAGAGAAGCTATGGCTGGCACCCATGCATCCTAACGCGCTTCTGTGGGTCAGCTCCCCCCCCACCCCCCCTGCCTCGTACCTGTTGGGCCCCATTCGGTTTACTAGATCTATCTGGTCTACCTGTTGTGCTAGATTCTCCCTGATGTCCCCGCGCTCATCTATGGTCTCCATACTATACAACCCCCTTCTCCCAGAGAGCCTGACTTCTGCCATGACTAAAGTGTGGTCTGAAGCTGGCCTTTACCGGATTGCTGACATGGTTGACCCTGGAACCTTGTGCGGTGACCAGATGGAAGGTAACGCTGCAGTTGGGATTGCGGGGTGCAAACAGCGCAGACTTGTCACGGTCTCTGGGCACGAGGGCGCAGCGCTGGTGCTGTCCCACGTTACCACCACTGGTACCGGTGATGAGGGGGCTGCACAAATGTTGGTGGTGATTGTTCCCCCGGGGCGCTTCCCCTATACTGTGCCGACTGCTGGTGTTTGGGGCGCCCTGATGTTGTCGGTGCAGAGTCAGACACAGAAACGGTTGTAAAGTTGAACTTTTACTTCCATGGGTGTGGCGGCACAAATGCTTAAACAGTTTCTTCAATACAAAACAACGGGGTACGCCTGGTGACACAGCAAAGTCCTGGGGTGCAGGGTAGACTTGATGAAAGGTGTTCCTAGCCCCTTATACTTCAGTGTTACAGCCCTAAGGTGCGTCTGGGCTCCTATTTGGCACATAGGAGGATGCCCACCATGATACTAGTACATAATATTCCCCACTCACGTTATGTGGTCCTGATAGCTCAGAGTTTCGGGGTGCAATAGTCAGGGTGGCAGGATATTCCACAGGTCTGGCCTTGGCCCCTGGATCCTGTGATACTTGCTATGGAGCACGTGTTCCAGAATGTTCTCTCCACAGTCTCAGGCTGACAAGATAATGATGCTTGACTTCCTTCAGGGCGATGGCTAGGCAGACAGGGGACAGGATCTTCTGAATAGCTGGAGTATGTCAGCTCTCCAACCTTCCTGGGCCTGTCTAGGACTTGAGATTGCTGCACTAAACTCACTGCTTTCTTCACAGGACATCACACTTATCTCCTCACCTCCTCCTCCTAACACTCCACACTTCTAACTCCTCACACGCAGGACCTTCCTGCAGGGGTGTTACCATGGGGACCCAGTGATCAGCTGACTCCTCCCCTTTTCCCAGGCGATGTCCTCCCATTGGACATTTGGTTACTATTCAATCCTATGGGAGGTGTAATGCATGTGTGAGGCTCACTAGGTGGCGCTGTGTTGTGTGAGACTCAGGACCCCCTGCTATGTCACACAGGCTATGAAGCAACAGGAAATAATACAATGCACAGAGATCACCCTCAGCCCAGCCATAGCCAGCTCTGGGATGCCACATACTCCCCCTCTTTCACTGAGCCGACCTCGGCGACGGGCTGGGGTGAAGGTGAGAAATGTAACATAACGTTAATAAATACGAATAAAGTACAAATGTCACTAACAGTTTAGAAAAATATAATACTTAGAAACTTGAGGTAAGACCTCCCGGCATAGTCCTGGAATGTCCATGAGAAGTCTGAAGGGTAACGGAGAGATAATTAAACTCAGACTTATGGAACCTTTTGGCGGTACCATCAGACAGTCCATATAAAACCAACAGTAGTGCAAATGGGTCCAGAGGCTCTCTGGCACAAATTTCGTGAGTGTCCATTATCATGAGAGTCTCTCTGAGAAACAATAAACAGTCCTTTCTGTAAGGAAGAGTAGGCACTCTAGCACCAATGTCCATACCGCAATGGGGTAACAGAACTTCCTTGGCTCAGTGAGCCAGGCACTATGGCTTGGATTGTTGCATATAAATGTAAATACTATATTACATGGCAAGATATTATATATATACTGTATATACACACAGGAAAAACATTAATGTAATCAGAGCAGGAATAACATATATACAGAAGCAGAGACAGTTAACCTCTTTTACTCAAGGACAGCAATGGCATCACTATAGCGTGTTGGAGGTATGCCTTTTGTGGTACGCTCAGAACGCCTAAGTGGAACGAGATTTGAATCAGGAACAGAGTCACTGAAATCAATTCAATCATCTGTCGAAGGGTTCTCTTGCACTAGAGCAATTGGTGGATAACAGCTAAATGGTAGTAGTTTAGGCGCCCACATAAGCTCAGTTAATGTTGGGGGTCTCTCTTTCGCTTCAGAAGGTGACAAGATCTCTGTACTCGTTGTCTCAGCTGGGGGCACCTCTGTGGGTAGTCCTTCTTTAAGGCACAGCTTCAGACGGTTTCGGTGTACTACTTGGGGCTGTCTCCCAGGTTTAGAGATCTCATACACGTCGGATTCAGGATATGGTATGGAGATGACACTGTATGGTTCTTTATCCCAGAATGGATCCAGTTTCCCATTCCGATGGTTATTCCTTAACTTTCAGGGGTGCTGCATGGGCGTGATGGTTGTAACCCTCCTGTTGTCTCCTACGAACCTCATCCATGCGCGTTTCAACTATCTCTTTAGCTTCCTCCATACGTCGGCGGTGTTCAACAACCCAGTCTGTTATGGGTAGTGGATTGATGGTGTCAGGGACCTTCACACCAAGGGTTAAGTCTGAAGGAAGTTGACCTTGTCTTCCAAACATTAGATAAAATGGTGCGTATCCCGTAGATGTTTGGGGTGTGTTGTTGTAAATATAGGCCAAGTCCTTGATACGCTCAGGCCACTCAACACCAGGTGTAACTGCGGCTGGTCTTAGCATGCCGATGATCACTTGATTTGCCTTCTCGCACATACCATTCCCTTGAGGGTGATACGCTGTGGTTCGCAACTTCTTGCAGTCTTGGAACTGACACAGCTCACGGAACAATTGTGATTCAAACGCCGATCCACGGTCGGTGAGGATATGCTCAGGACAACCGTAATGGCGGACAAACTCTGCGTAGAAGGTCTCAGCCGTAGTTCTTGCTGTAAGATCTCTGACAGGCACGATGACAAGAAACTTGGAGTAATGATCCACCATTGTCAGAGCGTAGCTGTAGCCGGAACATGTGGGACCCAACTTCACATGGTCCAGAGCAACAATTTCACACGGCTTTTGAGTCTTAATTGGATGTAGAGGGGCCTTCTGATCTCTTCGACCTTCCTTGGTGATACTACAGGCGGGACACGCTCGGCACCAACTCTCAATGTCACTCCTCATCCCAACCCAATAGAAGCGACGACGGATGGTAGCTTCGGTCTTTTGTACCCCGAAGTGACCGGATCTGTCATGATACGCCTCAAGTATCATCTGTGCGTCTCTTCTTGGTACGAGGATCTGATGAAGCCTTTCACCTGTGACAGGATCAAGAGTGTTTCTAAGTAGAAGGCCTCGTTGGACAAACAGGCGCTTCCTCTGTCGCCAAAGGCGTTTTAATTCCACGTCATGAAGACCTCTCTTTACACGGGTTGGTATTCTTCCTGTAAGCAGGAAATCTGACAATTCTCCTAAAACTCTGCTCTCTTCTTGGAACGTTTTCCACAGAGATGGCTCCTGGAGGGATTCGGCAGGTGTTTTCGTCAGAGATTCTCCTTCTACAGGGACACCAATAGCAACCTGTTGGGCAAACTTGTTGTAGAATGGTGGCATCTCCACCTCTTCCCAGATGTCTTCTCGGGGTGGTTCTTCTCCCACAGGCAACCTTGAGAGTGCATCAGCGTTAGCGTTGGACTTGCTACTGCGATACTTGACAGAGAACTTGTAATTCGCGAGTCTTGAGGCCCACCGTTGTTCAAGGGCTCCCAGTCGAGCAGTGTCCAGATGCGCCAACGGATTGTTATCTGTGTACACGGTAAAGGGTGTGGCAGCCAGGTAGTCTTTAAACTTTTCTGTCACGGCCCAGACAAGCACCAGAAGTTCGATTTTGAAAGAACTATAGTTCTGGTCGTTCTTCTCCGCACCTCTCAGACTCCTGCTGGCGTAGGCGATGACTCGCTCTTTGTTGTCCTGAACCTGGGACAACACTGCACCCAAACCTTGGTGACTTGCATCTGTGTACAAGCGGAATGGCTGACTGTAGTCGGGATAGGCTAGAATTGGTGGTTGCGTCAGAAGTGCTTTAAGCGCTTGAAAGGCTTCCTCTTGACGCGCTGTCCAGTCTACCGGAAGCTTTCGGTTGTAGTTTTCTCTGGGACAACAGCGCAACAACTCGTTCAGAGGCTCGGCTACTTGGGCGAAGTGTGGTATGAAACGCCGGTAGTAACCTGCGAATCCAAGGAAGCTTCGGACTTCTTTGACGGTAGTTGGTCTTCGCCAGTTCTGGACTGCAGTGATCTTTTCAGGATCAGGTTGGATGCCTTGTGCGCTCACGACATGCCCAAGGTAGTGAACTTGGGGTTTCAACAGGTAGCACTTGGAGGGCTTCACCTTTAGGCCGTGCTGTATAAGTACCTTGAATACCTCGGACAGGTGACGAAGGTGTTCTTGGTATGTCCGGGAGAATACAATAACATCGTCCAGGTACAGTAGCACACTCTGGAAATTCTCAAGGCCGAGGCACCTCTCCATAAGCTGTTGGAATGTGGCTGGGGCATTACATAGCCCAAATGGCATACTATTGAATTCAAAGAGTCCCATCGGGGTCGTAAACGCAGTCTTTTCACGATCTTCAGGCGCCATAGGGACTTGCCAGTATCCACTGGTTAAGTCCAGGGTCGAGAAACAGGTAGCTGATCCCAAAGCCGTTAGAGATTCCTCAATCCGCGGAAATGGGTATGCGTCTTTGTGCGTGACGTTGTTGAGTTTACGATAGTCCACACAAAATCGTAGGGTTCCGTCTTTCTTCTTGACAAGGACTAGCGGGGCTGCCCAGGGGCTGTTACTCTCCCGGATGACATCAGCATCTCGCATCTCTTGGATCAACTTTTTCACCGGTTGGTACATCGCGGGTGGTATTGGACGGTGACGCTCCTTGATTGGATGGTGGTCGCCAGTCAGAATGCGATGTTGTATGGTCGTGGTCTTACCAAAGTCCAATGGGTGTTTGCTGAATGCCTGTTGGTAACGCTTGGCCACATTGCAAACCCCATTGATGTGCTCTATAGGGGTATTGGCGTCTCCCACGTTCAATTCATCCCACCAGGACTTCGTGGCTCCATTCTGAATGTTCTCAGCAGCTTGGGTGGAACGCTGTGTGGCGGTAGAATCACCAGAGAGAATGTCTTCTGGTGCTAACCGGTGTAGCAGGGCCACAGAGTGGAACTTGTGGAGGTTCACGGGAGCATCGCCCAAGTTGACTAAGCGGACAGGAACACGTCCATTGGAAACTGTGACAAGGCTTCGGGCAGCCATGACAAGTGGTTGGCCATCTACCTGTATGGGTTGTAGCAAGGCCTCGTAGTCCTGATTTTCTATGCCCGGACGGGCACGGCACCACACCATAGTTTCTGTTCCAGGCTGTAGGGTTACTGGACGGGTATCTTGGATCCGGACTCGACCAATTTCACCTTGTTTGTTGGCGAAATTGTGCTGGGCATTGAGTACACGAATGGCCCGCTGAATGGTCTGCTGGTCACTGGGAGAAGCTGTAAGGAGAGAGGCATGCAAGGCATCCAACACTTCTGCAAAGCAATGGCGTAAAACATCCATGCCTAATATTACAACTGCAAACCTATCATCCTCTACATCAGTGAGGGGGAGAAAAAAGGAAAGCCGAAAGGCCGAGACCCCCAAAAAGCCAAAGCAATTACACCCTGTCTAGGCAGTTTCAAGTCCCCAATCTGGATAGTGGATTCCCAATAACCCTGCTGTGGTATGGGCTGTCCATTGCTGGCACACAGATTTATCCATGTGTCAGGTGTTCTATTCAACACACCTAAGTGTATAATGCTCCAAAGTGGCCCCACACAGTATAATATGCTCTCCAGAGCCGCCCCCCCCCAGTATAATGCTCCACAGTGGCCCAAAACAGTATAACATGCTCTCCAGAGCCCCTCTGGAGAGCATATTATACTGTGTGGGGCCACCGTGAAGCATTATACTGGGGGGGGCTCTGGAGAGCATATTATACTGTGTGGGGCCACTTTGGAGCATTATACTGGGGAGGGGGCCCTCTGGAGAACATGTTATATTCTGCGGGGCCTCTATGGAGTATTATAAAGTGGGGGGGGCTCTGGAGAGCATGTTATATTCTGTGGGGCCACTTTGGAGCATTATACTGGGGGGCCCCTCTGGAGAGCATAATGCTCCAAAGTGGCCCCACAGAATATAACATTATCTCCAGAGCCCCCCCCACACACATTATAATTTTCCACAGAGGCCCCACAGAATATAACATGCTATCCAGAGGGGCCCCTTCCCCAGTATAATGCTCCACAGTGGCCCCACACAGTATAATATGCTATCCAGAGGGGGCTCCCCAGAATAATATGCTATCCAGAGGGGGCCCCCCAGTATAATATGCTATCCAGAGGGGGCCCCCCAGTATAATATGCTATCCAGAGAGGGCCCCCAGTATAATACTCCACAGGGGCCCTACAGTGCTATTATTATATTATATTCTGGGGTCTCTTCAGACCCCAGAGTATAATAATCGAAGGCCCGGGGTAATTAAGGTAAAATAACAAACAGTTATACTCACCTTGTCTTACCTCTCCTGGGCCTCCTCGCGCTGCTCCGCTATCCCCGCCGGCGACCGCTTCTTCTTCTCTGCGGCTGACGTCACGCGTTGTGGACGTCACCGCTGAGGCCTGTGATTGGGCCTCAGCGATTACTGAGGCACGCCCCACGTGACCGCTGAGGCCAGGCCTCAGCGCCTCAGCAGTGATGTCCGGAACGCCAGAAGATGACGTCGAACGCCAAGGACAGGTGAGTAAAAATGTTTGTTATTTTTACTCACCTTGGAAAGGGGCCCTGCTGTTATTGCTTTGGCCGAGCCTGACTCCGGGATCTGGAGTCATCAGGTTCCGGATCCCGGGGGCCCCTTTGGGGACGGGGCCCTGGGCAATTGCCCAGTTTGCCCCCCCCCTAACGCCGGCCCTGATTATAGGAATGGCATAATGGCTCTATTTGCAATTATTGCTCACATTGCAAGTTGCCACCAAACTTTCCCAGATTCAGACTCTAAATTTGGCTATTAATGTAGTGAAACATCCCCATGAACACCAAATAAGCTACATTTGCTCTTCAGCACTCTTGGAGAGCTTAGAATAAAAACACTAAGGTTGTGGCCCCATGTAGCGTAAACACCTTGATTTTACTGCAGCGTTTTACAGTACATGATTCTGGCTAATCCCATCCACACACTGCAGAAAAATATTTGCATCAGACATGCTGCGATTTAAAAAACCATAGCATTTTTGTAAATCGCAGCATGTCAATTATTCCTACAGAAACAATGGAGTTTTCTGTATGGGTATAATTCAAATAGAAAGTCCGCAGAGGAAATCTCTGCGGACTTTCTGTGAAAAGAGCTGTGGGAAAAACTGCGATGCGTTTCTTCCACGGATTTCTGCACTTTTTGGCTGTAGCTTGCTACAAGTGGCCTAGCTTTTAATTGTGGTGCAATTTCCTATTCTCCTTTGAAAGGAAGCAACCCACCTCTCCCAGAGTTTAATCTGAGCATCTGACTCCACGTAAAGTGGTCATGGATATGCATTACTATATATTTAGTGACCTTAGTCATTCAGGATTCTAGGAAAGCTTGGTGACAACTAGTAGTGGCTGTATTGGTTATCAACCTTCTTTCTGGGAAACAGATCATGTAAGACACAGCTGCATTGATATTTTATTATTAGGTTGTATGAAGGATCTCGCCTTGCCACGCTACCTGGCACACCTGCAACCAACCTTCTTTCTTAACCTCCCACTCACACACCGTGAGCGGACTGGGTTTATATGATAATACAAAATGAGCTTTCTAAATTTTATATATTTATTAACATCATGGGGTCGGTACTAAGCACTAACATATACAGAAATAAATATCAATTACCAAGCAAATATGGATAAAAGTAAAATACAGCACAACAAAATAAAAAGGGAAATAAAAGATAGAAAAATACCAGAACAAGTAGATAGTCTGTTTCTCTGAGCCCATGTGGTAGGCTTCAGGGTTCTTCCTTAGGCAAGTTACAGAACATGTGAGCAAGTGTCTCCTACATGCTGTCCAGAACAAAGAGGCCTCAGCTCTGCCTCTTAAGCCACATGGCCAGGCCGCAAGGCTGAAGTCCACACCATGACCTGCCCTCACATCTCCTGCAGGAACAAGATAATAAAGACCTCCGTTCCCTCCAGGTGAGACTGTATAACTATCCCCAGTCTCCTCCTTGCACAATGTCACTAGGAGGAAGAGCCCCGCCCTCCTTTCTAAATCCCTCAGAATCATATTTCGCTATTTTTCCTCGCTTGATGACTGTAGAGTTGGAGATTAGGTATGATAGGGTTTGTGGTGAGATCCCCATCGTGTAGACACCAAGGATGACACCACAATCCCCTTTGGGTAAGGAGATAAGTGTCTGGACCTTTTCTGGGCTTTGAACCATATCTTGTGGGGGCTCTAAACGTCTGCCTTGGCCTGGCCCACCTGAGGAATTTATCGGGGCGACTGTAAGAGGTTTCCCAGGGCAGATATTGTCATAAAATCATAATCCTTTTGTTAGGGCCGTCAGCTCCATGACGTTCCCAGAGCTCCACCATCACATCCTTGCAGGAATTCCCTCCTGCTGTGACAATGAGTGTAACAAAGGTATGAGTCAACATACCACATTCCTCAAACCTATGACCAAATGGCTGATAACAGACAGGAACCACACAATATGAGCAAGTAGTAGTACAGGAAATACATATTTGGGGCTCTTATCATCACAGGTTGGATCTTAAGTAATCTTAAGATCCAACAAGTAATCTTGTCACTGTATGAGCGATCCCAGCATCAACATTAACAATTCAACTGCCCAATCAGTGGGGCAGATTAGTTGTTAAAAAAAAAAAGTGTAGTGAGTCTGTGCAATTTGGCTGATGATCGTCCTAAAGAGGCTGGTAAAACCAAACACTGGTATTTTACAGACAACATCCAACAGAAAATATCCAGTGTGGCCAATCTGTATTTGAGACTAAAGTATGCCATCAGAAGGCTGTGAATGACCATTCACTATATCTACACATCAAATAACTGGCTAAAATCTAATGTGTATGGCTGGCTTTAGCAAAAGCCTTAATTTGCCTTATAAGCTTCATACAAATCATGTGTGCCAGCCAGTCCCCTGCTTCTCCACATGAACTATTGACTGGGCTTGGTCACTATCAGGTTAAGAACTCACTCTCCACTTTCACTCTCCAATTTCCCTGGACAGGGCCTATCTCATCACTTCTCTGTCTTCTCTGTATACTTCTCACCTCTGCACTGACTGCCTGGCCATTCTGATCCAAAGATCTCAGCTTTCATTGGTCCCTCAAGAAGACAAGAACTGTCTTCTGCTTAGACAGCTCCACTTAGATTGCAGTAGCTTGCACCTGGTTCTTCTTCTGATGCCAATAGAAAGAGGAGGAGCCAATATTGTGATCTAAAAGGTTGGTCCACAGCACTGCTGCACCGCTACTGTGAATTCCTCTGATGCACTGCTACAGCCTTAAGAATGGATCTGTTGGACACTAGGTTACAGACCTGGTGAACAGCACCAATGACCAGGTGACTGGGTGAGGGTGCTTGAAAAGAGTAGCAAAAAAAATTAGCAAAAATTCTCACTGCTCGCCCAATATGAAAAATTCAATTGACTCCACATGGTTGTGATGTACAGGAAACATCATCCTGGACACAAGAGAGTAAAGTGTAAATATCCAACAGAGCATATAAAAAATCCAGCATCTGATTCAAATGCCTGATAGATGCGGGCCTTCTTCTTAGGATAAATGCAGGCATGTCAAGTCTCCTGGATTTCCAGGGTGTGATACTCTTTTCAAGCGTACATATCCAACAGAGTATATTAAAAATCCAGCATCAAATGACGCTATTGATATAACATTTAATTTTTAATCCATAATTTAAAATAAAAAAAAAATCTATCCATAAAACTAGCGGGTACTAAGACCCTTTACTCACATTTGATGGTGAAAGGTGAACATGGCAATTTTTCCAGGAATACGTCATTTCAGTGCATAATATGTTGTGCCCAGCTTTTGTCAGCAAAGACACAAACTCCAAACACTGTTAAGCAGGTAGGTAGGAGCGTTGATCTCTGATACAAGCTGTGCACAACGTACTGCGCGGTGAAATGACATATTCCTGGAAAATTGCCATTTTCACTTTTCAGCTGCGTATTAATTTAAGGATAATAAATTAATGCAACACTTGGGGGTTAAAAATGCTCACTGTACCCCTGGATGAATTCCATTAGGGGTGTAGTTTTCAAAATGGGGTCACATGTCAGGAGATTCCACTTTACTGGCATTTCAGGGCTCTGTAAAAGTGTCATGATGTCTAAAAACCAAACTATCTACATCTGTGCTCCAAAATCCAAAATAGTGCTACTTCCATCTGTGTCCGGCTCTGTCCAAACAGAAGTTTATACTCACATATGACATTAAGTACATTACCCTGGTTACAACAGGGTATGCGCTAGGGAGTGACCCCATTATAAAAAATGCACCCCTCAAATAAATTATGAAGGGGTGTAGTGAGCCTTAGTATCCCAGGCGTGAATGCACAGGGGATGGTGAAAAATCCCCAGTAGCTCCTGTGCTTGGGGGGTCACTAGTTTCTTTTCCCTTGTAAGCTCTAAGTCTGGGGTGTCCCCTTATATATGCTCACACAGCTTATATATTCCTTTCCTGCAATAGCCAGTTGTGTTCTAATGATTTGGCGAATTTTGGTTTTTTTGTCTACACATTGTGCAAGCTATATTTTTTTTTATATTTCTGGTGATGTAGCCATATGAGGACTGTTTTTTTTTTTGGTGACCATGTGCCAGATATGGATGTGACCTGCCTACAACGAAGATCATGGGGAGGAGTAGGACCATCTTGCTCATTTTTCCTGTCAGTGCAACTGTCACATCTATTTTGCCAAATGAGCTTGTGATGCCATTTCATGTGAGTACATGTGTACCTGCACAGCCATGGCTTATTTTCCACTTGCAGACCTTGAACCTTGCCATGGGTTTGCCTTTTGGTAATGTACAAATAAATTCCTATACAGGAAATGACCGCACTTCGCTGCTGCTGCCAATACCAGTAGCAATATAAATGTGTCTGCCAGTGCCACCATCACCACCACCACCTGAATTTACCTTAGACCAACACCTGAGCAAGTTTTTTGATGTTGTGACTGGGCATCTGATGGAATTGTTATTGTTTAAGCTCCCATTATCTTCTTCTGAGGTCACCCTGACCCAGTTGCCAGGTCTTCAATCGGCAATAGAATCATCATCAGATTCAGTAATTTTATCATCCTTCCCACTTTGTCCTGACTCATCATGACAATGGAATCCTCTATACCCTCACAATTTCCACCTCCAGATTTCCACTAGTGCTCCTATCAGACTAACTATTAGTATCACACACCGTCACACTACTTCTTCCACCACCACCACCAATAGTCCTGTTTTCCCCCTCTGCCTCCTCTACATCCAAAAAACACTATCAGTTCGCATCCAACTTATCAAAAAGAGGAAGAAGATAGGCCTTGATCTAGGAAGAATATCTCTCTCAGCAGATGCTTCATGACTACTAGGGAATCTGTATCAGTGAAGATGACAAAGATATGGCTGACAGTGCAGAAAGGCAGCAAGGTAAATTATGTGCTACAGCGGAGAAGGAACACACAAAATCCTGACTCAGTATTTGTGTTTCATTGCTGTCAGATTTTATATTCTGTTGTGACTGAGATGACCAAGGAAAGTAATCAAACACTTCCTCTTTATTCTCAGGAACTACAACCCTGGGTGTGCTGCCAAGATCAGAAGTAGTGTTGCTGCTGTCACCCACATTCTTAATGTTAGTACTTGCACTGGTGGATGGCGTGACAATAACACTAATGTTTCCTCCTCCCTTACATGTCTCCTGCCATGTTTTTTTCCAGTCATTTTACTTCACTGCTTGTATAGTAGTGATTGGTGACAATATTGGCAATGTGTATTTTTCATACAAAAAAAAAAAAAACTTAGTAAATAAATGATATTTAGCACTGAAAGTGTCACCAGGTCACTAATTCCTGTCAGTGCCACTGTCAAATGTGACAAATGTGACAGTGGCACTGACAGGAAAAATGAGCAAGATGGTCCTTCTCCTCCCAATGATCTTTTTTGTAGGCAGGTCACATCCACATCTGACACATGGTCACCTAGAAAAGATGTCATTACAAAATGCATCTCATCTCACAAGAAAAACAGCCCTCATATGGCTACATCAGCAGAAAAATAAATAATATAACTTGCACAATGTGTAGACAAAAACCCCAAAACTCGCCTAATCATTAGAACACAACTGGCTGTGGCAGGAAGGGAATATAAAGCTGTATGAGCATATATCAGGAGACACCCCAGATTTAGAGCTTACAAGGGAAAAGAAATCAGAAGTGACCCACAGAGTGACCCCCCAATCATAGGAGCTACTGGGGACTTTTCACCATCCGCTGTGCATTCACACCTGGTATACTAATGCTCACTACACCCCTTTATAATTTCTCCAGTGCAAAATTTGTAATGGGGCCCCATTCCTATATTGTGCTATTTGAGATAATAGTGTATTTTATGTGGCAGGGGAACCTTTGGGGCCCCCCAGGGTTCAAGGCCAGTAGTGATTGCTACCTTTGCATCCCGTATAGATATGCCCATGGAGATAAGAAAAGGGATGAAAGTTTAATCAACCTTAGTGTGGTGAGGGTAATCTGTGGGTCCCCTTGGGTTATGGGCCAGGTGGTAGCCTCAACCACTGCGACCTAAATAATAATGTCAGTGCTTATGGGCCCCTTAAGGCTTCTGGGCCCAGGTGCAACTGCACCCTCTTCACGCCCCTGATTATAAGCAAATGTTGACTAAAACATCTAAAAACATATCCAAACAATGGAATCAAAAGGAGTGAATCCAGTTGAGACACATCAATTGAGCATGTGTGCGCATGCGCATATCAACAAATGTCCATAGCAGGACCGTCTTATTATAGGATATACCATAGTCTATTAACGTGTGTATGCTGACGCGCATTGATATTAGAAGTGGGTGTCTTACCATAGGAGATATTGTTATATACTGGCACACATGTGCAAATGCACTTGATTGTGAATGGAGGCCATTATTATTATTAAGGAATGCATGCACATTAATAGACAATGGTATTCCTTATAATAAAAAGGTCCCATTGTGGCATCCATCTTTTATGAAATTATAATTAGCATCTGCACTGACACTTGATCTGTCTTTGATACAAGACTCTTTTACATGATTAATTATGATCTATTACACTTTCTACTGATATTGCACTGTATGGATTGTAGTTAATATTTACTATATGTACTAGAGCACTTTATTGATATTGATTAATGAATTTGATTTAACTTTTTTTATATTGTATTTATATAAGATATATTTATATTTTGTATCCATTGAATAATTGTAATGAATTGCACAGACACTTTTGTACACGCTATAAAATGTTGCTGTAGTCATTCACTTGTTGCTTAAGAAAGGTTCTAGCTGGAATAAAGACACACTAGCTATTGGAACCTGTGGAGTGCTGTCGTCTTCATTTTTTCTATATAAGTATTGGAAGTGGCCGTCTTCCTGAGGATTTGCACCCAGACTTAAAAATTTTTTGCTGTTCTGCTTTGGACTTTTATAGATAGATAGATAGATAGATAGATAGACAGACAGATATATACTGTAGATAGAAGACCAGCACAAGTAGTAATGCTGGAAGATTTAAACTAATATAACATAACTTTTATTTACAGTCTGTGGGGGAATCCCAGTGGTTGTCTCTTAGGAATTAAAAAAGATACTTGTCCATACCAGAACGTCAAAGAACTAATTTTTCATTGCACTTTAGATATTCTTCTGAAAGTTCTTGAATGACAGCATTTGCAATAGCTGTATCTATCATTGCCATTTGCTGTGCATCAGAGCTGCTTTCTTGTTTATCTTTAACTAGATGATATTTTGGAGTTATTTGCAGTGTATTGGAGCACACGTCAGGGAAAGCTCAGGGCACAAGAGCTAAGCCACAAGCATTGCAATTCTCTTTTAAACTTTAGAGGTTTTTTGGTATTGTGCATTTGAGATATAATTAGTAAATACACCCCTTCTCCATCCCCTTCACCCTGCTAAAGTGGTTCTTCTATATTTCTGAACTTTGACCTCTTTGACTGCTGAAATCAAAAGCCTCTCTTGAACAGAACTTGCCAAATCTCAAGTGGCAAGAGAGCAGGGAAAGAAAGATTAGTTCTTTTCATACCAAAATGATTGGCAGATTTTTCCCTTCAGTGGTCCTGACATTCATTCCATCAATTAACTGAAACCTCATAGCATAAATTTCAATGTAAAGTATAAGGTTCTCCTTTTTAGTAAATACAAGCTGAATGCACAAGAATACTCTTGGGGTACTTCTGTAAACTAAATCTCATTTATACCAGCCGTAGATAATTCTAAGCTGCTTAAAACCATCAGTTTTTTTTAGAGTCACCTTAAAATAAATAGAATGTAATTCAAGTGTGTTAGCTAAGAAAAATTTGGATATATTATATAATTACTAAGGTAATCAATGATTCTTATACCAGTAATAGAAATGGGCGATCCTCCATGACATCATGACGCTTTGTGTGCCCATGTGACCTCTGTAGCCCAATCATAGGCCTCAGTGGTGACCCTAGACACATTAAATCACTAGGGGAGCACCATGCACTTCAAGGAGGCCCAAAAGAGGTGAGTAAAGGTGAGTATATTTTTTTTTTCCACCTCCCCTGGGCCGCCACACAGACTACAGAGTATATTTATTTACCGCAATGCATGTCACTTTTGTTTGTCCGAGATAAATCAGCAATTGTTTGGTTTTGTTGAAAACCAAACAATTTGGTATGTTCAGGTTGAACCTTGCTCGAAGCGAATCAGTTCACCCATCTCTAACCAATAATAGACACCACTCCTCACACCTTGTTGAACCAACCATCTTGAGGCTGAAGAGCGGCTCTAGATGCCTTGTGATGACCCCCATGTTCCTCCAATCTACAGCTGGCAGGGGAGGGGTGTGCTGAACAGCTAATAGCTTACATACACTTAGCCATGGGAACCAATCATGTGACTGTAACAGAACCTCCCCGAGCTATTAATAATATACATGAATAATATACTTTAATAAAGTTATGAATTTTTTTATCATGTTTTTAGGTAGGATTTGATCAATAGAGAAGAATGAATACTTACCATACTTTTGTGTGCATTGAATTATAACAATAATAAGTTGATTTACTTATATTATTTATTATAATTATTACTATATTACTATATTAGATACTTTATCTCATTTTACAATTATGCCATAAAGTTTATAAGATGATCTGACATTTACTGCTTGAATAGGTACCAGATCTAAAGTTACTGCATTGATAAAGTACCAGAACAAATCTTACTTCATAGCTAAGAACAGGGGATCTCTCCAGTCAGCTTTCTATTGTTAGATGGAAAAAGGCCACCCTGCTGTGTATATTTCCTTCTAAAAATACGATACTTCTGTTTTAATTTTAAAACTGAAGTTAATGAGGGAAGCAAAAAGTAAGCCTTCCTTTTTTATCTGTTATTCTGGCATTAATGTTCATTGTCTTGATCCTCTGATGGACCTAAAAATGGTGGTGTAAAACTACCCTAGGAGAAATGGTAATGTGCATTGCCCATATACAATATACAACACATTTGTCAAATACTAGACCTGCGAGCTAAATCCGGCCCTCTGGATCATTTTATGTGGCCCGCAACGTCTCTCACTTCAGTTCTCATGTTTCCCTGATGTAGTCCACAAGGGGACACAGCGCTTGGCAGATGGGGTGATTTCAGCACAGGGAGTGGTGGCCATATTGGGGCTCGCAAAGACCCAGATTACAGTATTTCGACATTAGTGTATGGCGGTATTCCAACAAGTGGAGTTGAGAAATAATCCCAAAATGTCCAATAAGAGAAAACTTGATTTAGGGATAAGGCAATTGAAATAAAGATGGGAAAGTGAATACATGTTTGTGCTTCAATGAGAGAAATGGTATTTCTTTTCAGTTATAATGAAGTGTCAGTAGTAAAAGGGGTACAATGTGCGTCAGCACCAAAATGATATGGTGTCTCAGGTAGAGATGGGCAAACCAATTCTTCACGAACTGGGTTCAACTCGAATATTCAGAATTTTTCTTTATTTAACGAAACTGAACATAAGATAATTCGACTAGGATGAACAAAAATATCTGCCACCACATGAGCAGATAGTACAGAATCTACACATGTCTGTGATTAACTGTGTGAAGTTCTAGCACCACCTGACATTAGCTGACAGCCTCTCAGTCACTAGACAGTGGTAGGTGGACACATACAGTGCTGATGTCATTTACACTATATAAGGTGCTATAAGCATGAAAAGAGGCATTTGCAGTTATGGTGTCGATTGAGAAGGATCTGTGATTCATCTCATTGCATCATACAGAGCACAGTTATGAAAAGCTCACAAATTTGCAAGCAATAGTTAGGAATAGGGGAATTTAGTCAGATTTAAACAATTACAGACAGATTAGTGGTATAAATCATGGATAGAAGCAAGGTAGCATATCTGTGCTGCTGTATACAGAGTGTTTAAACATAATTTTTACTGACAGTAAGTCCTGCTAAATCTTTTGCTAAGGGTTTGTTTTTTTTTTGCAAGAGTTTAAATTTTTTTCATTAAATACATAGAAACCGCGGCAAAGCACAGATTCCGACTGTGCTAATCTCAAAAATATCTCTGTTATTTAAGCGATTGTTTGCTGATGTTGTTCACGCAATATACAATCTAACACTGTTAGCCTGTATTAACCTAAAAAAAACCTCTTGTATTTAATAGGCTTTTTGTGCTCTGCTCACCCAATACACAGTGCAACGGAGTGTTAATCGCTTCTTAAGTGGGTTTTTTTGTTGCTTCTTATTTATACAGTATTGCAGCCTGTGATAATCTAAAAAATCTTCATTATTTAAGCATTTTTTTTTCTTGTTCACCCAATATATAGTCTAACAGACTGCACTAATCTGAAAAGAAAACTTTTGTTATTTAATTTTTTTTTCTGCTCTTCTCACCCAATACACAGTGTGATGAAGTGTTATTCTGAAAAATTATTCGCTTCTGGTGGTAGTAGCAGACAGATTTCCACTGCTGCTGGGGTTGGTGGCACCAACTAAGCGCAGTCATTTCCCATTCATGGCGATGTGCAAGATCTGCAAGCAGAAACTTAGCCATGTCCATGCAGGAATATATGTCGGAATGGCATCTCTACGTACTCACATGAAGAGGCATCACGATCTTATTTGGCAAAATAGACTTGGCAGTGGCACTGGCAGGAGAAGTGAGCAAGACTATTCTATTACTTCAAATGATCTTCCTTGTAGGCAGGCCACATCTACACCTAACACATGGTTATCGTTATCATTATCATCGCTAAATGTATTTCCTACTCGTCCTCTTCCACGCCAACGTAATTCATCCATAAGGGAATGTGTGTCCAGGAAACAGCATTATGCGCCCAGTCATCCGGCAGTTCTGCAACTTAACTTGTACCTGGCCAAGCTGCTAACACCATGCAGGGCAAGTCCATCTCCTCTAAGTCCTCCTCTTTGACTGTTTCCTGCCACCATCTTCCAAAGGGAAAAGCGTTGATTCCACGCCTCCTACTCCCCCCTCGTTTCATGGGTATAAGGATAAACGTTGCCATGTGGTTTTACAAATAATGAGCCTGGATCATAGGAGCCACACAGCAGAGGAGCTGTTTCTCTGTATCCTGCAGCAAGTATAATGCTGGATGGCTCCTCACCAACTTCAACTGGGAAGAGTTGACAGTGACAAAGCCACCAATACTGTTGCTGTGTTGCAGTTAGGACGAATAATACATTGTCCCTATATGGTGCATGTCCTTAACCCCTTCCCTCTGCAGGCATTTTTCGATTTTCGTTTTTGACTTATCCCGTTTTCCAAACTCCATAACTTTGTTATTTTTCTGTTCACAGAGCCATATGTGGGCTTAATGTTTGTGAACAAATTGTTCTTCATAATGGTACTATTTAATATTATGTACAATGTACTGCGGAAAAAAATTCTGAATTTGGTGCAATTGAAGAAAATCTGCATTTGAGTGACTTTTTTAAGGGCTTTGTTTTTACGGTGTTCATTATGCAGCCAAAATGGCATGTCACTTGTATTCTATGGGCTGGTACGATTCTGTGGAGACCAAATTGATATACAGTAGCTTTATTTACATTTTAACCCTTTAAAAAAATTCAAAACTTAAAAGAAAAATCTTAGAGTTGCCAAATTCTGACAATTATAAATTTTTTTTATACAGTATTTCCATGTACAGGGATGCATAAGGTGTCTTTGCAGTTGAGCGACCACCATAATTAAAGACCCAGCATCCACCATAATAGTACAGCAGATGTCAGGAAGGGGTTAATCTGGTAGTTTGCAGCTTTATTAACTTGTATAGTGGCTTGAAAGAGATGCTTCTAATGACAAAAGAAGTCTCTACACATTTCAGCTCTTCTTATGTTAGAAAAAAACAGCTTGCTCAATTTACAGCGGCAAAATGGTCTGCCATGCACCGTCTTATCTGCAATGTTCCAATTCAATGAAATTCCACCTTAACCACTTCCGGACCGCCCATAGAGTATATATGTCTGGAAGGTGGTTGTCTAGTTCTGCAAGGACGTACCGGTATGTCCAAACAGAACTCAACAGCTGCATGAAATCGTGCATCTGCTGAAATGGGGAGCCGGCTGTAACTTCAGCCAGCGCTCCCAGAGCGAAGGCAGGGAAGGTTTATTACCTTCCCTGCCTTCCAGATCGCTGTGTATACAGCTCTCAATGAGCACTGTATACAGCTCTATGGGCGCCGCCATGTTGCTGCTCCCCTCTGACCCAACGGTCACTTGATCCACCGGGATCAGCATCTGTAACAGGCAGGAGGATGTATTCCTCCTGCAACTTGGTCTAAATGTATCTTCCCCAGTTATAGGAGAAATCAGCCTCCCCCACAAAAAAAAAAAACAAAAAAAAAACTGATCAAATGTCCCCAAAGGTCTATTATGACTTTATGGGGACACAATGTAAAAATAAAAAATTAAAAAAATTAATAGAAAAGTAAAAACAAAATGTAAATAAAATAATAATTACCGAAATTACCGAAATAAAAATGACCATAATGGAGAGTAAAATCTATTTTAGAAATTTTTTTAGGAGCACTTTGTGTTATTAAATAAAAAAAAAAAAAAATGAAAAGTGAAGACTTTCCCTTGGATGCAGTGGGGGACATTGATATATCACAGACACAGCCAGGGCAGGAGGCTGACCCCTATATCTTCTAAGATCATGATTATAGCAACAACCAGGCTGGCCAAAAACACCAACCAGCCCCTGGGTCCATGCACATCCTGGAAAGCATGGCAGACTGCATACTCCACTGCTTACATAAGCATATTCTTAGCATCAAGCAGAGAGTAGAGTACTAGATGCAGTACTCTTAGACTCTTGCTCTAGAGCCAAAATGGGGGAATTCTTTCCTGCTTGCCAAAGAGAAGAAAAATTGCAATATTATCAGGATACTCTGTCACACATGTTGCCACAGCTACCACCCCTCATGTCCTGTGGCCTGATGCACCATGACATTCCACTATAGCACACTGTTGGTGCCACTACCACTGTGCTGATATATAAAAATATAAAACAATTTTGATTTCACAGTTATCCCATCACAGGATAATTTTGGTGGCTTTTTTTTTAAGCCAGTTCTTTAACACTTACAGGTGCATCTCAATAAATTAGAATATCTTTGAAACGTTTCTTTATTTCAGTAATTAAAATTAAAAAAGTGACCTCCTATATTTTCTAGATTCTTTACACATAGAGTGTTCTATTTCAAGTGTTTTATTTCTATAAATGTTGATTATGGATTACAGATAATGAAAATGTAAATGCAAAGAAAATTAGAATATTGTAAAAAAATTCAGTGTGTCACCTGCCAAGGTTTCCTGAGCCTTTAAATGGACCCTCAGTCTGGTTCAGTAGGACACACAATCATGGAAGACGCTGATTATGAATTGAATTACTGAATTACTGAAATTAATGAACGTTTCAAATATATTCTAATTTATTGAGATGCACCTGTTTCAAGTGGCTCACCGACACAAATTTTTCTCACAAATAACATTAAGCCTGTAGCACTTACAAGCCATCAAAACAGGCTAATTTTTCTACAATACCGTTGCTATTTTCAATATAACCACCATGTGCTTCTTAAAAACCACAGGCATCCACATTTCCCTAATAAATGGGTAATTTTTGGAGTGTGTTTGTATCCTCTACATACCATTTATTTCCATAGACATACATGTCACGTTCACTTTGACATAACTTTAGCTGTATTTGCCTTAGAGAGCTAGATGTACCTCTCAAGATTTGTTTTGTTTCGGTTTTAGGAAATTGGGACTAAGATATGTTTCAGGTCGAACAAGTTCAGTACGAACAACAGCTTAAATTGCCTTAAAATATTGTGTATAACAATCATGGTGGTTATATTGCAAAAAGCAATGGTCTTATAGAAAAATTAGCCTGTTTGATGACTTTTAAGTGCTACAGGCTTGTTTTCATTTGGGAGAGAAATGTATGACAATAAGCCAATTGAACAATGAAAATTGATGAGTAACAATTACAGAATTTGAAGAAAAATTTGTGATACACTATCAGAGTGCCTGGCCTGCCAGCTGAAAATGCTATTATATGCTCTGAAATGGAAAGGATTCTATGACCATGTGAACAGCACTTGGCAGCCTGAAAAGAACCTAGATTATCCTGTTGGCTATCCCTATGTGAGACCACAAGCCACAGCAACATTGTGTTGTCGGAAAAATTTGTAGCACACTATCAGCGTGCCTAGACTGTCAGGAGAAAGCGATATTCAGATAACAAGCCAAAAGTACGTATTCCAAGAGATCACATTAGTAGACAAACCGTTTCTGGTAAGAAGAAAGCCAAAAGGTCGGTATTCCGAGAGGGTTTGAACCAGCAGACAAAGGTTATCCAGTCACAAGCCAAAGTTTGATTTCCAGGAGCTCATTCTGAAGCAGGGATACTCACAGACACAAGTCATAAAGCAAAACAAGGTAAATAATTGCAGGCAGGTGGCTAAGAAGGAAAGAAGTTTAAATGTGCCTCCACAGCTGATAATTGGACAAGACCAGAGAACTCTGACATTACAGAATTGTAACGTCTATGCCTGTTTGGGTCTCTGTACCACCCTCCGCACGCACACTGCGGCGAAGGAGGCGTGTTCAGTTTAATTCCTTGCGTAGGGTTCTTGTTGCTCAGTCTGAACACTGTTCTAGTACCTCTTGTCTGTAATTGATTTTCTGCCACACCCGTCTCCTTCAGCTTGGTTTTCCTCTGCTCCACTAATAGTTAATTTTAGCCTTACCTGTGTGATTGACAGCCTATCATGTTATCAAGTCTAGGGCAGGTTTTTCCTTCCTATTTATACTTTGCTCACAGTCACATTAGCGCTTGCTATTGCTTCTGCGTACCTGCCTTTACTTCGTGCTGTTTTGTTACCTGTATTCCTATTCCTGACCTCTGGCTTTGTCTGTAACTATTCTTTTGGATTGTGATTTTGTACTGCATTGCTTGACTGTTACCAACCCCTTGGCTAGCTGACCTCCCTTTGTTGTTGTTTGTCCTGTCTGCGTTCTTTGTTGTCACCTATATTAGGAAAGGACTGTCGACTGGTTGCTGGCTGTCGCCTAGGACAGATCGGGAAAGTTACCCAGGGACAGTGGGGGGGTTTTCAGCTTAGGGTCCACTGTTTTGTTGTGCCCCTCCCCAGGGGGTTCTGCAGCAGCACTGGGGAATTGCTCAACTGGCAATTCCCTTACACGAAGCTTCTCAGGTTGGCAAGGAAACCTTAACCTCTTAAGGACACAGCCCAAAAGTGCATTAAGGACCAGACCTCATTTTTCAAAACTGACATGTGTTACTTTATATGGCAATAACTTTGAGACACTAAAACTTACACAAGTGATTTTTTGTGACACATTGTACTTCATGTTAGTGGTAAACGCTAATCAATATTTTTGTATTTATTTATAAAAAAATATGAAATTTGATGGAAATTTGGAAAAAAATGCAATTTTCAAAATGTGAAATGGTCTGCTTTTCAAACAGATAGTAATATCACACAGATACATATTATCTACCATATATGTGCTTTATATTGGCATCATCTTTTAATCATCCTTTAATGTATTTTGGACATTATAAAGCTTACAAGTGTAACAGCGATTTTTCAGATTTACAAGAAATTTTCCCAAACTAATTTTTTAGGGACCACTTTAGTTCTGAAGGGGATTATAAAGGCCTATTTATTAGAAACCTCCATGAATCACCCCATTTTCAGAACTGAACCCCTCAAATAATTCAAAACAGTATTTGGGAAGTTTGTTAACTCTTTAAGCATTTCACGGAAATTAAAACAATATGGAGGAGAAATTTAAACATTTTATTTTTTTTCAATAATACATTCATTTAACCCTAAAATTAACAAATTCACAAAGGGTTAAAGGAGAAATTGCATCTCACAGTTTACTAAGCAGTTTCTCCTGAGCACAGAAATACCCCACTTGTGGGTGTAAACTGATGTTTGTGCACATGGCAGTGCACAGAAGGGAAGGAGCGACACTGGACGTTTGAGAAGCAGATTTTGCTGGAATAGTTTTCGGTTGCCATGTCTCATTTGCAGAGCCCCTAAAATACCAATACAATGGAAACCCCCAAAAGTGACCCCATTTTGGAAACTACACCCCTCACAGAACATATCAAGGGATATAGTGAGCAATTTAACCCAACAACCTTTTCACAGATTTTATTAACATTGGAATGTGTAAATGAAAAAGTACTTTTTTTCCAATAAACCGTAAATTTAGTCCCAAATTTATTATTTTCACAAGAAGATAAAGGAGAAAAAGATCCCCAAAGTCTGTTACACAATTTTTCCTAAATATGGCAATACCCCATTTGTTGACATAATCTGCTGTATGGGTACATGGTGGGTCTCGGAATGGAAAGAGTGCTATTTGGTTTTTAGAGAGCAGATTTTGCTGTAATAGTTTTCAGGTGCCATGTCGCATTTGCAGAGCCCCTAAAATACCAATACAATGGAAACCCCCAAAAAGTGACCCCATTTTATAAATTACACCCCTCAAGGAATTTATCAAGGGGTATTATCATTTTGAGCCCAGAAGTGCTTCCCGAAAATAACGTACAAAGTAAAAATTAAAATTTTTAAAGAAATATGCCATTTTGGTGCCCAATACGTTGTGCCCAGATTGTGTCATCAGAGACTTGAACTCCTAAAACCATTAAGTGGGCTATCCCAGGTAGAAAGAAGTTGTATATATGGGTGTGAACTGCTGCTTGGGCACACATCAGGGCTCAGAAGGGAAGGAGCAGTGTGCTTTTAAGCTTTTGAAGTACAGATTTATAGGGATTTTCTGGATGCCATGTTGTTTTTGCGGTGCCCTGGAGGTGCCAGTAAATTGAAATTCCCCAAGAAATGACCCAATTTTGCAGGGGCATTTTTAGAGTCTCTACAAATGTGACATGGCGTCCAAAAACCAACAATCTAAATCTTTGCTCCAAAACACATAGCGCTCCTTGACATCTGCGCTCTCTTGTGTCCCGAAATGGCAGTTTGTGCCCACATGTATGACACTCGTGTACCCAGGATAATGTACTTAACAATGCCATATGTGGGTATAAACTGCTGTTTGGGCACAGCGGGGCACAGAAGGGAAGGAGTGCAATTTTGGTTTTAGGAGCAGTTTGGTTTTTGGACGTCATGCCACTTTTGCAGAGCCCCTGAATTGGCAGTAAAGTGGAACCTGCAGACACATAACCCCACTTTGGAAAGTACACCCCTCAAGGGATTTATCAAGTGGGTTAGCGAGTATTTTTAACCCTTGAGCGTTAAATTCATTTAATTTCCAGAAAGGAATGCGCAGCTGTTAATGAAAAGTGAAAATTGCAATTTTTCTCAGTGCCCGATATGTTGTGCCCAACTCGTGTCAGCAGAGACACACACTCTAAAAACTGTTAAGCGGGGATCCCGGGCACAACAGCTTTTGGAGCATTCGTCTCTGATACAAGCCAGGCACAACATATTATGCACTGAAATTACGTATTCCTGGAAAAATTGTCATTTTCATTTTACGCAAAAGCGTAATGGTGTCCAAAAACGAAACCATCTAAATCTGTGCTCCAAAAACCAAAATAGCGCTCCTTCCCTTCTGTGCCCTGCTGTGCCCAAACAGCAGTTTATACCACATATGACATTAAGTACGTCATCCTGGGTACACCAGTGTCATACGTGTGGGCATAAACTGCATTTTGGGCACAAAGTACAGCACAGGGAAGGGAAGGAGCTCTATGTGGCGTTTGAAGTATATATTTAGATGTTTGGTATCTGGAAGCCATGTCATGTTTGCAGAGCCTCTAAAGTACCAGTAAAATGGAATCCCCCATTTTGAAAACTGCAGCCCTCAAAGAATTTATAAAGGGGTGTAGTGAGCATTAGTATCCCAGACGTGAATGCACAGCGGATGGTGAACAGTGAATAAGTAAGCTGTGCAGAGTACATTGGGTACACTAAATTCCCTACTATATCCCCAGTAGCTCCAATGATTGGGGAAGGTCACTCTGGGGGTCACTTCTGGTGTCTTTTCTCTTGTAAGCTCTAAATCTGGGGTGTACCCTAATATATGCTCACAAAGCTTATACATTCCCTTCCTGCCACAGCCAGTTGTGTTCTAATGATTTGCCGATTTTTGGGGTTTTTGTCTTCACATTGAACAAGCTATATTTTCTTTATTTTTCTGGTGATGTGGCCATATGAGGGCTTGTTGTTTGTGGGGTGAAATGTATTTTGTAATGACAACATTTTTGGGTGCCTATAACTTATAGAATAAATTTTATTAACTCTTTCTTGGTAGATTAAAAAAACTCATCAATTCTGGTATTGCCTTTTACCTTATAATTTATTTTTGTGTGCAGCGTACAGCATAAGTAACATGCTACCTATATTTTGCAGGTTGGTACAATTATGGCAATACCTCATTTATATTGGTTTTTTTATGCGTTACTAGTTTTGCAGAACAAAAACCCATTTGGGGAAAGAAATCAATTATTTTAGCATCACCATCTTCTGAGATGTGTAACAATTTTTTCTTTCAGTTGATGGAGTTAGTTGAGGAGTTAATTTTTGCGTGACGATCTGTCCTTTTTATTGGTTCTGTTTTGGGGTACATATGACTTTTTGATAATTTTTTATAGCATTTTTTTAATGATGGTGAAGAATCATTATTTCCTTGCTTTATTAATTAATTAATTTATTTATTTGTTTCATACAGTTCACTTTTTTTCCAACTTTTTTTTACTTTTTTGTATGTCCCATTAGGACACCTGATCCAGTGATACACTGATCGCTGATTCAGCACTATAGACTGCAATACACGTGTATTGCAGTCTATACAGGAAGTCAGTCTATGCAGACGCATAGACTTACTTCCAGAGGTCCCAGCAGGATCAACCAGGTAGTGAGGGCTCCCGGCAGCCTGGGGTAGTGGGGGCTGCAGAAAATACATATGGGCACCCCCGATCTCACTGTGGGGGGTTCCGGGAGGGTACTTTTGGCTTGGTGAAACCCCTTGGATGCTGCGGTCATGTTAAGGAACAGGGTCTTAACTGTCAGATACAGCTAACACCTGCTCCCGATGCCGCCCGTGGCATTCACTTTCAAACACTTAAGATGCTGCAGTCGCTATTGACCGCAGCATCTTAAGGGTTAAAAGGCGCGGATCGGTGTTATCACTGTCCCCGCTGTTGCAACGGGCGCCTGGCTGTCAGATTCAGCTGGGTTCCACGGTGATTGCACGGGCTCTGATTCTGAGCCAGCTTGATCACCATCACGTACCTATTCATGGGGATGCAGTAACTAATCACAATCCCTGATGTTCGTGTATGTGAAATAGCATTAAGGGGTTAAAGCAACAGTTGCAGAACTGATACTCCTGACAGGGAGACTATTTATTTGGTAAGCAAAAATAAAAAACATTAAGAAATGAAGAGTTTTCAGATTAGTGCAGTTAAAATCAGTGTTCTGCTGTTAGAACAGCACTTTGTATGTATTTAACAAAAAACTTGTACCCAAAAATTTCTTAACCCCTTATAATGTACTATTACATCTTGGGCACCTGGAACTTGGCACAAATGGACGTAATACTATGTCATGGGCTGGCCACCTGCTCACACCCACTCCATTAATCCTCGGTCGGAGCTCAGCCAAGGGGTTCCCCCATTTAGATAAACCCCATTGGCAACCCCCGTGGTGAGATCAGGGGGTGCAGTTATGTATTTTCTGCAGCTCAGGGTCTGGCCATCTGGCCAGTGACCCCGGGCTGCCAGGAACCCCCATACCTGGTTGATCCTGCTAAGATGGGAGGAAGTCAGCCTTTGCAGGCTCTATGTATATACGTGTATTGCAGTGTATAGTACTGAACAGCGATCAGAGCATCGCTGGGTCAGATCTAGTGGGACATGTAGAAAATGTAAAAAAAGGGGAAAAAATAAAAATAAAGTGTATAAAAAATAATAAATGATTAAAGCCCCCAAATGCCACTTTCCTATATAAAATGAATTATATAAAAGAACACCCAAAAATTAATAAAAACAATACATATTTGGTATTGCCACATCTGTAACCATCCATACAATAAAAGTGAAAATGTGAGAAATAAGGATTTTGGCCATCTCGCCTTACATAAAATGCTATAAAAAGTTATCAAAAAGGCATATGAACCCCAAAACAGTGTAGTTTCCAAAATGGGGTCACATGTCTGCGGATTCCATTTTACTGGCAATTCAGGAGCTCTGTAAAAGTGGCATGACGTCCAAAAACCAAACGCTGCACCACAAACTACTGTAGATAGCAATACTTCTCATCTGTCACCGGCTGTGCCCAAACTGCAGTTAATATCAATATATGGCATTAAGTAAATTATCATGGGTACAACAGTGTCAAATCTGTGGGTATAAACTGCCATTTGGGCACGCAGCAAGGTGCACATGTGAAGAAGTGCTATGTGGCTTTTGGAACACAGATTTAGATTGTTTTTGGACGCCATGTCACATTTGCAGAGACCCTAAAATTGCCCCTACAAAATGGGGTCACTTCTTGGGGAATTCCAATTTACTGGCACCTCCAGGGCTCTACAAAAACATGGCATCCAGAAAGTCCATCTAAATCTATACTCTAAAAGCTAAGAAGCACAGTGCTCCTTCCCTTCTAAGACCTGCTGTTTGCCCAAGCAGAAGTTTACATCCACATATATAACTTTTTTGTACCCAGGATAACCCACTTAATGGTTTTAGGAGTGCATGTCTCTAATGACACAATATATTGGGCACTGAAATGATATATTTCTTTAAAAATTTTAATTTTCACTTTGTACATTAATTTTTGGGAAGCACTCTTAGGCTCAAATTACCCCTTGAGAAATTCCTTGAGGGGTGTACTTTCTAAAAGTGTGTTTCACTTTTCTAACAGCTTTGTACTATATTACATACATACTTAATTGCCACTTTGTATCATCCCAAAGCATGTCTGAACATCCATTAACACCATACTTATCCCACACATGTATCTGAACTTTATGCAGCTGATATGTATACATATATACCCTCTCAATATAAAATACTTCACAGCATTATTCCTTATCTCCCTATTGACTGTACCTGTTCATTGGTTTCTTCTGCATAATAACTCTACTTTGGTTGCTTTACTTAATCTTTCTACTGCTAGATATTTTCCTCACCATACTGATCTCTTTTAGGAACTATATCGTCCTCATCTATCAAATTAGCAAATTACCTTACATAATGATATAATGATATTCTGGTGGTGTGGCCTCTGGGTTTCGATTAATGTACATAGTACCTTTTGAATACAGTACAGACCAAAAGTTTGGACACACCTTCTCATTCCAAGAGTTTTCAGTATTTTCATGACTATAAAAATTGTAGATTCACACTGAAGGCATCAAAACTATGAATTAACACATGTGGAATTATATACTTAACAAAAAAGTGTGAAACAACTGAAAATATGTCTTATATTCTAGGTTCTTCAAAGTAGCCACCTTTTGCTTTGATTACTGCTTTGCACACTCTTGGCATTCTCTTGATGAGCTTCAAGAGGTAGTCACCTGAAATGGTCTTCCAACAGTCTTGAAGGAGTTCCCAGAGATGCTTAGGACTTGATGGCCCTTTTGCCTTCACTCTGAGGTCCAGCTCACCCCAAACCATCTCGATTGGGTTCAGGTCTGGTGACTGTGGAGGCCAGGTCATCTGGTGTAGCACCCCATCACTCTCCTTCTTGGCCAAATAGCCCTTACACAGTCTTAAGGTGTGTTTGGGGTCATTATCCTGTTGAAAAATAAATGATGGTCCAACTAAACGCAAACCAGATGGAATAGCATGCCGCTGCAAGATGCTGTGGTAACCATGCTGGTTCAGTATTCCTTCAATTTTGAATAAATCCCCAACAGTGTCACCAGCAAAGCACCCCCACACCATCACACCTCCTCCTCAATGCTTCACGGTGGGAACCAGGCATGTAGAGTCCATTCGTTCACCTTTTCTGCGTCGCACAAAGACACGGTGGTTGAAACCAAAAATCTCAAATTTGGACTCATCAGACCAAAGCACAGATTTCCACAGGTCTAATGTCCATTCCTTGTGTTCTTTAGCCCAAACAAGTCTCTTCTGCTTGTTGCCTGTCCTTAGCAGTGGTTTCCTAGCAGCTATTTTACCATGAAGGCCTACTGCACACAGTTGCCTCTTAACAGTTGTTGTAGAGATGTGTCTGCTTCTAGAACTCTGTGTGGCATTGACCTGGTCTCTAATCTGAGCGATTAACCTGCGATTTCTGAGGCTGGTGACTCGGATGAACTTATCCTCCACAGCAGAGGTGACTCTTGGTCTTCCTTTCCTGGGGCGGTCCTCATGTGAGCCAGTTTCTTTGTAGTGCTTGATGGTTTTGGCCACTGCACTTGGGGACACTTTCAAAGTTTTCCCAATTTTTCGGACTGACTGACCTTCATTTCTTAAAGTAATGATGGCCACTCGTTTTTCTTTACTTAGCTGCTTTTTTCTTGCCATAATACAAATTCTAACACTCCATTCAGTAGGACTATCAGCTGTGTATCCACCTGACTTCTGAACAACACAACTGATGGTCCCAACCCCATTTCTAAGGCAAGAAATCCCACTTATTAAACCTGACAGGGCACACCTGTGAAGTGAAAACCATTTCAGGTGACTACCTCTTGAAGCTCATCAAGAGAATGGCAAGAGTGTGCAAAGAAGTAATCAAAGCAAAAGGTGGCTACTTTGAAGAACCTAGAATATGAGACATATTTTCAGTAGTTTCACACTTTTTTGTTAAGTATCTAATTCCACATGTGTTAATTCATAGTTTTGATGCCTTCAGTGTGAATCTACAATTTTTATAGTGATGAAAATACAGAAAACTCTTGGAATGAGAAGGTGTGTCCAAACTTTTGGTCTGTACTGTATGTGACTGCTGGTACAGTATTCTGAAGTTTACTGTACATTGTAAGATATTGTAAAATACTTTGCCATTGTGTACTATTTGCATTCACTTATTGTATACACTATGTTTTACAAAGGCCACTAACCAGGCTGAAATGTTACTCTGCAGTTAAAATTTTCTACGTTTGATGAATAAACACTAACACTTTTTGCAACAAATCTTTGGAGTGGAAATCCTTGTTTCTAAAATGGGGTCACTTTTGGGTGTTTCCATTGTATTAGTACTCTAGGGGCTTTGCAAATATGACATGGCACCTGAAAACTATTCCAGCAAAATCTGCCCTCCAAAAGTCAAATAGCACTCTTTCCATTCCAAGCCCCACCATGTACCCATACAGCAGATTACGACCACATATGGGGTATTTCTGCGTTCATGAGCAATTGTTTAACAACCTGTGGGGTGCTTTGTCACCTTTAACCCCTAGTGAAAATGAAAACTTTGGGGATAAAGTGATGTTTTAGTAATTATTCATTTACACAACCCAATGTTAATTAAATCTGTGCAACAGCTGTGGCCATTTTTCCCATTCATGTGTAAGGGAATCGCTAGAGGAGCAATTCCCCAGTAGCTGCTGGAGAACTCTGGGGGGAGTGGCATAACAAGACAGTGAGCCCTAAAGCTGAAAACCCCCCACTGGCCCTGCCTCTTGCCTGACTTTCCTAGGTGACAGCCGACAACTTAGAGCCGGTCCCTACACTGAATAAGTGTCAACACAGGACGCAGACAGAACAAATGACAAAAAGGGAGGTCAGAAAGCCATGGGTTCAGTAACAGACGAGCAATGCAGTACAGAATCAAAATCCAAGAGAATAGTCAAAAGTTAAGGCCAGAGGACAGGAGTAAGAATACTGTAAGTATGTGAGCCAGAGGGCGCTGTTGAGCGACCCAGGCCAGACCAGAAAAGGCTCTCAGCCACGCCTTTGGGTGGTGGCACGTAACTCCAGAAGGGCTGGAGTATCCTGCAGGAAGCAGGAAATGGTAGTGGACCAGCGAGGACAGAGAGAGAGGCTCTGTCCCACAGGGCTGGCGTCCACAGGAGTGGACCAGCGAGGACAGAGAGAGAGGCTCTGTCCCAGAGGGCTGGTGTCCACAGGAGTGGACCAGCTAGGACGGAGAGATAGGCTCTGTCCCAGAGGGCTGGCGTCCACAGAGGACTGTTGCTAGAGCTGAGTAACAGTCAGGACAGTTAGGGGCTCAAGGAGTGAGTTAGGACCCTAACTGTGGTCTAGGTTTTTTGTTGTTTTGCTGTGTTGCAGTTAAGCTGAATAAAGCCACTTTTATTTTACGTTAGGACCGTCTGAAAGCTATCTTTCCGGCGCCCAGTACCACGAACCACCGCTGCCCAGACCAGGAGTCTGCCACCATTTTGAGTTTAATTCCCCAAATTGTCACATATGGCGGAGAACGCGGGCATAAAGAGATCCACGCAAGTCCTGGAAGACAAGTGTTTGGTGACTGCAGTACTGCTAAGTGTGCATTGTGGCCTACAGCTGGAAGAAATCGGTGATTTCAACTGAGAAGCCCAGAATGGGGTGAGTGAATTGCAACATAGCAAAAGTGTGTGCAAAAAAACTGGTGAAAGTAAAACTCTGGAAGAGGAATCCAGGGAATGGACTTTGTGTATACTGTGGCACAGAAGTCTGTGAAATGTTTGCTGATGGCAAGAAAGTATGCAATGTGTATAGAAGATGGATATTGCAAACAGTCTATGTGAAAGGCTATGGTGCCATGTTGATATTTTCTGTGGAAGACAGAAGAAAATGCTGGTTGTTGTAGTGCCACATAAACAGTCTATGTGAAAGGCTGTGGTGCCATGTTGATGTTTTCTGTGGAAGACAGAAGAAAATGCTGGTTGTTGTAGTGCCACATAAATAGAAGCTGGATATTGCAAACAAGTCTATGTGAAAGGCTATGGTGCTATGTTGGTGTTTTCTGTGGAAGACAGAAGAAAATGCTGGTTGTTGTAGTGCCACATAAGTTAACTGTGTGAATACAGGTGACTGCAGAAGATAGCAAGAAGTTGCTGTCGGTTGAACCCAAGGTTGCGGTGGAATATTGTTTAATTTTGTTAGTAAACCATGGGCAAGAAAAAGAGAATTTCAGCTTGTCAAAAAGCAGAGAAGTTATGCACAGGTTTATTAGTGCAGCAGTCTGAATGCAGAGAGATACAAAACCCGGAACAGATCATGTGGAATGCAAGTAAAGATAAAGAGTTGCATGATGGTGACTCACTTTTTCTAAAGCACCTCTGTTCTATGATGGAATATGTCCCTGCTGAGTGTGTGTCTCATAATGGAGTGCAAAGCGCCAAAGGTGAAAATGCTAGGGTGCAGCAGCTTCAAGATGAGAATAAAACCATCAGGTTCATGTATGAGAATGAAATATCTGATTGGAAATGGCAACTTTTGGTATCAGAAAGAGAGAACCTTAAGTTGAAGGCAGAGCTTAACTCTATGAAGAGGTTATATCCTAGTCATTGTGAAAATGTGGTACTGGGTTTGCCTGGAATGGACTGTGTCACTAAGAAGGAGTTTGCAGAAATGAAATGTGCTCTGTCTAAGGAAGTTATACAGAGTGTAGAGCAAAAGCAAGTGCTTGAGAAGCAATTGCAGGATTTAAAGGAGCAGCATGTTCAAGACTCCATTGCCAAAGAGAGTGTCATTGAAAAATTAAGAGATGACCTTGAAACTGCTAAACGTGAGAGAAGTGAATTTTTGCAGAGTCAATCAGAATGTCTGGATGACAAAGTCAGGATGTGTGAAAAACTTTCGGTTGCCTTATCTGACAAAGAAAATGAAATTGCCGAGCTGAGGAAGCATGTGTCTGACCGAGAGAGTGATTTAGAATCTGTGGTGCAGACATTGCAGTCAGAGCAAAACTTGCATCAGGTTCGTCTAAATGGTGAAATCCACGAATGGCGAAGTAAAGCTGTAGTTCTGGAACAAAGAGAAAGTGAACTCAAAGCTAGAATATGTAGCCTGGAGAGGGTGCTGTCAGGATCTTGTGAAGATAATGAGAAGTTGTCTGTTTTGGTGCAAAATAAAGACAAAGATTTGATGGAAATGTCATCTGTCCATGCTCAGAAAGTGCAAGCCTTACAGGAGAGTCATAAAAAAGTAGAGACTCAACTTCAAGTGATGCAACTAAAAGTCACAGAAGGGGACAGGTTTCAAGCAGAACTACAGGCTCAGGCGACTGATATGAAGAAAAAAATGGAAGATAGTATTGGGTCCTTGGACTCTGTTGAAGAACTAAAGGAAAGGTTTCAAAAGGAGCTAGAAGCTACAAATCAACGGTTTGAGGAGAAGGTTGCTGCTTATGACAAACTTGAGAAGATGAAAATTAGACTGCAGCAGGAACTAGAAGATGTAGGTGTAGACCTTGATCATCAACGTTGGATGGTGTCAAATTTGGAAAGAAAGCAGAAAAAGTTTGATCAACTGCTTGGTGAAGAGAAGACTCTTTCTGCTAGATATGCAGAAGAACGTGACCGTGCTGAAGCAGAGGTCCTTGAATTGAAGGCCGAGTTAGAGAGGCTCAACAAGCAACTGTGCACTGAAATGGAGAATTTGGTTAGCTCCAAGGATGTAGTTGAGAAAAACCTGGAATCTGTGCAGATATTGTATGAGAACAAAGCTAATGCTTATGACAAGCTGGAAAAGGCCAAGAGAGAATTGGACCTCCAGATAGAAGACATGAAGATTCAGTTTGAGGGAAACCTGTCTAATTTGTCTGCTGAGATTGTAGATCTAAAAATGCTTGTTGCTAAACTAAAGGTGCACGTCAACCAGCAAGAGGAATTTGCACGCATCAAGAAACAGCTGGAGTTTCAGATGGATCACGTGAAGCGCGAGTCAGAAATAAAGTTGGAAGAGCGCACTTTTCAGATTGAACAGTTTAAACCCGAAGTGGAATCTAAAAGAGAAGAATTGGATCGATTGCAGCAGTCTCTATCCAATACTGAACAGTCGGCATCTGCTCTATCTTCAAAGTTGTTAGCACTAGAAGCTGAGAAGGATTCACTGCAGAACCTGTTAACCTCTAAAGAATCAGAGCTGCAAGGTGTACTAGTAAAGACTGAGATGGAAGCGGCACAGAAAAATGTCGCAGTGAAGAAAGTTCTGGAGCTGGAATCAGAGATTTGTGCGCTACAGAAGCCGTTAGAATTGGAAAAAGCTGCCAGCATAGAGGCAGAGAAAGGAGAATCATTAAGTCAGACAGACATGAGTGACCTGTCCAATGATGTGACAGTTGTTAAAGACATGCCAGAAAATGTAGTTCAGTGTGATCTATTATGTGAGGGTGTACGGTATGGCCCTCGTGCAGAAGGAGAAGATATTGCAGTACAGAGATTGTGTATCTCAAACAAAGAGAAGAGCAAGCAGCCTATGTCTCCTAAACTTCTAAGCCTTGATGGTGATGGCAAAGTTTGTTTTGAGATGAAGGTTACGGAAAAAGTTCCCGTGAAACAGTTATACTCTAAAGACATTGATGTGCATGAAGTACGTGTTAGTTGGTCTCTGAGCTCCTGTGAATTCCTGATAGGTGAAGATGAAGATTTTTACGGCTATTCACGAAAGGGATCAAAGTCATGCAATGGGATGGCTGAAGAGTATCATGGAAAATGTGATGAAAATGATGTGATCCCCTGTGTGGTGAATTGTGAAGGTGATGGAGTAAAACTTGCCTTTGCACAGAATGGCCAGGATCTTGGCGTAGCATCGAAAGTGATGAGAAGACGGAAAACTCAATGGAGCGGAATTTGGAAGAAAAGACCGCCAGATTGGGACTTCTGGAGAGACAATGGACAGGCATACATGGAGGAAGAGGGACTTCATCATAGGATGTCTCGTCCCATTGTAGCTCACCCCATGGGTAGTGAGCTGAGGGGGAGGGTATGTAAGTATGTGAGCCAGAGGGCGCTGTTGAGCGACCCAGGCCAGACCAGAAAAGGCTCTCAGCCACGCCTTTCGGTGGTGGCACGTAACTCCAGAGGGGCTGGAGCATCCTGCAGGAAGCAGGAAATGGTAGTGGACCAGCGAGAACAGAGAGAGAGGCTCTGTCCCACAGGGCTGGTGTCCACAGGAGTGGACCAGCGAGGACAGAGAGAGAGGCTCTGTCCCAGAGGGCTGGTGTCCACAGGAGTGGACCAGCTAGGACGGAGAGAGAGGCTCTGTCCCAGAGGGCTGGCGTCCACAGAGGACTGTTGCTAGAGCTGAGTAACAGTCAGGACAGTTAGGAGCTCAAGGAGTGAGTTAGGACCCTAACTGTGGTCTAGGTTTTTTGTTGTTTTGCCATGTTGCAGTTAAGGGTGGGTTCACACCTGCGCTTGCTGTCCGTCCGTTGCCAATCCAGTGAAAATCTGGGCGAACTGGATTGGCATCGGATACAGACTGGTCAGCGGCGCATTGGTTAAAAACCCATTCATTTGAATGGGTTTTTAAAGCAATGCGCGGGTGTGCGCTAACACCCTCTGCGCTGCGAATCCTTTTTTTTTTCGTTGGACACGAAGTCCTGCCTGTCCGACTTTGTTTCCGGATTTGCAGCTCAGAGGGTGTAAGCGCACACCCGCGCATTGCTTTAAAAACCCATTCAAATGAATGGGTTTTTAACCAATGCGCTGCTGACCGGTCTGTATCCGATGCCAATCCAGTTCGCCGAGATTTTCACTGGATTGGCAACGGACGGACAGCAAGCGCAGGTGTGAACGAAGCATAAGCTGAATAAAGCCACTTTTATTTTACGTTTGGACTGTCTGAAAGCTATCTTTCTGGCGCCCAGTACCACGAACCACCGCTGTCCGGACCAGGAGTCTGCCGCCATTTTGAGTTTAATTCCCCAAATTGTCACAATACATATAACAAAAACAGTAAGGAGTAATAGCCAGAACGCAAGAAGCAATAACCAGCGACCATGTGAGGGATGACAACCTATTCATAGAAAGACGGGACCTGTCCCAGATTGTTTTGGTAGACAGGCTGTCAATCACACAGGCAAGACTGAGATTAACTATTAGAGGAGCAGAGAGAAACAAAGATGCAAGAGACGGGTGTGGCTGAAATTCAATTACAGACAGGAGGTATTAGAACAGTGTTCAGACTGAGCAACAAGAAACCTACGCAAGGAATCAAACTGAACAAGCCTCCTTCGCCACAGCGTGCAAGCAGAGGGTGGCACAGAGACCCGAACAGGCAGAGACGTTACATCATGTTAGTTAATACGATGACTGTTTTATCTCCACTCTTATTTTTGTCGTTCTATTGTTAACCCTTTGAAAATGTTAATAAAACTTTTTGCTGTCAAAATGCTCACTATAAATTTTGTGAGGGGTGTAGTTTCCAAAATGGGTTACTTTTGGGAGTTTCCATTGTATTGGTACTTTAGGTGCTCTGCAAATGAGACATGACACCTGAAAACTATTCCAGCAAAATCTGCTTTTCAAATGCCAAGTGGTGCTCTTTCCCTTCCGTGCACTGCTGTGTACCTAAACCTCAGTGTACAGTCATGGCCAAAAGTTTTGAGAATGATACAAATATTAATTTTTACAAAGTCTACTGCTTCAGTTTTTCTAATGGCAATTTGCATATACTCCAGAATGTTATAAAGAGTGATCAGCTTAACAGCAATTACTTGCAAAGTCAATATTTGCCTAGAAAATGAACTTTATCCCCCAAAACACATTTCAACATCATTGCAGCCCAGCCTTCAAAGGACCACCTAACATCGTTTCAGTGATTGCTCCATTAACACAGGTGTGGGTGTTGATGAGGACAGGGCTGGAGATCAATCTGTCATGATTAAGTAAGAATGACACCACTGGACACTTTAAAAGGAGGCTGGTGCTTGCCGTCATTGTTTCTCTTCTGTTAACCATGGTTATCTCTAAAGAAACACGTGCAGTCATCATTGCACTGCACAAAAATGGCCTAACTGGGAAGAGTATTGCAGCTAGAAAGATTGCACCTCAGTCAACAATCTATCGCATCATCAAGAACTTCAAGGAGAGAGGTTCCATTGGTGCCAAAAAGGCTCCAGGGCGCCCAAGAAAGACCAGCAAGCGGCAGGACCGTCTCTTAAAAGTGTTTCAGCTGCGGGATCGGGCTACCAGCAGTGCAGAGCTTGCTGAGGAATGGCAGCAGGCAGGTGTGAGTGCATCTGCATGCACTGTGAGGCGGAGACTCTTGGAGCAAGGCCTGGTCTCAAGGAGGGCAGCAAAGAAGCCACTTCTCTCCAGAAAAAACATCAGGGACAGACTGATATTCTGCAAAAGGTACAGGGAGTGGACTGCTGAGGACTGGGGTAAGGTCATTTTCTCTGATGAATCCCCTTTTCGATTGTTTGGAACATCTGGAAAACAGCTTATTCGGAGAAGAAGAGGTGAGCGCTACCACCAATCTTGTCTCATGCCAACTGTAAAGCATCCTGAAACCATTCATGTGTGGGGTTGCTTCTCAGCCAAGGGAATCGGCTCTCTCACAGTCTTGCCTAAAAACACAGCCATGAATAAAGAATGGTACCAGAATGTCCTCCAAGAGCAACTTCTCCCAACCGTCCAAGAGCAGTTTGGCGCTCAACAATGCCTTTTCCAGCATGATGGAGCACCTTGCCATAAAGCAAAGGTGATAACTAAATGGCTCAGGGAACAAAACATAGAGATTTTGGGTCCATGGCTTGGAAACTCCACAGATCTTAATCCCATTGAGAACTTGTGGTCAATCATCAAGAGACGGGTGGACAAACAAAAACCAACAAATTCAGACAAAATTAAAGCATTGATTCTGCAAGAATGGACTGCTATCAGTCAGGATTTGGTCCAGAAGTTGATTGAGAGCATGCCAGGGAGAATTGCAGAGGTCCTGAAGAAGAAGGGTCAACACTGCAAATATTGACTTGCTGCATTAACTCATTCTAACTGTCAATATAAGCTTCTGTTACTCATAATATGAATGCAATTATATTTCTGTATGTGATAAAAACATCTGACAAACACACATAAAAACCAGAGGGCAGCAGATCATGTGAAAATATAATATTTGTGTCATTCTCAAAACTTTTGGCCATGACTGTACACCCACATGTGGGGTATTTCTGTGCACGGGAAAAATTGCATAACAAATTGTGAGATGCATTTTCTCCTTTAAACCTTTGTGAATTTGTTAATTTTAGGGCTAATATTGTTTTAATTACTGTGAAATGCTTAAAGGGTTAAAAAAAAAAAACTTCCCAAATGCTGTTTTGAATTAACTTGAGGGTTGCAGTTTTGAAATGGGTGATTTATTTGGGTTTCTAATATATAGGCCTTTATAATCCCCTTCAGAACTCAAGTGGTCCCTAAAAAATTAGTTTGGAAAATTTTATTGTAAATGTGGAAAATTGCTGTTACACTTGTAAGCCTTCTAGTATCCAAAATAAATTAAAGGATGACTAAAATATGATGCCAATATAAAGCAGAGATAGTGTAGATAATATTTATTAATGTATTTGAGTCGTATGACTGTAAAGCAGAGCATTTCTCATTTTGAAAATTGAAATTTTTTTCAAATTTCCATCAAATTTCCTATTTTTTTTTTTTATAAATCAATACTCAAAAATATTTACCACTAACATGAAGTACAATTTGTCACATAAAAACAATCTTTAAGCCGACACGTCAGTTTTGAAAAATGAAGCCTGGTCCATAAGATACTTTTTGGCTTAAGGGGCTAAAATACTCCATAAATTAGCCTGTTTTGGGGAAGGTGTTTACCGCAAAACATAACAAAGTGGTTATTTTGGATAAAGCAATGGATTTATAACAAAATTAGCCCATTTTGGGAACTTGAAAGTGCAAAATGCTTGTTATTTTGAAGAAACATCTGTGGCAGTTTGCCTGAATGAAAAGTGATGGAGAAGTGGCATCCTTTTTAAAAAAAAAAAAAAAAAGCCACCAAAAATTATCCCTTTATAGGAGCAGAATTCCATTGCATTGATATTGAAAGAAGCAATGGTGAGGTTGTTTGTTTTATTTTGTTTTTATTTTATTATTCCAACATTGTTGCAGTGGCAAGTGGCAACTACAGAATTTGAAGAAAAATTTGTGGCACAAAGTCAGTGTTCCTGCCAGTTGAAAAGTGCTAAAGATTTGACTTTATAAAAAAACCCCACCAAACATTATTCCTTTATTTGAGCAGATATAGCACCAAACAGTGACAATTACACAATTTCAAGTAAAAAAATTCTGCATGCCTGGCTTGTCAGCTAAAAAAGTTGACATATCTTTCCTGATAAGAACACTTGGGGGCCAGAAAAGTAATTGGACTGACCTGTCCATCATAACCTTATGGCAGCAAATGCCACAACATAGTATTTTTAGAGTGACAACTTATAGAATTTCAAAAAAAATTCTGGCACACTGTAAGTGTGTCTGCCAGTTGAAAAGTGATAAAGACTACTTCATGCCGCCCGACTACTAATAGCTCGTCATTGGAAATCCACTATTATAGTGTCCCTTGTAGAACTAATTTCTATAATTTCTACTAATTGTATATAAGAACACATGATAGCCTGTCAGAAAGACAAACTTAAGTAATTTCACTCCCAATGGTCCTCTTGGTTGTCCCACATCTGCTCAGCTGCCTCTAACAATATAGCATTATTTTCCCGATCCCACATCACACAATTCTTACGTGGTTATGTTACTATTTATTCCACAACCTTATATATTTTATGGTGTTCCGTGAGTTGGTCCCAACTTCCCTGACACCCCTTTTGTTACTATGTTACTCTTGTTCTGTACCTGAGGTGCATCGTTGTACTCCTATATATGCGCATGATTGACTTATTTACTGTATTGACACTCGTCTTATACAGTATTTGCTTGTTTTACCTTTTGTGCATATTCTCTTTGAAAATTTTCAATAAAAATTTATTTGAAAAAAAAAATTGACAAAGACTTGCCTTATCTTGGACACACATTAGCTTATGGATGACTGACAATGACATGGAGGAGGAGGAGGTAAAGCAGATGGATATAATAATGATAACAATGATGACCATGTAATAGGTGTGGCATGTGTACAATGAAGTTCAGGGAGAGAAGGAGTAGGACAGTCTTGTTCACTTTTCCTTTCAGTGCCACTGCCCATTTGATTTTGTAAAATTAACTGGTGATGCCATTTCATGGGAGTATAGGTATACCAATTTCCTGTGTGCCTGCATGGCTGTAACTAATTTTCTGTTTGTGGATCTTGTACCTTCCATGGATTTATCATTTGTTAAGACAAATTCTTATAAGGGAAATGACCGCACATAACAGCAGCTTTGGAAATGTGTCTACCACTGCCACTACCTGAGTTTACCCAGATCTACCCCAGTAAGTTTTTTGGATTTTGGGACTGCACATCAGATGGAATTGTTACAATTGCAGCTGCCACCAACCTCTTCCTCTGATGTCACCCCGACCCTGTTGCCAGGTCTTATCTTCAATAGAATAATCATTGGATTCAGTAATTTCAGTAATTTTGATCTTCCCCACTTTTTTTTTACTCATCATGGCAATGGGGTTTCTCTATATTCTGACAACTTCCAGATCCATATTTCCCCCTAGTGCCCCTACAAGAATGACTACCAGTATCACACCCCCTGCCACTACTACTTCCACCACCAAGTCATGTCTTCCATCTCTGCCTTATCTACGATACATCCAAAAAAGATTGTTCTCATCCAACTCATCAAGAAGAGGAAGACTTGGGCTATGAACAATATCTCTCTCAGCAGATGTTACATACTACTAAGGAATGGAATCTGTTTCAGTGAAGATGATGAAGACGTGATTGACAGTGCAGAAAGGCAGTATGGCAAATTACATGTTACAACAGCTGAGGAGGATGAACACACAGAACCCTGATTCAACGTTTGTGTTTCATCACTTTCCAAAACTTCATCTTTATTTTCAGGAAGTATAACAACCCTGTGGCTATTGGCAGGGATACCAAAACCAGAAGTAATGTTGCTGTTGTCACCCACATTTTTATTGTTAGTATTAAAGCATGACTATAACACACTGCATTTCTTAACAAAAAAAACTATTTTAAAAAAATACTTAACAAGAAGATGAGATTTAGACAACAAAAATTTGTCCTGGTCAGTGAGTATTACACTAGAACACACTGCGCAAGTCAGCTTGGATTTTTACCATGAAAACGGAACTTTTTCAGCATTGCTTAACAACAAAAATTATTACAAAAAACCCCCCACACACATAGATTTCCATTTTAACTCATGCCTGCAAACTGGTGTTGGGTCTCTGGTCCCACCCGATCCTCCCACATTTGCATCATGGGCGAGCGAGGCACAGATTGGGAGTTGTAATTCATGTTTAGCGCAAGAAAGGGCCTTTTGTGAAATGTGTCAAAATATCATCCCTCTATGCCAGAAAACTGTAATAAAGGGATTAATAAATATATAATTAATTTATTCAACCCAAAGGAAATCTTGGGATCAAACCACCCGATCCTGAAATGAAACAAATCTTCAGAGGTTCACCCTCTTTAGTCAGTGTTTTGCATCAGAATTTGTAAGTTAAAACTAAGAGTGGAACCTACAGAGGAAAAATACAATGCGAAGATTTATATTTTTACTGGAACTGTTTCTGATTTACAAATACTGAAGCAAAACATTGACCAAAAACTCTGCAGCCAAATCTCCAACCATTATATGCTATCCTTACATGTGGCAAAAGGTCTACTGGGCAATAGGTAACAGGGCTCTGTTGTGACTACATTCTTTGACATTTAGTTCCTCTGATAGCAAGCATTAAGTTAAAGTGTAACTAAACAGTTGGATAACTTTTGATTTTCTGGCAGTATTTGTGTTATTATCATTGAATGTTACTGTGTATGGTTTACGGGAGTACGGGGCTGTGTAACATATAGAGAAAATGAGGGTAGGGGATGGTCACTTAAAAGAGTTATGTCTTGGATATTATAAAACATACAAACTTGCTTTTGGTGTCATATGAAAGAGGATAACTAAGGTTGCAGTGCTATTACAGCGCTAAATTATTTCCAGAGATATCACTGGTTGTAAACACAGTTGGGATTGTAACTTTAGTGTACGTTTTATAATGTCCAAAATATACCATAGTTTTCGGACTATAAGACGCACCGGACCATAAGACGAACCTAGGTTTTAGAGGAGAAAAATAGGGAAAAAAATTTTGAAGCAAAAAATGGTAAAATATTAAATATATGGGAGTTGCAGTTTTGCAACAGCTGCAAAGTCACATTGACAGGTGGCCCTGCAGCTGTACGGGGATGCATATGGCATAATTTTTTGCGGGGCCAGGTGTATTTTTTAGTTATGCCATTTTGGGGAATGTCTATTGCTTAGATCACTTTTTATTGAAATCAGAGGTGAAACAGTGAAAAAAACCAGCGGTTTGGCAATTTTGATTTTCTTTCCTGCTACGACGTTCACCGCACAGGAAAAATATTTTTATAAGTTTGTAGACCGGGCATTTTCGGACACAGGGATACCTAATGTGTATGTGTTTCACAGTAATATTCTACTTTTATATGTATTCTAGAGAAAGAGGGTGATGGACAACTTTTTTATTTCTTTTAAACTTTTTTTTTTTTTTTTTTTTTTTAACTATTTTATTAGATTGATTTGATTGCAAGTCCCATAGACTGCAATACAACTGTATTGCAGTCTATAGGAGATTCTGTACATTATTACTGAGGCTGGTCATAGACCAGCCACAATAGTAATATTCCCATGACAGGCCTGGGAGCCTTCATTAGGCTCCCTGCTGTCACAGGAACAGGACGGCTCCTGCGATCATGCTGCGCGGGAGCTGTCCTGCAACAAGAAAGGTGGGGACCGGCCCCGGGTGCTATTTTCACACTTTAGGGGGGGCCTTGAAGTAGTAATGCCCGCGATCAGAGTGGACTCTGATCACGGGCATTAGCTCCGGGTCTCTGCTGTACATTACAGTGGAGACCCAGTAGCTATGGTGACCGCTCTGCAGCAGAGTGGCGCCATCATCTTTACAGACCCATGCTATTAGAGCAGATGTTGGGATAGGTTCGCTGGGACACCCGGTCCTCGCAGCCCAGGGCCCGCACATTGTCCCACTCCTGCCGCTGCAGGAAGCCAGCGGCAGCAGGAGTAGGGCGACATTGCGAACCTGCTCCTCCGTGCCCCCCCCCGCCAAAGCACCCCACATTCGGACTATAAGACGCACCCCCATTTTCCTCCCAAATTTTGGGGAAACAAAGTGCGCCTTATAGTCCGAAAAATACAGTAACTGATTTTCTCTACATGTTACACAGCCCCTTATTCTTATACACTATACACAGTAACATTCACTGTCAGCCAGAAACAACTCTCAATACACAAGTAAGGGAAGGAGTGAAAAAATGCAGGATTTCACAGAAAGGATCCAACATTTGTTAATAAAGTATATTACAAAATTTATTAATAACACAAATACTGTAAGAAAATCAAAAGCTGTCCAAAAGTTTAGTTATACTTTAATGAATTAATCCAATAATATCGGGCTATTAACTAGTATTCACAGGCTACATCAGTGGCCTTTTGATTGATAGGACTCCCGCAAATTTTCAGAATAGGAGTTCTGTGTCCCCTGTTGCCCCCAGCAGCAAGACCACTACCAAAATGAGTTGAATAGAGAAGCTAAGGCTCATGCATGCTTATGTTCCATTCAACTCTAAAGGACTGCTGAAGATTCCCATTGGGTTGAATAGAGTGACAGTGTGCATGAACAACTGCTTCTGTGTTCAAGTCCTCCTGGCCTCAGTGCTGTGGGAATGAGGGGACATGGATCACTAATTCTGGTAATTTGCAGTGATACAGTGAATAAATGAGACAGTAGTTTGGCAGTACCTGAATACTCATTCAAGAAGAGTGCATTGCTCAACACAGAGGCTGGAAAGGTGTTAGAGAGGTGTTTTAGTAACAGCACTCCCCAACATCTCATATTTATATTTTATTCCTGATATTGTCATACTCATAGTCAAGTGCTTCTCTATAAATTTACTATCTAGCCATGGTTATGAGCTGTTAGAGTCTTCTCTTTGGCAAATGAGGACAAAATGTGCACTCCCAGTTTTAACTTTAATGTGAGTGACAACACTGGATCTCTGTAAAAGGACAGAGACTGGGTGTTGTCACCAAAGGGTCATTTGTTGCCTAGAGCAATCAGAGTTTAACGCTGAAGCCCCACATTGCAAAAACGCAGCGTTTAACAGTAACTGCAAAGTGGATGGGATACTGGCTAATCCAATCCATACATTGCAGAAAAAAAAACTGTGTTTCGATACGTGGGGCCTTAGTCTAAATGAAATAAGGTTGGTTGCTATAGGGAACATAGATTACTGATTCCCTGAGACCCTGAGACTCTATGTTATATACAGTACAGACCAAAAGTTTGGACACACCTTCTTATTCCAAGAGTTTTCTGTATTTTCATGACTATAAAAATTGTAGATTCACACTGAAGGCATCAAAACTATGAATTAACACATGTGGAATTAGATACTTAACAAAAAAGTGTGAAACTACTGAAAATATGTCTTATATTCTAGGTTCTTCAAAGTAGCCACCTTTTGCTTTGATTACTGCTTTGCACACTCTTGGCATTCTCTTGATGAGCTTCAAGAGGTAGTCACCTAAAATGGTCTTCCAACAGTCTTGAAGGAGTTCCCAGAGATGCTTAGCACTTGTTGGCCCTTTTGCCTTCACTCTGCGGTCCAGCTCACCCCAAACCATCTCGATTGGGTTCAGGTCTGGTGACTGTGGAGGCCAGGTCATCTGGCGTAGCACCCCATCACTCTCCTTCTTGGTCAAATAGCCCTTACACAGTCTGGAGGTGTGTTTGGGGTCATTGTCCTGTTGAAAAATAAATGATGGTCCAACTAAACGCAAACCGGATGGAATAGCATATGCCGCTGCAAGATGCTGTGGTAACCATGCTGGTTCAGTATTCCTTCAATTTTGAATAAATCCCCAACAGTGTGACCAGCAAAGCACCCCCACACCGTCACACCTCCTCCTCCATGCTTCACGGTGGGAACCAGGCATGTAGAGTCCATTCGTTCACCTTTTCTGCGTCGCACAAAGACACGGTGGTTGGAACCAAAGATCTCAAATTTGGACTCATCAGACCAAAGCACAGATTTCCACAGGTCTAATGTCCATTCCTTGTGTTCTTTAACCCAAACAAGTCTCTTCTGCTTGTTGCCTGTCCTTAGCAGTGGTTTCCTAGCAGCTATTTTACCATGAAGGCCTGCTGCACACAGTCTCCTCTTAACAGTTGTTGTAGAGATGTGTTTGCTGCTAGAACTCTGTGTGGCATTGACCTGGTCTATAATCTGAGCTGCTGTTAACCTGCGATTTCTGAGGCTGGTGACTCAGATGAACTTATCCTCTGCAGCAGAGGTGACTCTTGGTCTTCCTTTCCTGGGGCGGTCCTCATGTGAGCCAGTTTCTTTGTAGCGCTTGATGGTTTTGGCCACTGCACTTGGGGACGCTTTCAAAGTTTTCCCAATTTTTCGAACTGACTGACTTTCATTTCTTAAAGTAATGATGGCCACTCGTTTTTCTTTACTTAGCTGCTTTTTTCTTGCCATAATACAAATTCTAACACTCCATTCAGTAGGACTATCAGCTGTGTATCCACCTGACTTCTGAACAACACAACTGATGGTCCCAACCCCATTTATAAGGCAAGAAATTCCACTTATTAAACCTGACAGGGCACACCTGTGAAGTGAAAACCATTTCAGGTGATTACCTCTTGAAGCTCATCAAGAGAATGCCAAGAGTGTGCAAAGCAGTAATCAAAGCAAAAGCTGGCTACTTTGAAGAATCTAGAATATAAGACATATTTTCAGTAGTTTCACACTTTTTTGTTAAGTATCTAATTCCACATGTGTTAATTCATAGTTTTGATGCCTTCAGTGTGAATCTACAATTTTTATAGTGATGAAAATACAGAAAACTCTTGGAATGAGAAGGTGTGTCCAAACTTTTGGTCTGTACTGTACATGTGGACAAAATTGTTGGTACCCCTCGTTTTATTAAAGAAAAACCCACAATGGTCACAGAAATAAATTGAATCTGACAAAAGTAATTTGCCAAACTACATGTTGACAAGCCACAAAGCTTCTGGGAGAATGTCCTATGGACAGATGAGACAAAAATCGAAATTTTTTGGCAAAGCACATCAGCTCTATGTTCACAGATGGAAAAATGAAGCATATCTTGAAAAGAACACTGTCCCTACTGTGAAACATGGAGAAGGCTCTGTTATGTTCTGGAGCTGCTTTGCTGCATCTGGAAGAGGGTGCCTTGAATCTGTGCAGGGTACAATGAAATCTCAAGACTATGAAGGGATTCTAGAGAGAAATGTGCTGCCCAGAGTCAGAAAGCTTGGTCTAAGTCGCAGGTCATGGGACTTGCAACAGGATAATGACCCAAAACACACAGCTAAAAACACCCAAGAATGGCTAAGAGGAAAACATTGAACTATTCTGAAGTGGTCTTCTATGAGCCCTGACCTAAATCCTATTGAGCATCTTTGGAAGGAGCTGAAACATGCCGTCTGGAAAAGGCACCCTTCAAACCCAAGACAACTGGAGCAATTTGCTCATGAGGAGTGGGCCAAAATACCTGTTGAGAGGTTACAGAAATCGTTTGATTGCAGTGATTGCCTCAAAAGTTTGTGCAACAAAATATTAAGTTTAAGGGTACCATCATTTCTGACCAGGCCTGTTTCATGAGTTTTCTTTTTAAAAAATTATTTTGAAGCATGGTTGAAAAGCAATGTCTGATTATTACTTTTGTCAGATTCAAGTTATTTCTGTGACCATTGTGGGTTTTTCATTCATTAAGCGAGGGGTACCAACAATTTTGTCCACGTGTGTATATAATATTTTAGAATAAAGTTTAGTTTTTCATAAAATGTTATAACATAAACCTAAATCTGGACTAAACTGCAAATTAAACATCAGCTGTTAGTGATGCAGTGCAATGATGCATATATATACCCAGCTATGATTGAAATAAATGCTGAAACACTGCTACTCTTAGCTGACATGCAGCACAAGATTCACTCCGACCCTATTAGTAATGACACCAGTCCAGCAAGTGTTCAGTAATAAGCAGTGGGTCAAAAAGATTGTCATTTCATTGTTGCTCTTTTGCTGTTAAGCTAGAGGAAAGTGATCTTAACTATCACAGTGATTCATTGACAGCTCCAGGAACAAGCTGATCTCTGCCCTGATAAACTGTGTAAATTTCAATTGTATTGAGCACATTTCAGCCTATCAGAACTTTGACATTCACTGGCCTTCTGTGTCCATCTATTCCAAGATCTCTTTTTTACAGTTACAAAAAGTGTTAACACTGTGATTATTTTCAGATGCAAAAAGAATCACAAATAGTTATAGTACCAATTGACAGTATGCCCAACATGTTTTGTTTCTGAGTTTGTTTAATATTTTGTTTCTTTATTTAATCAGAAATACTAAGATTCTAATTATTAAATCTGTTGTTTATAGGAATACTATGAGTTTTCTAATCATAAATACAGTAATTTTTGCAAAGAGCTATGCAAACAACTGTAAGGCCTCCTTTAGGTCGGGGCCCCACGTGGCAGAAAAAAACACGGCGTTTTACAGTCACAGCAAGGTGGATGGGACACACCTTGCGAAAAAATACGCGTAGCAGACATGCTGCGACTTCCAAAACTGTTGCACTTTTGGAAATAACAGCATGTCAATTATAGCTGAAACACCGGTGGTTTCCCTATAGGTATAATTGAAGCAGAAAGTCCACAGAGGACTTTCTGTGAAAAGCGCTGCAGAAAAAAACACTATGCGTTCTCGCCGCAGTTTTTCCTACAGCGCCTTTTTTGTTGTGGGACGCTACATGGGACCTTAGCCTTACACACACTTTTTCAGCGTGTTAGCCTAAGGGGCCCATGGGATCCTGGCCTTAAAGCAATTGCAAAAAATGTCCTGCATTTTAAGCAATCTTTGGTGTTTTATGGAAGCACATCTTGGACATTTTATTTTTATGACATTTTGTACATACATTTTTTTCAGTTCTATAGGATAGTCTATAGAAAAATGTAATAGAAAAAAACTACATAGTTTGCAATATCTGTTTTTTTCCCCACAATCAACCCTATTTAAAGGACGTGTCAATTTTCTTAATTTTCTGATATAAATTTTTATTTTATTTTCTATACATGATTATAGGGGCTGCAAAATTGCACAACATTCACTTCAGCTCTGTTTTCAGCATTTTACAGCAGGGCCATGGCCATAGCTAGCAATAGTCTAGAGTTGATTCACTGAAGTCTATGCAAGGGTTTTCTGGGCATGCTCTGTAAATCGTAGTGTCTGACGAAGCAGCTTCCAGAGGCCAATTTATCAGATGTGAGATAAACAATTAGGGAATCACAGTAGTGCATTTCCATCTTAGGTCGGGGCCCCACGTGGTGTAAACGTCGTGGAAAAAAAAATGCAACATTTTACAGTCACAGCAAAGTGCATGGGATTCTAGTAAATCCCATGCCCACTTTGTGGAACAATATGTGCAGCGGACACGCGGCGATTTCCAAAACCGTTGCGGTTTTGGAAATCACAGCATGTCAATTATATCTAAAAAAAATGCTGGCGGTTTCCCTATAGATATAATTGAAGCAGAAAGTCCTCAGAGGAAACCTCTGTGAACTTACTGTGCAAAGCACTGCAGGAAAAACCATGATGCCTTGCCGCCGCGGCTTTTCCCACAGAGCTTTTTTGCTGTGGGACGCCACGTGGGGCCTTAGACTGAAATTTAACCTTTATTTCATAGATAAAAACTCCCCAAAAGTGATGACCAGAATATTACAATGTCTTAAGATCCATAGAAATTAATTCCAAAAGAACACAGGTCATAGAGCCTCTGGGATGCAATAATGACAAATCCATAAGCACAGCATTCTACTCAATAATATAAAATGGTTAGATCTTAACAGGGATCAGGAATCATCATAGTCACCTGACTACAAAAAGGAAATCATGACTGAGTTTCTGACAAGTACCAGACATTAGTAAGTTACTGCATTCATAGGGGCATATTTATTATCGTGTTTGCGCCTGTTTTTGGCGTGTGCTGCGCCTTTTTTGACGTTACGTTGGATTTATGAAGTGTTTGAGCCTTTTTTTTTTTTTTATACCTGAGATTTCCCTATCCGACACTATGTGATTTTGGCAAGACAAGTAGGCGCGTCTGCTAGGGCAAACATGTATTCACCGGATTTATTATTTGCGCCTTTAAAAAAAAAAATAATAAATAGGAACAAATCCACTCCCCTCTTGGAAACATGTAAAAAACAATGCAGACTACAGACCACAGACCACAATTGCCCAAGCATAAGATACACACAAAACTATGCAAAGTCAGCACACTTAACATTTAAAACAATTTTCTAAATCATGTTCAATGGGGCACATTTAGTGTGATTGCGCCTGAATTTGGCATGTTCTGTGCCTTTCTTTCATCTTTTTCGCTGTTACGTTGGATTTATGAACTGTTTGCGCCTTCTTTCTGTGCGAGAATTACATATCCAACACTTTGTGATTTTGTCAAGAAAAGTAGACGTGGAAGCTTGGGCAAACATGTGTTCGCCGGATTTATTATTTGCGCCTTTTTTTTTTTAAAAAAAAGGCGCATAAATAGGTGCAAAATCACTCCGCTCATGGAGACACGTAAAACACAGTGCAGAATACAGACCACAATTGCCCAAGCATAAGCCACACACAAAACTATGCAAAGTTAGCTGACTTAACATTTACATCAATTTTATAAATCAAATTCAATTGCTTGTGTAAAATCCTAAAATGCATTGCCAACTCAAGCGCATAATGGCATGGCTAGGTAGCGGGGGGCAGAGGGTGCCGCAGACCTGGCCACACTCTTCTTTTAGGCTAAGGCCCCCAACGTAGCATCCCACAGAGCTTTTTTGCTGCGGCAACGCACTGCGTTTTTTCAATTATAGTTATAGGGAAACCGTTGGCCGTTTCGTAGGTTTAATTGACATGCAGCATGTCCGCTGTGCGTATTTTTCCGTAAAGTGCAGATGGAATTCGCTAGAATCCCATCCATTTGTATGTGACTGTAAAACTTGCTTGCTTGCATGACTTTTTTTTTCCTCATTTTTTAATGAAAACCCCAAACGGAGAATGAGCGCTAGTGTGAACCTAGCCTTAGCCTCAATTACTAAAATACCTGAAAATAAAACAAACCAGAAAGGGCAGACTTTAGCACATCTGTTTTCAGAGCTTTTGAGCTAAAAATAACATTAAAAACATGAAAAATTCTGAAAATTATTGTGTGTGAATCCAGCCTAATACAGGCCTACACAATAGGAGACATGTTGCAGAAAAGCAGCACTTTTTGTTGCAGATTTTGCTTCATTATCTTGAGCCAGGAATGTATTTAGGAGAAAGGAGGAGTGTAAGTGCGTCCTATAGATTTCCACTATATTTTACACTTCTTTGATCTTCTTTCTACTTTCCTTTGATGTCTGTGCATTGTAAATAATATGACCCCTGCCCTGTACAGAAGTGAGAAAATTTATAATACACAGCCTTGTACTCTCAAAGAGAAAATTAACCCTTTCATGCTAAAATAGCAATTGGTCAGCAGCATATAGTCAATGATGAATTGTGTTGGGGAGCCTGTGGAAAAGATAGGAATGATGGAAAACTTGTGTGCACAGTCATGTTTGTGAGCAAGTCTTCATGGTGATCTGGGCCCAGATAGAGAAGAAAAGGGAAATGTAAAAGCTTCTGTAATGAGTGGTAGCTGACTGTTGTAAAATAAAATTGCATAGGGGCACAAGCTGAGCTTTAGCGCTAGGTACCCTGAGACTTTAGTTATACTCCAGCTTGCAGAGGAACTTGTTTAATTTCGCTGATAGAATTTTAGCAGAATACTTTCACATTTGGGTTTTATTGGGCATTTTATTTATTTATTTTGCTTACCTATATAGCGCCATCATATTCTGCAGCACTTTATAGATATTGTCAACACTATCCCATACAGGGCTCACAATCTAAATTCCCTATCAGTATGTTACTGCATTTTAGGCTCAGGCCCCCCGCTGCGGAAATGCAGCTTTTTTTGTTGCAGATTTTGCTATGGTTTTTTGAGCTGCTTTTTTCTGGCATGTTTTGTTTTTTTTTAATTTGTCAAAACTAATTTATGAATAAAACTACCTACATTTTTTTTTTGCCTTTTTTTCAAAATTTCTGGTGGTTTTGGTGTTGGGTTTTATTTTTTTATTTTTGCTTTTCTCATCCGTGAACCTTCTAAAAAGAAAAAGAGGTAGACACTACAAAAAAAAAAAACACAAGGAGCAATAGCATTTTTAAGGTTTTTTTCTTGCTTGATTCAGGAGATTAAAGACTGTGTTTTCTTGTTTACTTTTTTGCATGCATTTTTAAACCCATACCAGGACTGGATCACAAGTTCATATAAATGAAAAAATGCACTGATACCCCTCTCTTAAATTCACTCCTGGTTTTGGCTTGAAATACTGCATGAAAAAATAAATGAGGGAAACAATGACTGAAATGTTAATGTCTATCGTTTTTTGTTTTTTTTTTTACCAAAAATACAGCAAGAAATATGACCAATTTCTATGAACACCTGTGATATATTATGATGTCATTATTGATAATGTAAAGTTTAGTACAGCTAGTGAAATTAATTAAAGGCCATTCACACAGCACAGAAACTGCACAAGTCACTCAAACACCAAGCCAATTAGAAAAACTAACCTGTCAACGAGAGTTAATATGTGATAAATTAAGTGCTCACATTTAATTGAAGATAAATCCTCTGGGACAGAGAAATCAAGGGCTTGTTGATTTTCTTCTTGAGATTGTTTGAGAAATACATGGAAATGGCTCCTGCAAGGAAAAAGCAAAGAGTGCAAGTGGTTGAAAGTGAATTGCCAGCTAGTGAGGAACATGAAAATAGAAGCTCTGACCATGTTCCTCCTGTTAGTATATTGAAAGACATTGTTGCTAATTTTTCAACTATGAAGTCCTTACCAAGGACTGATGAGGCCGAGCAGTTGAATCTCCGAAGGAAAACCTATTTTATCAATGGAGCGGACATATCTGTGGAAAATGAGCCTTGCATTATAGATCATGCCCGAGCGGAGACTTCCATTACTGTGGATGACAAAGTCAGACGCCTCACATATGTTATAACGCCATTTCCCAAAGAACGTGAAGAGCGCCCTTTGACGAATTACAATCCAGGTGGTTTAAGTTTATTCATTTATTTATTTTTTAGCTGGCAGGAAATCTTGTACCTTTAAATCTGCTCAGTGACCATCCTGCAGGATTAAGGCTATATTCACAAGTCAGAGAGAGACCTGTAAAGCACCAATACCTGTATTGAATCTATCTGGGTCTCCTCTTCACAAATCTCTCCTAGATTTCAGTCTATGAGGGATCTGTGAAAAAGTACTGCCAAGAAAATGGATATGGACCTTTTTCTCTCTTCTTAAGGATAAGGCCCCATGTAGCGGGCCGCAGCAAAAAAGAATTTTCAGAGAAAGTCCGCAGAGGTTTCCTCTGCGGACTTTCTTCTTAATTTTTATCCAATAGGGAAACCCCCAGCGTTTCCGTTGGTATAATAGGCATGTTGTGAATTCCAAAACTGCGACTGTTTTGGAAATTGCAGCGTCTTCGCTGGATGAGATTCGTTAGACTGTAGTGACTGTAGACTTTGCAGTGACTGTAAAACACTGCTGTTTTTGATGCAGTGTTTTCACCGTGGCGTTTATGCCACGTGGGACCCCGACTTAAAGGGGTTGTCTAGGAATTACAGATCTGTCAGGAGGCCGGGTAAGGTGAAAAATAATGGGGCGGGGAACCTATTCACCTGTCCCCAGTGCTCCAGAGTCCACCTCGACAGTAAAACTACCCTTAAAAAAAAAAAAAAAAAAAAAAAAGTTCACCTGTGAAAAACTAAGAAAAGTGCAGAGGATAAATAACCCTCAGTGTGTGTCTTATAAAATGCTGTTTTTCCTGTTTGTGTGAATAAGGCTTAAGACTGAAGATGCACAAGGTTTTTTTTTGTGCAGAGTTTGCTATGGTGTGTTTGAACCAAAGCCAGGAGTGGATTCAGAAGGAATGGTAAATATAAAGGAAGGACTTTGGCCATGACTCCTGTCATGCAACCAAAGTTTGCAGTGTTGTCCAGTGACTACTTCACCAATGTAAGTGAATGGAGTCCCACTTGTCGCAAAAAAATCCAGCGGTGCTTGATCTTTTTATACCAAAAATTGCATCCTCCTCAGAGTCACTATACTACTCCATTCTTACTTGATGAAGGAGATGCTGGGCAACATGGCATTTGCCGTTTAGCCCAAGTTGTCATTGTCACTCCTGGCTTTGGCTCAAAACTGCAGCAAAATCTGCAACAAAAAAACTCCATGGCCCAGGTTTACTATTGTGGCTATGATTAGACACTGGCATAAACGTGGCAAGTCTTGGCACACCTAGTTTGGGCTAGAATTTTTAGACGTGTAGGTGTGGATTGTCAGAAAAAGGGGTATGTCTTAAATATACCAAAATAGTGTCAAATATTCTAGCACAAACATGAGCTAACCAAAAGCTGGTATAAATGTAGACTACGGTCTAAGGATATGACAGATTTATCATCCAGCAGTAGCCACTTTGATAAATCTGGTGTATTTTCAGATTGCCTGTCTAAGTTTGCATTGGCTACCTACTAGTAAGGCTAGCTGCACTTGACCATGTTTCACCGTGAAACTCGGTCCGTGTTTTAGCCAGATTTACCGGCTTTAACTTCATGCTGGGAGCGGGACTAGTTATCTTTGGTAGGAGTTCCTACCTCCTAGCAACATACTATCCTGTACCAATTACACTAGAGGACAGTATGTCGCTGGGCGAGAGGGACTCCTAGCATCATAGATAACTATACTGTTAGGAGTCCCGCTCTCAACATGAAGTTAAAGCCAGTAAATCTGGCTAACACACAGACCAAGTTTCATGGGTGAAACTCTGTCGTGTTTAGCTAGCCTTAATCTGAGCTCATGTGTGTTTCCTGTCTGAAGCCAGGGATACGCGAGATGATTTTGTAGTGGTTTATCCATGGCAGAATCACTGATTTGGTTTTTCTCCTGAGATATGGAAATAAATCCCATTTACTCTGCAGAAAAGTGTCTTGCACTGTCAATTTTGAACATGTAGAATGTCAATTATTGTTGAGCGTTCAGATGCTTTTTTTTTTTTTTTTTTTTTTTTTTTGTAATGCTAAAGTTGAAAGCTAGGCTAGTGGTCTAGAAATCAAGGCTGAAGACAAGATACTGCTATTTTTGTATCTTGATAGTGATATAATGCTTGCTTGCTTGCTTGCACAATGCAACTAACTTTATACAAATACATTTGTAAATAAAAGCTAGAATAAGGGTTGTGCCACATGATGATCTTGTTGCCGCTATAGCCACATCCAGTGCATGGGTTGCTGAAGCTTAAACTTGGTACTATCATGGTGGATGTTGGTTATGTAAATATGGGAGTCGCTCAGGAGCTGAGTGGCTGACATGGCTGCTGGGTCTCCACTGTAATATATACCTTAACCCCTGAAATCCTTGGGCAAACATGACCGAGACACCATTTTCCCAGCAGCGTATGGGCGCCACCATTTTGTGGTGGATCACAAGATCCAGGAGCAGTGATCCATTAAAAAGGCAGATGGGAGCCTACTGTCTGTGCTAGGCAACTTCAAATAGAAGCACCACAATTTTACAATGCACTGCAATACATTAGCATTGCAGTGCATTGTATTAGTGATCAGATCCCCTGGAGTTCAAGAACCCCACCCTCTCTAGAACACACAGAATAGAATACAAGAGTACAAAAATCTATTTTTCCACATGGTGAATGCAGTAGTGTGTGAGTGTGAGTGTGAGTGTGAGTGTGTGTGGGGGGGGGGAATTAAAAGAGCAGAATCAGTTTTCACAGTTTTTTTCCATAAAAACTTTGATAAAGGATCAAAACAATAGATATTCCCCAAAATGGTATAAATAAAAACTACATCTGGCCCCATTAAAAAAAAAAAAACTTGCAAAGTTTTGATTAAGTAATTAAAAAAAATAATTGTTGCTACACTTTTCAAATTAAGTGTCACTTTTTCTAAAACGTGAAATCACTAGCAGCTCGAGGACTGGAAGCCGCTATAACTACATCCAGTATATTGATTGGCACCAGCTCTGTGTAATTATGTGTATCACTTCAGTAATCACAATGTGACCACCTTCAGGCATGGATTGCAGTAGCCAGGAGAGCACTTAGGTGATGTGGCCACTCCCGGCCGCTGTTTGTCTTTTCTATGGTGTCCACATTGTCAAAGTGCTGTCTCCTGGTTTCTGCAATCCATGCCTGAAGAAAGTCACATTGTAATAACCGAAACTTTTCACATACTGTCTTGGATTGTTTTCTTTGATCAATGCACTGATTAAGCAATAAACTCTTTGGAGTGCAGAGTTTATATGTAAAGTTTTGGGACCCTGTTACTGACTTTGAACTAGAGTCCAGGACCAAACAGCTACACTTTTCAATATAACTCAGGATAAAAAAAAAAAAAAAGTGTGTTATTTTAATACAGTGAACAGAGTGATATTCTGCTATAGAGGCCAGAAGAATTAATTCGTATAAAATAGTTTAGCACCACATGCTGTGACATGATATAGTCTCTCCAAATCGCATCTCCAACACGTGCATTTTTCACCTTCATTCAGTAGTAGTGACTTGTTGATCCTGTGTCATGCCACTTTTGTAGATGTGGAAAAAAATAACTTTGAAGTATTATGCAAATTAGGCAGTTGGTGCATTGGGGGAGGATGTTCAGCTCTGGGAGCACTGCTCATGCTGCTCAAATAGGATGGGTGATGTCAATGATGAGTGGACAGATCAATTCTCACTGCATGGGAGGGCACAGGAAGGAGATTGTAGCGCATAAACTGCCACATTTACATAAGACTTCAAAGTTTTTCTCAGAATCTACAAAAGTGACTTACAAACTGTAAGAAAGGAATGTTGTTTATTACTGTATAATAGAAAAAAGTAAAGCGGCACTCACAGCTGACAGTACAAGTCTATGGAAAATGTTCCAAAGGGTAACTTTTAATGTGGGAGTTGTAATTATTGCTTTGCCAATTTACGGAACAAATTGTCATTTAGGAGGTAAAACATGAGTGAAATAAAAAAAAAAAAAAAAAAAAAGTTGTACCATGGATCACAATGTTAATGTGCCAAAATGAATGTGCAGTATAGTACAGGCTGCATTAACACAATATCATGTAATCTAAAAGTATATATAAATACAGAAAAATTGCCAGTGCATACAATCTGTACAGTCATGGCCAAAAGTTTTGAGAATGACACAAATATTATATTTTCACATGATCTGCTGCCCTCTGGTTTTTATGTGTGTTTGTCAGATGTTTTTATCACATACAGAAATATAATTGCATTCATATTATGAGTAACAGAAGCTTATATTGACAGTTAGAATGAGTTAATGCAGCAAGTCAATATTTGCAGTGTTGACCCTTCTTCTTCAGGACCTCTGCAATTCTCCCTGGCATGCTCTCAATCAACTTCTGGACCAAATCCTGACTGATAGCAGTCCATTCTTGCAGAATCAATGCTTTAATTTTGTCTGAATTTGTTGTTTTTTGTTTGTCCACCCGTCTCTTGATTGACCACAAGTTCTCAATGGGATTAAGATCTGGGAAGTTTCCAGGCCATGGACCCAAAATCTCTATGTTTTGTTCCCTGAGCCATTTAGTTATCACCTTTGCTTTATGGCAAGGTGCTCCATCATGCTGGAAAAGGCATTGTTGAGCGCCAAACTGCTCTTGGACGGTTGGGAGAAGTTGCTCTTGGAGGACATTCTGGTACCATTCTTTATTCATGGCTGTGTTTTTAGGCAAGACTGTGAGAGAGCCGATTCCCTTGGCTGAGAAGCAACCCCACACATGAATGGTTTCAGGATGCTTTACAGTTGGCATGAGACAAGACTGGTGGTAGCGCTCACCTCTTCTTCTCCGAATAAGCTGTTTTCCAGATGTTCCAAACAATCGATAAGGGGATTCATCAGAGAAAATGACTTTACCCCAGTCCTCAGCAGTCCACTCCCTGTACCTTTTGCAGAATATCTGTCTGTCCCTGATGTTTTTTCTGGAGAGAAGTGGCTTATTTGCTGCCCTCCTTGAGACCAGGCCTTGCTCCAAGAGTCTCCGCCTCACAGTGCGTGCAGATGCACTCACACCTGCCTGCTGCCATTCCTCAGCAAGCTCTGCACTGCTGGTAGCCCGATCCCGCAGCTGAAACACTTTTAAGAGACGGTCCTGCCGCTTGCTGGTCTTTCTTGGGCGCCCTGGAGCCTTTTTGGCACCAATGGAACCTCTCTCCTTGAAGTTCTTGATGATGCGATAGATTGTTGACTGAGGTGCAATCTTTCTAGCTGCAATACTCTTCCCAGTTAGGCCATTTTTGTGCAGTGCAATGATGACTGCACGTGTTTCTTTAGAGATAACCATGGTTAACAGAAGAGAAACAATGATGGCAAGCACCAGCCTCCTTTTAAAGTGTCCAGTGGTGTCATTCTTACTTAATCATGACAGATTGATCTCCAGCCCTGTCCTCATCAACACCCACACCTGTGTTAATGGAGCAATCACTGAAACTATGTTAGGTGGTCCTTTTTAGGCAGGGCTGCAATGATGTTGAAATGTGTTTTGGGGGATAAAGTTCATTTTCTAGGCAAATATTGACTTTGCAAGTAATTGCTGTTAAGCTGATCACTCTTTATAACATTCTGGAGTATATGCAAATTGCCATTAGAAAAACTGAAGCAGTAGACTTTGTAAAAATTAATATTTGTATCATTCTCAAAACTTTTGGCCATGACTGTACACAGGTGTATAGCGTTGGGGCGAATAATTCTCCTCTGGTCTGTATTTTTTAAATTTTTTTTACCATGTGATTTTGTGGTATATGTTATCTTGCCACTTTTACTGCTGCCATTTTTCTAAGGTTATATCTTTAACATAAACGTCTTTATGGTACATGTTTGCTATACCTGTCTACAGATTGTATGCACTGGCACTTTTTCTGTGTGTGTGTGTGTGTATGTGTGTGTGTATGTATATATATATATATATATATATATATATATATATATATTAGATTACATAGTGTTATATGCAGCATATACTATACTGTTATTTCATTCATTTTGGTACACTAACATTGTGATACATGGTACAACTATTTTTACACATCACCCATTGGAGATTATGCTTTATGTATTTAGGGTTTAGGCAATGCTTTGTTTTGTTTGTATTTGTTATTAATAAACATGATTTTCTGATTTTCACTTTGAGTGAACTTGTTTTGGATATGTACTCACCAACAATTTTGTGATATGCATTTATTTGCTTTTTTTTTTTTTTGTTTGTTTTTTTTTTTTGTTTTTATACCACTATACCATGTTTATCCTGCTATGAGCTAACTACAAACTGTGAAGCTGTTTTGACAAGCCATGAGTGGCGCTTTTTTCTATTTATTTATATAGCACCATTAATTCCATGGTGGTTTACATACAGTACACAAGATATACACAAATACAATACTAACAGTGACCAACTGGCACAGTGGGAGGGGAGGGCCCTGCCCGCAAGGGCTTACAATCTATGAGGGAAGAGGGATAGGAGACAGAAGGTGAGGAGAGAGGCTGAACAGATGGTTGTGTGACAGTAGTGTTATTGGAGGTTGTAAGCCTTCCTGAATAGGTGAGTCTTCAGGGCCTTCTTGGAGCTTGTGACACTGGGGGATAGTCTGATGTGTCTTGGTAATGAATTCCAGAGTATGGGGGATGCACGGGAGAAGTCTTGGAGACAATTGTGTGAAGAGCGGATAAGATCAGAGCGGAGTAGGAGGTCTTTGGAGGATCGGCGGTTACGTGTGGGCAGGTAGTGGGAACTTAGGTTGGAGATATATGGAGGGGACAGGTTGTGAATGGCTTTGTATGTCAGCGTTAGTAGTTTGAACTCTATTTGTTGGTCAATGGGTAGTCAGTGAAGGGATTGGCAGAGGGGAGCGGCCAATGAAGAATGGGGGGGAGAGGTGTATTAAGTGAGCAGCACAGTTTAAAGTGGACTGGAGGGGGGGAGAGTGTGTTAGCTGGGAGGCCATGGAGAAGGGTGTTACAGTAGTCTAGGCGGGAGACTGAGGGTGTGGAGTAGCATCTTTGTAGTTTCAGGAAGGAGCGGATTCAATGGATGTTCTTGAGTTGGAGGCGGCAGGAGGTGTTGAGGGTTTGAATATGCGGCTTGAAGGATAGGTTAGCCTAAGGTTATCCCAAGGCAGCGGACCCGTGTGACTGGGGTGAGTGAGGTTCTATTAACTTTGATAGATGGGTCAGGTAGGGGGGCCGTGCGAGGAGGGGTGAAGATTATGAATTCCGTTTTCTTCATGCTGCGTTTGGGAAAGCGGACTGTCCATGGAGCTATAAGAAAGAGCACCTCAGAATATGTAAGCAATTACGTACCCCATGATCCAACCAACTAGAGGAGTTAGAGGACCTTTCATGTCTTCATAGATGTATGGTATTATCTACTGCTAGAGAGTCGACAGCGCGCTGAGTCTGAGTTAATTTCAGCATCGATATCTCCCCACTGTCAGAAGGGCGGGGCCTTACAGCTCAGTGTCATTGATGTGCAATAAGGAATGCCCCCTCTGACAGTACAAGTCTTTGGAAAGTTCTGTCAGGGGAGACATTCCCACACAGCCCAATGATGCTGAGCTGTAAGGCCTGCCCTTCTGGCAGTGGGGAGATACCGGTGCTGAAATTAATGTCACCGATATCTCCAGCACCAAGCGAGTGCCGGCAAAGCCTGATGACATGAAAGGTCTTCTTTAACAGCTTGGATATTGAGAGGTCCCTACTGAATTAGAGGGGCTTCTCAGATAAAGTAGTCTCCATACTTTCTCTCCAGAAAGCTTATTCCTTCCAAGATTTGTCAGAACCTGGAAATGTTTGCAAAGGGCAAACAGTGTCTCCCTCATCCACCAGATATAGCCTTAATCTTAGATTTCTTGCAGTCAGGCCTAGACAAAGGGTTAAAACCAAGTACTCTCAAGGTCCATATTGTGACATTAGGTTGGCAGAGATTCTGGTATTGAGAAAATTCATGAAAGGGGCTTTGGTTATTTTCTTCCTCCAATCCACCCCACTTTGCTACCTTGGGATCTTAAACTGGTTCTGTCTGCCTTCATTTGGAAAAAAAACCCTTTCAACACTGGAAGATATTACTTTCAAACTACAGACCTTAAAAAAACACATTTCTACTGGCCATTACAACAGCAAGAAGAGTAGGCAAAATTCAAGCCTTTTCCAACAAGGCCCCTTATTTAACAATTTTGGATAACAGAATAATTCTCAACCATCATCCATCTTTTCTTCCCAAGGTGGTATCCATTGTCTTCAGGAGGTTGTACTGCCATCATCCTATACTATAGTTCACTGGATCAAACCGGCTATGTCCATCTGGTTTGCTTCCAGAGACATTCTGGCACTTCTGTGTCTAAAGGTCCACTCCACAAGAGCCATGATTGCAGCCTGGGCAGAAAGTGCCTCAGTCTCCATTGACCAAATCTGCCATGCTGTTACTTGGGCAAATGCTTTCACTTTCTACAAGGATTACAAACTGGAAATTGTCTCTAGTGTGGACTTGGCCTTTGGACGTAAGGTCCTCCTTACTGCAGTCCCACCCTAAAAAATGTCTGCCCCTTTGATATTCCTCATGTCAGTGCCGTTGTAGAGGTATGGAAGAAAGATGGAGATTCCACTTACTGGTAATTGGATTTTCCCTTTAACCTCTACAACTGCACAGGGATTTCCCTCCCTTATTTTCTGTTATTCTAAAATTTAAGTTTGACAATATTGGTTCTAGTTTTGCTTTTGGAAAAGTTTTGTCTTTGACTTTGTACTAACTAAAATTTTTTGAGCATCTCAAAGTTCTCGGTAATTATTATAGTAGGTATGTTGGAGGGACCTTTTTAAAGATTTCCTAGTTTCCTGTCCCTTGAGGGCAGGAGATCCCTCCTGTCAGTGCCGTTTGAGGATAATTTTTAAATTATGGATTAACAGTGTGTGTAATACTCTCTTTTCATTCCTTTCGTAACTTCAATCCTGAATACAAGACAATGGAGTTTCCCTAAAGGAGGGAAAGGAAGAAATATCTTCCTCAGCCAAAATAAACCCTCACAAGATAGAGACAATGATGCTAAAAGGGTCAGGTTGTCATGATTTGCTGATCACTGGAGAGAAATCGCATCCAATCAGTACACCCAGAGTTTTTATCACGCAGCTTCAAAATAGAATTCTCAACCTATCCCCCAAAAGAGTAGTACTTACATCTGTGCCATCTCCTACCTTCTATTAGAGCCAGATGAAGAGTATCTAGAAGCTCTTGAACCTGGAGGTAACTTATCCATTTCCCCCCACAGAGATAGAAAGAGGCCATTATTCTTGCCTCTTCATGGTAAAAAAAAAAAGTGGAACATACAAGATTATAATAAACCTAAAACCATTAAACAAATTCATAGTTTACCGTTGCTAAAATGGAATAATTAAAATCAACAATTCTTCTGGTAGGACAAGACCAGTTCGCTACTACAATCTACCTTCAAGATGCCTACTACCATATTCCCATACATCCTGTCTGTCATAAATTTTTAGGGTTCAACAAATAGAAGAAACATTACATTTCACTTCTGTTCAGCATATTCTCAGCTCCAAGTATATTTACAAGAGTAATGGCGGAGTTAGTGGCATTTCTCAGAAAACCAAAATCTGGTAGTGCTACCTTATTTGGATGATCTGTTGGTTGTAGCACAATCCTCCATACTCCTACATCACCAGGTAAATTTAGTATGTCAAATCCTTCAGAGATTAGCCTGAATAATAAATTGGGAAGGATACAATATATTCCTAACAAACTGCAAAGTATTTTGGGTACCCTACTAGATTTTCATCTTCAGATATCTTGTCTGGAGGGAGAAAAGATAACATCTGACTTCCAAAATATTGATATTTAAAAAAAAAAAAAAAGGTGTCGATAAGAGAGGCTTGGGGTCAATGATCTTTTGTATTTGGATGGTTCATTGGTCCCAAGGAAGATACTCCTCCTATCAAAATGGGACAAAAATCCTCTGGCTATAGACAAAAATTAGCCTGTCAAACAGTTAAGAGATCCTTTCAGTGGTGGAAGCAGAGTTCAAACCTGGGTCATCCCTTGATATCTTTTTTCCAGCAGTGTATCACTATGGATGCAAGCAAAACCCTCCAAGATATTCTTTTCAAACAATGTGACATCTTTGTCACCAGGGTGACGTATGCTGGCAGAACCTTCAGGTTCTCTCAGCTCAAATATTCTCTTGGGCTAAAACCCATTTTAAAATCCGTCTCCGCTCTTCACCTAAAAGGGTCTTCAAATGGCCAAGCAGACTATTTTAACAGGAGACTGTTAAATTCAGGTTACTGGACACTGGATAAGGAAGTATTCTGGAGTCCCCCAAACCTGGGAGACTACAGAAGTGGACCAATTTGCCAACCAGCAAAATCTAAACTCCACAATTCTTTTTTCAATCCAAGGAGTCTTGCTTGGGGTTAGATTCCCTCTCCCACAACTGGGAGTTTGTCCTAGCTGTTTTTCTCCAATGCCTCTTCTGCCAAGAGTTCTCCAAAAATCAACATCTAAAAGTTATCCTAATTTCTCCAATATGGCCCAAAAGAGCTTGGTTTGCCCTTCTAAACAATCTCAAAAATTTGAAGATAAGCAATACTATAGTACTGTCAAAACTACCAAACCTTTTACATCAGAGTCTCATATTTCATCCACACCCTCAAAAACGTCAGTTAGTTGTCTGGCTTCTGAAATCTCCATTTAAAAAGCCAGAGGTCTATCAGAGTAGTTACCCATGTAATCTACAATAAAGTGTGGAAGAAATTTTTCTTTGCACCAAGATGCTGTGGTGTTGTCAGGGAGGGCTACCTTAGAAACCGAATTAATGGTAAGGACTAATTCTATATTTATTTATTTATTTATTTTTTTTCTCTCAGCTGGTAGGCCAGGCATGCTGATAGTGTCACAATTTATTTATTTATTTTTTTTAAATTATATAAAGTGTCACTAGTGAATGCTGCATCTGCTCCCATAAAAGGACAATTTTTGATTGCCTATTTTTATAAAGTCAATTCTTTATCATATTATCTGACAGTTTTCAACAATTTTTTTTTTTTTTTCTTCAAATTTAGACTAGGAGTTTGTATCCACTGCTTTAACAGCCATTTTTCCATAGACATGCCTGTCACTTTCACTTTGACATAGCTTTGCCTGTTTTTGTCTTTGTAAGCTAGAAATTGGGTAGATGGGTTCTTAGGAGCCCAGACAGTGTCAGTATGTTTTAAGCCAATTTAAGGTGTGGTTCATAGCAAACTTATTTCACCCCATACAAATTTGCTGACTGAACCACCCAAACACAAAAATAAATGATCTTTAGAGGTTCACCCATCTCTAGTTATCCATTGGCAAACTATCAAGACAAGACTTTAACAACTAAGATGGTTAGAGAAAATCCTTAAAATTGCTAAATATATTTGCTAAAATGTTTAACTTTGTTAATAGTTATGTTAATTGGAAAACCACTTTTAGCATTAGCTAAATTATATATAATGGGGGGGAATAGGTACATCATAAGAGAAACAAGTGATGTCTCACTTTAATGCTGAATGTGTTTCAATTTTCAAAGTTGTACAATAGTATCCTATTCTAAACTTGTTAACGCACTTCCTTATCTAAATGTTATTTTACTTCCTTCCCATTGTTTAAACATGCCATTTTTTTTTTCTCTTACAGAAATAGAGATGACTCATTCAGACATGGAAATAGCAGAAATACAGTTGCAGGTATATTGTGAAATTTGTCAAAAAATGTATCCTAAAATTCTCAGCCATAGGCATGTGTCTGAAGTAGACTTCTTCAAGGTTATCTGTGCTCCTGAAAACACCTGTGGCATGTGGTAAAGACAAAGGGGGGGGGGGGGTAGAATTTATCAAATGCGTCTAAGGCCTTATTCATACGACAGTGATGCTTTTTGACTGATATAACAGGCATTAAAAAGTGATGTTCACGTCTGTTTCAATGGCTGTTTAGCTTTTTCTTTTTTTTTTTTTTTTGGCCCAAACCTCATTATGGATCCATTGATTTCTATTGGGTCTGTGTGTCTGTCAAACAAAGATGGAGCATGACTGTTTGACAGCTGTGAAAGAAAAAAAAAAAAAAGTCCATCAAAAAAGGCACACATATTGAAAATCAGGCAGATTTATGAAAACTGGTGTTACTATAACTAGCATACAAAGCATAATAAATCTGGGCCAATGTGTTCTCAAAACGACCATTAAAAAAAAAAAGTCCGTGGAGGTATAATTACTTCCAGGTACATAGTGTCACCATCTCAGTAATTACAAAAGGCCTGGAATTAATCAGTATCACTATATTAGTGACTGCCTCTGTTGCCCCAGAACTGATTGCAGTTATAACCACATCCAGGTACATAGTGTGTTAATCTTACTCACCCCTTAAAATTACTTGATTTACAACCTAATATGAAACAAACTATGCAAATTGTGAAAACTCAGTTTCAAATGCTTGATGAATTTGGTGTAATTTTATTAAGGAGGTCTTTTGAAGTTTTGCATAATTTCTTCATTTATTGATTATCACAATTGTGGTATTGCGACTCTTATACACCAGGTTTGGGGTGGAGCAATGTTGTGCCTAGAAATGTGACTTTTGTTTTAGTCACAATTGTTAAGTCTGAATAATTTCTCAGCAAGCCACACCCACTTTTTCCAAAAAGTACTAGACAGAAGAAAATCTCTCAGTAAATTTCGTAAAAAGACCGATGATTATGGATAATAGTTATTACGGATGAAATTGGGCACACATTATGCCCTTTTAATCTGTCATATGTGGAAACAGTTGTACATTATGAACAAGTTAAAAGTGGTTGTAACCTTTCTGCTATATACTCATTTTAGAGACTTCAGTAAACTGTTAACTAAAATTTACTAACATGACGTTTTGCTATACATCCATCTCTAGCCAAGGTGTACACTGCGTTCCAAATTTTTATGCAAAATATATTTTTCTCTGATTTTTCTTAATGGTCTATGTAACTAAGTCAGACCTCCATGATAACTTTTTTTTTTTTTTTCTTTCCACAAATTAAAAAATAAAAATCCTTAAATTATGCACAGCAGAGTTTCTAAACTTTTCATAGGTTGTAAAGAGTTGAAAATGGTCATTTGTTGAATTTGCAGCATTAAGAGGACAGATATTGAAATAGTTTTTGATTTCAATCAAAACCATTTTACCAGGCCAAGTTACATGTTAACATAGGACCTCTTCTTTGACATCACCTTCACAATTCTTGCATCCATTGAAGTTGTGAGTTTTGGATACTTCCTGCTTGAATTTCTTTGCAGGATGTCAGAATAGGCGACCAGAGCTGTTGTATTGATATGTACTGTCTCCCACCCTCATAGATCTTTTGCTTGAGTATACTCCAAAGGTTCTCAATAGGGTTGAGGTCAAGGAAGGATGGTGGCCACACCACATGATTCACTCCTTTTATGCCCATAGCTAGAGATGAGCGAATCGATTCTGCAGAAGTGGAATTCAATCCGAATTTCAGGAAATCTTCGATTTGTCACGATTCCGGATTTCTTCACGCTTCGATGCATCGAATAGCATTTTTTTTTTTTTTTTTTTAAGCCACCGCACATGTTCAGACAAGGGGGAAGGGACTCTGGGAGCGCGGGATCACCCACAATGCCAAGCGTGCAGCTAATCAGCAGCCAGCAGGACCTGTGATGTCACAGCCCTATAAAAACCCTCGGCCATTTTAGGTACAGTCATTCCACATCGCTCTTACTGTAGGGAAAGACTTAGGAAACATATAGAAGTTCAGGGAAAGAGGCTGAGCCTTAGAACTGTAGGGAAAGCATAGGGAGGAATTGAGAGAAGAATTTGGGGTGGTTGTAGGCTCATTTACAGCAAGAATTTGTAGAATAATTCACATTGCAGCACTCACTGCTGTTATACTGCTGCTCATTACTCATATCTGTGTCATCACGGTGGAATACAACAAGCCTTTTGAAGTGCAGTACAGCAAAAAAAGTGAAATATCATACACTAATATCTGCACGCATCTGTAAAAGAAGCCTTTTTAAAGGTGTTTATTATAAGGGGCTTATTCACTATTCTTACAAGGCATAACATTATTCAATACTATTGTGCCAAAGCAAACTGAATTATCATCCAATAATATCTTCTTATCTGTAATAAAGGCCTTTAACGTGGGGAAAGACATAACGACCATATTTGCCACTTTGTTAGCAGTCGATAAAAATTCAATAATTCTTAGCAGTTATATTAGCTGTTCTGGTTGCTCCTGCTCCTCCTCACCACCAATTTGACTACACATTGTTTATTTTCCAATATCCTCCTCCAGTTCAGCCCCCACAGGGCTCATGTGGCCTTTAGATGTAGACAACACATCTCCAGTCCCCTGACCAGCCAGATTGAAAAGCATCTTTTTCCAGGATGTGAATCAGTGGAATGACGTTCATCCCGTAGTCCTGGTGACTGACTAACAAAGTGGCCTCCTCAAAGGGAACGAGCAAACAGCAGATGTCGCGCATGAGCTGCCACTGCCTAATGTTAAAGTTGTGCTAAAGGCACAGGAAACTTGGTCAAAGTTGAAGGAAAGATGAATGCAGCACGTTATCAGCAAATACTGGAGGCAAACTTGCACTCATCAGCCAGGAAGCTGCGCATGGGACGTACTTGAGCGTTCCAACATGACAAGATTCCATACACAAGGCCAAGTTGGCCTGTCATTGGCTACAGCAAAAGAAAGTGAAGGTTCTGGAGTGGCTATCTGTCTCCTGACCTCAATATCATTGAGCCACTCTGGGGAGATCTCAAACATGCAATACAGCCCAGGAATTTACAGGAACTGGAGACTTTTTGCCAAGAAGAATAGGCAGTTTTACCATCTGAGAAAATAAGGAGCCTCATTCACAACTACCACAAAAGACTTCAAGCTGTCATTGATGTTAGAGGGGGCAATACACGGTATTAAGAACTGGGGTATGTGAACTTTTGAAGTCATTTTGATGTTTTTGGTTGTCATTATGATTTAAAAAGAGAAAACACAGAAGTTTGACAATAAATGGCTTCAATCAACCACTAACCATGAGTGGAGAAAAAGTTTGTGTCATCATTCACATTCTCTGAAAAAAGGCCAAAAAAAGCAAAAAATCTGCTGTGGTATATAAACTTTTTAGCACAACTGTACACGGGGGAGTACCTCTGTCTGCTTGGATCATGAAGAAATCGTTTATGACTTTTCTCTGTTCATATAGTCGATCCAACATATGGAGGGTTGAATTCCAATGGGTGGAAACCTCACATATCAGCCTATGTTGTGGGAGGCCGTTCTGCTGCTGCAGCTCAAGGAGGGTGTGCTTGGTGGTGTACGAGTGTCTGAAATGCATGCAAAGTTTCCTTGACATTTTTAGGATGTCTTGCAGATGGGTGGAACACTTAAGGAAACTCTTGACAACCAGATTGAACACGTGCGCCATGCAGGGCACATGGCTCAGCCCTCCTTGACGAAGTGTCAACACCATGTTCTTCCCGTTGTCGGTCACAATGGTTCTGATATTGAGGTGTTGCAGAGAAAGCCAGGATTTGATTTCTTGAGGAAGGACACAGAGCAGTTCCTCCCCTGTGTGACTTTGTTCGCCCAGGCAAACAAGGTGTAGAACAATGTGACACCGCTGTGCCCTGCACATGTGGTATGCTGGAGGAGCACTGTGAATTGTCCCTGCAGTGGAGGCTGAGGAGAGAGAGTGGAGGATGAGGCTGACATTGTTGCAGGACCAACGGTGTGAGAATGTGGAGGCTGAAGCTACGTCACCTGTCTAAGTTGCTGGTGTGTCTGAGCAGGCACCACATTAACCCAGTGGGCCATAAATGACATATATTGTCCTTGACCATAGTTACAGCTCCACATGTCGACGCTGCTGTGAACTTTGGCAGACACCGACAGGCTCAAGGACTGGACCACCTTCTCTTCTACATATTTGTGTAGGGCTGGTACTGCCTTTTTGGCAAAGAAATGACAGCTTGGGACTCTCCACCTTGGCTTGGCACAAGCCATGAGTTCTCTGAAAGGTGCAGAGTCCACCACTTGGAAAGGGAGTGACTGCAGCACCAACTTGGACAGGAGCACGTTCAGCTTCTGCACTGTTGGATGAGTGCACGCATACTGTTGTCTCTTCAAAATCGCTTCTGTGATGGATTGCTGATGGAATGACTGACTAGGAGGAGGAGCATGAGTATCATGACCAGCAGATGATGGGAAGGACACACACAACTTCCTTTGGCTGAGGTGGTGGCGCCTTGACTGCTTCAAATGGGGAGTGCGTGCTACTGGGTGATGCAACGGTTCCTGTGGCAGGCTGGGCCACCACATTGGAGCCACGACTCTCCCAGGCCACTTTATGGTGATGCTGCATATGTTGACGCAGGACTGTGGTGCCAACACTGGCACCCTGGCCACGCTTCACCTTCTGCTCACAGATTGAACTTATGGCCATGTTCACCTCCCCCGGCGGCTTTACAAAAAACTGCCACACCGCCGAGTAGGTGATTTTTACCCCCAACACTCTGGGCTAACTGACTGCTACCTCCACTGCCTCCGTGAACCCCTGCACCACTACTTTTCAGGCAGGTAGGCTGCTTCGAAGCATTCACGTTTAGTTCCCGACCTCCCACTGCCTCATGCACAAGCTGCAACCCTCTTCTCTTGATGACGATGAAGCCCCTCCCAATTACGATCGGCTACATCGTCTTCCAGTACAGTCTGCAGCTCACTGATGTCCTCCTCAACACCAGCTCCCATGCCACTTTCCTCATCACTACTTGCCCACCTACCGGAGGAAGCAGCGGATGTCTCCTCCAGATCTTAGCTAAGCAGTAGCTGCTGACTGTCCCATGGGTCCGCTGCCTTGGGATAACCTTGGACTCTAACCTATTCTTCAAGCTGCACATCCAAATGCTCAATGCCTCCTCCAACTCAAGAACATCCATCGAATCCGCTCCTTCCTCACCCCAGAAACTACAAAGATGCTAGTCCATGCCCTCATAATCTCCTGCTTAGACTACTGTAACACCCTTCTCCATGGCCTCCCAGCAAATACTCTCACCCCACCCTCCAGTCCACCTTAAATTGCACCGCTTGCTTAATACACCTCTCCCCCCCCCCCCCCCCCATTCTTCGTTGGACGCTCCCCTCTGCCAATCCCTTCACTGGCTACCCGTTGCCCAGCGAATACAGTTCAAATTACTAACGCTGACATACAAAGCCATCCACAACCTGTCCCCTCCGTATATCTCCAACCTAATCTCCCGCTACCTGCCCACATGTAACCTCCGATCCTCCTACTCTGCTCTTAACTGCTCTTCACACAACCGTCTCCAAGACTTCTCTCGTGCATCCCCCATACTCGAACTCATTACCAAGACACCTAAGACTGACCCCCACAATCACAAACTTCAAGAAGGCCCTGAAGACTCACCTATTCAGGAAGGCCTACAACCCCCAATAACGCTACTGTCTCCCTACCCCCACCTTCTGTCTCTATCCCTCTTCCCTCATAGATTGTAAGCCCTTGCGGACAGGGCCCTGTATCCCACTGTGCTAGTTGGTCACTGTTAGTATTATCTGTTTTGTATATCTTGTGTACCGTATGTTAACCCTCAAATGTAAAGCACCATGGTATAATGGTGCTATATAAATTAACAATAATAATAAATACCTCCTCCTCACTGTACAGTGGATCTGAGCCCACAGCATAGAGTACTTCTCTAGCTGAGGGAACAGAAAAGGACAGAGGCAGGTTGAGGACAGGTGAGGGCACAGGGCCTGCTGCCGGGCCATGCCAACTAAGGGTTGTGTCTGATGAACCCACCGACTCTTGGCTGGGGGTGTCTGATGTGACTTGGGATGAATTGGATGACTGAGTCAACCAGTCTACATCCGTTGGGTTGCTGGTCAAGACACGATCACTACTTGACACTGGGAGCTCAGGCTTCTGTAACTGACACCTGCTGCCACGCCCCCTTACTCTGTTGCGACCTGTGCCTGCGTCTGAAACATTTAGACCTGTGGCCCTCCCCTGAGCATGGCCTCTCGCTTCTCTGTCTGACATACTGTTCGATGAAAAGACATGCTGTAATTGCAAAGAACAAAAAGGCCTGTTATTTTCTACTTTGAAGAGAGTGGCAAATATGCCCCTTATTTCTTTCCCCACTAATGAACACCTACTGTATAACAAAAGCATGATAAAGGCAGAGATTTGTGGCTCCGAATTATTGACAAGACTGTATTGATAAATGGCCTGCAACTTTATACTGGGAACAAAATGGCAACTATGGTGCTCCTTATGGGTTTCCTTCCTCACTAATAAACACCTTTTAAATTAAGGTGTATGCTTCTCCAACATACCACATGTGCAGGGCACAGCGGTGTCACGCTGTTCTACACCTCGTTTGCCTGGGTGAACAAAGTCACACGGGAGGAACTGGGTCACTGTATGTCCTTCTCATGCTGCTTCCACTGGGTCACTGTATGGTATCCTCATGCTGCTGCCAGCTCCACATTATGTCACCTTGCCACTCTGTAGACATCTATGTGCAATCTGCAAACGAGGGTGTAAAAGGAGTGCACTCTTTCACTCTACAGTAGGATGTTGGGCCTCTGTATGGTTCTTTCTACCTGGCACTAACATTGACCTGTAAGGCTGGGTTCACACTTGAGTGAGTTGGACAGTTTTGGCCCCGTAACTGTCCAAATAAGTGAAATGTGCATCGATTCTAAGAGAGACGCCTGTCATGTGTGTGTCATTCGGACTCACAGTATTATTTGACTACCACAGTAGGATCCCTATGTATGTTACTACAAGGCACAGTGTTCTACATCACTATACAGGCTCTCTGAAGCTAGGAAATAGGTGTTTTTTAGCCATATTTGCCGCAAAGTAATTCGGATTGAAGCAAATTTTTTTTGGAACTTCAAATAGAAGTGCCGAATCGAACTTTTGAGAAATTCGCTCATCTCTACCCATAGCAGCTAATCACTCAGAGGTATTCTTGTCTGCATGAGATAGGCATTGTCATGCATGAAGATGATTTTTCTACGGAAGGCACAATTCTTCTTTTTGTACCTTGAAAGAAAGTGGTCAGTCAGAAATTCTTTATACTTTTGCAGAGGTCATTTTCATACCTTCAGGGACCCTAAAAGGTTCTACAGGCACTCTCCCCATGATTTCTGCTCAAAACTTGACAGCCATCTCCTTGCTGACTTCATAGCCCTGTTGGGACATGGTGGCCATCCACAGCTTTATCCACAAGGACCATCCAGGGTTGCATGACACTCATCAGTAAACAAGACTGTTTCAAAATCAGTATTCATGTGTGTCTGGGCCCACTGAAACTGTTTCTGCTTGTGAGCACTGTTTAAGGGTGGCTGAGGCACCAGAAGCTTCATAGACCTGTCTGCTGCTTTGTAATGGTATTTTAGCAATACCATTACAAAGCAGCCATTGCACTTTGATGCTTTTTAGCAGCATCGAAATCCTTATTCTTTCCCATATTGCTTGAAACTTGTGGCCTGCTTAATATGTGGAACATCTTTCTGAAGTAGGTTTCCTTTAATTGGGCTCGCCTAGCAAACTAATAAACACAGGTGATTGAGATTGGGTTCAGTGATCCAAAAAACCCTGAGACACACTACCATCCATGAGTATAATTGAAAAACAAAAAATTAAATCTTTGACACTAAAATCCGATTTGCATAATAATTTGGAACACGTATATGCTCTTTCAATATCAAAACTGTTCACTCTTCCCAAACCCACCACCAAGACTTGTGACAAGTGTATGTGTGGTTAATTTGCACTATACCATCAGAGATGGTATGTTACCATGTGGTGTGACCACATGCTGTGAGTAGAGCTTTCACAGTGCTTGTTAACTCCTTCCCACCGCAGCCATTTTTTGTTTTTTAAACTTCTTTTTTCTCAAATGCCCTCCATGACAGCTCCACAGGAGGTTGTATCTCCACCCACTATTAGAGACAGAAAAAGCACACAAGAGGTTAAATAGCCCCTCCCCTTCCTCCCTCTTCAGTGTTTTTTCCAGACGAGGGTTTGTATGTACTAACCTGGCAGAGTGGGGTCCAGTGCGGCTGTCCCTGCAGTTCGGCGCCGTTTCTCCTTGGCATCTTGGCAGTACCGTCTCTTCCTGTGCCATCCTGGTAAAGCAGAGATAAGTAGTGCAGGCCTCGGTCCTTCCTTGGAGGCTCCCTGGTCTGTAGTGTCCCCTGCACGCTTACCGGAACCTGCATTCCACGCTGAGATACGCGCCAATGTCTCTTCCAGTTTTGGGTAACGCACTTCCGGTTTTGGGAAAAGGCGCCAAAAAAAGGAAATTTAAAAAGTTTGGTGTCCCGAAGGACCAGGTGGACCAGATACACTCCTATTGGTGGAATGAGGTATGCAGGTCATCGGAGGCTGTTAATAATAAAAAAAAAAAAAAAAAAAAAAAATTAAAGAGGAACAGCTGTCATTGATGGAGGAAATTAAAGGGCTGGTTCGGCATGAAATCCAATCCTCCCTAGCTTCTTTTCCCATACCTTTTCCTCTTCTGAACCACAAACTGTGGCTAAGAAGAAATTAATTACAGAACCAGATTCGGATAATAGTGATGTTTACATCCCATCTGTGTCCGAAGATTTCCTTGAGGAATGGGAGTTAGCTGGGGGCCCTTCAGATATTCAGGCTAGAAGATACTACTTCTCATCTGAATTTACTCAGGAACTTCTTTCTGCTGTTAGAAACACCATGAATATAGAAGTTCCGGAGAAGCAAACCGTTCATGATGAAATGTTTGCAGGACTTAGACCAAAGAAAAAATGTAGTATTTCCCATTCACGAGAATTTAGAGGGTCTAATTCAGGATGAGTGGTTACATCCAGAGAAAAGGTTGTTTCTGACCCATGAAATTAAGGATAGGTTTCCTTTGGATGAGTCTTAAGCTCAAAGGTTAGGCAAAAAAAAGGGGCATAAATAATAATTATAGACTTAAACCATGTATTTGTTCATGGTTTTATCGTCGATTCAAGATGGAATCGATAAAATCCACAATTCCCCTGGTAGAGCAGGATCATTTCATGGCCCCCATCGATTGTCAGGATGCATACTATCACATCCCTATTCATCCTCTCTACCAAAGATTTTTAAGATTTGCAGTCCAGCATGGGGGGAAAGACTCCCTTTCCAGTTTCAGGCCCTCCCCTTTGTAATATCATCTGCCCCAAGGATATTTACGAAGGTGATGGTGGAATTAGTATCCTTCCTAAGGAAACAAAATCTGATGGTGGTAGCCAAGTCTTATTCTCTTCTCTAAAATCAGTTTCAGATTGTGATGGATCATAAATTGGGAGAAATCCAACACAGTCCCAAGGTATCGCAAGAT